>CM060959.1:34294555-34943182 GCA_030765055.1 Mantis religiosa
AAGAAGAAGAAGAAGAAGAAGAAGAAGAAGAAGAAGAAGAAGAAGAAGAAGAAGAAGAAGAAGAAGAAGAAGAAGAAGAAGAAGAAGAAGAAGAAGAAGAAGAAGAAGAAGAAGAAGAAGAAGAAGAAGAAGAAGAAGAAGAAGAAGAAGAAGAAGAAGAAGAAGAAGAAGAAGAAGAAGAAGAAGAAGAAGAAGAAGAAGAAGAAGAAGAAGAAAGAGCCCAGTAGACCACGGCCTACAAGCCCGGAATATACTTCAACTAGTCATGTCTCTGCCTAAAAAACTGCTCCGGTATGAGCAAGTGCTCCGACCAGCCATCACATACACCAGTGAAATATGGGGAGTAGCAGCCAAGTCTTACCTACACCGCCTTGAAATTCTACAATCCAGATTCCTCCGCATTGCCACAGACTCCCCTTGGTACATCCGCAATCTTGTTATCCGACGAGAACTACGTATCCCCACAATAACAGACTACATCCACACCCTTTCACGTTCCTTCTATCAAAATCTCTCCCAACTTCAACTCCCTCATCCGCGGTCTAGATGAGTACGACATCGATCCTGGAGAGCGCTGTAAACCCCGAGACTGCTTCTAGACACATAAAATAACACATCAGATGGCTTATATACAACTTCAACCTCATCTTCTGCCGTATATTATCCTTCCTTACAAAACACTCCACTGCCAGTAGGGCCTAGCCCTGATCTGACTTGAAACCGAAGGTCTGACATTCAACCTTCAATGCCCAGTCGTGTGTGTGTATGTGTGTGTATGTGTGTGTAACTACTTGACTTGATTATCAAGCTGTGTAGAACTGTGCTTCTTAACGAAATTTCTTTAAGGCGTTTACTTATGCAAAACTATAAGAAAATTAAGCATTACTAATGAAGCCCTCTTATCTATTAGTGTTTAACTTGTGTAGTAAATCTGAAGCACATACAGTTGAACTGGCTAGGAGTTAATCAAGTTTGAAGAATTTGCGTCAACTCGGACCAAACATGACCTGCGTGGGTCATGGGTAGCACAACTTGCTTTCCTAAACAACTTCTTCTTATAATGTTGCATACTGTTTTGTGTAATATGAGATCAGCATTGACATAAATGTTAAGAGGCTTGTTATTTTCCTTCCCTGTTTATTTAAGAAATAAGTATTAGTATTATTCTTCGTCACTGTACTTTATGTTCGTAACACAGAAGCTCTAATACATTTTAACTGCGTGGAAAGAATTTATACAGCCGTATAACAATTGCAGTAGAAGTAATATGATTTTAAAACTAATGTGACTGCAGTTATTTGAGAAAGTTATGGACAATAATATTAAATTAAACATTCTCTCTCATCAGGTAATACAAATGTTTGGTGAAGTCCACTTGTTTGTTTGATTTCGGCTCATGGAGTATTGAAAATACCTGTCATATAGGGCTTGTGCCTTCTTTTGTTTATCGCTACTTAAATTATGCTCTATTTTCTTAGATTTCATTTATTCATTATCGTGTAGTTTACAATGATAACTACAAAAAGCACGATATAACCGTAGCAAATTCATCAGGCACAACACTGTAAATGGCAAATTAATTCTCTCTGTCTTGCTTTGGCGAAAGAACAAGTTTGCTTGTTGCGGAGTAGTCAAGTCAGCTTCTTACAGAATCGGTACACATCTACTATCTACATACATGTAAAATTAAAATTGTTTCAAGGTACTAAATGCATGAATTGCTACTTTGAAGGACCCTTTTCTTAAATATCTTGTACAGCTGATGGGAAAAAACCTCTAAACTCTGAGAAAAATTCCAATTGTTGCATATAAGAAGGCTGTTCAATAAAGAATGATCACAATTTTTTGACAATGTACCTTTACCCAACCTCATAATTTTGATAGTCCTCAAAATAGTCTCCCCTGAATGCGATGCACTTGTCCCAGCGTTTCTGCCAGTCTTCAAAGACATGCTGGAAACCATTATTTGAGAGATCCTTCAAAATCGCCACCGCAGCCTTCACCACTGCTTCTGATGACGGATAATGCCTCCCACGAAGGCGTTTCTTCAAGTTAGGGAATAGAATTGTCCAGTTACTGATGTGTGTGCAGGTACAACATGCTGATAAACCATTCCATGAATATCAAAGGATGAGATGACCATAACTTTCCCAGCAGAAGCAACCGCTTTTGCTTTTTGGGGGGTTTGTGATGAAGGATATTTCGACACTGAGCTTTGCTTTGTGCTCTCAGGATCTAAATGATGCAGCCAAGTTTCATCAGCAGTGATTACGTTTGAAAGAAACTCCGGATCCTCCTCTAACATCAACTTTAACTACATGTTACCTCCATTGCAGTGGTTGGCGATAGTGAACACGTCTGAACTTGCCTGGTTCTCACTGACGCGAACCAGGAGTACCAACAATGAAAGTACTACGGCGTGTTTGTTTCACATTAAGCTAACAGAATATAATAAGATTAAATTTTAGAGCGAAGAATTATGACCGTAAGAGAATTATGATCATTCTTTATTGACCAGCCCTCGTAAAAAACAAGATCACAGGAATTATAGTTTTGCAATTTCACGAGCTATTTGTGCACACCTGTAGACTTTCATTTAAAGGGGCAGAAAC
Source organism: Mantis religiosa (assembly GCA_030765055.1). NCBI lineage: Eukaryota > Metazoa > Arthropoda > Insecta > Mantodea > Mantidae > Mantis > Mantis religiosa. Next base: position 34,297,168 of record CM060959.1, read on the forward strand.
GAAAACCACATTGGATTATTCTGATTCTAGAATATTTAGTGTCTTTGTCCTTCTAATTTTAAAAAAAAAAATGTTACTATCTTTTTTACTTGTTTACGGTAACCGCAGTATCAGGCAGCGATTAGGAGGCGGCAAATTATTCCAAATCTGATAATTACAAAAATAATATAAATTAATAAAAATGCTTTGCTAAACTAATATAAAAATCGTGTTATAATAATATGAAATTAGAATGGATAGAGTAATGATTAAAATAGCGATTGACTTAAAGAATAAAAAGGAAAGAATATAATTTAATATAGCATACATATTAGCATCCTGGCAAGGCAGAGAGAATATTCTTGTAAAACTCTGTACACTTTGGAGAGACAGGAAGGGACGTCCATTACCTTGTTTGTGCAAGTAGAGGTTCAATGTCTGAGAACTATAGAATACTTCCAGCCAGGAATGTGCTGGGACAAAGGGGCTTTCAAAATGCAGTTGAGCATGAACGCTAAAGGGATTTACTTCGCTGATTTGATAACGACGTATACCGTTACAAACAACTCAGGGTAGGCGTCCCCCAACTCAGGGTGGGCTGAACGTTAATGGGTTAAATGTGTTTTACAAACCAATGCGAAAATACGAAATAAATGAGAAAGCAATAATAATGTAACATTTGAGAAGGGTGAGCTAGTTTGGTCATGTGATAAAGTTAGAGAGGGGATCAGAATAAGGTTCAAACTGAATCGCGAAGTAAGAAAAACTTACTTAAAAGGTGATACTACGACAGGAAGGACGTGTTCGTGCGCGTTAAGAAAAGAAGCGAAGATTTATAAGCCTGAAATGTAGAGAAGTTATTAATAGTGCAACCAGCGTAAGTGGAAGCAGCATTAGAAGTTCATTAGAGCAAAGTAGTCGCCGTATAAAGAAGAAATAGAAACCGCGCGGAAGTAACTTTAAACAAGTAATACAGGGTTTCAAGTAAAATTGAATTTATGTTAGGAATTTTACTAACAGGTGGTCACCGATCCAAGTCGATAAGCAAACTTAGTAGGAATTAAACTAAATAATTCTGCAATAAACAAAGTGTTATTAATACGACTGAGTAGCCAACAACCACCAAAATCCATTTCCTACAACCATTCACCTGAGGATAAGAGAACTAATAGCTCCAATTAGAACCCAATCAATTTAACTCTGGTATCAACAGCTATCTTTCTTGAAAAACCTATCTTCATGGTATCACGTCTTTGTGTCTGCGTTATTTTAAAGTGCAATATATCCACTTCCTGTTGGCAACGACCTTTTCCCTCCCACCCATTCCTTGTTATTGTTATCTCGCCTAAATCAACTCTCCACCCTCCGCTACAACAACAACGTTGCCAACTTACGCGGTGTATAAACTGTTATTACGTGTTACGTGGGACATTTAAGCACTTTGATAATTACATGTATTTTATGTATAAATTTAAGTGTGATAATAATATATACCCCTCTAACTCCTTGTCACAAAGGTCTACCACCTACACATTAAATGCACCCTAGTAACATTTTAGAAATTAGAGGCACACCGTAGCAAGTGGAAATGTATTTAGTTCCACAAAAGTAGAAAATACACAGTTTATATAGCCATGTAAACGACTGTGTATACATACTTACTAGATTGTTATAAAGCACATAGCTTCACTGCACGTGACTCATATTTTATTCCCGTTTATATAAATGTTTATTTGTAGCACTAAACTTCCTTTTAGAACACACTTTCTATACGCATGCTTCGAATTAACATTTTCACCAAATAGTACTTCACATTAACACGTAGTAGTAATTTTGTTTAATTCCCTTGTCTGAATTTTATAATACTTAAGGTTCAAAATCATAAAGCAGCATGCTACCTTATAAAGTTAATTCGGCTTATAATATTAAGTATAATATTTACTTCTGGCATGTTTCATTTATTGCATTTTGGAAGAGCTAGACACTTTTCACAAATAAATATGCACTTTATGCATTTCTCCTTTCATAAAATAATGCATTTTGAAAATAATTCGTTAAAAGCACTAATGTAGTCTTTAATATTTAAATGTTTAAAAAAACTTAAAGTCAAACAAAGCTGTTTAATAAGATTTCTTTGGAACTTCTGCAACAAGATTCTTCAAAACTTCTTAATAGATAATTTTGTTTCAGTTGTAGATATTTATGTATTGTAAAATTAGTAGAACAGAAGAAAGACGAAATGAAAGTATTTGATGTCTTTAAAAATATGTTACTGGATTTTGTTATGATTAGTTTGTTATTATACCTACATAAATTTTAAACATTCCTTTATTTTACTATTTTTTCTTCTAAAAACAAATCTGAAAAGAATTCATAGGTATTTTTATTTAGAAGTATCACTGTAGCTTAGCATCCATACATGATAAATTTTCAACTAAAATATTTGTAACTTTGCACATTATTTTCATAAAGTATTATTTTATAAATATATACATATATGTGGATGGAACGTAATGGCAAATATTTTCACATTCACTAACTAAAACTAGGTTATCAATTGCACTAACGCTACTCAGTGTTGATTAAAAATATCCTAGAATGATTCTATTTTCAGGTATCTATGCCTTCCTTGATGCTATCATTGTAAACAAGGATGAAGATGTGGAAGCAATTAGGAAATTTGGAAGGAGGTTTATTGTCAGTGCAAAAAAAAATGTGTCTCAAAAAATGTTAAAGTAGTCTAAAATCTGTATATAAAGCATTGAAAATATAGATACACCAGTTCACCACAGAATATTGAGTCAATTCTGAAAATATTTGAGTTTATTTACCTCCATCCTATATATTACAGTGTGATCCATATAAACCTGAACCATTTCAATAGTTCATAATACACGTGCAACTTTGGGAGACTATAGTACACAATTGGTAGATTACGTTACTCCATTTACATCTCAGAGAAAATGTTGGAAGTGTCCTCCACCAGCATCTATACATGTTTGTACTCTCACACCATATTCTCTGAAGCTTTACGGAGAGTATCCTCGCCAATGTTACTTATTTCTGTTCAAATGGATTCCTTAAGAACATCAATTGTCCGTGGCCTATTCTAGTACACTCTATTTTGGATACCCCTACAAGAAAAAATCCGGTGAGGTTAGATCAGGAGATCTGGGGGGCCACAGACCTTTTGAGGTTATTCGATTATCAAAGAAACTGGTTACAAGTTCCATGGTGTTATTAGGTGTATGGCATGTTACTCCATCTTGCTGGAAGTAATCTTCTCTCAATTCGATATCATCCAGCTGCTCTACAAATGTATTGAAGACGCCCATATAAACTTCAGTGTCTTCAGTCGTATCAAAGAAAATGGGACCAATCATCCTGGAAGCTGACGCCGCGCACCATTCTTCAACCTTTTCATCATGCAGTGGGGTTTCGTGGATCACTCGGGGTTTAGAGCAGCCCAACATCTGGTGTTTTGTGAGTTTATGTAGCCTGACAGATGAAACCATGCCTCATCTGTAACCACGTTATGGAGAGAATGTCTGGACGTGGAATAAGAGTACCCTGAAAACATCCACAGTAGCTGATTCTTTATCATAATCTGCTTCTTTCAGTTGTTGAACCATATGCACTCTGTAAGGTCATAATCTCGATTTCTTCGCAACTCTTTGACATGTTCCATATGAATATCTTGATTCCTGGCTCAATTGACGCAACGATATGTTTGGAGAACACAATAGTCTTCTGAGAACATCTGTAACAGTCTTGCCAGTCAATGGCGGTCTATGTTTTCCACTCTCACTAATGAGTATACCAGTTGTCTCCAGCTGTCTTACAAACGATAAAATTGTTGCCTTTGTTGGAACATGGCGTACATTAAATTCTCTTCGAAATTCCCGTTATATTGTTACCAAGGAAATTGTCTTCCAATATGTTTTCAAGATGTATACACGCTCTCGTAGTGAGTACTGCATTTTGCTGTTATGACTGCACATCTAAGACTGTCAACTGTTGACAATTGCCACTGAGATCGTTAAAACAAATTTCTACATTCTACAAGCTTTCAAAGGAAAATTATTGCTTATTGAAATGGTTCAGGTTTATATGGATCGCACTGTATAAATCAATATACATATAAAGTTATAAGTTATTGTAACAAAATCTCTTATAATTTTATTTATCATATTTGCATTCTTAACTACAATTTTATATATCTTTATCTCGTTTACTTTAAGAAGAAAATGTACAAAACTAGGAGAATATAACAAAATCCAGGTTTCAGATTCATATTAATACTTTTCACTTCAGCCTTCTGCTGTTTAACTGAGCATCCTGACAAATTATTCTTTTATTTTAAATATTGATGTAGCAAAATTTAAAAACACGTTATTCTTAAATTCCTCCTAAGATTTGCAGCTGTTGAAATAAAGTTCCTAGTACTTTAATTATAGAATTTGTTAAAAGAACTTTAATTAATATATTTATCTGAACAGGCTGCTTTTTTTTTTTTTTTTTTTTTTAAAGAAACAAATTGATTTCTATCTAATTTTTGGTTAAGAATGACTACTTTAAGAAGATAATCTTGAATTTTAAATTATATTAGAAGTTCCAAAGAATTCACTTGCATAAAACGTAATTTAAAATCTTGAAATCCATTTAATAAAAGTAAAACAATAATTCTTCTGAATGCGACGATTATAGAGAAGTGTTAATATTACAGTGTTGCCACTCTTTTGTTTCTTGTCCCACAGGCACTCCTCGAGGTAAGGCTGAATGATGAGAGGTTTGGAATAGTTACGTTCTAGGTGAGGATGCTAGCCTAGTCAAAATAACAAACTATATCTATCAACCAGGGCACAGGTAAATGATCAACCATTTAGTGCAAATGCTGGCCCTTTCCCCTTTTTTTTATTTTCTCTTAGTATATAGTTTAGGTAATCAATTACGTCATGCACGTGAGGAAAAAGAATTATGCTTCTTAAACTCCAATTTAACTTATAATTACAGTAAATACTAATATGTAAACTTTATTCTATATATTTCCGCTACTCATTTAAAGGAGCTACATAACTTCAGTAAGTGCAGTAATCGAATGACAGTTCCTTCAGGTAATCCAATTATTAAGGTTCAATGATTAATTGGTTTTATATTTCTGAATGAATTGTTTATTGTGCATATTCCAAAATTTTACAATTTACAACTTTAAGCTACATTGTTTGTCTTTACCTTGTTGCTACCTTAACTTGACATCCTGGTCTTTCGTTCTGCCAGGTAGCTGTTAACCTCCATGCCTCCTTGTTACTTAATTAGCCCCCATTCTTCCCCCTCATCTTCCTTTCTTATATTCTTTACACTTCTGGCCCATGTTTCTTTTACTTTCTGGATGACCCACCAATACTTCTTACCTTCTCTTCCTCCTCTCCTGATAACATTTTTATAACTACTATCCTCTTCTCTACTTTCTCCCATTTTTCCTCCCAAACCTTTTTTCTCCACATTACAACCTCCTCGAATTCTGTAACCTTTTCCCTACCACTCATCCCTCTTAGAAATATTGTGCCTGTCCTCATCTAAGCTAGCCTTTCTCTCTCCTGCCTATTGCAGTACTGTACGTATGCTTTTCGCCCCCAGTTTCATTTTATTTGCTTCTAAAATTTGTAATGATTTCATATTTTCTAGACTTCCCCATATTTCCGGCCTTGCCATATCTTCTATTCTGCATTTTTTCAATTTACCCAAATCGCTTGTATTTGTTTCCCCTAATCTCCATATCCTGGCTAAATCGTCTGTATTATTTAAGTTCTGAAACAATTCATTCTTTTTCTTCTTCTTCTTCTACCTCACGGCTTTGGATTGTTTAACTCGTTCCGGCTCCAAATTGGTCTGCCCATATTTTCTTCGGTCTTCCCTGGTTTCTTCTTCCTATATGTTTATAGTTTAAGGCTATTTTTTGGTATTCTGTTATTATTCATCCTCTGAACATGTTCTTTCCATTTATTTCTATTTCTTTCAATAGTATGGTTTATTTCTTCTACTTTTAATTCTGTCCTAATATTCTGACTACGTTTTTTATCAATTTTGGTATATCCAGCTATTGCTCTTATGAATTTCATTTCTGATGACTGTATTCTCGTACTATTTCTTTTTGTTAGTGTCCATGTTTCTGATCTATAGATCAGAGTTGGTATTGCCATTCTTTTGTATAGTTTTATTATAGAGTCCTTTCTTGCTTTATTTTTAATATTCTTTTTATTGTGCCTGTTATATAGTTAAATTTATTTACTTTCTCTATTATATCAGCTTCCCCTTGGTACGAGACATTACATCCTAAATACTTAAAGTGTGATTTCCGCTCAATTATTATGTTATCTAACACTATTTTTGATCTTACTGGATTAATTCCTTTAAATGCCATGGTTTTGGATTTATTTGTTGATATTTTCATTCCATATTCTGTAGCAATTTTATCTAGACTATACAGCATTTTCTGCAGGTCATCTTCATTTGTAGTCATTATTATTTGATCATCTGCATACAACATAGTTTTCAATTTAGCTCCTGATACATTAATGCCTCCATTGACTTTATTGGACCAAATCCTTACTAATTCGTCAACATATAAATTAAAAGGTGCGGTTGATAAAGGACAACAATTCATTAAATATTACTATATAAAAGTATTATATTTTTTCAAATATTTATATCTAAAATAACCTGCATTAAATAATTACATACGAAACGCACAAACTTCTTTAAGTTTCCATTACTGTAGTTTTGTAAACTCAGTTCTCTCCAAGTGTTACTTTCTACAGTTCTCATTTGAACAGAATACTTCATTTGTCCAAAGGCGTTTAAAACTAAAAGACTTAAGCTGGTTTAAAGGTTTAAAATAGTTTTAGAAATTACATTATCAGAAATTTAGACTGCTTGAACTAAAATTATAAACCTACGCGAACTAAAGTTCTATTTTATACTATCGATTAAATAGTTGTCGCTGCTGTCGCTGAAGATTTCATTTTTCTTAAAAAACAGGTAGATGCAGGTAGGTCTGAAATATATATAGTATCATTTTAGAGTTATCTACTATTATTTTATAAATTTCAGGGCTGTCTAAAACATACTGCAGAGGGAGGCAGGTAGTGGCGGTGTGACGTCAGCTTGTCAGCTCTCACCGCCAAATATGCTCCCGAACGAAAGGCAGCTTAGCGTGTGACGTCACCGCGCTGAATTCTGCTGCCCACTGGAAAGGAAATAGTTTGATGTGTTGGGGCTCTGACACCGTAGGAAAGACAGGAAACGTATCGGATGTTACATCTTGGGTGTTGTAATATTAATGCTGACTCCTTTAATTACACAATTGGTCACAGTTTGTAAACAATTACATTTTGGCTCTGTGCTATGAGAAAATATATAAAACTTCAAACTCGTAGTTTATCTGAAGGTCAGGTATGTTATAAAGTAAATAAAGTAAAACATAAAGTAATTTTCTCTGCAAATTAGAGGAGACCCACTCAGAACAAAATTACGTGGATATTTTCCGACACTGTCTCTTTTGTTTTTCTTTAACTAGTTTATCAATGTCAGGACGTAATGTCTGGCAAATTAGTAATCGAAAGCTGCATGTTAGATTGCGAACCGACAAGGTGCCTCGGGGTTTGGACTTTGCTAATTTCATAACATAAAAAATTGTTCGCACACATGTCGAGCCAAACATACACAATGTCCGTGCGGCAAGTGAATACAACCTCGAAAATCTGGTTTGGGGGACATTCTTGTAAAAATCAGCCAACTCTTTCTTGTGTGTATATTTGTCCTTCAATAAATCGTAACATTGTAAATTTAACAGTCCTTTAGGTACGTGGCAGCTACATTGTTGTCATCGAGTGTTCTACACCTGACTGAACCCTCAGATTCTGTACTCACAGCGCTATTTATATAGGCAACTTGGTACTACACGGCTCTTGTCTGACGTCACACGCACTGCAGGCCTCGCTCCCGGCTGAAATACCTCACAACTCTCGAAGCTGTCTTACTCTGACATACTGTATGCCGCACACGTTCAAAGTGATTTTATTTTGCTAGTGAGATTTCCCTACCTTGCCTCATGAGTGCATCTACTCGCGAATCTTAATAAAAGAATTAACTCGTTATAGTTAAAACATTGGGTACACAGAGCATTCTTTAATAGTTTTTATTATATATAGTTATCTATATATTAATTCACTAACAGAAAGCAGTTTGTCATATTGTGGAGTCCGATAATCACAATAATGTGACTGCGGGTTCGTGAAATTAAAACTCCAATTGCACAAACTCAAAATGTTTTTTATTTCCACCGAATTACAGTTGGAACACTTGCCGATTACATAGAATTACGTAGCGCATACAATTACAACTAACCAGTTCGTCTGTCATAGGTCCACTCCACACTCACAATTACGTACAACTCCTCTGATACACGTACACAGTCTTCCAGTCCGTTCGCTAGCACGGCGCTCCTCACGGCTGCTCGCCAAGAATTGAACTCTCCTCCAGCCCGACGCTTCGCGTATATAAGACCAACTGACCTATCTAGAAGGTTACGGGTTAGATGAAATATCCCGAATGTTCCAGACGTGAGGGGGAGGGGGAAATAGTGACACACCAGTGACACTTTCCTAACCATCCCAACCAGTTACTGACACGAGATAAATGGGTAGGCGTGGTCTGAATGCCTCCTGTTCCCCACTCAGCTGTCAGTTGGTCGTGCCTTCCGATAATTGGGTGACAATAATAATAATAATAATAATAATAATAATAATAATAATAATAATAATAATAATAATAATAATAATAATAATAATAATAATAATAATAATAATAATAATAATAATAATAATAATAATAATAATAATAATAATAATAATAATAATAATAATAATAATAATAATAATAATAATAATAATAATAATAATAATAATAATAATAATAATAATAATAATAATAATAATAATAATAATAATAATAATAATAATAATAATAATAATAATAATAATAATAATAATAATAATAATAATAATAATAATAATAATAATAATAATAATAATAATAATAATAATAATAATAATAATAATAATAATAATAATAATAATAATAATAATAATAATAATAATAATAATAATAATAATAATAATAATAATAATAATAAAATAATTATAATTATAACAATAACAATAAAATGAATAACAATACAAATAATAACAATAATAGCAATCATATTAATAATAATCATAATAATAATTAATAACCATAATCATAATGATGATGATGATGACGATGATGATGACGATGACGATGACGATGATGATGATGACGATGACGATGACGATGACGATGACGATGACGATGACGATGATGATGATGATAAATAAAGTATAAGAGTAGAAGTATATTCAAAAATCTGTGTTCCAGATATTCACTCAACCAATAGTTTCAAAGACCATTCAAATATGCAACGCTATAATCATGCCCCAAAACTAAAAAGTATAAAATCTCTTCCAAAACATTCGTTAAGTTATTTATCGGACCTAAATCTACAAGTTCACATAAGCAGCCTTCAGAGGCTAATTCACTGAATATGTCATCCAGAGTTAGATATAGCAGGTGGCTCAACTGCCCCGTCCTTTGCGTAAGCAGATAACCCTTCATGCGTTAGAAGAGTTGCAGAACGAAAAGGGGCAGTTCCAGTTAAACGCACGACAGTGGTGTGAGCGGACTACACATGGAAAATGCCTCTTGTAGTTCGGAGCAAAACCAAGTCCACTAACGCCGCTGCCGTACGGTTAACTGGAACTGCCCCTTTTCGTTCAGCAAAAACATGAAGGGATATCTGCTTACGTGAAAGACGGGGCAGCTGAGCCACCTGGTATTTTATATTAGGAGGAAACAATATTTTTTTAGTTGAGCAACTATGACACTGTAACAAGGTTTATAAATAACCAGGCAGTTGAGTCTAAATTGATTAAGAAGAGTGAAAATATTTTCAAATCTTCTCGGGAAACAAGCCAGGTGAAAAGAAGATTTGAAATCGACATTTCGGGAGCCTCCATCCCGTTTACCGGCAACCTATCCGGCAGACTCAGTAGAATTATCGCCAAATACAACATCAGGACCATCCAAAAGCCACCTCTGAAGATCAAACATCTGTTAAGACCAGTGAAAGACAAACTAGAACGTCCAAGTTCCGGGAGTTTACCGGATTCACTGTGAATGTGCGACACCGTATATAGGACAAACCGGAAGGACCATAGCTGCCAGAATAAACGAACATAAACGCAGGATTTCTTTAATGCAACCTGAGAAGTTTGGACTGGCAAAGCTAACGACTATAGAGCCAACTTTCGGAAGCCGACCATCTTGGCAAAATGCAACAGTTACTGGGAGCGCTGCCTCGGTAGCGTAGATGGTAGCATGTCTGCCTCACGTTCAAGAGGTACCGAGTTCGCATCTCGGTCAGGGTGAGTTACCTGGATAAGGTTTTTCCCAGGGTTTTCCCTTATACTGAAAGACGAATGTCGGGTAACTCTAAGCTCTGTGGACCCTGGGCTCATTTGAGCACCATTTCACCCATTCCATTTATCGTCCGATATGACTTACCGTTGGAGAACGTAAACTATAACAAAGTACTGGGAGCGGAGAACTAAGGAGGCTCTGGCCATTTCCTCCGAAAGGAGCACGCTTAATCGTGATGCTGGATTTCAGTTCAGTTCCTCTTGGAAACCGGCCTTAAAATGGAAATCGGTTGACTTAACAAGCACAGATCTACACAGCTTCATCATCAAGTTTAGTAGTTATGTTTCTTTGACCCAATTAATTTTCTATTCTCACGCCATCTCCTGACCTGGCATTTAATTTACTGAAAACAATATTTTGTCCAGTAATGCAAATATTGTTAGTGTTTTGTCTTTGTTGATATTTGTGTTATATTCAGTAATACATTTTGTGGTAATAGCATTTCTTTAAATATCCTGATGATGGGAACGAAACGTCGATTTCAAATCGTCTTTTTACCCGGTTTGCTTCCCTAGAATATCTCTAATATAATCGTCGCCAGGAAGCTTCAGGTCTTATTTTAAGAGTAAACAGGTTCATTCTCTATAACAAAGTGTTACAATAAGCTCTATTTTGACGAGGAAATTGCATTATAACTGTACACTCTTCTTGCAATATTAGCCCAGTAAAAACACCCATATGAGCGTACTTCATATGATTATTACTAAGAACACATAGAACATATATGTGATATCTCAGTACACAATGAAAGCCTATGGACAAAGTAACCTTTCAATGCAAAACTATTTCCAAGATCTAAAATTGGCATTTTGTTTCATTTGAGATATTCTTTAATGTCAGTTATTAGCAGTAACTTCGAAACAGTAAGATACTCAATTCAATGGAATATATATTTAGCTATCACAATAAGAAGCTAGAGGCCCTAATATGATTCCTCAGGTAGATCAACTCGATCTATTCATGTTGTTTGAGATCTACTCACAAAATAATATATAATTTAATTAAATTCCTTTTCTCTTATATCATATTAAAGCATTTTGAGCCCAAACGTTTCAAGAGAGAATCAGCCTTCAAAGAAAATTGCTAAGGCTTCTCAAAATCACCAATAACAGAGTTTGAGGTTTCAACTGTAAATCAATTGATCTAAACCGTATTACGTATTGGATAAAAGTAACTCTGATTTAAGAATATTAACTGTTTTACAGCGCTAGACAAAAAGTAAACATTTAAATTACCACCATCTATGCAGGCAAACGCCACTGGCATTTGTGCATTTCATTCTGCATCATAACTTGCACAAATATGGAAAAGTCAAAAGTGTACTGATGCTGATCAGTTATAAGATTTTTCTGTATCCTCCATGTCAACTAGACATTATATGGCTGCACGTAGAGTCCAACAGTATGCCGACCTCTTCACCGCCTGATTCAAACGATGGCGCATAAACATCCGCCCCCAAAAGAGTCAAGCCATCACGTTCTCCAGAAGGCAGCTAGAAGACCTACCAGCTGTTCGTCTAGCCGGAGAGAAAGTCATTGGCAATCATATGTACGATATCTAGGCGTTTTGCTTAGTGTAAAACTGACGTGGAAGGACCACATCACTTACACAGCCAACAAGGCCAGCAAACGTATGGGTATGTTATATCCATTATATAAGCTCAATGGTATCTATCAGGGCAATCCACACAAGGTGAAGACTGACTCCCCTCTAATGACCAGGGAGTTTCTGAGCTGTCCCAAAAGGGCGCCAACCGCCTCCGTGGGGCTTTTCATAGGGCAAGACCTAGAGAATAACAAGCCCCCATCTGGTCCTATGGACTCAAGACGGGATGGAAGTGGATACGGCACATACGCGCGCCAACCCCAAAGGGGAAGGCTACCGATTAGACCTCGGTAGGGCCGCCTGGTGATCTAGCACATCTTCTTCTAGCTATGCTGGCTAGTACGTGGGAATATATGGCTTCCCTCAACCCCATCCGTAGACGTATCCGAACTCCCACGGGTGTCGGGAACACACTGCCCCCTCAAGTCCAACCCAATCCGAACAACTCCCAATCACGGAGGGGCTCGAATATTCGGCCCGAGGTTCCTCCAGTAACGTCAGAGTTACCACGAGTGCTAGGGGTCCGCAGCGCCCGCACCCGGCAGCTGAAGGGGACGGACGGATCCCCTCCCCTACGGGGATGATATATCCATGGTACAATTGACGCTCAGTGAGGTCCATATCCAATAAATTGCTCCTCTATAAACAAGTGCTCCGACCAGCCATCACTTAAGCCTACCTCTGACGTTACTAGAGGAGCCTCGGGCCGAACATTCTAGCCCCTCCCTGATTGGGAGTTGTTAGGATTGGGTTGGACTCGAGGAGGCAGTGATCCCCGATACCCGTGGGAGATCGGGTACGTCTCCGGACGGGGTAGAGGGAAGCCATAATATTCCTGCGTACTAGCCAGGCAAGCTAGTAAAGTCTGTTTAGTTAACGCGTGTGCAGTTCCGAGTCAAAGGAACCTGCGGCTTCCGCCCACTAATGACCGTCATAAATCTGTCTCCACGCTTCAGAAATGGAACACTGTCGTTGAGAACCAATAACAACCCTGATTTTCTCGAAGTGACAGTCGCATGTCTACTCCACGTGGAGTCTCAGTTGCCAAAGTTCCAACTTCCAATTGATCTGTTTCATTGTGTGCAGTAATTCGTTGTGTGTCACGATGTGAAGACCGTGGGAGAGAAATGCAGTGGTAAATGCAAATGAAGTAGTAGATAAATTTCAGTCAAGTAAAAATAATCAAAGTGAAGACAATAGTGTGAATAACTGGATCGAGTTATATTACTGGAAAAGCCTCAAAAAACAAAGTTTCAACGGTAACTGTTTCTAAGCAATTTCAAGCGCTTGTTTTGAACACATATAAATATGTGCTGACAAATAATCTTGGTAAGGGGTCATGAAATGAACCTGATGATAAATTCTGGGTATTCACAGAAATACAGTAAGAAATATTGTGACGAAAGGAATACCAAAGACGCCGATCAAGTGAAAAAACAAAAGGAAACGTTTCTCTAAACTAGATAATTTCATATACGATTTAATTCGTCGAGAAATTTATAAATTCTATGCAAAAGGGAGAGCGCCCACCTTAGACGAATTTGTTGCAAATTTACAAGAAATTTGTGATTTTTCTTATGGGCACTGCACTTTGCGCGGTCTCCTAAAGGAGTTGGGTTTCAAATACCGCACTTTGAATAAGATAAGGGTTATTATGGAATCCAGTAGAATTGTAGCTTGGCGATATATATCGTCAAAACTAAGAAAGTTTTGCAGTAATGGACATAAGATAATTTATTTAGACGAAACCTTGTACGATACCCATGACGCATTGAGAAAGTTGGCAACCGTGCAGAAAGATCTGCATGGAGGAGGGCCAGGGTTGTAAAACGATTATAAGTGTTCGTCAAAGTCAGCGGCCGACTGCACATGAGTTAACTAAACAGACTTTAGAAGTTGTGTTAGATCACCAGGCGGCCCCAACGAGGTCATATCGGTAGCCTTTCCATTTTGGAGTTGGCGCGCGTAAGTGGCGTATCAACTTCCATCCCGTCTTGAGTCCACAGGACCAGATGGGGGAAGGCTTGTTAGTCTCTAGGTCTTGCCCTACGGAAAGCCCCACGGAGGCGCCGGGCGCCCTTTCGGGACAGTTCAGTAACTCCCTGGTCGTCAGAGGGGGGTCATTCTTCACTCTGTGAAGATGTGCCCGGTAGATACCCTCCTTATGCCTGTGCCATTTGCGGTATAGCAGCTAAAACTCACGTACACCACCTTGAAGTCCTACAGTCTCGATTCCTCCGTATTGCCACGGATTCTCCTAACCTTGTAATCCGTCGTGACCTACACATTCCCACTCTAACAGACTACATCCACACCCTCTCACTCCCATTCTACCAAAACCTCTCCCATAACTTCAACTCTCTTATACGCGGTCTAGATGAATACGACATGGACCCTCGGCGAAAAATACAAAAGACCAAGACTTGTTTTAGGCACATGAAAACACTGCACTATCAGTACACAACTTTATATATACGAGGCATGTTTTTTAAGTCAGTACCGTTTTGCGATTCCGCCGCCGCAGCACTACGGTCGGCGTTCCGCACATTCGCGCTGGTTACCTACGTCTCTTGGCTACGCATTGACGCCATTACAGTCTGATTCTTCATTGTATACGTTGGTTACTGAGTGTTTAAGATGCCTCCGACAATCGTGAGTCCCGTCGATTGTGAAGTACGGGCTGTTATACGATTTCTTAGTGCTAAAGGCGTAAAACCGATCGATATTCATCGTGAGATCTGTAAAGTTTACGGACAAAACATTATGAGTGATGGAATGCTAAGGAAATGGGTGAGAGAATTTAAAGATGGCCGCACAAATGTGCAAGATGAAGAACAGAGTGGGCGTCCTTCGGTCGTTACTGAAGATTTGGTGCAGAGAGTGGACGAAAAGTTGAGAGAAAACAGACGCTTTATTATTTCATCATTGTGTGACTATTTTCCTCAATATTCTCGTAGAGCTTTGTATCGCATCGTGACCGAGAACTTGAAGTACCGGAAATTGTGTTCACGTTGGGTTCCGAAAATGTTGACGGATTTGCAGAAAACCTAAAACCCAACGTTTAGGCAGTGCATTGACCTTCCTTGAGTGGTAGCGCAATGAAGGTGAAGATTCTTTAGACAAAATTGTTACTGGTGACGAAACATGGGTGGCCTAGGTCACACCAGAATCGAAACAACAATCCATGGAATGGCGACATTCATCATCACCCACAAAAGTGAAGTTTAAGCAAACAATTTCTGCCCGGAAAATCATGTGCACAGTTTTTGGGACAGAAAAGGAGTTTCCGCCTCGTAATGAGACAATCAATGCAGCGTCTTATTGTGAGACACGAAAAATCTGCGCCGTGCAATCCAGAACAAAAGACGTGCCAAGTTGAGTAAGGCTATTTTGCTGCATGACAATGCTCGTCCACATGTGGCTAATCGGACCAAAGATCTCATCAAATCTTTTCAATGGGAAACTCTAGATCATCCTCCATACAGCCCTGATCTGGCGCCCAGCGACTACCATTTGTTCCTGCACGTGAAGAAACACCTGGGTGGTCAGCGTCTTCAAGACGATAACGAAGTCAAAACAGTTGTGATACAGTGGTTAACACGTCAGGCGACAGAATTTTATGAGGAGGGTATTCAAAAACTGGTGCCACGTTATGACAAGTGCCTCAATATTCACGGAAATTATGTAGAAAAGTAGATTAAGGTACAGGCTTTCATGTAAAAATAAAATTATTGCGATATCTATGCACGTCTTTTTTTTAATTCCAAAACGGTACTGACTTAAAAAAATATGCCTCGTATATATAAAGAAAAAAACATCAGAACAGACCTCTTACGTCATTTGCCTTAACTTATAAAATATTCTACTGCCAGTACAAGGCTCAACCCCGATCTGGCTAGAGACTGAAAGTCTAGCTTCCGGACTTTCAAGTGTCAAATCGCTGGAGGTTTCTTGAAATAAGCTTTGAATCCTGTCTCCTGTTTCCTTCTGTGTTTAAATAAATATAAATGTATGCAAGAGTTTATATAAAAATGAAGTTGTAACCTAATCCATTATTGGGTACGTAAGTCCTCTTTATTTTAACTGTCCCCAGTTTTGGAGTTTGTTTGAAAACGAATATAACTAATTCCAAAACTTCAAAAGTGAATTCCGGGCGCACCGTTGGTCGTAGATAGGTCGAATTATATACCAAATTGTAGCTCTCGACCGTGGCATTCCAATGCTCTTTCGTCTTGAGGGTCTGAGATCAACGGTTTGGAAGCTACGGCTTGCCGAAGTTTAGGGTCGAGTTAATCGTCGGTGCTACGTGGAAAGTGTACATAGGATTAAAGTTTACTTATAAAAGGGAAATGCCTGTGGACTTTCGATCTCGTCGATCGGTCGATTAGTTTGGTCGCAAATTCGGAGAAACGATTTTGGCGGTTTTTCGGGAATAGCGGGTGGCGGCTCGGTAGATCCACCTTGTAATTTGGGATCGAACGCTCCTTTCCCGGACCCTCTAGCTGCCATAGGGTCGGAGAAAATCATCGAAAACCAACAAAAATTGCAGATTTCCAAATTCTAAGTCCGTTAAAAAAAAATATATTTTTAATGTAGTCGGTACCCCGTATTTTGGGCCGCTGATTACTCTAAAGTGTCTGGTTCCTCCGTAGCTTGCTTAGTTTAGTCGCTACTGGCGCAAAACCGACAAAAATAGTGGTTCAGCGCCCTTAGCGGCGGCGGTTGGAGTTGCGGAGCAACTGTCTTATAGTCATAGGTAGATCTCGGGACGGCAAATCCAGCGGTGCAAGATTTATCTCGCTAGCTTTAATAGTTCAGGAGATACGGCCGAACCCCCATGTTTATATTTAAACATGAATTCTTTATAATTGTAGTATATTTTATTTTGAATCTGTACAGACTTTATGAAAATTTAACGCTGTATTTACTTGTAAATATTCAAGTATATTGTAGGGTGTTTTTTTTTTTTTTTTCATCCGGGGTGGTAACAGCTACTGCAGGCAGAGGTTAAACGGGTTAGGACAGGTAAATGGAAATAGCATTTATAAATACTATAATTATTATACATTCTAATCCACAGTCACATTAAATTTTAAGAAGAATGAAACAAGTTTTCGTAACAAGGCAGTCTGTTCTTACTGGATTTTCTGGACTGCTATTAACACTCTAAAACCGGGTTCTCTAATGTAATATATTGGTCTTTTAGCGTATGAGGTACAAACTGTCGTGGTTAACCGTGTATTGATAGAGAGGTCATCAGGTGGGTGAATGTTGGCACCGTTGCGGAATATTTTTTCCCCTTGTGCACCCGTAAAATAGAAGTGGCCTGCCCTCCGGGAGCCATTTCATCAGCCTTTACCCTTTAGCGGTGTTAGGTCGTGACAAACCACTATGTATACCGCAGGCTTACCGCACTTTCTAATTGATTCTTTCAGATGCGTCCCACTCTGGCTGCGTGGTAAAGTTCACATTCACTAGCCAGTCCAATATCACACTAAAGGCGTTTTATGTTCAAACACAACTGCCAGAAATTCTGCATGATGGGCAATTTCGTTTTATTAGCTTATATGGGTACCACATGCGTTTCCATTTCTCTGACATTGGCCTCTTCTTTCTTTTTGTCTTTTGTTCTCAATCTCTCATATAATGAATATCCTTAGCTCTAAAACCTGAACGATCTATTCATAAGAGTATTTGATGAAAAACCTCCAAGTTCGTTTTGGTATATCATCTACTGATAAGTAGAGGTGTACATTTCTGCTGCACCTGATTGTCCTAGTGGAGGGGAAGACAGGTAGTGGTGGTGTGACGTCAGCTCCGCCACCTCTCATCGCAAAATATGCTCCCGAACGCGTGTGACGTCAACGCGCTGATTACTGCTGTCAAAGGAAAGACTGGAAACGTATTGGGTGTTAATAATATGTACAACTTACATCTTGGCTGTTGTAATATTAATACTGACTGCTTTAATTACACTATTGCTCACAGTTTATAAACAATTTAGCTCTGTGCTATGTGAAAATATATAAAAAAACTCGTAGTTTATCTGAAGCTCAGGCATGTTATAAAGTAAATAAAATAAAACCTCAAGTAGTTTTCTTTGCAAATTATAGGAGACCCATTCAAAACAAAATTGTGTGGACATTTTCCGACACTTTCTGTTTCGTTTTTCTGCAACTAGTTTATCAATGCCAGGACGTAATGTCTGGGAAATCTGTAATCGAAATCTGCATGTTAGATTGTGATACGACAAGGTACTTCAGGACTTTCACTTAGCTAATTTCATAACAGGAAAAAATTGTTCGCACACATGTCGAGCCAAACATACACAATGTCCATGCGGTAAGTCAACCTTGGAAATCTGGTTTGGGGGACATTCTTGTAAAAAATCGGCCAAGTCTTTCTTGTGTGTATATTTGTCCTTCTATAGATCGTCACATTTTAAATTTAACAGTTCCATTTGGCACATGGCAGCTACATTGTTCTCATCGATTGCGCCACACCTGACTGAACCCTCAAATTCTGTACTCAAAGCATCATTTATATAGGCAACTTGGTGCTACATGGCTCTTGCCTGACGTCACACACACTGCAGGCCTTGGTTCCGGCTGAAATACGTCACAACCCTCGAAGCTGTCTTCCTCTGTCCTAGTAGGTAGGTTCCCCACGAAACAACTTATGCACAGGAAGGAAGATTTTCTAGTGCTGGGCAGTTTATGAAAAACTTGTAATATACCAATAATTGCAGCAGTACTCTTTTTGTCACTATGAAGATGCAATACTGCCAGGTTAATAATCCACACTCCTATAGAAGTTGAACCCAATACAGCAGCCCGCCTGGGCAGCGTAGATGGTAGCATGTCTGCCTCACGTTCAAGAGGTCCCGAGTTCGAATCTCGGTCAGGGTGAGTTACCTAGGTAAGGTTTTTCCTGGGGTTTTCCCTTATCCTTCAAGACGAATGTCAGGTACCTCTAAGCTTCATGGACACTGGACTCATTTGAGCATCATTTCACCGTCCGATATAACTTAACGTTGTTAAAAAAACGTAAGTTAAAAAACAATACAACAAATACATTTCTTTAAAACTGGATGAAATTTAAATTTGTAGACAACACGAGAAACACAACAATTATAAACTAGGGAGACATTTTAAAGCCAAGATAAGTTATCCAACAATAGCAGAAAGATGTCAAAATGTTGGAAAATATCCAATAATGTGCCCGAACAAAATTTGACGAAGTATAAAAATTAAACGTTGGAAATTTGTGAAAAAGTATTTAAAAACATCTAAAATGCTTGCTTTCTAACTTACAACTCCCAAAGCATCCTCCTATAAGCATACCACAGTAATTAATAGATCTGGACCATGATGTGGAGGGATTACTTGACATCCGTCATCTCATATTAACGAAAAATAACAAAAAAACGTAGAAAGAAAGCTAGGGACTAGGTCCTCGAAACTCACGATACTTGCATGGTATCCTGACTTTGTGGGTTCGTAGAACTAAAACTCTAGTCTAGTCTAGTCTAGTCTGCACCACTCAGCTGTCCGACTAGTCGCGACGCAGTTATAAACAAACCATCGTTTCTCGAAAGTTGCCGAAGCCATACGAACTTCGTGGCGTAGCAAGAACACATGGAACTATCTCTGAAGAGAATATGGTGAGACGATTGCAAACATGTATAGATGCTGGTGGTGGACACTTCCAACATTTTGTCTTAGATGTAAATAGTGTAATGTAATTTCCCAATTGTGTATTATATTCTTTTGTATTGTATTTATTTCATCCTTTGGAACATAATACATGTGTTATAGGACACGTCAGTTCAAGATACAAAGATAAATATAGAAGGTTACATAAGACTAAAAACTGTAACGGATGCAGGATTCAACAAAAGTCTAAAGTAGAAAAAGCAAATAAATATTGTCAATAGATTGTTGGTTACAATTTCTGACATAGTCAACTTTTCATCATTAATAGTACTTGTACATAGTCAATTCTACAACATTAGAATCTAATTTACAGAGTCAATTACAGCATTAGAAACTAATTCTACACATGATCCCTTAATAAGCTTAATGAATTTATCACTTTCAAGTATAATTAAAGCTGCAATGTCATAATTCATTTAAGTTATATAAACATTTATTTATGAGGAAAGTCTTTTACTTCCATTTAAACTGCTGTTTTGAGATGCTAGCCATTGATTTAATATCAGATGGCAGTTTATTGTAAAGCTTAATTCCTAGTATATGTACATCCTTTTGAGAGACAGTTTTAATTACACTGTCTCTATAGTAATTCATATTGGTTCTGGTGTTATGTTCATGTACCTGACTGTTTTTAACTGGATTACACTTGTCCACAATAAACATTATAGCTGTATAAGCATACAGAGAGTAGATGGTGATTATTTTTTTATTTATAAAGGTGTCCCTGCAAGATTCTCTTGCTTTTAGATTATACATGACCCTAACACACTATTTTGGTAATTAAGCAGTTTATCCATATGTGTTTTGGCTGCTGATTCCCATATTTCTATTCCATATATTATATATGGATAGATACATCCATAGTATATTAATTTTAGGATATTTGTATTGTTGTACTTGCTAAAATATCTTAAGAGATATAATGATTTACTAATTTTTCCGCATATGTTTTCAATATGATCAGCCCAAGTTAGTCGATTATGTAACACAATACCCAAAAATTTATGTGTTTTCACTTCTGACACAATGTCACTCTGTACTTTTAGATTTATATTACCATCATATTTTTTTAGCAAGTTGAAGTGCATCATATTGGTCTTTTGCATATTACATTGTAGTTTGACAGATTGAAAATAGTTCAGCAATTCAAAGGTAGTGCTGTTTAGAGTGATGTTCAGCCCTTCTATTGATTTATTCCAGGATATGGCTGTTGTATCATCTTCATAGGTTACAACAGTAATCTTTGGTGTGATTTTTATGTCATTAATATATAAAATAAATAATAATGGACCCAATACAGAGCCTTGTGGTACACCAAATTTAACATATGTTACACCAAATTCTCCCAAAGTTACACGTATGTCCTATTATTGGTTCAAAAGTTATGGCTTAATGAAATGGTTCAGCTTTATATGGATCACGATGTATTTATTTTACCAATATAGCACAGATACTTTAAATTTTTTGAGAAATATTTCTTCTGTTTATTCTCAAGCTATAAAACAGCTTAGTGCATACTTTAATAGCAAAGTAACGACGCTTATTTGCCACGAAGTTAAAATTTAGATCATTTATGAATAATTGCAGACGAAGACGAGAGTTTCAAGCTTTGATCAGCATAATGTGCCATATGAGTAGTCCGCCTAAAAATAGAATGCTGAAGGGGCTCTAGTGAAGTAAAAATAAAATGCTCATTCTTTCATTCTTCCTGCAGGCATTTGTTCATTTAACAGTTGAGTGGCACTCCATTTCCCCCATAAGACTTCATATTTTAGTTCTTCAGGAAGAACGGGAGGAAGAGGGCGGGTGGTATGCAGCAGAAGGATATCAGAAGAACTTATGTTTGGTTTTCATTAAATATTTCTTTTCCCGTTGGAAATGATGAGAATGAAATGTTAAGTTATATGAAAACGATGTATAAAAGAAATAGCATTAAGTTCTTTCACAACTGCATTTTTGCTTAATACTCCTAAAGATTTTTGGAAAGCACAGTTTTATCAGTAGTGTATACGATGATAACCGGTATGAGAATTACATATTGATTGGTTTTTCCAAATAACACAACAAAACTATGCGTGATTGGAGGAATTTAGGAACAGTGGCGTCAAATTTAATCCGTAAAACTATTTGTAGTCGAATTATTGACACTTCGTCACTTTCTCCCATTCCTCAAGACTTGTAAGTCTATTAGCTATGCGTTATTGGAGGAATTTAGTAACAATGACGTCAGTGTTACTAAATTCCTCCAATAACGCATAACTAATAGACTAACAAGTCTTAGGGAATAGAAAAAATTTAAAAACGTAAGCGACGAAGTGTCAATAAACTGACTACAAATAGTTTTACCGATTAAAAC
Organism: Mantis religiosa; assembly: GCA_030765055.1. Classification (NCBI taxonomy): domain Eukaryota; kingdom Metazoa; phylum Arthropoda; class Insecta; order Mantodea; family Mantidae; genus Mantis; species Mantis religiosa. The sequence continues at coordinate 34,319,380 of CM060959.1, forward strand.
AGGTCTAATTTTCTATACCTAATATACAATAAAGAATTGTCACATTTTTTTTATAACGTACCTTCACCCATCCTCTTAATTTTGATGGCCCTTCTCAAAACAGTGTCCCCTGAATGCGATGCACTTGTCCCAGCGTTTCTGCCAGTCTTCAAAGACATGCTAGAAACCATTATTTGATAGATCCTTCAAAATCGCCTCCGCAGCCTTCACCACTGCTTCTGATGATGGATAATGCCTCCCACGAAGGCGTTTCTTCAAGTTAGGAATAGAAAGAGGTCACATAGGGCTAAATCCTGACTATAGGGAGGGTAAGGGATGCACTTCACTTTGACTTTTGCAAGATATTCAGCAACAACATTGGCAGTATGCTGCCGCGCATTATCGTGGTGCAGCATCCAGCCTGCTTCACGGAAATGTGGTCTTTTGTGCCTGATATGGACTTGCAATGTTTTCAGGACATCCTTGTAGTATTGTCCAGTTACTGATGTATGTGCAAGAATGAGTTGACCATAACTTTCCCAACACATGCAATCACTTTTGATTTTTGGGGGTTGGTGATGAAGGAGATTTCCACAATGAGCTTTCTTTTTTGCTCTCAGCATCAAAATGATGTACCCAAGTTTCATCAGCAGGGATTACATTTGAAATAAACTCCGGATCTTCCTCTAACATCAACTTTAGCTGCATGTTACCTCCACTGCAGCCGTAGGCGATACTGAACATGTCTGAACTTTCCTGGTTCTCACAGGCGGGAACCAGGAGTACCAACAATGAAACCACAATTGTTTTACATTAAGCTAACAGAATATAATAAGATTGAATTTTATTGCGAAAAATTATGACCGTAAAAATTATGATCATTCTTTATTGGACAGCCCTCGTACTTCTTTATCAAATCGATGTACAAGTGGTTGGTCTTACGGTATACGGACTTCGTTGTAATCAAGGGTGTCACCGAAATCAAGGGATGCAATGAATAAATAATCGTAATGCATTTCAAAGGAACATTGTATATTTGTTAGACCGTGAACAGGTGGAGTTCGATTGGTTTGTTTAACAAAATAGACGGGAGAAAGCTAATTCTTAGCAGAGATTCGGAGTGGATAACATTTAACTCTGTTTGAAAAGGTATTGTTCGGACCCTTAATAATGGCATGACCGAGACTAATTATCACAATAGACAAAAGAGTCACAAAAGAAATTTTAGTTTGAATAAAGACAGGCTTCGAGAGGTGAAAATTACACGCAGCTGAAGTGAGGGACAGAGCTAGTCTGGCGGTCCATGAAGAAAGACGGGCAGCTGGATCTGTCTTGGGCGAAGGCAAACAAAACCGAAAAGAAAAAGTATCTATCGGTTCCTACGTAAATAACGAATTAAGTATTATCGAGTAATATGCATTTGACGTACGGTAACTCCGAACAGACACATATTGGCAACCCTTGGTCGGCAACTTCAAGTTTGATATGATAATAAAAAGAAGCAGTCATTAAACCAGACTGAAACTTGCATTCCAGTGTCATTAGAATCATCCTTACTCCCATACGTATCTTTGACGGAACCCTTGTTCTAGCCTGAAGATAGGCCACCCTGCTTCAAAATTTACAACGTAAAAATAAAGTGCATCAATACTGACAACCCTAGGTCGGTAATAAGCATCAAGGGCAATAGATGCTGATAGTCCTTTACTGCCTGTCGAAATGCACAAGGTGCGGTCGTATCTGAGGACGTCAGGCGATGACAAGTGTTAACAAAGCAGGCAGGCCGAGTTGAAGAATATTTTAGTTCAGAAAAACAAACTTGGAGCAACCCATGGTAGGAAAATGTACACGGCTCTGAGAATATATCTGTTATATGAAAAGAAATGCCATTAATTTACACAAGGGTTGGTCACAGAAAACGAGGTGTTGGAATCTACAGAACACGTTCAACTTGAGGTCAGTCTGGGCATTGAATCTAAACGCATTAGCATTCTCCCAGTGAAACAGACTCCGTATAATAGAATGAAAAGGCAGAGCGAATTACGTTGAGAAGAAAGGGATTCTGAAGATTGAGAGTGGTTACATCTCTCTGTTGGCATATCTATAAACTTATATATTTTACTCGTCATGAAACAGTACTAAAATTGCATTATTAAGAGATGTGGTTTCATAAAAATATAATCACATGGTTAATAATAGTTCTGAGTTGTATATAAAGCTGTTTCCATAATTCATTAAAGCATTTAAAGGTGCAAATTATATGTGAATAAAATTATTATGTGTTTCAAGTGGTATAGTGTTTGTCCTTGAGTGCTACCAGGTGGGCAACCAATCGGAGTTCTGCAGTATTGTCGTATTGCATTCTCCCTAAGTGGTGTGTCAGGAACGCCAACCTAATCAACCTGTATGAAACACTATCCGCGCTAAGACAAAAATTCAGATTTTTCCAAAACTCATCCATGTGGAAAGTATAGGGTAATGTATCTAACATAACCATGAAAACCCCATATTTTTAGCTCAAATAGTTTTCCTAATACAAATAAATAAATTAGATAACATTATATTATAACAATGCATTGCGACGTAATTTGTTTCTGTAATTTACGTCCTCCAACGTTAAGTCATATCGGACGATGAATGGAATGGGTGAAATGATACTCAAATGAGCCCGGGGTCCATAGAACTTAGAGTCACCCGACATTCGTCTTTCAGGATAAAGGAGAAGCCCGGAAAAAACTCGCCCTGACCGAGATTCGAGCTCGGGACCTCTTGAACGTGAGGCAGACATGCTACCACTACGCTACCGAGGCGGGCTTGCAACGTAAACAGTGTAATGAATTCATTATTGGTTGGCATGTTTGCGTGAACGTATATTTGTAATTACTTAGAACTGAAACGTTAACATTTGACATGACGTGGTAAAAGATATGTACTTTGAATAAGCCAAGGTGTTTGTTAAGTTCTATGAGAGGAAACAATACACTTCTTGCTAGTCTGGCAGAACGTGTCTGGTCACATTATATATTTGTTTATGAATGGTTCGTGATCTCTATTTACTCTAGAGAGTTCAAAGCAGTACTATTCAGCTACTAAGTGTATCAGCTGGATCAATGAGACGCGATCCACCTTCCTGTCCCCCTACAACTGCTATAACAATCCAATATAGTTAATGTGGGCTCAAATTATGTTGCAAATAGAAATAATATTTTTAAACTGACTGACGTTGAACGACTTATTCGCAAAAAATTGACAAGGAACACAACAATACAGTAAAACTGCGGGAGACATCAAATAAACTGCAAGAAGACGACTTTTGGAAAGAAATAGCACGTTACGAGATTTTGGAACCTATCATCATAAATTTGCAGTACTCATGTTGAAGACAATGACAATGACAAACTATCTCTTAACGTAACATTCACAGCTATACGGATGCACCACTGGTATTTTCGTTAGATTAGAAAAATAAGTAATTCATAAAATATAATTAACTTTAAACTAAATATTTAAATAATTTGCCTAATATACGAATGTGCATTTAGCAATTGTGATTTCAAAAATTGCATTATTATAAAACTTTGGAAAATTCAGTTTGCGTTTCCTTACGTCTAGCGCTACCAACACTGGCAAGTGTAAGAGAGAGAGGGAAATATAAAAAGAGTGGGTATAACGACGTGGCAACGGTGAAGACTCTAACGCATCTGATTCGGTACAGGCGAGAACTCTTCCCATTTTAAAGACACTGTAGTATGTTTAACAAAACATATGTTATACATACATTAATGTAAATCATACTACAGTGTGTATAAGAAAAGTACCAACCTTCCTATGGTATTTGTTACAATATTTAACAAACACAATTCTTATTAACGTCGATTAATAAGGTGCACTGAGGTTAGGATCTTAGTGCCCACATAAGTTTCTATAGTTTCTTCTGGTTGGTAGTACTGTAAATAGGTTCTTGGAAAATGGAACCAGAATGGAGCATATAGAAAAACAAGAAATATGGGGAGGCTTATATGAATTTGAATGAATGAATTATTTATTGTGAATATTCCAAAATTTTACAATTTACAACTTTACGCTACATTTATTTGTCTTTACCTTATTGCTACCTTGGTTTACATGACACCCTGGTCTTCTGCTCTGTCAGGTAGCTCTTAACCTCCATGCCTCCTTGTTACTTAATTAGCCCCATTCTTCCCCCCTCCAATCTTCCTTTCTTATATTCTTTACATTTCTTGGCCATTTTTCTTTTACTTTCTGCAAGAACTCGCCAATATTTCTTCCTTTTTACTTCCTTTTCCGTTAACATTTTTATAGCTACTATCTTCTTCACTAATTTCTCCCATTTTCCCTCCCAAACCTTTTTTCTCCATATGCAACCTCCTCGCATTCTGTCACATAGTGTTCTATGCTTTCTTTCCGTCCACACAATTCACGAATTCCCTTTTCCCTACCTCTAATCCCTCTTAGAAATATTGTTCCTGTTCTCATCCAAGCTAACCCTTCTCTCTCTCTTGTCTATTGCAGTAATCTACATATGCTTTTCGTCCCCAACTTCTTTTTATTTTATCAATAATAACTAAACACTAGTAACACAACTTCGCTATTTACTTATCTTATTTAAATCCTGGGACCGGTTTCAAAGGTTTTAACAAAATGGTTGAGTTCTAATGATTTGGATAAGGAGTTAATAGAGGACTTTATGAAACTTACTAATCTGTGTTTAGATCAAAATTTCTTTACTTTCAATGGAAATGTTTTTCAACAAATTTCAGGAGTAGCTAGGGGTAGTCCCCTTTCACCCTTTCTTGCTGATCTATTTATGAGTTTTTTTGAAATAGAAGTCACTAAAGCTTTTCCTTCAATTTTTAAAATATGGTATAGATACGTAGATGACATTTTTGCCATAGTTCCTGAGAGATATATAGATGAGGCTTTAAATATTCTAAATTCACCGGATAAAACTATCAAGTTCACAATAGAAATTGAAAACAATGGTTACATCCCTTTTCTAGATCTAAAGATAATAAAAAGTAACAATAAATTAAATTTTGGCATTTGTAGAAAGTCAACTCACACGGATAATTATATAAAAAATAAAAGTTTTAACCCTATGTCACACAAATTTGCTGTTTTTAATAGTTTGGTTTACATACTGATAAACATACCTCTAAACGAAGAAGAATTTAAAGCGGAATATAAACATATTATAAACACTTCTTTAATTAACGGATTTAATAAAGATTTTATAATCAGAAGAGTAGAAAAATTTAAATATAAAAAAATTTTAATGATGTTTCCACTCTTAAGAAAGTAAAAAAAAAAATTATATTTTCAAAAAATTTACTTAACATCCATGGACAAATAAAAAGTTCCATAAAACTTTCAAAGAAGTGGGTATAATACTAGCACATCATAATAATTACAGTATAATGAATTTGCTACAGTTTTCTAAAAAAGACAAAATTACAGACTGCAGAAAATCTGGTATTTATGAAGTTAACTGTTTAGAATGTGATAAGATCTATATTGGTAGAACCAAGCGTAATTTAGAAACCAGAGCGAAGGAACATTTTAGAAATATTAAATATAGACAGACAGAGAAATCGGCAGTGGCTGATCATTTTTGGTCATATAATCATGAAGTAAATCCAGAAGTTAAATTATTGAAACAATTGAAAGAACCGATAGATTTAATGGTTTGGGAGAAGATATTTATTTTGAAAAATAAAGATTGCGTAATGAATTTTGATATCCCTCCAATAGATGTCCTCAATAAGTTTGTGTTGTCCCCGGTAGATGGCAGTTAGATAAGGAGCTATTCTTCAAACTCCGGTAGTGGTCAAGGTCAGTCAGTCAGTCAGTTAGTGGGTGAGTGTCAAGCTGAGTGGCTGAGGATGAAGCAAATGGTTTGCTTTGAAACTGGTCCCAGGATTTAAATAAGATAAGTGAAGTTGTGTTACTAGTGTTTAGTTATTATTGATAACCTAGTTTACTTCACTGTCAGCATCTTCAGTTTTTTACATAATTATTTTTATTTGTTTGTAAAATTGTAATGATTTCATATTTTCTAGACTTTCCCATATTTCCTGCCTTTCTATATCTTCTATTCTGCATTTTACTAATTTACCCACATCGCTTGTATTCCTTTCCTCTAATCTCTAAATATCTCCCATTCCTATTTTTTCCATAATTGCTCCTGTTTCTGCCCACCAACTGTTTGAGTTCTCTAACCTTTCTTGCTGTCTCATACACAATTTCACCTTATTCTTTGGCCGAGCACCTATATCAGAGTGCTAGTATTTTTTTCCTAAAGCTACTTCCGTAGTTAAGCTACTTCCCTGATCTTGGTAAGCCTAGAAGCTCTTTACAAAACCTTCTGTAGTTTTGGTCCACCGTTTTGTTTATCTCCGTGCCCCTCGCCCAGATCTCCACTGCATACAACATTTTGGATTCCACTAGTGATTCATACATTCTTTCTGACCACTTGGTTGTTATATCTAGCTTATATTTGCATATTATTATAACATTCATTGCCTCCCTTCATTTTTCTTCAATTTTTCTCCTATGTGTTCTCCATTTTCCATTGTTAGGGAGGAGTTATAAAATAGAAAAACATTAAAACGTGAACTATGTGGAGAAACAGAAAGTACGGTTCATATTCTGACAGGTGCAAAGAGCTAGTAGGATGGAGACAGGAAGTATGAGAGATGAAATGGGAAAAGATGCAAAGCGAGCTGATAGCTATAAAAATGCTTAAGGGCAGGGTACCTACAGTTTACTTATATAGGAACTTCCCCCGGCAGACCAGGACAACCGGCAACGACCCCAGCAGCCGAGCCCTAATGGTACCAAGGCAGGGGATCCGAGCCCCAAATGTCCCTGGCTGGTATCCCGAAATGGTCCCAGCAGAGGAGCTAAGGCTGGCAACCGACCTCCCGGAGGAGGAAGTAGTTTTCCTCAGAGCATATCATCCCGCCATGCACCGCCGAGACACCCGCCGACACTTCTACCCTTAAACAGACCACCAGATGAGAGATGATATACAATGATAATGGATATGAAATGGAGTGACAGGAAATTCGGGGAATGTAGTTAACCCACCCAGAATTCATCTAGCGACCAGTGAAAACCCCTGCAAAAACCCATGGTTCAGGTATGTCGGCCACGGGAATCGAATGTGGGCTACAGACGAAACCACCTGAGCCATCCCTCTCGGTAATCCCAGGGTGAAAGCAGATAAAGTTGAGCTGTTGATTGGAAACTTCCCGTAGAGGAGAATATCCGTCCCCTTCAGCTGCCGTGGTGCGGGCGTTGCGGACCCTTAGCACTCGTGGTAACTTTGACGTTGCTAGAGGAACCTCGGGCCGAACATTCGAGGCCCTCCCTCTGGGACTTTAGCCCAGAGGTTCCACCCCATTAGTCTTGAACCCGTAGGAACTGGACCCGGGCCTCTTGCTATCAGGGAGTTATTCGAGCTGTCCCAAAGGGCACTCGGCGTGCTCCGTGGGTCTTTCCATAGGGCAAGACCTTGTTTCCTAACAAGCCCCCCATCTGGTCCTATAGACTCAAGACGGGATGGAAGTGGATACGCCACTTACGCGCGCCAACACCAAAGGTGAAGACTACCGAGAACCTCGGTGGGGCCGCCTGGTGATCTAGCACACCTTCTACTAGCTTTGCAGGCTAGCACCCGGGAGAATTAATGGCTTCCCTCAACCCCGTCCGAAGACGTGCCCGATCCCCACGGGTATCGGGAACACACTGCCCCCTCGAGTCCATCCCAATCCGAACAACTCCCGAAGGAGGGGCTCAGATGTTCAGCCCGAGGTTTGTTCGGATTGGGTTGGTCTCGAGGGGGCAGTGATTCCCGATACCCGTGGGAATCGGGTACGTCTCCGGACGGGGTTGAGGGAAGCCATTAATATTCCCGGGTACTAGCCTGCAGAACTAGTAGGTGTGCTAGATCGCCAGGCGGCCCCACCGAGGTCATATCGGTAGCCTTCACCTTTTGGTGTTGGCGCGCGTAAGTGGCGTATCCACTTCCATCCCGTCTTGAGTCTATAGGACCAGATGGGTGGGGCTTGTTAGAAACCCAGGTCTTGCACTATGGAAAGCCCCACGGAGGACGCCGAGCGCCCTTTGGGATAGCTCGGATACTCCCTGGTTTTAAGAGGCCCGGGTCTTGGTCCTACGGGTCCAGGACGATGGGAGTAGACCCTCTGGACTCAACTGTTGATTGGAAACGTATAGGAACTGCGGACCTCTCGCTCCCAAGTCCATGCTATAACGGCCTTGACCACATGTATCGGCTTGGGTTATTGTGACAGAAACAGAGAGAAAAGACCTCTAAGACTGTCTTAGAAGTGATTGTCACTTCGTCCTTTGTTTCTTATTTTATTTATTAATCTTAGAAAAGATCCTGCGTCGTGGCGTAGAGGGCTGGAGAGTTGTGCTTTGGTTCCCTGCCACGGAATGCACCCGGGTTCGATCACAGCCTTGAGGGGTGCCCACTCAGCATCACGAGGAATTTTAGGAGCTACGATAGGTAGCGAATGCCGATTAAGAAAGTCAACATTCCGGCTTAGGGTGCCGAGATGCGTATGTTGTGTATGTTGGCGTGAGGGCGGTAGTTGAGTTGTCAGGCTCAGGATCGACAGGGACTGTTCACTCTGTAAAGAAGAAGAAGATGATGATGAAGAAGAAGAAAGGAATCTTAGAAAATTAATTGAGTAAAATATGCTTGTCAATTCCTCAGCTAAAACACTAAATAACAAATAACCTCTCCGTATACTTTTTGATACCCAAAGACTCCGACTAAAGATAATTGAATTGTTTATATTTAAATAAGATCCTAAGAACTTAATGACATGATAGTAGTAAAACCCAATTGTGTTGTTTGATGAAAGGATATCTTGGTAAAGCTACTACGGTTTTAGTTACTCCGGGAAACTGCTTGCTGTTGTGTGCTGCTTTTTGTGAGAGATAAAAGTAAAACGAGGGCCATAAAAAGGCTCAAGTAGACGCAAGCAGAAATAAAAGTGAAATAGAAGTGTGTAAACGCCCCTCGCTGCGTAAGCTTGTTTTAATAGGACTTCATTAAGTACTCGACACAGTTCAAAGGACGTGAGATGCCCTTCCGGTAATTCTGATTGCAGATGTGGCAACGCAGTTTATAGAGGCATTCAAAACCCAAGTTCCTTCATCACAGATACTGAGTATTCAGGTCGTGACTTCGAGGTCTGCTTGGTTTATACTCGAAGTATCTTAAGAGCAAAAAACGTAACCAATATTAGAACTAGAGAAAAATAAATAAATCTACTGTTACCTTCTGATGTCTTTGAATTTCTTATCATATACTTAGAAAATAAAATATAAACAAGACATCTGAACATGTTATGTCAAACCATTGTTAAGAAGTGAAAATTATATCAAACAAAGAAAAACATTTAGTAAAAGTTAGTAAGCCTAATTTACCTGTAAATAAAATGAGTCCTATTATAAATTGTATAAATTCGCCAACTTATAATTTAGCTAAATGGGTACATAACAAATTTAGTAATTTTTATAAATTTGAGAGCTTAAGTATTAAAAATTCATTTGAATTAGTTAAAAAGATTGACAATGTTATATTATCTAAAATTGATAAACTTGTTTCTTTTGATGTAACTGCCTTATTTCCTAGTGTTTCTAGAGAAAAACTTTTAATTTATTTAAAGAATTGGTTGAATTCAATAAATTTACATGAGGAGTTAATAGTTGATTTTGTTAAATTTACTGAATTTTGTTTAGATCAAAAACTTTTCACTTTTAATGGTGAATTTTTTCAACAAACTTCTGGCTTAGCAGTGGGTAATTTTCTTTCACCTTTTCTGCTGATATTTTATGAGTTTTATTTTACGAAATGCAAGTCAATAAAGCATTCTCTTTAATTTTTAAAGTTTGGTATAGATATCTTGATGATATTTTTGTAATTATTTTTGTAAACTCATAAACGATGCTTTACAATTAGTAAATTTGCAAGATATGCTGTAAAATTTACACTAGAAACTGAAATTAATGAATATCTTCCTTTTCTAGATCTAAAGATAATAAGAAATAATCACAAATAAAATTTTGATATTTATAGGAAATCTACTCATACTGATAAATACATAAAAAATAAAAGTTTTAACCCTTCTTCACATAACTTTTCTGTTTTCAATAGTTTAATTTATAGATTAATAAATATACCTCTGAATAAAGATGAATTTAATACAGAATATAAACATATTATTAATACTACTTTAACTAATGGATTTAATAGCCTTCATAAATACAAAATTAAAAAATTCAAATATCAAAAAACTGTTAGTGATATTTCTACCCTTAGAAAAATAAACACGATTATAATTTTAAAAATTTGCTTACCATCTTTGGGAAAATAAACATTTTCAAGAAAAATTTTAAGGGTTTGGTATAACTTTAGTTCATCAAAATAAATATAGTATTAATCATTTATTGCATTTCTCTAGAAAGGTAAAATTCCTAATAATAAAAAATCTGGTATTTATTAGTTTGGTTGCTTCGATTGTAATAAAGATTATATTGGAAGGACAAAACGTAATTTAGAAAGAAGAATGAAAGAACATTTTCGTAGCATTAAGTATAAACAGACTGATATATCGACCGTTGCAGATCATTTATGGTTATTTAACCATGATTTAAATCCAGAAGTTAAATCATTAAAACAATTAAATGGTCCGATATATTTAATGGTTTGGGAAAATATATTTCAAAAAATAAACATCGCGTAATCAGTCAATTCTGTTTTTAAATTTGTTTTATTTTCATATTTTGGTAATACTAACAAGAACACATCAGCATCTAGAGACATAGAGACATAGTGCGGCGCGTAGCTAAACGCTTGCCGAAAGAGGGAAAGAAAGAGATAGATAGATGTCTGGAAGTTTCGTCTCTTCTGATACCATCTCGATTGGAAAGGTAGAGTCAGACTGAAAAATTCAATGCCATAGCCGAGATTTGAACCACGGATATTCTGGTTTCCGTCCAGCCGCTCTAAACCTTGAGCTTCTACAGTCAGTTGGAGAATTTAATGTCATGTTGGCACGTTGGCCATAGTAGCCTAAGGGTTAGAGCGGCTGGACGGCAACCAGAAGATTCGTGGTTCAAATCCGGGCTATGGCATTGCATTTTTCAGTCTGACTATTTTTCCATACTTTGAACTACACACGGCCAGTGAAAAAGAACAATTAATTTCCACCATCTTGATTGTTACCGAGCGTTCCACTAAATTCTAGAAACAGTGATTGGAGATATAAAAGCGCCGCGGCTGTCAAAGCGAGTTTAGTTGCGATTTGAGATTCTGTGTCTGCAGCTGTGTAGTGGACCTTTGAAGTATACCCCAAGTGCATTCTTTCGTTTATTTACGTGTGGTAAAGCAACGAGAGACTATTGTGTGCATGGCACGTCATTTTTAGAACCTGTATGGGTGTACAAAATCTCTGTCTACTGAACTTAAGAGCTTTTTAAATTTCATCAAACAAGGCTTTTAATTCTCCGAACCCACAAAGTCACAATTTATAACAATCCTTATGGAATCCACGAGGGCTGTTTAGTAAAGAATGGTCATAACCTTTTATGCTCATAATTTTTCGCACTACAATTCAATCCTATTATATTCTGTTAGCTTAATATGAAACAAACTTGCCCTAGTAGTTTCATTGTTGGTATTCCTGGTTCCCACCTGTGAGAACCAGGCAAGTTCAGACATGTTCAGTATCGCGTACCACTGCAATGGAGGTAACACGCGAGGTACAATATGCGGCTTTGAAATTCTGCTTTCCTCTCAACAAATCTTCAATTGAGGCCTATACAATGTTACAGGAGGCCTATGGAGAGTCTGTTCTTCTCTACAGCACAGCTTGAAGGTGGTTTAAAATGTTTAAAGAGCGGAGACAATCAATTTCAAAGGAAGGTGGATCCAGTGCTCCAGTTACTGCCCTTAAGGAGGAAAACATCAACACTACTGCTGCCAGAGAGGATCGACGAATTACCTTCAGATCCCTTTCTGAAATACTGAATATTTCATTGGGTGCCACCCACACGTTGTTGAGAGAAACATTACACATGAGACGTGTTTGTGCGCGATGGGTTCCAAGACCGTTGATTCCTCAACAAAACGACATGCGCCTGCAGGTCTGGATGCAGTTAAAGTTGATGCTAGAGGAAGAGAGTTTATTTCAAACGTAATCACTGCTGATGAAATTTAGCTACATCATTTTGATCCTGAGGACAAACAGCAAAACTCAGTGTGGAAATCTCCTTCATCACCAACCCCCCAAAAAAGCAAAAGTGGTTGCTTCTGCTGGGAAAGTTATGGCCATCTCATTCTTTGATATTCATGGAATGGTTTATCGGCATGTTGTGCCTGCACACACACACACACCAGTAACTGGACAATACTAAAGGGATGTCCTTAAAACATGGCAAGTCCATATCAGGCGCAAAAGACCACATTTCCGTGAAGCAGCCTAGATGCTACTCCACGATAATGCGCGGCCGCATATTGCCAATGTTGTTGCGTGAAGTGCATCCCTCACCCTCCCTATAGTCCGGATTTAGCCCCATGAGACCTTTATTTCTATTCCCTAACTTAAAGAAACGCCTTCGTGGGAGGTATAATCCATCATCAGAAGCAGTGGTGAAGGCTGCGGAGGCGATTTTGAAGCATCTCTCAAAAGTGGTTTCCAGTATGTCTTTGAAGACTGGCAGTAATGTTGTGACAAGTACATCGCATTCAGGGGAGACTATTTTGAGAAGGACCATCAAAATTATGAGGATCGGTAAAGGTACGTTGTCAAAAAAAATTGTGATCATTCTTTATTGAACAGTCCTCTCATAAGTACTCTATGTAAAGAATTACGTTTTAGATCTATTACTTTTAGGTTATGTTTATCCTCACATATCTCTTGTTGGATTTAATACGTCGTAATTTGTTTTCAAACCGAGGTTCCTATTTCATAATTACCATTGTGTCCTAAATTTATTCTTCGAATGGTTCAAACACATACAATATGTGATTTTAATACCTTACATACGTTCAAAACATTTTATGGAAGTGGGAACTAAGCAGAAGGTGAAGGCAACCAGTGTTCCCTTAAAGGTATAAAGGTCAAATCCATATTCCCCCATACAAATGCTAACCTGAGGTCCCAATCCCAGATACTCATTTTTTTAAAAAGCTGAATCCAGAATAAAACAAAAAAAGGCAGATTACAGCACTGCCGCAGGACTGCTTGCGAATATAAATCACACGGAATCTCTGTGCTCTTGGTTGTTTATGGCAGTGATATGTAAATCGTGGTTTTCCTGAACATCCTAGTGCTTTTTGGAACAGGATTTCGACAGTTTTAAGTGCCTACACCGCACGCTAATAGTCTAATGCTTCTAAATATAACTACTTTTAAAATGGTTTCTCCCTTCTAGAGTTCTGTTCACAGTAACTGGGTAATGCATCCGCGTCTGTACGTGTCTCAAACTTGCATCCGATATTTTCGCTTATTTTAGTTTATTTAAGAAACGAAATCTTAAAATATTATCACTTTCTGAATCTCCATTATAAAAGACACGGTCATTACATACTCATATTCTTTTTTAATTACATCCTCCATCGATGACATATAGGACGATGAATGAAATGAATGAAATAATATTCAAATGAGTCTAGGGTCCATAGAGCTTAGAGTTACCCGACATGCTCTAAGAAATGAAACCATTCGAGAGGAATTAAGCATATATACGAGGGCCGCTCAATAAATAATGTTCACAATTTATTTTTTGACAACGTACCTTTACTCATCCTCATAATTTTGATGGTCCTTCTCAAAATAGTCTCCCCTGAATGCGATGCACTTGTCCCAGCGTTTCTGTCGGTACTCAAAGACATGCTGAACACCATTTTGAGAGATCCTTCACAATCGCCTCCGCAGCCTTCACCACTGCTTCTGGTGCTGAATAATGCCTCCCACGAAGGCGTTTCTTCAAGTTAGGGAATAGAAAAAAGTCACATGGGGATAAATCCGGACTACAGGGAGGGTGAGGGATGCACTTCACGTTGATTTTTGCAGGATATTCAGCAGCAACATTGGCAATATGCAGCCACGCGTTATCGTGGTGCTGCACTTATTATCGTCTTACTATAATCTCTGAAGTTTTACGAAGATGATTTCGAATTAAGAGAAGGTTATTTCCAGCAATATGGAGCAGCGTACCATACATCTAATGACACCATGGAACTTGTAACCAGTTTCTTTGATTACCGAATAAATAGGTCTGTGGTCCGCCAGATGCCCTGACTTAACTTTAACGGATTTTTTTCTTGTGAGGTATCTAAAAAATAGAGTGTACAAGAATAGGCCACGGACTGTTGATGTTCTCAAGAAATCCATTCGAAGCGAAATGAGTAACATTGGTGAGGATGCTCTCCGTACAACTTCAGAGAATATGGTGAGACGAGTGCAAACATGTATAGATGCTGGTGGAGAACACTTCCTACATTTTCTCTGAGATGTAAATAGTGTAATGTAATCTCCCAATTGTGTATTATATTCTCCCAAAGTTTTATGTGTGCCCTATTATTGGTTTAGAAGTTATGGCCTAGTGAAGTGGTTCAGGTTTATTTGGATCACACTGTACTATTTTTAATAAATGTAAGATAGCTATTATAGAAATATAACTATATGTAACAAAAAGCTTTACTTATCTCAAGAAAAATGATGTCGATTTTTCTTATTAGATGTACTAGTTGAAGATGAAATCGAAGCTACTATGTTATTATGTTTTGTTTTTTTTTTTCAGTATTACCAAAATCTGAAAACTAAACAAACCTAAAAACAGAATCAACTGCTGGTATTTTAAAATTAATTACGCGATGTTTATTTTTTAAAATAAATATATTTTCCCAAACCATTAAATCTATCGGGACACTTAATTGTTTTAATAATTTAATAATTTAATTTATGGTTAAATGACCAAAAATAAACTGGTACGTTCGATTTATTAGTTTGTTTATACTTTATGTTACGAAAATGTTCTTTCGTTCTGGTTTACAAATTACTTTTCGTCCTACCAATATAAACCCGATCACTATCTAAACAATCAAACTGATAAATACCAGATTTTTTATTATTAAGAATTTCATCTTTTTTTACAGAAACCGAAAGTATATCGCGTTATTCTTAAAGATAAAATACCCATTGACATCGGAGAAACGTTAGAACAAAGTCCAAAGGAATATCTGAGAAAGTTTGCACAGGCATCATAAATTTCGAAGACTTCCTCTTTTAATTCCACATAGAACTCTGAAAGATAAGTTCTTCATAGTTTAAATCCTATTATAATTTCAGTAGTATTAATTTCTCTAATTGTTTTTTTTTTTTTTTTTTCATTGTGTGTAACCATAAAGAATTAGTGAGTGTTAGTACATTTTTTCTTAAAATATATATATGTTCTGCAGCACAAAGGAATGATTTTCAACATCTTGTATGTCGCTATTGAAAGAGTACTTATAATTTTCCTTATAGTTGTTCATGAGAAGTTTTCATGAGCTTGAATTTAAGAGGCTATAAATTTTTAACTCCGGCAAGCAATATGATACTGTAAGCCAGCAACGCCTCCAAAATAAGTTTTGTATTGGAATTTAATTGTTCTTTCACACTGGCCGTGTGTAGTCTAAAGTATGGAAAGATAGAGTCAGACTGAAAAATACAATGCCATAGCCGGGATTTGAACCACGGATCTTCTGGTTTCCGTCCAGCCGCTCTAACCATTGAGCTACTATGGCCAACGTCCCTATATGACATTAAATTCTCCAACTGGAAGTATTTTTCCGGTAAACCACTTAGGAGTTCTCATAAACACATGAGACAACTATCTTAATGGCGACTTACAATGTGTAAGTACTTTAAGGCCCGGGCTTTATAGTTCGGACCACTATTAGTGTCAAATAATGGAAATTATTTGTTCTTTCACACTGGCCATGTGTAGGGTAAATTGTGGAAACGTAGAGTCGGACTGAAAAGTTCAATACCATAGCCGGGATTTGAACCACGGTTCTTCTCGTCTCCGTCCAGCCACTTTAACCATTGAGCTACTATGGACAACGTGCCGATATGACATTAAATTCTCCAAATGACTCCTATTTTTTTCCGATAAACCAATTAGGAGTTCTCATAAACACATGAGACAACTATCCTAATGACGATTTACAACGTGTAAGTACTTTAAGGCCCGGGCTTTATAGTTAACTACTATTAGGTCAATTAATAGAAATTGTTCTTTCACACTGGCCGTGTGTATGGTAAATTGTGGAAACGTAGAGTCAGACTGAAAAGTTCAATGCCATAGCCGGGATTTGACACTCGGTTCTTCTGGTCTCCGTCCAGCCACTCTAACCATTGAGCTACTATGGCCAAGGTGCGGATATTACATTAAATTCTGCAACTAGCTCGTATTTTTCCCGGTAAACCACTTAGGAGTTCTCATGAACACATGAGACAACTACCTTAATGGCGACTTACAACGTGTAAGTACTTTAAGGCCCGGGCTTTATAGTTAACCACTATTAGGTCAATTAATGGAAATTAATTGTTCTTTCACACTGACCGTGTGTAGGCTAGAGTATGGAAATATAGTCAGACTGAAAAATTCAATGCCATAGCCGGGATTTGAACCACAGATCTTCTGGTCTCCGTCCAGCCGCTCTAACCATTGAGCTACTATGGCCAACATGCCGATATGACATTAAATTTTCCAACTAACTCCAACTGGTTAGAGCTGCTGGACGGAAACCAGAAGTTCCGTGGTTCAAATCCCGGCTATGACATCAGTCTGACTTTATCTTTCCATAAGTTCTGTATTATTTAAAATATCAATGCATTATTACAGATTCAGATTTAGAGTCTCACCATGGACTGCGCCACCAAACCAATGTTCATATATTGCAACTCAGTCGTAAACGGAAATTTTAGAATATGTCTCAAATATGCTGCATTATTTCCCTTGCATACAGGTCTATTACAGTCGAGTTGGATCGACCACTTATATGCCAAGATCTAAAGGATATTTTATTGCCTCGTTAGAATCGAAATTGGAGATGTCGATCGCAGCCAAATGTTCTGCGTCAATCTAGAACTAGGTCAAATACGTCCTAAAACATGTCATTGTTTATTCAAACAGCAGATGGATAAGTGATTAGGAAGACGTTATTAAAGAACTTCCTAGAACAGTGATCATTCTGATCTATGAAAAGCTTTCCACAAAGGTACAAGAAAGTCTAATGTGTCCTAGTAGAAAACTAATTCTAGAAAGCATCTATTGTAATTGGAATTTTCTATTATTTATTGGCGGCTGTGTGAAAAAGACTATAGTACTCAGCTTTATATTTTTGATTTTCAAAAAACAAAATATTGCAGAAATTTCAATATGTAATTTCATGTTTTATATGTTAATTTATATGTATATAATAATAGTACCAACAAATAATAATTAATTATTAGGAGGACTGTTCAATAAAGAATGATTACAATTTTTTATAACGTACCTTTATTCATCCTCATAATTTTGATGGTCCTTCTCAAAATAGTCTCCCCTGAATACGGTGCTCTAGTTTCTATGATATACACAAAGTGGAAGTATTACATATCAACGGATTGAGAGAAAAGGATACATTTTAATTACATACATGCTAACAACAATGAAAGTGCATTTGAATATTTTAACCGGTAATTACGTGCTAAGAGTTCTAAATTGCTGGAAAAATACTTCGCAGATAGTCGTGTCTGAAGAGAATCATGTGGTGGCCTATTGACTTCGTCGTCTTTTACCTTGCCTCTTGTGATGGAGTTCCGCAGAATCCCTATACAAAGACCAACAGTAATCCGCAAGCATTACTTCATTCCAACGACCCTGATATCTTTGTGCCATAACAGAAACGTCCTGATGGAACCTCTCCCCATGTTCATCACTAACAGCTCCACAACTAGGAGGGAAAAAGTCTAGGTGGGAGTGGAGAAAATGGATCTTAAGGGACATGTTGCATTCAAGGTTACGGTATTTTTGCAGGAGCACTGTCACCAAATGCTTGTAGTTGTCATCCCTTTTGTTGCCTAAAAATTCATGAACAACACCCTTGAAGGCTTCCCAAGCTTCCTTTTCTTTCCCCTCCAAAATTTGGGTAAATGTAGGATCCTTTACAAGTTCTCTTATTTGTGGTCCGACAAAAATGCCTTCCTTAAATTTTGCATCACTTAATTTCCAAAATTACTCTCTGATTGTGTTTTGTTATAGGACAGATGTGCCAACTCCCAAAACAATTCCCCCAAATTTAAAATCTTCACTCTAAAATATGAAATGTCACTTTATCTTCACAACAAGAGCTAATCTATCATTTTATGGTTATTTTTTAATTCATCAGATTGAATTACATGTAAATTCACTATTCTTAAGCCCGAAACATTTTCATTGTTGCCCAGTGTTATTAGGCTCAAAATATAGTGTCCCACGTAGAAGTGTCAGTGGGTGTCACGTCGCTGTCGTGACTCATTGGGTGCTTTGCCCTGTACCTCCCGAGATGCCCCACATTGGGGCAGTAAACCACAGGTTCTGGTGTCGAATCCCCTTCATAGAAGTCTTAATCCTAACTCTTCATTTTCCTCACAGTTCTGAGTCTACGTCGACAAATTCACATGTGGGTCCTCACATCGGTCTCCCCATGGGTGGCATCGATCCCAGGCACATGACCAGACCTCCACACTCCAAGCCGCAGGTGATTTTTTACTTGTTAAATCAAAATATACTTTCTTCGACAGATATTGAACTATGTTCATTTTTAAAATTACATTCCTCATACCTTTGTAAAAAATAGTTCTAGGCAAATTTTTCCTTTAGTTAGCCACAAAATACAAAAGAGATGAATCTAGAAGCATCTGAAGCTATGGTGACCTAGAAATGCCCATTATGTAGCTTTCCCTCGATGAAAACACACATCCTGTAGACTGCACTAGATGTTTTTCACATGTTACTATGGCAGGTGATGAATGTATGGTGAAGTAATGAGAACGAGGTCCTCTCTGAAAGCTTGTTTTTGTTATATTATGCTGTCATCCCATTCTGTTTAACCTATTTCTCTTAAACTATTGCTAAAATGACGTTGGAATTACCCTAATGGAATGGGCGAGACAGACTGGCGGACCGAATATCTGACATTCACTGAGATACAGGAAAAGTAGAGCCGCTGATGTATAACAGACCTACAACCTCCTCTATCATTACTACTCATTGAAATATTTATTTAAAAAATATATATGTTAATTTCAATATATACATGCAAAAAAGTCTGTCCAACAGGTAATGCGAGAGCAAACGATCCTAAATATGCATTGCGATATATACAAGTCGTGTACGTAAAATAAGGTTTCCAATTTTATTTAATGTAGAAAACATGTTTATTGTCAATGAGTGTTACATTGATGGAAAGGCGAAACTTACAGCTATTTTTCAACGTAATCACTATTGCAATCGATGCACTTTTGCATGCGCTGTGGCAGTTTTTGTATACCCTTGTCATAGCACTCTCCCGCCAAGTTGCGCAGGTAGCGGTCAACCTCGTTTTTCAAATCATCATCGGTCTGGAACTGTGTTCCAGCCAGGTGTGACTTCAACTCAGGAAACAGATGATAATCACTAGGTGCTAAGTCTGGATTGTAGGGGGAATGGGTGAGGATGTCCCATCCGAACTGGGCCAGGGAACCCACCTCGCATACACCTTGCGATAATGCAAATGTTCGGTCAAAATCTTCTCAATCGTAGTCTTGCTGACTTCAGGGATAAGTTCGCACACCTCGCGAACTGTCACGCGCCGATCTTTAAGCACTTTTGCAATTGTTTCGGCTGAAACCGAAGGCCGACCAGAAGCTGTTCGTCATGGACGTCTGTACGTCCGTCTTTGAACTCTCTGACCCACTTTCGCACGTTTTTGACGTCCATACACTGTGGCCCATAGACTTCACATAACTGACGATGAATTTCAGTGTGGGTAATGCCCCTGGCACTCAAAAAACGGATCACTGCACGCAACTCGTACTTGGCGGAGGAAGTGATAGGAAGCTCCATCGCAAACCGCTGCTCAGCCAAGACTAATGGTTGCAACGGGATCCTTGTCGTGGGGATTTGTAGAGATGAAACCAAGTTATACGCCACCGTTGCCGGATCTCACGTAATAGCGTCCCCCAGCGCCTTGGAGACCTTATTTTACGGACACGCCACGTATATATATATATATATATATATATATATATATATATATATATATATATATATATATATATATATATATATATATAGTAATTTACGGCCTTTAACTTTTTAAGTCATATCGGACGATGAATGGAATTGGTAAAATGATGCTCAAATGGGCCCAGGATCCATGGAGCTTAGAGTTACCCAACATTCGTCTTTTATCATAAGGTAAATCCTCGGAAAAGCTTTATTCAGATGACTCACCCTGACCGAGATTCGAACTCGGTACCTCTTGAACGTGAGACAGACATGCTACCACCACGCTACCGAGGCGAGCTTACAGGGCCGGATTTGATTGTCTAAAGTGTATTAAAACATTACTTTAAAATGATTTTGTAATGTTAAAATGTATTAAAAGTGACAATAAATGATTTAAAATGTTCTTCATTTGCTGATCTCCTGCTATATTTTGTCATTACTTTATCACCGAATACAAGTTACAAACACATATAGAAAGTTTTCAAATTTGTAGGACTTCATTCTAAACTATTATGGACTTACACATAAAAATACTTATTTCATTATCGGCAGAAGATAGTGGGGCACGCTTAAATCAGTAAATATCATGGGTTTTAAGCACTTGTTCATCGACAGAATACTTTCTACCTGACCCTCACTACGTCAGGAATCTTCAATTGTTTTACATACAGTATTGTTGTTCAACACATTTTCAGTTTCAGCAAAGAAAGAATTCTTTTTTTTTACTTCCCCTCCATGCGACTTAGATTACTTTTAACCAATTCTCCTGGATCTTCAATTTCTTGGAAATTCTTGTTTTTACTTTTCGAATAATTAAATACAAATACGACCTTAACCACTAATCTCTGCTCTGTAAAGCCTGCAGTGTACCAGGTGGTCTGGTAGCAGGTACATTCACTCCCACATTCATTTAGAGCACAAGTCCGTATCATAATAGACTTATTAAACTATATACATATCAATCATATACCAATAGACTTCCAAAAAAAAATATTTTAGATTTTGGGATTTCAAATATTGATCTTCTTAATATAATAACAGTTCAGTCTAACTCTAAACAATGGCCCTGACATTTTCTTAAAATGCCTTAAAAGTTATTTCCAACCTATAAAAAATGTCCTATGAGATAACGTATAAATTTGCAGAAAATAAGCCCGCAGTTA
The DNA here is from genome assembly GCA_030765055.1 of Mantis religiosa. Taxonomy (NCBI): domain Eukaryota; kingdom Metazoa; phylum Arthropoda; class Insecta; order Mantodea; family Mantidae; genus Mantis; species Mantis religiosa. The sequence goes on from CM060959.1 coordinate 34,340,865, forward strand.
CTTCACGCAAAATGCTTTGACCCACATATATCCTTATCATTTCCTCATTTCTTTGTCATGCCATCATCGGAAAAAATGCAAAATCATTTAAATCTGGTGTAGCAAAAGTTGCTTTACGTACAGTCCGGTGCACGGAAACTTTCCGATATATGCAACAGCTGTTTAGGTTGGTAGGTGAATGGCACCACGGCCCCAGTTCAAACCCCTGTCAGCGATAGGAAGGCGTGCGCCCGACGAAGGTGAACGAGAAGTCCAGACATTTTAAGCTATGAAACTTATAATTCATAATGCGCCTTATCAGACTTTATCAGCGGTTATTGAGGATAGGAGCAAATTGCCTATCCTTTACGAATATGAACCTTTTCAGGTTTGTGCAGTTTTCTTGAGATGGGAATGAGGGATGAGACAGATTTATCCGTTTCATTGTGTGTATGAACTTGAACGCCACATTGTGCATATGTATTTCGAATCATCTCATTTGATTACAAAATAATTTAAAGCTGTAACTTAAGTTCTATGTACACAAAATATACCCAGCAATATAAGGATATTTTCGTCACGTAGACAAACGTAAGGGGAAAACACAAAGATGATAATGTTCTAGTAGTTAATCCACGAAACACATTCATTATAACCCACCCCTTGTCCTTCATCCTGGTTGCGAGTTATGACATCAAACCAATGAGTGACGGACACAGCAAGGAGGTGATGTTGACAATCGTTCCACTAAGGTTAAATTTCTCCTTACCCCTTGCCTTGCACTACGTGCCTTGTTCAACGGTCATTGCTTGTGCTTTTGGATTTTGGTATAAACCAATAAGAGATTGCCACAGCCAGTACTGATGTAAAACACGAATGGTGAAACGGTCATGCCAACATTATATAAAGTAAAATACCAAAAGATACCAACAGCATCACACTGTACCAATGTCTCTGAAAAACTTGATGAGTCTTCTGCACTGAGATGGGGAAGAGAAGGCCTCACTTACTTTTGTTGGGTATGCCAAGCTGCCGACGCCTATGGTTGTAGAGTACACGGTCAAAAATGATGTGCTTTACAGTTAGGCTACTGTTACAAGTTGTGCATCTGGGAGGTTGTTTCTTCTCAAGAAGATAGCTGTGATCTATTCTTATTCGGGTCATCAGAACTTGATCATGCCTGGACAGTGTATGGATATGATGATATACTATGTATGGCTTCTGATGTTATTTCATGCAGCTTACTGTTGGAAGATTTAAGCCAATTTATCTTCAACTGTTGATATATTTCTTTTTTGATGAATGTAATGCTGTCAGTATGCGGTGTAGCTATTGTAGGATCACACAAAGGGAGATGTGTAGCTTCTTTAGCTGCTTCATCAGCAGATTTATTGCCATGAATGCCAGTATGTGAGGGTATCCACACAAGTATGACTTGTTTACCTTTTCCTATTATTTTATTAAAGAGCAACTGAGTTTCTTGTATAAGAATTTAGGTCAAAGAAGGCCTCTCAATTGCCTTTAGAGCCCTTTGTGAATCAGAGAAAACAATAAATGAATGTGTCAATATCCAAGATTTATGTCATGGCCTGCTTAAGTATAAAGAGCTCATTAGAAAATACAGTGTAAAGGTCAGGAAGTATAAATAGCATGTTATGATCAGGATATACTATTCCACGACCGTTTCTTTCCTCAAATTTTCAACCATCAATATAAATTGTATTGTGGGTTGGGTATCAATTGGCGATTTCAAATAATTGTTTTTCTTAAAAAATACATTATTTATGAGACACTATCTATATTTGAATAAATTTCACATTTACTGCATTATATGTGTCCTGTTCCCGTAAGGGAGGGTATCCGTCCCCTTCAGCTGCCGTGGTGCGGGCGCTGCGGACCCCTAGCACTCGTGGTACCTCTGACGTTACTAGAGGAACCTCGGGCCCAACATTCGAGCCCCTCCCTGATTGGGAGTTGTTCGGATTGGGTTGGACTCGGGGGGCAGTGGTTCCTGATACCCGTGGGAGATCGGGTACGTCCCCGGACGGCGTTGAGGGAAGTCATTAATATTCCCGCGCACTAGCCAGCATAGCTAGTAGAAGGTGTGCTAGATCACCAGGCGGCCCCACCGAGGTCATATCGGTAGCCTTCCCATTTTGGAGTTGGCGCGCGTAAGTGGCGTATCCACTTCAATCCCGTCTTGAGTCCAAAGGGCCAGATGGGGGGGGGGCCTTGTTAGTCTCTAGTTCTAGTCTCTAGTTTATACAAGTTAATATGTAGTGCTGCTGGAGGAGTAGTCTGTAGAAGAGGGAAAGAAAAACTAATCCGATTGCAAAATATTTTCTTAATGTATCAGTATAATTACTGATGTTTTCTTAACGTTAGTGTGTAATTATTGTTATTATTAATCACAATTATTTCTTCGCCACATTCATACCATCAGACTCTGCAGAAAATGGAGAATAATAACTCCCACTATTCTCTGGATGTCTTTTTTGTTAAGATCTTTTAGATGCATGGCCTCGTTTAGGTTTTCTTTGTGTGTTCTGTGGGGACGTCTTCTTTTCCTTTTTCTTGATGGCATCCTTTGGGAAATTCCGATATAATATATGACCGAAAGTAATCGAATGTCTGTTTTGCACCTCTTCCATCAAATGTTTTTGCGCTCGCAGTGTTTTCCTTATTCTCCAATTCCGAACTGAGTACCCTAGGTTTTTTTTCACGACTTCTCCTAAGGAATTCCATTTCAGTTGACACTAGTGAAGCTTAGTTTGCTTTTTCCTGTCTCATGTCTCAGCCCCAAACGCCATTACAGTTCGAATCATGCTTTTGTGCAACTTACCCTCAGAGTTTAATCAATATTTAAGATTCAGTGCACTAATAAATAATGATCTTACCTAATAAATTATGTGAGTTATTTCATCGTTGTATCGAAATTTACTACCTGAACTGTTTCTTGGTTATATTGCAATAGCCATGACGACTACTTCTTTCAAATTTATTACCAAATATTCTGATTTTTGCACATTTTCCCTCACGCTATCCATATCTACAAATCTTTGATGTTGTTTTCTGTTCTGTTTATCATTTAATGCTTCCATCCTCAACCTCACTAACATTAACTTCCCTGTAAAAGGTATAAGTTGAATATATCCCCAGCTTATTTGTCATCATGGCAGGGGCGGTTCCTCCATAAGGTTGCAGGTTTGCGCTACACTCAATGATTCTGAATATACAACAGGTGCATTTTGCACATTAAAGCTCTACTTGTTTGCATTGTTTTATATACAAACATGTTTCAATTACGCTTATCGTCTGTAGCTGCCCATGACCGCAGAAGTCAAAATAAACAGAGGTTAGCTGTAGGAGCCGCAGGTTTGCAGTGAAGAGTTAACCTAAGATTTCGCCCAAATGTGGGCTCTCTGAGGGGGTTGCGGGAAGGTGAAGAGATGGGAGTGGCTTCTTATACATTGCTTAAATGGAGGTTTATAAACCTAGCTCCTCCTACTCTTAGCAACGGCTATAGCGTGACCTTCAGGCTTAGCTTCTGTGTGCTCTACTTTTCGAACACAGGGAGGATTTAATTAAATACATGGAGGTTATTCAGAAGAGAGCTCTGTTAAACAACAACGCCACACTTGTTCATGCTTCTGGGTTTATGGCCACTTTGAAAGATTATAATTTTGTATTCTGGCTGTCTTTCTTCTACAAGATCATGCCACGTGTGGACATTTTGTACAATCAGCTGCAGAAACGAGACTGCAATGCAACGTTTGCCATCGCCCAGCTAAACGCATTTAAAAGGGAAGTGCAAAAGGTAAGAAATAGCGTGGATATCCAGGAACACGAAGAAACTGCAATTAAGAGGAGAAGAATAGAAGATCATAATGTGAAAAGAAGAGAAGCTCTTGAAGTATGTGACATTTTTAGAGAAGCAAAGGACAGATTTAGCTTCACGGAACATCTGGTAGCCTCAACTTTGTTTCATCAAGAAAATTTCTAAGACATCTCCAGAGGATTCCCTTAGAGAAAGAATAAGGTTCTATCCTTTATCACTGCAACAAAAATTCGTAGAGAACTGACTGTAATTTACAGTAGAGAGGAATTTCAAGGAATGTCCGGCGCTTTGTGTTTGATGGACTTCATTAAGGAGAACAATTTATGTGCTACATTCAGCGAGTATGTCAAACTCCTCCGAGTACTGTTAACTATGCCAATGTGTACCGCTGAAGCAGAATGCTGTTCCTCAACTTTAAAAAGAGTAAAAACTTTCCTTAGGAACATAATTTCACAGGACCGATTGTCAGCATTAGCAATGCTTTCAATTGAGAGATAGTTTGTTATGAAGATCAGCGACTTCAACGCAAAAGTTATCGACAGATTCGTCAGGTCTAAGGAGAGTAGAGCAGAGAATCTGTATAAATAGGTGAGTCATTACTACTCTGTATTTTATTTTTCATTTGCGCACCACCAATAATTTAACCCACCAGCCGCCACTGCATCATGGACTGCTATAACGGAATTTTGGAACACGTTAAACACTCATAAGTTGGGCCCGGATTTTGATGAAAAGTCATTTTTTTCTGAATAGTCACAGACGATGCTTATTGTAAATTAAGTGTCTTCTGGAACAAATACGTTAGATGTGTATGGCTTTTATATATCATCAAAATGCATTTTTCCACATATTTTATTAGATTCATTTTTTTAACATTTGATTCATTTTCCGGTCATTTTCTTTATTTTTCACGAATTTCAAATACTGAGAGAAGTGGTGAATAGCTTTGATAGGGTAGATTATAAGGCAATTGAGAGTGTACAGGATCTGTTTTCTAATACTCAAATCAAAGGTAAATTAGCCTTCATTAAATCAAATTTTGCATTTTTGATGGATACCATAACTCGCTTTGAAGACAGTGGCATGACATTGGACAAGTCGATTGAGTTAGTGAGAATTTCGGAAGAAAGGATACAAAATGCAAAAGGGGAGATTCGGGACAAAATTAGACAGAAACTAAAATTTGTGTTGGACAAAAATAAATGATACCAAACAGTTTGTCAGATTACGATATCTTGTCAGGAGAAAACCTCAGAGCTTATATTTTTGAACAGGATTTAACAGGCAGTGACAGTGTTTTTAAATATGCACCTATAACATCTGTGGAAGTGGAGAGAAGTTTCTCAAAGTATAAAACAGTTTCAGCTGATAACCACCGTTCCTTTACATTTGATAACTTTAAGATGACCATGGTGGTGTACTGCAACGCTAAGTAAGGTTTCGGCTAATGGGTACAGTAACTTATTTCTTTTTTTTCATATTTTATAAAATTGAAAATGGCCTGATGAATTTTGAATTTATTTATTATTTTATAGCAATCATTGCATTATTTACTAACAAAGTTAATATTAAAACATGGTTATTCCAACCATATGTCCATTATTTGTCTGTGACAGTTACTAATTATTTATTATTATGAAATAAATTGTTAATTTTTGTTTGGTCATTGTTTAAATTTTATGTGCAATTTTTTTCATATTTAAGGGCATTTTATAACTCATTTTTAGATAATTTTTAGGTCAACAACTTCCGGGCCCTACTCATAAGGAATAATTAAGCAATAGCTTCTTTATTGCGGTTTCATAAGACAAAGAAATTCTTAATAGTAGCAAGCTACTGCGGAGTATGCCGGTATGTTTACAAACAGCTGAAGCACGCGGCACGGCGTGTGATCTATACCTGCGAACTACGACAGCGTGAGGCACGCATCGTTTTTCCTGTCACTGCCTAATTCACACTCATTCTGGAGCAGTTTTATGTGGCTCTATTGGCGGTAAAACTATCTATATGTGTCACATAGAAGCTGAGCAACTACTTCTATATGTTCGGTGTCCTTTTGAAACTAACTTGTATATTAAGTATATTAAGTATATTAAGTTTTCTGGAAAATAAAATAATCTTCATTCGGAATGATATTGTGATATACTCACGTTGTTTCGTATTATTATTTACCTTTAAACATTATTATTGAGAAACCTTAAGAGTTTTGTATCGGTGATGAGTCGTACATTTAGTAAGGTCAAGTCGCCGCCAGGCGTCTGGCTCCTTATGGCTGGTTGTTTCTACGCAAACAACTGGTTGCTGTGAGCTAGCCAGCCATGGAAGGTTCTGGAGCTGGCTTGCCAAGAGAGATTAGCTTGAGCTTCGCAGGAGTTGGTGAGCGACTCCCCAGTGGAACTCTTGTGTTACATCTCTCCGCGCCTGGAGAATGTTGTATTTATTGTATTGTGTTTAGGTGTTTATAATTTTGAATAAAACAGGTATGTAAGTTTCAAGGAGAATTGTGTATTTAATTATGAAGTGTCCCGTATCTTCCAAATCTTAATGTAAGTACGAGGCATGTTTTATAAGTCAGTACCGTTTTGCGATTCCGCCACCGCAGCGCTAAGGTCGGCGTTCCGCGCATGCGCGCTGGTTACCTACATCTCTTGGATACGCACTGACGCCATTACAGTCTGATTCTTCATTGTATACGTTGGTTACTGAGTGTTTAAGACGCCTCCGACAATCGTGAGTCCCGCTGATTGTGAAGTACGGGCTATTACACGATTTCTTAGTGCTAAAGGCGTTAAACCGATCGATATTCAACGTGAGATCTGTGAAGTTTACGGACAAAACATTATGAGTGATGGAATGGTAAGGAAATGGATGAGAGCATTTAAAGATGGCCGCACAAATGTGCATGATGAAGAACGGAGCGGGCGTCCTTCGGTCGTTACTGAAGATTTGGTGCAGAAAGTAGACGAAAAGGTGAGAGAAAACAGACGCTTTACAATTTCATCATTGTGCGACTATTTTCCTCAATATTCTCGTAGTGTTTTGTATCGCATTGTGACCGAGAACTTGAAGTACCGGAAATTGTGTTCACGTTGGTTTCCAAAAATGTTGACGGATTTGCACAAAACCCAACGTTTAGGCAGAGCATTGACTTTCCTTGAGCGGTACCACAATGAAGGTGAAGATTTTTAGACCAAATTTTTACCGGTGACGAAACATAGGTGGCCTACGTCACACCAGAATCGAAACAACAATCCATGGATTGGCAACAGTCATCATCACCCACAAAAGTGAAGTTTAAGCAAACAATTTCTGCCCGTAAAATCATGTGCACAGTTTTTTTAGGACAGAAAAGGAGTATTGCTAGTGGAGTTTCTGCCTCGTAATGAGACAATTAATGCAACATCTTATTGTGAGACATTGAACAATCTGCGCCGTGCAATCCAGAACAAAAGACGTGGCAAGTTGAGTAAGGGTATCGTTTTGCTGCATGGCAATGCCCGTCCACATGTGGCTAATCGGACCAAAGATCTCATCAAATCTTATCAATGGGAAACTCTAGATCATCCTCCATGCAGCCGTGATCTGGCACCCAGCGACTACCATTTGTTCCTGCACTTGAAACATTTGGGAGGTCAGCGCCTTCAAGACGATAACAAAGTCAAAACAGTTGTGATACAGTGTTTAACACGTCAGGCGACAGAATTTTATGGGGAAGGTATACAAAAACTGGTGCCACGTTATGACAAGTGCCTCAATATTCACGGAAATTATGTAGAAAAGTATATTAACGTACAGCCTTTCATGTAAAAGTAAAATTATTGCGATATCTATGCACGTCTTTTTTTAATTCCAAAACGGTACTGACTTAAAAAACATGCCTCGTAATTTGACCTCTCACTCTGCGAGTTATGTTCCCCAGTAATATCCTTGGAATAGTTCAACCATTTGGTTGATAATTGCATATTAAATTATTTCCAGGAATATCACAAAATTATATTCTTGTATGCCTTCTAAACCTTAAGAAAAGACAAAATGCATTCACTGTACAAAAATGTAAACCTTAAAAATGGAGAATTTATTTCTAATAACCTTTTGTGGTATCAGCAGTTTCGGGAATATTCGTTGGTATTTGAAGGCTGTTTCAATACTTAATTATTTTCTGAGGTATATTTCCATTCATTTCTCCCTTCAAGGTAGTCTAATAAGACCCATGATACCGTCCCTGTTAGGCATAACATTGTAATAATAACCGCGAAAGTCTTATTAAATGCATAATTAAGGGGGGATAGATACCACAATATGAATTAAACAAAGTTATAACTAATTTAGAGGATAATGATTAAATATACAAGTGCAGAAACTAAACAGGCAATGCCCCAACGTGTCATGAGAACGAGGAACATGAACACTTTCCCTCACAAGTATTTGCTTTTTGTTTCTAGCCGACATAGGTGGCATTGTCCAAGGATAGATCCTCGGTGCCAGCCCATGTCTTGGCCTGCATATGATACGTGACGAGAGAATAGACTCTGGAATTTAAGATACACATTTTCAAACATGCTTATGCATTAATTAGCTTGACTGTGGGAAGGAGAAAATCGCGTGGAATACATGCCCCATACACTAGAAATTGCTATTAAATTTAAGAGTAGGGATGAAACACAACCTATAAGGAACAAGCAACAGGTCACATGACCCCAAAAGTGTCCAAATTCGGCGAAAGGAAGGGGAAATTTGTGCAATGGTGACGTTCGATGTTTGCTAGGAAAAACACTCTGTTTCGGCGAGTGAAGGGGGCAACAAGTGCTAAAAAGTTCATCAGAGTCCGTGTTCGTGGATGGACGGAGTAACTCACTTTAGGTGGTTATCGAACACCCTGTTTTGGTGAATGAGACAAACTGCATACATTACAACATCATTAAGATTTCACCAAACTCCGTTTTTGTTTAATAATCCTCCGGAAATACTATGTTGTGCGAAGTAATTCGCTACCGACGTTCAGGAACAACGCGTACATAGATACATATAAGTCGTGTCATGCGCACAGCAACGGGAAAATCCCGAATCTCGCGCCTAATGTGCGAATAATATCAAGTCAACAGTGGCGAGTGGAGAGGACTAATTGTAACAATAAACTTGACATTCAAAGGTCGTGGTGTCTTCTATGTGATAATAGCCACTCACTGTCAGGACGCACCCACTCCCTGGAACTCAAAAGCGAGTATTCATGCAGATCTACCCTGAGAAAAACCCCGACCTGTTGGAAGCCTCCCATCCGTAGTCCTCACCCATAACATATCCTATCTTATGAGGTGTTGAGCGCCGGGAGGGCTCAACGAGGTACTTAATGGGCAAGGACCGCCTCGCCCACTATTAAACTTTCCTCTTATACGGAAAACGAAGTGTGTAATTAAACTAATCTCCAGACCTCCTCTGATTAATATGAAGTTGATAGTAGGGCGGCTTTTTAGTAGTTTGTAGACGCTCTATTAAAATAAACATGAGTTAGATAAATGCATGTTAATGTAACACGTCTGAAACATTTGAAACACGATTGCCAGAGATTCATTCCACACCATACACATTGAAGTCTACCTACCTAATATTTAAACAACCGAATGTAATTTGTGGAGAGCAAATATCTGTATTACTAACAAGTTAAACAAGCGTATCTAATTTAATTTAGAAGCATATGTATTCAAAGTGTGTGGTAAATCAATTACACAGTTAGATCAAGCGAATAAATGGTAAAATACTAGATGCATTCAAGTTATAAAAACTCCTGTTTTATTTTTCAGGACTGAGACCAGATAGGAACTTTTGTTTATTTTAAATACACATGGACTCTTTGTGAATGAGTGACAGAAATGGCAGCACTGCACAGTGGATAGAAGTCCAGTGCTAGCGACGAGAGTTAGAACTGTCTTAATACTTAAAATGATATGATATGATATATTTATTGTGCATATTCCAAAATTTTAAGATTTACAACTTTTGGCTACATTTATTTGTCTTTACCTTGTTGCTATCTTGACTTACATGACACCCTGGTCAGGGTAAGTTATCTGGATAAGGTTTTTCCGGGGTTTCCCCTTATCCTTCAAGACAAATGTCAGGTAACTCTAAGCTCCATGGACCCTGGACTCGTTTGAGCATCGTTTCACCCATTTCATTCACCGTCCGATATGACTTAACGTTGGAGGACGTAAATTAAAAAAATGGCACCCTGGTCTTCTGCTCTGCCAGGTAGCTCTTAACCTCTATGCCTCCTTGCTACTTAATTAGCCCCATTCTTCCCCCTCGTCTTCCTTTCTTATTTTCTTTTTACATTTCTGGCCAATTTTTCTTTTACCTTCTGCTAGAACTCACCAATACTTCTTACCTTCTTTTCCTGCCTGCCCGTTATCATTTTTATAGCTACTAACCTCTTATGTACTTTCTTCCATGTTTCCTCCCAAACCTTTTTTCTCCACATTGCAACCTCCTCGCATTCTGTTACATATTGTTCTATGCTTTCTTTCCCCACACAGAATTCACAAATTCCCTTTTTCCTACCTCTTATCCCTGTAACAGTAGTTTTGGGTTATGTTTGGAGGAGGTATGAAAAGTTTATAGATTTATAAAGGAGGATCATTATGTAAATCTATTTAGTCATTTAACTAAATAAAAATATATGTAATTTTGTGATTGGCCGTAGTAATAATTGTATGACGTAATGTTGTGACGTGGAATCAAATCAGCCAATCACAAAATTAAGATAGGAGTAACGATAGTTACCAAAAATCAATAATCGTGGTAGTGAGATGTTTTGTAATGGTGAGTGTGATGACTAGTGGTGCAAGATCAAGAACATTTATGTAATAGTTTGAATCTGTTTAAATATGACAAAGTAAGAATTTATCGACATGTTGGAAGTGACTGGGAAAGAAAGTTCAAGTAAAATGTAATCTAAATAATACAATTAAATAGTTACAAAATTTGACTTCTCCGAAACTTTATTCCCAACCACGCCTTAAAACCAAGAATCTCGTGGCTCTTAGTTAACCAAGTACAATCATCAAGAAACAAATCAAAATACAACGAATTTGTTATTTCTGGCTTCTCGACGTGGATCTTCGAAAATTCAATGTGCACCACATCTCAAATATAGAAATTCCGTACCAAATTGTGTACGAGCGTGTGGCTGATAAGATGGAAACAAATTAACGACGAATAGTCCCAAATTCCTGTCCCATCCCTCTTAGAAATATTGTTCCTGTTGTCATACATGCTAACCCTTCTCTCTCTTGCCTATTGCAGTAATCTACATATGCTTCTCGTCCCCAATTTCTTTTTATTTGCTTGTAAAGTTGTCATGATTTCATATTTTCTAGACTTCCCAATATTTCCTGTCTTTCTATACCTTCTATTCTGCATTTTACTAATTTACCCACATCACATGTATTCCTTTCCTCTAATCTCCATATATCTCCCATTCCTATTTTTCCATAATTCCTCCCATCTCTGCCCACCAACTATTTGAATTCTCTAATTTTTTTGCTGTCTCATGCATAATTTCATAATTTCCCCTTCTTCTTTGGCCAAACAGCTATACCAAAATTTTATTATTCATTCCATTTCTTCTTGTCTTTCCTAATTCTACTAAAGCTACTTCCCTAGGTGTTGATCTTGAAAGCCTAGTATCTCTTTACAAAACCTTCTGTAGTTTTGGTCCACCAGTTTGTTTACCTCTGTGCCTCCCCAGATCTCTACTGCATACAACATTTTGGATTCAACTAGTACTTCGTACATTCTTTCTTACCATTTGGTTGTCATTTCTAGCTTATATTTGCATATTCTTATTCCATTCATTGTCGCCCTTACTTTTGCTTCAATTTTTCTCCTGTGTGCTCCCCACTTTCCACTGTTATTCATTGACCACTTCTACCCTTTTGCCATTTAGTACCCACTTTTCATATTTTTTTTAGTTTAACTTCCTTCTTGAAGACCATAAACTTTCGACTTATTTATGTTTATTTTTATGCCCCTTAGCGTGTAATCATTCGTTTTCTCAATTTTCGTGATTTGACATCTATTGAAATTCATCGTCTGTTGAGTGAGGCATGTGGTGATAGTACCATGGATGTGCCTGATGTGTTTTCCTGGCTACAACAGTTCCACGAATACAGAACATCCTGTGACAACAAACAAAGACAGCCACGGCCTCGCACAGCCGGCCTGACATGATCCAGTGAGTGGAGAACGTTGTTTTGGAGCATCATCGATTGAGCATTTGCAGATCTTCATGCAGGATTTGTGCACAGATCCCCTCCCGTAGGAGACGGGATCCGTCCCCTTCAGCTGCTTTAGTGCGAGCGCACTCTGGTACCTCTGACGTTACTAGAGGAACCTCGGGTCGAACTGCCGAGCCCCCCCCCCGTCGAGGAGTTGTTCGGATTGGGTTGGACTCGAAGGGGCAGTGTGTTCCCGACACCCACGGGGAATTGAGTACCTCCGGCCAGGCTACGGCCGCTCCGAGGGGGTAGAGGGTTGTCCAGGGTACTAGCCTGCAGAGCTAGTAGAAGGTGTGCTAGATCACCAGGCGGCCCCACCGAGGTTTTTCGGTAGTCTTCCCTGCGGAGTTGACGCGCGAAAGTGGCGCATGCACTTGCATCCCATCTTGTCGTTTTTGTCAACGGGGGGACATTTTAAGAAATCCTATATTGCCCTATGGAAAGACCCCCGGAGTTATCCATCGCTCCCGGGTTGAAGGAGGCGAGGATCCTATGACCTAAGGGTCTTGCAGTAATTGGGTAAAACCTCTGCACTTAACTTAACTAACTGTGTACAGATCCCACGGAAATGCTAATTTTGGAGGCGATGTCTGTAACTGTCTTGGTTTGCTGTCACACGATGTTCTGCCTTCATTGAACTGTTACATCCAGGAACGCACATTAGACGCATCCATGATACCATCACCATGTGCCTCACTCAACTGGCGATGGATTTCAATAGGTGTAACACTAAGAAAATGGAGAAAATGAATAATTACACGCTGCTTTTTGCAATGAAAACGTCGCCATTTTATCAAAAACATTCCTAAATCTCGTCGTTACCACTAGAGTTCTGTGCATTATACAGTGCTGCAATCTCTGTCACACATTTACAAACAGTCCATGTGTATTTTTAGTAAATCAGAAGTTAATATCTGGTCCCAAACCTGAAGATATATGAGGTGTTAAAACTTGAACACACCTCCTATTTAAATGTGGACCAATGGTAATTCAGTCTTTTGTGTTTTCTGTTGGCGTTTCTAATCTACGAGGACTGTTCAATAAAGAATGATCATATTTGTACGGTCAGAATTTGCACTAAAATGCAATCTTATTGCATTCTGTTAGCTTTATTATAAACAAACACGCTGTAGTAGTTTCATTGTTGGTACTCCTGTAAGCACCAGGCAAATTCAGACATGTTCAGTATCGCCTACCGCTGCAGTGGAGGTAACACGCGAGGAACAATATGAAATTCTGCTTTCGTCTCAACAAATCTTCAGTTGAGGCCTATACAGTGTTACAGGAGGCCTATGGAGAGTCTGTTCTTCCCTACAGCACAGCTCGAAGGTGGTTTAAAATTTTTAAAGAGAGGAGAAAATCAATTTGAAAGAAAGGTGGAACCGGTGCTCCAGTTACTGCTCTTACGGAAGAAAACAAATATACTGCTGCTGCCATTGTGAGAGAGAATCGACGAATTACCTTTTTTGTTGTAATTTACGTCCTCCAACGTTATGTCATATCGAACGATGAATGGAATGGATGAAATGATGCTCAAATGAGGCCGGGGTCCATGGAGCTTAGAGTTACCTGAGACTTACAGGATAAGGGAAAACCCCGGAAAACCCTTATCCAGGTAACTCACCCTGACCGAGATTCGAACTCGGAACCTCTTGAACGTGATTCAGACATGCTACCACCACGGTACCGAGGCGGGCTACGAATTACCTTAAGATCACTTTCTGGTATTAAACCTATAATTTGGATTTTTATTCTGAAATATTAGACTTTTTGATTGGAAATCAAGTGTACTTTATTATGTGAAATATTTGTAATATTTTGAGGTTAATTATTATAGTATGATTGTTGTGAAAATAAAAATATAAACTAGGATTAGATACCCTATTAGCTGAACATTTCGTTGGGTTCCACATTTCCGTGACGTAGGCTGGATGCTGCACCACGATAATGCGCGGCTGCATATTGCCAATGTTGTTACTGAATATCTTGCAAAACTCAACGTGAATTGCATCCCTCACCCCCCCCCCCCTATAGTCCGGATTTAGCCCCATGTGACTTTTTTGTATTCTCTAACTTGAAGAAACGCCTTCGTGGGAGGCATTATCCATCATCAGAAGCAGTGGTGAAGGCTGCGGAGGCGATTTTGAAGGTTTGCTCAAAAAATTGTTTCCAGCATGTCTTTGAAGACTGGCAGAAACACTGGGACAAGTGCATCGCATTCAGGGGAGACTATTTTGAGAAGGACCATCCAAATTATGAGGATGAGTAAAGGTACGTTGCCAAAAAACCTTGTGATTATTCTTTATTGAACAGCCCTCGTATTTTCCACTAACGGAAATTTATGTAATGAAATGACCAGAATGCTATACAATTCAATTCATTTCATGCCAGAGGATCTACTTCCATTAGTCCTGGACCCGTAGGCTCAAGGACCCGGGGCTCCTTCTACCAGGGAGTCGCTGAGCTGTCCCAAAAGGGCGTCCGGCGCCTCCGAGGCTCTTTCCATAGGGCAAGACCTAGAGACTAACAAGCCTCCCCATCTCGGTCTGTGGACTTAAGACGGGATGGAATTGGATACGCCACTTACGCGCGTCAACACCAAAATGGGAAGGCTACCGATATAACCTCGGTAGGGCCGCCTGGTGATCTAGCACACCTTCTACTAGCTATGCAGGCTAGTACGGGGGAATATTAATGGCTTTCCTCAACCCCGTCCGGAGACGTCCCCGGTCACCCACGGGTATCGGGAACCACTGCCCCCTCGAGTCCAACCCAATCCGAACAACTCCCAATCAGGGAGAGGCTGAAATGTTCGGCTCGAGGTTCCTCTAGTAACGTCAGAGGTACCACAGCGCCCGCACCTCGACAGCTGAAGGGGATGAATTCCCTCCCCTACGGAGAGAATGTTATACATAAAATAAATAGAGTAAAAGAGTTCAGAATATGAAGATATAATCTACAGCTTTCGTAGCCTAATAGGAGGAGAAAAAAGCAAGGTACAAAGTTAAGTGAAGATGAAATAAGAGCACAGGTTTAAGTAGCTGATTTATGTTCTGTCTGAAGCAGCCATGATGTTAACGAGATAAAATGAAGAACTGAAATAAATGAAAAGAATGGGTGAAAGTCGTAAAAGCTGCAGTAAGGAGAAGATCCTTAGTAGAACAACAAAAGCCTTCGAATGAGATGAAGAAAAGAGCACGACGACCTAGATGGACAAACGCAAGAGAACAGACCATTCGAGAATAGAGAAGAACAGGAAGAGAAGTAAAGAGTAAGATAAGGATGAAGTAAGGTATGCCAATTAGCAGCGAAAGGTGGAAAACTTTTTCTTTTAGCAAATGCTGCCCAAAGAGCGCCGTGCTTGGTAGTCGACTTCTTCGGCATGCAGTATTGTATTTGCCTATAGCCTCAGGCGCTCTCCCGTTATTCTATTTTCTTAAAATGCCTCGCCGCTTCTAAGTTTTAAGCCCCCTTCTCTCACACAGTACGCACCTTTAAACGTATTTAATAAATGAGAAAGGTTCATAAAGCAACTGAGTATAAGTCAAATTTTTTTCTCTACCTCTCGATTAGAAACAGCAAGAGACACTGGAAAACCAACAGCAAATATTACAAAGGACGTAAAAATTGTAAAGCAAAAATATGTGGCTGGCCCCGTAGCTCAATCGGTAGAGCACCTGCTTGCCGTGCTAGGAGTACCGTATTCGATTCCCGGCGGTGGAAGTAGGGATTTTTCTCCGTTCAAGATAATTTCTCATCTTCCCCAGAGTCTGGAAGTATGAATGAGAGTGTGAATGTGTGCATGATATAAGGATTAAAACCAACCGAACAAGAGTTAACAACTTCGATATGCCCCAAAGGAGAACGGCCGCCGATATGACCATTGCAGTTAAAGGCGGGGTATACATGGAACAAGAAAAAAAGTATGTTATATTCAATAACTTTCTCAACATACATGGGATATCTTTGACCTCGCACGCTTGGACCCGCACGACAACATACTTGGAATAACAATCTATGATTGGTCTATGTGATTTCTGTACAAAGCTTTGCGTTCTACCTCCAGTGTCATTTTAATAGAGAGAAAACAGTTAAAATATGTCAGTAGCATAGGCGGGAAATTATACGTAATTCGATGACGTCAGTGT
Organism: Mantis religiosa; assembly: GCA_030765055.1. Taxonomy (NCBI): domain Eukaryota; kingdom Metazoa; phylum Arthropoda; class Insecta; order Mantodea; family Mantidae; genus Mantis; species Mantis religiosa. The sequence continues at coordinate 34,357,103 of CM060959.1, forward strand.
ATAACTATTTTCAATAAACATTTCTAAACCCTCTGCTTGAAGTACTTATGCAAGGGCTGTTCAATTAAGAATTCTCACAATTTTTTGCCAATGTACTCGCCCTCGTAATTTTGATGGTCCTTCTCAAAATAGGTTCCTCTGAATGCGATGCACTTGTCACAGCGTTTCTGCCAGTCTTCAAAGACATGCTGGAAACCATTTTTGAGAGATCCTTCAAAATCGCCTCTACAGCCTGCACAACTGCTTCTGATGATGGATAATGCCTACCACGAAGGCGTTTTCTTCAAGTTAGGGAATAGAAAAATGTCACATGTGGCTAAATCTGGACTATAGGGAGGGTGAGGGATGCACTTCACCTCATTTTTGTAAGATATTCAGCAACAACATTGGCAATACGCAGCCGCGCATTATCTTGGTGCAGCATCCAGCCTGCTTCATGGAAATGTGGTCTTTTGGGCCTGATATGGACTTGCAATGTCCTCAGGACATCCCTGTAGTACTGTCCAGCTATTGATGTGTGTTCAGGTACAACATGCTGATAAACAATTCCATGAGCATCAAAGAATGAAATGACCATAACTTTCCCAGCAGAAGCAACCACTTTTTTCTTTTTGGGGGGTTGGTGATGAAGGAGATTTCCACACTGAGCTTCGCTGTTTGTTCTTAGGAATAAAATGATGTAGCCAAGTTTCATCAGCAGTGATTACGTTTGAAAGAAACTCCGGATCTTCCTCTAACATCAACTTTAACTGCATATTACCTCCATTGCAGCGGTAGGCGATACTGAACATGTCTGAACTTGCCTGATTCTCACTGGCGGGAAACAGGAGTACCAACAATGAAACTACTACGGCGTGTTTTTTTCACATTAAGCTAACAGAATATAATAATATTAAATTACAGTGCGAAAAATTATGATCATTCTTTATTGAACAGCCCTCGTAAAGCGCTAAACATGCATTCACGGTGCTCATTTTATCTGTGATTTTACCGCACAAAACTTTACGTCATCAATAGGATCGCTGATGGAACGATTTTATATAAGATTCCCCTAGCGGCTTGCGATCGTATTTGATGTGCTGACAGCGGCTTTGAGACCTCCCTCTACCGGCAGGTAAATATATTGTTTGAGAGGTGTGTCTGCTCGCGTAATATAAAGGTGCGTAATTTCACCTGGTACGTAGATACAACTGTTTTAAAAAGCATACTACATATTGTAATGCAAAGCTAATTATTCAGCCATTAAATTATACCGTAAATAATATACGAAATGATCAGTCAATGAACACTTATTTCACAATGTACATCTATTTTTCTTTTATTGTAGATATATATGTATATTGCAAACCTGTCACATATAATAGAAATATTTGAATTTGATCTCAATAATCTTTTCCATCACCCACAGTTTCCTCCATGTAACTTATTACAAACCACAACATTAGCAGAACATGTCCTAGGAATCAAAAATGAATTAGTGTTACAATATGTACAAAGCTTTTATCTAACTCTAAACAAGAAAATATCTCTAGTACATATTCTTACTGTCCATTTTCTTATATTTCCTTTCTCTCTTCCCCTTAAACATCGTATTGCGAGAAGGTATGCTTGAGGCCTTTCTGTCATAACATTATTTATTGCTTCTAGTTTGGGACCAGTCACTTTATAGCGCCCAGTGTCTCTCTTTTTGCGAGTAACTGGTTCTATATCTTGGAAATGTTTGATGCACCTATTGGTTTTGAAAGACATAAAGATACCAACATTAATATGTTTTGTGATTAAGCAAAACTTTATGAAACAATTACATAAGTCCACATAATTATGCTATGAAAGGAAATTTACTACAACAATCTGTCCGTCAGTATCATTTAATAAGGCGCCAGTCTACTGAATCCAAGGTAACGAGTTCAAACCGATGATCTTCAAGTGTACTTAAGAACGACTGTGCATATCAGTAGCTTAACTCCTTGAGGAATTCCAACACACTGGTGATGCATATGATCTTGGCAATTGATGCCTCGTTAACAAACAAACCTTGTTTTAAACAAACTACCTACATCTCTAAAGTTACGCAGTAACTGGTAATAAAACATTTCCATGTATGCTTATGCATATACATGCAGGTTCCAGCTCTGCAGCGTTTCTTGTTTGTTTTGTTTTTTATCTTTGTTAGAATAAATCCTCCTCGCAGTTCACCAGATACAAGGTGAGAAATTTGAAAACCTCTTTACTCTTTATCTCCCCTTAACCTTTTTCCCTATAATTTATTTCCCTTTACGTTTTGTTGAATGTTTTATTACTGCCTCTTCGTTGAGAGCACTCTAAATGTTAACAAAAATAATTCGATGCATGGAAGTACTGAGAATGAATTCGGGTAAATGTGACGACAGTAAATATTGTGACGTTCGTAGGAGAGACATTTATGCAGCAAACAACGCTAATTTGACTTGCTATAATTGGATATACGTATATGTAGATGTTTGAATATATTAGGATTTGCATCACACAATCCTGTTTGCCTTGGGTGTGAAATATTCTGTGACTACACTCAGTCACATTTTGTTTGCACTTATAAGGCGTCGTCAATGCACACTTTCTCTACATCTATACCAAATGTTCAATTATATTCTCTGTTTTCGTGGTATAGTTAGTTTTTCATAGCAGAGCACTTGTAGAACCTATTATCATATCACAATTGAAGCCGAATAATTTGGTGCAAAAGGTGGTAAGGAATGGAAGATCTTGAGGAGGTATGCCTCGGCGCTCTCTCTCCCTTCCTCTCCCTCTTTCTCTTTCTCTCTCTCTGGCAGTAGTATCAGAGCGAGAATAATTTGTAGTAAACAATAACAAATTTTCCCTTCTTCAAAATATTGAAATTTATCCTACCAAACCCATTAATTTATTCTATCACGATGTTAAGATCTGTAGATTATATCCTTTTATAAAATACTCAATACTGAATCCCTGCAGATTAAGATTCTGCGAACTTGCATATCGGCACCACAGATAATACATCTTAACACTTCAATGATCTGACGAATGGTGAAGCCAAAACTATTTGCATGTTATCGAATCTCTGCATAACCTCAGAAAGACACAAACGTGTCATCTCCTACAATGTTCTTAAGCAGAAGAACAAAATCTTTTAATTAACAAACGTAGGCTTTCACGGCCATTTCAGTAGAAGATTCCGGTCTATAAGGCCGTGGTCCACTGGATTTCTTCATCTCTCTCACACACGTTTTGCTTACAACTGCGGCAAGCATCATCGGTGGCGTAGAAAAGTCCTCCTTTTACTCTTCGTAGCTACTAGCATCAGTAGCTCTCTCTACGTCTGTGAGAGAGATGAAGAAAGCCAGTGGACCACAGCCTTATAGCCCGGAATCTTCTACTGAACAAAATCTTTTAAGCATTTCAACTTTCTCTCTTATCAGGTTGTCATGGTTACACATAACCTACCTTACAGTTTATCCATTTCATTAAACATTACAATTCCTCCAACTATTCCTCTCAAACAGCATAAAATATATAAAATATATAAAATATATAAATTACGAATATTAATTAAAGTATTGTATTGTTCCAAAAATTCTAGTTTTCACCGAAATACGTGTTTTAAGGCTACCCCAATTCTGAAATATAATATTTAGGATATTTTTGTAAATGTGTGTAAACAAAAAGTAAATGTACACTTGGTATTTAGCCTCAAAAACTTCGGCCGCGCCGTGGCTCAGTGGTTAGACCGCTTGGCTCTCACCAAGGTGACCCAGATTCGATCCCAGGTGACCGCAAAGTGAGATTTGTGGTGGACAACACGGCGTTGGGGCGGGTTTTCTCCTGGATCTCCGGTTTCCCCCGCCATCTCATTCCACCGGTGCTCCATCTTCATCTCATGTATCATCAGTGTCACCGCCTGCGGTGCCGTATGTAGTAAAAGCGGGCGTTAAACACTACACATTTCATTTCATTTCTTCAAAAACTTAAGTTCCACAGGAACATAATTATTGGTTTTACGTTTATATAATGTGATCCAAATAAACCTGAACCACTTCAATAGGCCATAACTTTTGAATCAATAATAGTACACACGTGTAACTGTTGGAGAATTTAATACATAATTGGGAGATTATATTACACTATTTATATCTCAGAGAAAATGTTGAAAGTGTCCTCCACCAACATCTATATACATGTTTGCACTCGTCTCACCATATTATCTGAAGTTTTACGGAGTGTATCCTCGCCAATGTTAGTTACTTCGGTTCGAATGGGTTCCTTGAGAACATAAATTGTCCGTGGCTTATTCTTGTACACTCTATTTTTAGATACACCCACAAGAAACAATCCGGTGAGGTAGGTCAGTGCATCTGGGTTCCACAGACCTTTTGGAATTATTCGATTATCAAAGAAACTGGTTACAAGTTCCATGGTGTCATTAGATATATGGCACGTTACTCCAACTTGCTGGAAACAACCTTCTCTCAATTCGATATCATCTCCGTAAAACTTCAGAGAATATGGTGAGACGAGTACAGACATGTATAGACACTGGTGGAGGATACTTCCAAAATTATCTCTGAGATATAAATAATATAATGTGATCTCCGAATTGTGTATTATATTCTATGCATCGCATTCTCTTTTACTCATTTACCACTTAAAACATATTCTGGCATGACAGAAGAGTACAGAAATATCAAACAGCTATATCCAATATACAGGACGTATACAAATGAACATCGGAGTTTTAACTCTTTGTAATATGTATTACATTAAACTTATAAATGATATGTCAAATGAAAAACCAACTCAGTTTTGTTTGTTGGTACCAGTGCGCATGTGCATGAAATGTTTCTGCCGCAATCCGCTAGAGAGCGATAGTAGCAAAGATGGCGACAAGCAAACAGAAAGCGTTTTGTGTTTTACAGTTTGCAAAGACCGAATCTGTAGTTACTGTGCAACGTGCGTTTCGAATTAAGTTCGGTTGTGATCATCCTAGTGATAGTAACATTCGTAGATGGTATCATCAGTTTGAAGATATTGGAATATCGTCCACGTGGTCCTGACATAACGCCATGCCCTTTGGGGGTTCATCAAGGATCGTGTGTACGTGCCTCCACTACCAGCTGACCTCTCTGAATTAAGAAACCGGATTGAAGCAGCTGTTGCTACAGTTACTGGATACACACTTATCAACGTTTGGGAAGAACTCGGCTATAGACTTGATGTGTGCCATGTGACAAAGGATAGTCAAGTTGAACATTTATAAGCTTCATGTTAAAAGTGTTTGAGTTGCTTTTACATTTGGCATATGTAATAAATATTATATAGAGTTAAAACCCCAATATTCATTTATACACACCCTGTACTGTACATTAAATTTACCATATTCTCTTATTAAAGTATAAATTTCAAATAAATACATTCGTTTAGATTTGCATTCTGAAGTAGTATTACTTTATAGCAACCCCTACTCTCCGTTTCGTGTAACCCTTACCGCGCTGGATTTCAAGTGTTGTTGAATCTCTTATTTATTATTAAGTGATTATTTATTGTTGCGTTTGCAATGAAATAAACCTACTCTTTAATGTATGTATTTTGTAATCGTCCAATGGGAATCTAAAAACAACAAATCCTTAGTATTAATGGAGTAAAGTGTTCGATTTCTGTCTTAAACCATTGTTTTCTGTATCTGACTGTTATCGTACGAGGGCTGTTCAATAAAGAATGATCACAATTTTTTGATAACGTACCTTTACTCATCCTCATAATTTTGATGGTCCTTCTCAAAATAGTCTCTCCTGAATGCGATGCATTTGTCCCAGCGTTTGTGCCAGTCTTCAAAGACATGCTGGAAACCAGTTTTTGAGAGATCCTTCAAAATCACCTCCGCAGCCTTCACCACTGCTTCTTATGATAGACAATGCCTCCCACGAAGGTTTTTCTTCAAGTTAGAGAATACAAAAAAAGTTACATAGGGCTAAATCTGGACTATAGGGAGGGTGAGGGATGCACTTCACGTTGATTTTTGTAAGATATTCAGCAACAACATTGGCAATATGCAGCCGCGCATTATCGTGGCGCAGCATCCAGCCTGCTCCACGGATATGTGGTCTTTTCGCCTTATATGGACTTGCAATGTTTTCAGGACATCTCTGTAGTATTTTCCACTTATTGATGTGTGTGCAGATACAACATACTGATAAACCATTCCATGAATATAAAAGAATGAGATGACCATAACTTTCCCAGTAGAAGCAACCATTTTTGCTTTTTGGGGGTTGATGATGAAGGAGATTTCCACACTAAGCTTTGCTGTTTGCTCTCAGGATTAAAATGAGGTAGCAAAGTTTCATCAGCAGTGATTACGTTTGAAAGAAACTCTGGATCTTTCTCTAACATCAACTTTAACTGCATGCAGACCTGCATGCGAATGTCCTTTTGTTCGGGAATTAACAGTCTTGGAACCCATCGTGCACAAACACGTCTCATCTGTAATGTTTCTGTCACAAACGTGTGGGTGGTACCTAATGAAATGTTCAGTATTTCATAAAGCGATCTTAAGGTAATTCGTCGATACTCTCTCCCAATGGCAGCAGCATTGTTGATGTTTTCTTCCGTAAGAGCAGTAACTGGAGCACCGGGTCCACCTTCCTTTTAAATTGATTGTGTCCCCTCTTTAAACATTTTAAACAACCTTCCAGCTGTGCTGTAGGGAAGAACAGACTCTCAATAGGCCTACTGTAATATTTTATAGGCCTCAACTGAAGATTTGATGAGACGAAAGCAGAATTTCAAAGCCGCATATTGTTCTAGCGTGTTACCTCCATTGCAGCTGTAGATGATACTGAACATGTCTGAATTTGCCTGGTTCTCACAGGCGGGAACCAGTATTACCAACAATGAAACTACTACGGCGTGTTTGTTTCACATTGGGCTAACAGAATATAATAAGATTGAATTTTAGTGCGAAAAATTATGGCCGAAAAATATTATGATAATTATTTATTGAACAGCCCTCGTACATTTTATTGCAAACTTCCTCAGAATGTTGTAAACAAAAATAGTTCATTGAATCAGGACACGAAATTTTAATTGTAATACGAGATTACTATCTCATAATACCAATAAGATATATAATGTTATTATTAAACGAAACGATTTGGTAAAGATTATCATTAAATAATAGACATAATAGTGTCTTAAATTAAGAAAAGTTACAGCCTAAAAGAGGTCAATCCATTATAAAATAAGTATGCTTTAAATTCATAAAGTACAAAACATATTTAATTAAACAAATCTACGAATTTTAACCAGGGAACAAAATAAGCAAATGCCGAGTTTTAGTGATGATATCTTAAACCAATGTTATAGATTTTTACAAATGCAGCACCCCCGCTGCTAACGACGAAAATAACCGGGTTGTACTACAGCACCACTGAAGCTCAAATAAATTGTCATGTGATTGGATGGCAGCCAACTATTACCGAATACTGCAGAGCCTTGAACGCACTCCGTAGAAGAAAGAATGAGCAGAAAATACAGTACCACGAAGCATATAAAAGACGTTAGTGTGATACGAAACTAGAAGAGGGAGTGGAAAGAATTTAAAAGTTGGAAACCAGATCGTGACCTGAATCAAAACAGTGTTCTGTCTCGATCAAGGAAATTCTCGTTCATTGATCTGTCGGTAGGCGTACTCAAATGGAAGGAAATTCCGTCCGGTTAAGTTATTGTTGTTATTTCTGCTTTAGTTTGGACTAACTTATGACTAACTTCCTCTACTTCTTGATGATACATCTTAATACAAAGTTCTGGGATGTAGTAGACTCGTAGGGAAAAAAAACAAATCACAAAACTTGTGTTAGATAAACAGATTTGATATCTGGACATACAAGAGCCATTCTCTCTGACATTTATTACGAAATTGTTTTATTTGTGATCTATATAGGATAATGGAAAAGGATAACCAGGATATATGAGAACATAAATAGTCTACTAATATATTCGAGGGCTGTACAATAAAGAATTATCACAATTTTTCGCACTAAAATTCAATCTTATTATATTCTGTTAGCTTAATGTGAAACAAACACGCCGTAGTAGTTTCATTGTTGGTACTCCTGGTTCCCGCCTGTGAGAACCAGGGAAGTTCAGACATGTTCAGTATCGCCTACCGCTCCAATGGAGGTAACATCAGTTAAATTTGATGTTAGAGGAAGATCCGGAGTTTCTTTCAAACATAATCACTGCTGATGAAACTTTGCTACATCATTTTCATCCTCAGAGCAAACAGCAAAGCTCAGTGTGGAAATCTCCTTCATCACCAACCCCCAAAAAAGCAAAAGTGGTTGCTTCTGCTGGGAAAGTTATGTCATTCCATTCGTTGATATTCATGGAATGGTTTATCAGCATGTTGTACCTCCACACACATCAGTAACTGGACAATACTACAGGGATGTCGTGGAAATATTGCAAGTCCATATAAGGCGAAAAGATCACATTTCCATGAAGCAGGCTGGAACTGTACCACGATAATGCGCGGCTGCATATTGCCAATGTTGTTGCTGAATATCTTGCAAAAATCAACGTGAAGTGCATACCTCACCCTCCCTATAGTCCAGATTTAGCCCCATGTGACTTTTTTCTATTCCCTAACTTGAAAAAACGCCTTCGTGGGAGGCATTATCCATCATCAAAAGCAGTGGTGAAGGCTGCGGAGGCGATTTTGAAGGATCTCTCAAAAAATGGTTTCCACCATGTCTTTGAAGACTGGCAGAAACGCTGGGACAAGTGCATCGCATTCAGAGGAGACTATTTTGAGAAGGACCATCAAAATTGAGGATGAGTAAAGGTACGTTGTCAAAAAAAGGTTGTGATCATTCTTTATTGAACAGTCCTCGTGTTGTTACGTATATAGGCCGAGCGATCTTTAAGAATTATTTTGAATTATGGGGATTTAAAAGTTCATTTCCTGAATGACTGGTATATTTCTGACTGGATACGTACTTTGGACTGCCAAATCAGCCTTTCCGGCTAAATAAAACTCTAATCATCACGCGTGGCGTGATTCAGGAATGCGCGATTTAAGACAGAGAACTGAATCAGCATGAGTAAGGTGGGGTGAACCAGCTGACATGGGGACTGCTGAGTAAACAGGTTGCCGCCATTTTTGGCCGGCCGGTATTTAAACTATTAAAGGTAGCGCACGCGGGGGCCTTTAGTGTGAGTGCGCCGCTGGGCTTTGCTGGAGGACTCCACGCCGGAAGATTATTCAGGCAACATACGTCAGGTCATTCTTTTTGTCTAGTTTCTCCGGAGTTTACGCTGGTCCTAAATTCAAGCTCGTCATGCCATCGACTAGTAATGGCTACTCCACACTTTGCATCCTCAGCTATATACAAATACATCTCCATGGTAAGCCCGGATGGGTCTTCGATGTACAAATGTAACTATCAACGCCATTCCAAACTGAAGTCTCTTAAAGACTTTGGGAGTGACTTGTCTTGTAAAGAATCATTAGCTTACAGTAAATTGACATTTTGTAGAACCTTGTGTTGTCTCTATTTATCTATCTTTAACCTGACTACAAACTCCCTCTACCACCTGAACCTCTATGCTCCCCGCTGTTATTTAGGGATGTAAGGAACACGCCCCTCTTCTGACAACCCTAGGTGCAGCAATATGTACCTACTCTTGAAGATACAAATAAGAGCTGACAGATCCTTGGTTACTACTCATATTATAACTGGGTTATGTTGTACTTTAGAATTCAGTAGGTTATTTGAAATACAGGGTGTACTAAAAGTTGGTTTACATATGATCTGGTATTACTTATTCTGTACTAAAGCGAATACAAATTGGGCTACTCCTAAACGGGGCCTGGCCCTTTTTCTAGGGTAGTCTCAACTCGTGTTACAAATATGATATATTTGTTTCCTAATTTCCTGACTAAAGAAAGACTAAAACAGAAGAAGACAGCTTCTGGAGTTGTGACGCATTTCCGCTGGGAGCGTGGCCTGCAGTGCGTGCGACGTCAGGCAAGAACCGTATATTACCAAGTTACCTAGATAAATGGCGCTGTGAGTCCTGAATCTTAGTGTTCAGTCAGTCTAGCGCACTCCATAGCAACAATGTAGCTCCCACACTCCTAATGGAACTGTTAAATTTACAGTGTGACAATTTATTGAAGGACAAATATACACACAAGAAAGACTTGGCTGATTTTTACAAGACTGTCCCCCAAACCAGATTTTCGAGGTTGTATTCACTTGCCGCACGGACATTGTGTATGTTTGGCTCGACATGTGTGTGCGAACGTTTTTTTTTTTTTTTTTTTTTTTTTTTATGAATTTAGCCAAGTCCAAACCCCAAAGTACCTTGTCGTATTACAATCTAACATGCAGCCTTCGATTACAGTTTCCCCAGACATTACGTCCTGGCATTGATAAACTAGTTAAAGAAAAACAAAAACAAAGTGTCGGAAAATGTCCACCTGATTTTGTTCTGAATGCGTCTCCTCTAATTTGCAGAGAAACTTACTTTATGTTTTATTGTATTTACTTCATAACATGCCTGTCCTTCAGATAAACTCAAGTATGAAGTTTTATATATTTTCTCATAGCATAGAGTCAAAATGTAATTGTTTATAAACTGTGACCGATTAAAGCAGTCAGAATTAATATTGCAACAACCAAGATGTAAGTTGTACATATTATTAACACCCAATACGTTTCATATCTTTCCTACCCGCACACATCAAACTATTCCTTCCCCTTCGACAACAGTAATCAGCACAATGACGTCACACGCTAACCTGTCTTTCGTTCGGGAGCATATTTTGTGGTGAGAGCTGGCTGAGCTGATGTCACACCGCCACTACCTGTCTTCCCCTGGACAAAGTGTGTGGGGGGTTGGGTTCTCAATGTGTTCTCTTGGGTCATTTAAAGCGTCGTTTTCCGGAAAACACTGCTTTCCAAAGCACATGCGCAATATATGAAATCAAATCCAATTTCGTACACCGTATGATTGATTCCTAATTCAGGAGTTATCTTTCGAGTAGACCTATGCTTTGATAGAAAAACTCAGTGCAATTAATTCCAAATGTTCATTCAAACACTAGTATTAGAACCACAAAATATTACAGCTCGCCACTGTACAATATTACACCTTTCTCAAACCAACTTCAGTTATGTTTTTTTTTTTTTTTTTTTAATTTACGTCCTCCAACGTTGTCATATCGGACGATGAATGGAATGAGCGAAATGATGCTCAAATGAGTCTGGCGTCCATGGAGCTCGGAGTTACCCGACATTCGCCTTTCAGGATAAGGGAAAACCCCGTAAAAAGCCTTATCCAGGTAACTCACCCTAACCGAGATTCGCACTCGGAACCTCTTGAACGTGAGGCAGACACGCTAACATCTACGCCACCGAGGTGGGCTAGCTATGGTTTAGGAGAACAATAACTCATCATAAATCCTAATGACCGTCTTCAAGATGTTAATTCACAGGTTTTCATATCCTCAGGAGACAATGGCTGTTGTCAACAAACGTTTTGTATAATTTCACAGGTTGGGCGTTACGTCACAAGATGACGTCATGTTCTGCGGCAGCTAGCTCATGAATGCCACGCCAATTAATCAGAAACTCCACGGCTGAGGTACCCCATTGCTGCATTGGTCGATTCCACTCCAGGGCGAGAACATACCGTTATAGGCAGCCTTTTTAATCAGCTGTCCTTCTCAGACATGAGCCAGAGTAGTTCTTGTTAAGTGGGTGACATGTATGTTCCGGAAATATGCCTCCAGGGACTGGCGGAGACCTATATTAATGGATACATAGGCCGGGACCACTGCGTATAATTATTCTCATGGGTCTTTTGCTGTTCTGCGGCACGCAGGAAAACTGAGGGTGGTAATGAGACGTATCCGGATACGTCATATTTAATGAAGTCCTAAATTGATAAAATAAAATTAAAAATATCATAGCTTTAACTAATATTATGATTATTATTACAATAAAAGTTTAATAATGAAATCAGGAAGCTCGAAAATACATAGCTACCACATCATTTAGTTCTCGTTAAATCTGAGAAGGAAAGACTAATTTAGTTGGTGGTAGAATAGGAATCAAATATTCCAGATTTTATAATTTATTCTTTTTGCACCTAATTAGAATATTATGAGGGCCGATCAACAAAGACTGAGACTGAGATTTTCCTGTAGCTTCCGTGACACTTTCGTATCTGTAACATAAATATTTGAAAAGAGCAGGTTTTTATGTTTAATGTCGGTAAGCGGCAGCACTCTCGTATTGTAGACCCTATGTGTATTTCGCATACCAGACAATGGAGGTGATGCGACTCCTTGCTGATGGAGTGGATGCATTTTTTAAATCAATTGTCACCGGTGATGAGTCATGGCTGCATGATTATGATCCTGAAAGAAGACAAGCCAGCCCAGTGTGGAAATCGCCAGGTTCTCCAACACCAAAAAAGGCAAAGGTTGTTCCATCTGCAGGGAAAGTGATGGTGATCACATTTTTGACTGTAATGGAATGGTTTACCAGCATGAAGTTCCCCTCATACTACTGTTACAGCAGCATACTACACGTCAGTATTGGCTACACTGAGGAAGCACATTGCAAAGAAACGATCACAGCTTTATCGGACTGGGTGGCGACTTCATCATGACAATGCACGGCCTCACGTCGCAAATCGAGCCATACAGTTTCTCGCTCAATCCAACATTACCTGTGTATCACATCCACCTTACAGCCCTGATCTTGCACCCTGTGCCTTCTTTATTCCCCTCACTAAAGGCAAAGCTTAGAGGTATTCGATTTGAGAACTCTGAAGCAGTGCTCAAGAAAAGTCAGGCGATACTCAAGGACCTGACAAAGAATGATCTGCAGTACGTGTTCAAGGACTGACAGAGACGCTATAAAAAGTGCATTGAAGTAGAAGGGAACCGTTGAGAAAGATCATGTAAACATTGAATTACAGTAACAAATATCTGTGAAAAAATCAGTCTGTCTTTGTTTATCAGCCCTCATATAAGATATATTTCAACAATTGGCATTTTTCGAACCTCAATCAACCATCTACATACAGTATGCGCAATTTATCTTGAGCGTTCGTCTCCCAAGTCGTCACTCGGTAGGTTTCGGCTAACTCCGTAAACAGAAGAAACATGAAATGCGCTATACTAGGACACTACACTGGTACACTCTGACATCTAGTGACTAATACGCTAAGCTTTTACGCGCGCTCTTTGTTTTCTGTGTGCATTCGTTTTGAGGTTAAATACTACAGCTTAACCAGTTTGTGATTAAGGCTGAGAGCACATCAATCACATCATATGTACCTTCCGAGTAACGAACTCCGACTCGGAAACATGCACGTACAGTCGTGCATAATGATGGCCGCAAAATAATAGCGAAAGTTGCAGAAAGTTGCGATATAGAAACGGATAACAACCAGTTAATGTTCCCACTCAGCAAATCAATAGAACGAGCTGCTGCTTACACAGGAAAAAGCGTCAGCACTGTCAGGCGTATTAAATCGTTTTGTACATCTCATCCCAATGAATCTCCAAAAACACCAGGAAAAAGCAGCTAAGGCTGTGATCTGTATATAGTAATAACTAATAGCGATGTTTTCTTTCTTCTTTTCCCTTCAATCCTTTCCTTTTTGGCTTCCTCCTTTCCCTTATATCCTGCTCTTTTATCTTTCTTTTTCTCTTGCTCTGAGCTCTTTGTCTATTTCTACATAGCTTTCTATTTCCCTCCATTACCAAAGCTACACCGGTATTTAATAGAGGTCAACAAACCTAGGAGCAAGACTTTCCTATGTTGTGTATTTTATGACTCTAGAAAGTGGACACACTATTATTCGTTTACCTCCGTATAACTGTGATCTGAATGCAATTGAACTGGCGTGGGCAAAAATAAAGAACGTTTTCAGAGGACACAACGTTACTGGTGATATGTCAGCCACAAACCTGCAGAAACTTGCTATAGAAGCATTCTCTTCTGTAACTGCGACGGATTGGAAAGGATACAGCCAGAAGGTTCCAGAGCTGGAAATCAAGCATTGGAGAAATAATGGTGTAATAGAAAATGCGATTGATGAAATTATCGTCAACACATCAGAGGATACTAGCGATGAAACTGATGCAGTGGACTCAGAAATCGAAGAATCACAAAGCGAATGAATGAGTATTTATAACTGTCATAATATTTGTTTACTGTTTTTATGTGTTTCATAAATAGTAAGTATATAAATATATAGTTTATCGGATCGAGTTCAATTTAATGTTTGTCCACAGTTCTCACACTTTCGTGGCATATCTTAGCTTAACTTAAACGCTATTTTTCGGAACTGTGTTTTTCAAGGTTAACCACACTGCAGAAACAAAAGAGCAAATTTCGCAATTTCCTCTCTACCCGCACTACCCCGTAAATCCAGCGCTCTTCTTATCTTGCGCGTACTGTACGTAAGTTCATTATCATATGATTTGCACCAGTTTTCCACATTTGCCTTGGAGGTGCAAGTTTTCTTTAATTCGCTATTATCAGTCCAGAATAATTCCTGGTCATCCTTTCTTCTTTCACTTTATCCATGTGCCCACACTATTGAAGGATTTTTTGCCTAATCCTAACACCAAATCTTTCGTGTCCATTAATTCTTTTCCCTCTTCTTTTGTTTTCCTTTCATTCGAAATGTTCTGGCTACTCTCCTTATCCCATTTATTTCTGCCACTTGAGTCCTAGATTATTGGCTTTCAATAAGAATGCATCGCTATTCGTATACTAATATCGATTCATCTAAACTTTGTCAAATAATTTTTTTCGTTTGTCTAGAAATTGTTCTATAGTGTGATCAATATAAACCTGGACCATTTCAATGGGCCATAACTTTTGAAGCAATAATAGGACACATGTATAACTTTGGGAGAATATAATATACAATTGGGAGATTATATGACACTATTTACATCTCAGAGAAAAAATTTTAAGTGCCCTCCAACATCTATATATGTTTGCACTCGTCTCACCATATTCTCTAAAGTTTTACGGAGAGTATTCGTACACCAATTGTCCGTCACCTATTCTTGTACACTCTAATGACACCATAGAACTTGTAACCAGTTTCCTTGATAATCGAATAATCTCAAAAGGTATGTGCCCCCCTCCCAGATCCCCTGACCTAACCTCACCGGATCTTTTCTTGTGGGGGTATCTAAAAATAGAGTGTATAAGAATAGGCCACGGAGAACTGCTGTTCTCAAGGAATCCATTGGAACCGAAATAAGTAACATTAGCGAGGATGCTCTCCGTAAAACTTCAGAGAATATGGTGAGACGAGTGCAAACATGTATAGATGCTGGTGGAGGACACTTCCAACATTTTCTCTGAGATGTAAATAGTGTAATGTAATCTTCCAATTATGTCGTCCACCTCGATCGCGGTCTCACCTACGCACCTCACGTCCGGGTCAAAGCCGGGCAAGGGCATGCAGCACTAAGGCAGTTGTACCCTTTACTTAAATCCACCATGCCAACGCACCTCATACTACGCCTGTATCGGGCAATTATACCGCCCTTGATTCTGTACGGCTGCGAAGTCTGGGGATCAGCGGCTCCGACCACCATTCGCAGACTACAGGGCACTGCGCATGATCTACGATACCGGGCGTAGATTCCCGTCCCACATCCTTCATACCTACTCCGGGGTCCCGTACATTGTGGACGTGGTGCGGGAGAGATCCCGTACCATCTACGATAAGCTAGACTCCCATCCCAACATCCTGGTGAACACCCTTGGCCGTTACGACCACAGGGCTCCTCGCCGCCGACCGAGCTACCGGTTGCCCAAAGATGCTTTGGGTACCCAGAATTGAACAGGGCCACATTCCCTTGACTTCAAACCACCAAGACCAAAAATGGGCTTGGTAAATTAAATACCTAAACACTGTTCCTTTTCCTCTAGCCTGTTAAGCGGACTGTGCTCAGATGCCTCCCAGGCAGGCGGAAGAGCGCAGCCAGCACTGGGCGCACACCCCTCACGGGGCAACATGCGCGCATAAGGCTAGACATACCACTGCCGTAGACAGCCGCGTGAGACAAAGACGACTCTATTATACTGCCCAGTTAAAGCCGCAATAAGCGGCTAGGTGCTGGGCAGCAAACACTCCGTCCAAGTAAACCTGGACGACTCAATTGTTCTGCTCGTCTGCTGGATGTATTATATTCTCCCAAAGTTTCACGTGTGTCCTATTATTGATTCAAAAGTTATGGCGTATTGAAGTAGTTCAGGTTTATGTGGATCGCACTGTACTTCCAAAACCACGTTGAACATCTTTCTTGCCCTTCTTTTCTGTAGTATTATGTGGTCTACATTCACTCCACGTCTTGGTCTTTCAAGGACCTTTACAACAAAACCCAATTATAATAGATGGCGTAAAAATCATATGTATTAGGCAATAAGATAAACTGACACTAAAGTGGCAAATGATCAGACCCTTCGCCACTTATCAAGGCTATCTTAATTCGATCCCAGGTGACGTCATGTAAGATTTGTAGTGGACGAATCGGAAATTGGGTGGGTTTTCTACGGATTCTCGGGTTTCCCCCGCATTTCCTTTCTATCACTTTCGCATTAATTTCAAACTTTCTCCTTATTCTTGTATCAGGCTTCCGGCTCTTCCTCCCCATTGTTGGTTCTCTGCTCATCACTCCGTTTCCAGGTTGCAAAGATCGTAATCTTTGTCTGGGAGGGACTAAGAAAGCTAACTACATCCCACCCTGTAATACTGCTGCCCCACTCATGATGCCCATTGAAAGCTTAAGTAGGGATTCTATGGTCAGACTGTAGTCCTTGACCCTTCTATGGGTTGTTGTGCCTGGGAGCTTCGTAGTTTTCATTTAGTTTTAAATTGGCGGTACTCAAGATTGAAACCTAATTTTCCGAAAGATGTCGCACATTTATATACTGGTCTTAATAGTAATATTGTTTCCCTTATAAAGAGGAAACATTTCTGTTAGATAGAGTCAATATGAAAAATTCAAAGCCACGGCCGGGATTTGAACCACGGATCTCCTGGTTTCCATCCAGTCGCTCTAACCCATTGAGCTACCATAACCAACTTGCCGGCTTGACACTAAATTCTCCATTGACTCATATATTTCCTCAGTAAACCACTAGGGGCTCTCACATTCGAGATACACGTTTGTGGCGACTTACTATCGTAAGTACTTGAGTCCCAGGCTTCATCATTTAACTCTTATTATTTTAGTTAATTGATGGAAATTAATCATTTCTTCACACTAGCCGTATATAAACTAAAGGTTTTGATAGATAAAGTCAACATTAAAAATTCAATGCCACGGCCAGGATCTGAACCTGGTGAAATGATAAAGCCTAGGACTCAAGTACTTACGATAGTAAGTCACTACAAGCGGTGTATCTTGGATACGAGAGCCCTTAGTGGTTTACCGGGAAAATATACGAGTCAGATGGAGAATTTACTGTCATGACGGGAAGTCGGCCATGGTAGCTCAATGCCCGCCTCGGTAGATGATAGAGTGTCTGCCTCACGTTCAAGAGGTCCCGAGTTTGAATCTCGGTCAGGGTGAGTTACCTAGATACGGTTTTTTCCGGGGTTTTCCCTTATCCTTCAAGATGAATGTCGGGTAACTCTAAGCTTCATGGACCCTGGACTCATTTGAGCATCATTTCACCCAATTCATTCACCGTCCGATATGACTTAACGTAGGAGGACGTAAATTACAAAAAAAAAATGGTAGCTCAATGGGTTAGAGCGACTGGATGAAAACTAGGAGTTTCGTGGTTCAAATCCCGGCCGGGTTTATTTTGTTTGGCTAATATTAGATATGAACGTTTAAGAAGTCGAAGTTTATTAATTAATAAAGGGTTATTAGATTTATTATATACGAATTATATATACAACCTTAATAACTACAAATTCTGAGATTATATGAACAATATCAATTTACCCTTAGTACGAGTGGACCAGATATTTAAAATAATTTTTGTAGTTATGAATACTAATAATTGAACTATTTTGGCATTTAATTTTTCATGTGGACTCTATCAAAAACCTTAGCCTATATACGGCTAGTGTGAAGAAATGACTAATCTTCATCAGTTCATTTCGGTTTTTCAAGAACAATTTTTTCTTCTTCTTCTTTTCTGAGAGAGAGAGAGAGCAGTGGTCCGAGACACAACATAAATATTTGTTGTTGAGGAAGCATTATGGAATTAGTGAGGGAGAGAAAAGTATCGGTTTTACAACAATATGCATATAAGATGCACGTGGGCACCTGGAATTGATGTCAGTTGACTTGTAGCCACGCAGCATACCTCCCTTTATGCACAAACATAAAATCCTGGTTATGGCCTTGCTGTTACCTATGGACCTCCATGAAATGTTTATAGGGGACTCGGGACGGACGAAACTGCCGCACCAAGAAGCAATATATCAAAACATTCTCGGACATGTTGCGTCATTCTCTTGTGAATTGTATATTAAACTTTTATACCAGGGTTCATATGGGTGAATGATGTGCCGTAAAGCACGAACTAGCCTTGCTCGTGCGCTGTACTCTGGACATTTTTAGCTTTTTAATTAGTTTTTGTCTTCTTTAGAAACGAAACAAATTCAAGGTTCAGTTCCTGGTAAAGAATACTGACCTCTGAAGTTAATTGCTGTTTTCCCAAACTATTAAATCTATGGGACCATCCAATTGTTTTAATAATTTAATTTCGGGATTTATTTCATGGCTAAATGACCAAAAATGATCTTCTAATGTTACGAAAATG
Organism: Mantis religiosa; assembly: GCA_030765055.1. Taxonomy (NCBI): domain Eukaryota; kingdom Metazoa; phylum Arthropoda; class Insecta; order Mantodea; family Mantidae; genus Mantis; species Mantis religiosa. The sequence continues at coordinate 34,375,948 of CM060959.1, forward strand.
TTTTTTTCTTGTTTCCAAACTACGTTTCGTCTTTGCAATTTAAACCTGATCACAATCTAAACAATTTAATTGATAAATACCAGATTTTTTATTATTAGGAATTTTATCTTCTTTAGTAAATTGTAGTAAATTTTTAATATTATATTTATTTTGAAGTACTTAAGTTATACCAACTTCTTTAAAAATTGTTTTAAAATGTTTATTAACTCAATGATGTTAAGTAATTTTTTTAAAATTATAATCGCCTTTTATTTTTTATAAGTGGAAATATCATTAACATTTTTTTATGTTTAAAATTTTCAATCTTCTTTTATATAAAATCTTTGTTAAAACCATTAATTAAAGCAGATTTAATAGTTTTGGAAAATATATTGATTTTCAAAAATAAACGTCACGTAATGAATTAGTAACAAATATTTATATTTGTGTAACTGTTCTGTGTGTTCTTCCGTAGGCAAATAAGCAGATATTATCGTAAGTTTTTTACTTTATTTACAGTAAATAGAGCAGGTATTGAAAATTCTATATTATATTTAGTCGAAGCACACTGGCGTTAACCATTTTCGAGATATACTCTGTTATCGGTGTTAAAGTTCAGAGGTCAAAACTTTTCTCATCTATTATTTTAGTTAATTGATGGAAATTAATCATTTCTTCACACTATCCGTAAGTAGGCTAAGGTTTTTGATAGACAGAGTCAATATGAAAAATTCAATGCCACGGACGGGATTTCAACCACGGATCTCCTGGTTTCCGTCCAGTTGCTCTAACCCATTGAGCTACAATGTCCAACTTACCGTAATGACATTAAACGAGTCAAATGTAGAATTTAACACTTCCAACATTTTCTCTGAGATGTAAATAGTGTAGTGTAATCTCCCAATTGTGTATTATATTCTCTCAAAGTTGCACGTGTGTCCTATTATTGGTTTGAAAGTTATGGCCTATTGAAATGGTTCAGGTTTATATGGATCGCACTATATTTAGAGACGTTTCTCAACTCTTCTATAAATCCAAAGTTCTTTCATTCTTTGGCCGTGGACTTTCTTTCTCACGTCTGTCCACGTAGTTCGGTTTTTCCTCTTGGTCAACTTGCCATTTATGCACCTTCACTCCAAAGCCATTGTTGTCTAGGATACCTTTTGAATGATTCCAGCCAATGTTAAATCCTTTTTTACTTCGTCAATCCATTTTGTAGTGTATACTTGTACTTTACTTTTATTTTCATAAAATTCCAGAATTTGTTTTGTGAGCCCATTTGAAAATAATCGTTTAATATCTCCAAAAAATTTTAACCTTCGTTTGCTAATATCACTATGGATGTTTGTATATTTATTTTATTTTTACTTCTATGTCTGTATTCTTCACCTACGACTTGTGGATCTAAACTTTTTCTAATAATTTTAAGTTCTTTTTTCTATCTTTCCGATAAAACATTTTTAAAAGAGGATCAATACTTAGGAAAGGAGAGGAATGGCTCATAGGAGATCAAAAGGTAGAAGTGTTAAACGAGTATGACTATTTAGGTGTAAGGATGTGTAGCAGTGGAGGATGGGCTGCACAAGCCAGAAAAGTGATAACTAATGGCAGGGGTAAGAATATGTAAACATAAACTGGAGATGTCAGGTGGTTAGAAAGAATGTATGAAGCGATCGTCGAATCCAGAACAAGTACGCAGCGGATAGGAACACAATTAGACCAGATGTATGGATTGTTTTGTAAAGAACTACTAGAGCTGTCAAAATCGATACCAAGAGAGGTGACATTACTAAAGTTGGGTAATACAAAAAGGAGGGGAATAGTAATAGAGAGACAATTTAAATTCTGGTATAAGAGTATTAAAGGGCAGAAAGGGGAATTAATGAATCTGTGCATGAAGCAACAGAAAAGCATTAAAAATACAAATAGTTGGTGGTCGGAATTGCAAAGAATGGCATTGAAGATAGGCATGGGAGATCTATGGAGAGCAGAGAAGACAAATTATAGCGGTTTTTGGAAGGAAGTGAGAACTAGACTATAAGACATAGATAGGCAAGAGATATGGGAAAGTATAGAAGAAAAGAAATTTTATAAGCAATTAAAGACAGTATGGGTAGGGAAAAATATATAGATCAATGTGACAAAACTTAAAGAGAGGGCATAGCATGAATAAAAGTAGTAATAATAAATCTAAAAGGGTTGAGAAGTAATGAGGTAGGAATATGTGAATTTTGTGGAGATGAAGAAAGCACTGTTCATTACCTGATAGAATGTAAGGAGCTAACAAATTACAGGAGAAAAATATGGGATAAGAAATGGAACACTGTAAGTACACATGCTAATTAGGATTGGAGAAAAGAAAAATAAATGTATAGGAGATTTCTTATATAGGATAAGAGAAAAGTGGATTAGGATAACAGAAGTAAAGGTCAAGAAGAAATGGCATCATGCTGCTCAGGAAAACCAAAGGCTTATAGTCAGGGGACCTAAGTCAGCGAGTAAATCTTAAGGTCAGCAATTTCATGTGTTTGTACGGGAGGTATAATACAGCATGTTCTATGTTAAATTTTATTGTACTGAATTTGTAATATATACTGTACAAATAAATAAATATCAAAATATTTTCAATATCTTATTTTCTATTCAAAATTAATATTTCTTCTCCAAAGAGGCTCTCTGGTTTAATTAGTGTTATAGTGTCTTAATTGTTTATATTTAGACATGTATTTTTATTATATATGTTTTGAGTAAGCCGATATGCGGTTTACATTTTTTGTCATCTGCTTTTATTTGATTTACTTTTGATCGGATTTTCCTGAATTATTTCCCCCAAGAAATTTAAATTCTGAGACTCGTTTAGTTTTTGCATATTTGGTTTGCATTTATTTCATTTTTTCTCGAAAGATATCTGAAGATCAACTTTCTCTGCAGTTTCTTTTAATAATTCAATATATTTTTGAGCTGTTATGATGTCACATGTTAAGATTGCTAGATCATCTGCATTGGCCAGGCAATCTATCTTTAATTTTGCTCTCCCTAATATGATCGGTCTATCATCATATTCACCATCATCATTACATTCGGTTCGTAGTTCAAAAAATAAAAGTTAACTAAGGATTTGAGCTCCAATACGATAAAATGTAATAATAAGATAACAATAAGTTTGGAAAGCCATCTGTAATAATAAGGAGTCCTGATATGAGGCCGAATACGTGTTAGATATCTTTGTCAGTTATTGGGTCATTTCTAGATATATGTGGAAGACCTCCTTCCCAGTTCGCACTTCCTCTCAAAGCCGGTACGCAATAAATCTTACACATATAGTAGATAATAATAGCATTCAATGAAGATTTAGAGGGAAGAAGGCTTTCTCATAGAGCAAAGTCTTACTTGAGCTTGCTTGGCCTGCAAACTATCTGAGACATGCAGCACTAAGCATTTTGTAGCACGAACAACTAACTTACGTGATGGTATTATGAAAAGTTTCACTCTGGATTTAGCGGCACGCAAATTAACCGGGAACGCGTTTTCCTCACGAAAATAATGGGAGCTGAGGATGGTAGAAACAAGTTTATTTCTAAATCATTCTTGAGGTATGGTTTAAAAATATCCTCTTCGCCATTAGCATACAGAGAGGTCATGGCGTGCGCGTCCAGGTGTTCGGAAACTAGCGGTATTGCCCTCCTAGTACTTATATAGAATTTAAAAAAATATGCATATATGTATTTATTCACTGCAATTTTGTACTACCCGGTGGCAGAGTTAAGAATACAGATCAAATTAAAATACTAGATTTACAATAACACAATAAACAATACAAACATGATATTATTTTAACTTTAGTAACTTAAAACATATCTAATTACTTCTGTATTTACATATTATATACCATTATAATTTAAAAGTTAAACTATAAACCATCTAGATTTTTTCTAAATTTCTTCAGCGACAGGGGACAGCCCTGAAAGACTGCTACAGGCAATTCATTCCATTCTTCAATGGTTCTATTAACAAAAGCAAATTTTCCTACGTCGGTTCTGTATCTTCTACCCTTAATTTTATACCTATGATCGTTTGGTCCATAATAATCCAGATTATCTAACCTTACACTAACTTCCACCCATGCCTTTACACCAGCATTAGCTTTGAATAATGCTACCAACCTATGTTTTTACGCCTAATTCTTAATTCCTCCCATTTAGTCTCATTTCCTTTTATAGGCCCAAAATACTTGCCTCTTTTTATGAATTTTATTGCCCTCTTCTGTATTTTTTCTAATGGATCGATTTGGTTAGCTCTATACGGGTTCCAGCATGCTACTCCATATTCCATAACCAGCCGCACTAAGGCCTTGTAGGCAATTTCCCTGGACCTAGAGCTCCCCTTTTTCAATATTCTCATTACGAAATGTAATGCCTTCCACGCATTCCTAGATGTGGAATTTACTTGTTCGTCCCATCCAGCTTTACTTGCCTGGTACACTCCCAAGTAAACCAGTATTGACTGCTTCAATAATAACGTTCATGCCCCACATAAATCGGCATATGTGATGTTTAAAGGAGAAGTCAAAAGAGACACTGCTGTTAAAATCTATAATGTAAATATAAAAAGACACAAAACGTTTGACGTAGAATTAGGTGGAAAATTACTTCTAAACAGTGCGGCAAATCCGCATACCATCGTAAGATTAATTGGGTTCTAATTGGAGCTTAATTGGAGCTATGAGCTCTGTTCTCCTCAGGTGAATGGTTGTAGGAAATGGATTTTTGTGGTTGTTGTCTACTCAATCGTATTAATAATACTTTGTTTGTTGTAGAATTATTTGGTTTAATTCTTGAATCTATGTTTGTTTATCGACTTGGATCGGTGATCACCTTTCAGACTTCGAAATCTTCGCTTCTCTTCTTAATGCACATGAACACGTTCTTCCTGTCGTAGTATCGACTTGTAAGTAAAGTTTTTCTCACTTCACCATTCAGTTCGAACCTTATTCTAACCCCCTCTATAACTCTATCACATGACTAAACTAGCTCACCCTTCTCAAATGTTACATTATTATTGGTTTCTCATTTTATTCCGAATTTCCGCATTGGTTTGTAAAACTCATGTGACTCACTGACGTTCCGCCCACCCTGAGTTGGGGAACGCCTACCCTGAGTTGTTTGTAACGGTATACATCGTTATCAAATCAGCGAAGTAAATCTCTTTAGCGTTCATGCTCAACTGTATTTTGAAAGTCATTTGTCCCAAAACATTCCTGGCTGAAAGAATACAATAGTTTTCAGACATTGAACTTTTACTAGCACAAAGAAGGTAACGGCCCTTCTTTCCTGTCTCTCCGACGTGTACATATTTTTACAAGAATATTTTCTCTTTCTTGCCCGGCTGCTAGTATATATGTTATATTAAATTATATTCTTCCCTTCTTATATTAGTTTAGCAAAGCATTTCTATTAATTTATCTTCTTTTTTAATTTTTTGACTTCGATTAAGTCGCCGCCTCCTAATCGCTGCCTGATACAACAGCCATATGAAGTATATAAGAGAAAAGGCAGTAAATGTCATTATGAAATTAGCGTCAATGGCACAAAAGAGGTATAGAATACCTTTTATAGCAACAAGGATATATCATATGAGTTTTGTAATAGATATAATAGGATATGGTGCAAGTACATGGGCACATAGGTTAAAGGTCAAATCCTGTATCAATTTAATCCAAAAAACTCAAATACTACTTCGCAGCAGCGGAGCTGCAAAAACGACATCTACTTAGGTCCTACTAATAGTAGCGGGAATTTGGGCTATTGACTATATCATTAGATTAAGGGGTGCAACTTATTGGCTAACGGATTATTTATTACAAGAATGGCAAGAAGAGTGGGATAATGCATACGTAGGAAGAAGAGTACATGATTTATTTCCGAACATTAAAGAGAGGCTAGAATTGGAACATATAAAACCAAGAAAATGGCTGGCCCCGTAGCTCAGTTGGTAGAGCACCTGCCTGTCGTACTAGGGGTCCCGGGTTCGATTCCCGGCGGTGGCGGTGGCGGTGGCGCTGGGGGTGGGGATTTTTCACCAACCAAGATAATTCCCCATCTTCCCAGAGTCTGGAAGTATGAATGAGAGTGTGAATGTGTGCGTGATCTAATTATTAAAAACAAAAGATAGCGAGTTAACATCTTCGGTATGTTCCAAAGGAGAACGGCCGCCGATATGACCATAGCAGTTAAATGGAACAAGCAAAAAAAAAATTCACTTTGTTACAGGACATGGCCCATATAATATATATTTAAAAAATAATAGGGAAGAAGAACTCAGATTTATGTGAGCAATGTAACTGTTTAGATTCGCCTGAACATGTTATTTTTGAGTGCAATAAATATAGTGAACTAGTAGAAGACGGTCGAAGGGAACTTCAAGGAAAATGTTTATGGAACATCTTAAGAGATGCAGAGATTATGTGCATTTAGAAAATATGTCTCAAATAATATCCGTTAAGTCGGTAGAGAAATATATGACCCACGAAAAAAGACTTCAAGAAAGAAATGTAGGAACATTTCAATCTACGAGAAAAGAATATTACTTAAGAGATCATCGGAGCGAAATAGAACCAACAGAAACTGAAGATATAGATCACCAAACTTGAAGACCTAATTTAAGACACACAGCCAGTAAATAGAAGACCCCAGTTATGGATATCAGAAAGAAGAACAGAAACCATAGACAGAAAGAGAATACCAGGAGAAGACATATATGGAGAGTATTAGAGCGGACAGATATGCAGAAGCGGAGAGATGACTACCCGGACGAACCAGCTCCATCTACTGATGCCAGTCCCTTTAGGAGATGGATACCAGTAGGAGGAAGCTTTGGATACCAGCTTCAGAAGAGGAAATTTTAAAATTTTAGGAAACAGTCTTTCGTAGCTTGTTATAACAATTAAAGCTGTAGTAGAAATGTAGATTTGATTTATATTGTTGGTGTAGGAGTAAAGTTACTGGAAGTAAGGTTATTGTAATCCAGTAATCTGTAGGTTTGTTAGTTCATTAAGGTAGAAAGTAGATTATATCTGCGAAATTTTTAAATTGTTTTGTGTAAACTGATCCAGAAGTTAATAAAGTTAAAAATAAAGTTTGCAGAATAAGGCCTGGTATAGATTCAAGAAACCGGGCTATTAGATATGCACATTTTATTTTATTTTATTTTACTTAGGTAATACCACAAATTACAATATGAATAAATAGCGTTCTTTGATATCAACAAATGATCATCAACCAATGGTGGTTGAATACTTCTGTATTGAGAACCACCTCCAGGAACTTTTCTTATTCTGGTAGTTGTATGACTTGCCAAGATTATAATTTAATTATTACATTATAAACATAAATGTATTTATTCTAGAGAATAAATTTCACGTGTGGGGTAATGTCAGTAGTCATAAGTAGGGGTGGATTTTTCCCTATTTGCCTATGTTATTCCTTTGTTCAGAAACGTAAGCTTTTAAGTTTTCTTACAATTATTAGCCTAATTGCATAGTTTTATAGTGCCTATAAACGCCTATTTCATACGTTTGTGCCTATTCTGCTTATTAGTGCCTAAAACTGCCTTTTTAGCCAATTTCTTCTGCCTGTAATTTGTGACAACAGCTTTTGCATTTTTTGGTTTCAACGTGAAGTTTTCGGGGAAGAGAAATTTCTTACTGCGGCACATTGGATTTACAAAACGGGTTTAGTCAGGTAGGTATATGCCTTACAGACGTGTCACAATGCGCTAATGACGTCACAGATACATGAAAAAATTGTCATTTTCTCGTACTTACGTTTTCCTACATGTAATTCAAGGAATCATGAAATCGATTGCTTGGATACTTCCAGTGTTGTTTCCAATATTGAAAATGAAACTGCAGACCAATATATCTTAATGGTTTGTGTAGCATTTTACAGAAATGTCTTTATAAAAGTAGCTACGAGAATTCATTTCACGACGCCGTGATTGCTGTTATTCTGTTTGAACGGCAAACGCTTACTAAAAAGTTGTGCTTTATTATTTGTTCTTAGTCGACAATGGGGCATTTAGGGGTTTTATTACAAAAACTAGGATGCGGTGCTTTGTATCTTTCTGACACATCGTGAGATCATTTTAAGTGATATTGAGATTGCTGTGATGAACTTTTGAATTTCTTGTCTTTCCAACAATCGTTTCTGTTAAGGAGACACATCTGTGCAAATTGGCCCAAAACTTACACCAATCCCAAATTTAGTTCTTTAGTCTTAAAATTAATATAGACATACATCAATAATAAAGTTTCTTTTCCTAGTGGCACTACAGAAGACGTTACATGACTATTTAAATAACCCTACACCTGTATCGTAGCTGCTATTAAGTAATTTTAAGCTCAGATTTTTCCGATTCCATATTCTCTACATTTTCCTAACCTCAAAATGTTCCACAGGATGCAGTTTTCTATTAATCTGTATCAAATTGTCAACATGCCTGTAAGGGCAACTGCATATTAAGTGTACCCATTTACATTTATTGTGTTTTTGTTATTTGTATTGAAAAGGATTATAATGTTTACTTCTTACTGAAAACGCTTAGGAAAATAAAAATTGTTAAATAGGTGTGATTATTTTTTCCCTTCGTTGATATGGTGTAGACAAATATTTGACATTAGTACAGGTCATTAATAGGTTAAAATGGTGCAGAAACTTATACCACAAGCATTAATTTTTAATTTTGTATAATTTGTACTATTAGCTATAGTGCATTTTAAGAGTCATTTCATTAAAATTTTGTATTTCTAAGTGTTTACTTACAAAACTTTTAGTGCCTACTTAAGTGCCTATTTTGCCCATTTTAGGGCCTTTTTGCCTACCTATTTCACACATTTTTAGTGACTATGAATCCGCTTCCTAGTCATAAGTGCACGGTCAGGGGCTTAGAAAATCCTCGTGGTGTGTATGTACAGGAATTTAGCCACCAAGATTAATGTTTGGTGTGGTCAGAAGTTGTAAACCTTTTACTTTATGGAAAATACAGTGAATTGCGTCACATATCTAGATATATTTGAACATTTCGCTATACTTCATATTACAGAGGAATACATTTTCCAGCAAGGCGAGCCTCGCCCCCTTATTATTGGGGACCAGTGATGCTTTATAGTATCATTTTCCCAGATTGGTTGGGGTGTTCTTTTGTCAAGAAACTTAAAATCTACTAAACAATAACAGTACTGAAATTTTACTTGTGGCATGAATGGAGCTATTTTGTAAAATAATCTGTATATACACAAAGCAATAACAGGTTTGCTCATTTCAAGGCATAATTAAATTACACTGGACAACAATGAAAATGTTTAGGGCTTAAAAATAGTGAACTTACATGTATTTCTATCCGCTGAATTAAAAAATCACCATAAAAATGATATCTTAGCTCTTGTTCTGAAGATAAAGTGACATTTCATTTTCAGAGTGAAGATTTTAAATTTGGGGGAATTTCTTTTGGGAGTTGGCAGACCCGTTGGCACACAAAACATAATCAGAGAGAAATTTTGGAAACTAAGTGATGCAAAAGTTAAGGAAGGCATTTTTGCTGGGCCACAAATAAGAGAACTTGTAAAGGATCCTGTATTTGACCAAATTTTGGAGGGGAAAGAAAACGAAGCTTGGGAATCCTTCAAGGGCGTTGTTCATGAATTTTTAGGCAACAAAAGAGATGACAACTACAAGTATTTAGTGACAGTGTTCCTGCAAAAATACCGTAACCTTGGATGCAACATGTCCCTTAAGATCCATTTTCTCCACTCCCACCTAGACTTTTTCCCTCCTAGTTGTGGAGCTGTTAGTGATGAACATGGGGAGAGATTCCATCAGGACATTTCTGTTATGGAACAAAGATATCAGGGCCGTTGGAATGAAGTAATGCTTGCCGATTACTGTTGGTCTTTGTATAGGGATTCTGCGGAACTCCATCACAAGAGGCAAGCTAAAAGACGACGAAGTCAATAGGCCACCACATGATTCTCTTCAGACACGACTATCTGCGAAGTATTTTTCCATCAATTTAGAACTCTTAGCATGTAATTACCAGTTAAAAAATCAAATGAACCTTCATTGTTGTTAGCATGTATGTAATTAAAATGTATCATTGTCTCTCAATCCGTTAATATGTAATACTTCCATCTTGTGTATATCATAGAAACTAGAGCTAATAAAAAATTTTCATTGTCATTGTTTTTCTCAACCCAAAATTAGTAGGAATTGCGTCATGAAGTGCTCGAAACATTCAAAAATTATTTTTTGTTTCCTAGTGTTTCTGTATTTTACAATTAATTATCGGCATGTAATTTTTATGAATGTCTAATCTATTTCTTTATTGTTGGCTTTTATTTCGGTCACGCTGTAGTTCAATCCTGCCCACTTGGGCTACATATATATATGTTAGGTGTGAGTATAGTGATAGTTCTCTTGTAAGTGACATTAAAGAGTTCCAAGGATTCCAAGGAGTCTGATTTATTAGAATACTCGCATTGCTCCTGTTATCTTAAATAAAATTATAGAGGGAAATTTAAATTACTTCGGATGAAAATAATAAAGTTCTAAAATGAAGTTGTTTTAAACTCATGAACAGCCTGATTGTCATAAATTGCATTAGTAGCATAGGACAAATAAGCTTCAGCAATTAGAGGTATCAAATCACAATACACTTTTTAACCACAAGTTTGAAGCAGCACAGTTTTCTAGCACAGAGGCTGAAATATACACCACGTTATCGATCATGCCACTGCCGCCAGCATGCAACTCTGACATACCTGGTTTAAATAATAAGCAGCTGAGTAATTAGAGAGAAATTGGGGTGGAAATTAAACAGTGATACACACTGTGGATTTATTGTACTGATAATGCATAGGTAAAGTATAGAGATAGGGGCCAAATCGAATAGAACAGAACCTACTGGCTACACGTGTATGTTATACGACGGCTGTTCAATAAAGAATGATCATAATCTTTTACAGCCATAATTTTTCGCACTAAAATTCAATCATATTATATTCTGTTAGCTTAATGTGAAACAAAAACGCCGTAGTAGTTTCATTGTTGGTACTCCTGGTTCCCGCCTGTCAGAACCAGGCAAGCTCAGACCGCTGCAATGGAGGTAACACGCAAGGAACAATATGCGGCTTTGAAATTCTGCTTTCGTCTCAACAAGTCTTCAGTTGAGGCCTATACAATGTTACAGGAGGCCTGTGGAGAGTCTATTCTTCCCTACAGCACAGCTTGAAGGTGGTTTAAAATGTTTAAAGAGGGGAGAAAATCAATTTCAAAGGAAGGTGGACCCGTACTCCAGTTACTGCTCTTACGGAAGAAAACATCAACACTGCTACTGCCATTGTGAGAGAGGATCGACGAATTATCTTAAGATCACTTTCTGAAATACTGAACATTTCATTTGGTGCCCCTCACACGTTGGTGATAGAATCATTACAAATGAGACGTTTGTGCGCGATGGGTTCCAAGACTGTTCATTCCCGAACAAAAGGACATTCGCATGCAGATATGCATGCAGTTAAAGTTGATGTTAGATGAAGATCCGGAGTTTCTCTCAAACGTGGCTACGTCATTTTGATCATGAGAGCAAACATAAAAGCTCAGTGTGGAATCTGATTCATCACCAACCCCCGAAAAAGCAAAAGTGGTTGTTTCTGCTGGAAAAGTTATGGTCATCTCATTCTTTGATATTCATGGAATGGTTTATCCGCATGTTATACCTGCACACATTCAGTAACTGGATAATACTATAGGAATGTCCTGGAAACATTGCAAATCCATATCAGGTGCAAAAGACCACATTTCCGTGAAGCAGGCTGGATGCTGCACCACGATAATGCGTGGCCGCATATTGCCAATATGTTGCGTGAAGTGAATCACTCATCCTCCCTATAGTCCGGATTTAGCCCCATGAAGAAACGCCGTCTTGGGAGGCATTGTCCATTATCAGAAGCAGTTGTGAAGGCTGCGGAGGCGATTTTGAAGGATCTCTCAAAAATGGTTTCCAAGTATGTCTTTGAAGACTGGCAGAAACGCTGGGACAAGTGCATCGCATTTAGGGGAGATTATTTTGAGAAGGACCATTAAAATTATGAGGATGAATAAAGCGTTGTCAAAAAAATTGTGATCATTCTTTATTGAACAGCCCTCGTACAAAGGGTTGGACAAATCGTACACCAAGACTTACTCAAGTAATAGTGCCTATCACACTCCAGGGGGAAGGGTTAAAGTGAAGAAACTGTAGCATACTACAGGTGCAGGGCGCAATTGCTTCCCTGTATCCAATGCTGGGGTTGGGTTCTATGCCGGTTGGACTGAAGTTACAGCTCTTCCAAGCGCTGGTAATCCCATTGATGCTATGTGCCTGTGAGATCTGGGGCATGGCTGCTTCAACGTACACAGAATAGAGGACTTCGGTCTATTTATTCTGTGGGTCGTTACTTTCCTACAAGGTTGCTTCACGAAGCCTCGGTTCTTCCATACGTGGAGGATGAAATTAGGCGTCGGGCATCAAAATGTTACGCAACTTTACCAACTCATAAAAGTGGCCTTGTTAGATAGTTGAAAGATTGTGACCCCACTAGACGCCGATTTAGGCTGTTCAGGGTACCCCGCATGGCTTGAGGGCACTCAAGATAAGAGCTAATCCTTAAAGCACCTAAAACTGAGCTTCACATAAGTTTTCTAAGCTGTTAAGCATCAAAATTTTTAAACCTAATTCAAATTTAAAATGCAACACCAGGATGCATAAGGTTTTGCATTCTTTCCTACACCACGAAGAACATAAAATCTATGTTACATCTCAATAAATTATTCCTAAAAACCCACAATCCATCCGACAATATGTTGAACAAAGCCCTACCAGCGGTAAAACCCATAATGGGTGGGCACGCAGAAAAACCGTTCTGGCTTTATACAGCCAGCCAGCACCTCGGTCGGTCGGTCGGTCGGACGGCTACAGGCTGCAGGCAGAAGACAACAGAGACACGCAGAATTCTCTAACATTTTCTGACTTGAAGATCTCATTTAGAGAGGGCAGTGAGCAAACCTTACAAACAACTCTGTCGTCCAAGGGAAACACTTCTTTCCTTGAAGCAAGCATCCGCGTCATATGTCCTACATTGCGTTGAACAGTGAAACCTGGAAACATCTGCAAATTAAGAAGCAAGTAGAGTGATAAGCAAATTAAGGAAAGAAATAGTGATGGAACAGAACCACCACAGCATGTTTGCTTTACCGGACAATTTTTTTCCATTATATCACTGAGCACTGTGTTCGGGATTCGGATTCCTCTTAGTCCGGAAATTCGTGGTGAGAGAATCCGAAGCACTGGGTCTGATAGAGGAACCAGGGTTGAGGGACCAGCACAACGCCTGGGATGATAGCGAAAGAAGTGAATGACACTATAGGGCGAAATGGACAATAGGAAATAGGATGAGTGGTTGGAAGGATTGTGGGTGAAACCGGAGATCCCGGAAATGTGTAGTGTTTAACGCCCGCTTTCACTACATACGGCACCGCAGGCGATGACACTGATGATACATGAGATGAAGATGGAGCACCAGTGGAATGAGATGGCGGGGGAAACCGGAGATCCCGGAGAAAACCCGCCCCAGCGCCGTTTTGTCCACCACAAATCTCAATTTGTGGTCGCCTGGGATTGAATCCGGGCCACCTTGTTGAGAGTCGAGTGGTCTAACGACACGGCCACAGTGCGGTCTACAATGTAAATCATGAAAAACCAAAGTTAGTGTGGGTGGTCGACGTGTGTATCATACAAAGCTATATTATTAGATAGTTCGACATGATTCCGAATAGATAATATAGATATCGTCGAAGTCACGACAAAACCAGCTAGTAGGAAAGAAAGAAACAGATAGCTTCGAGGCCACGCCCATTCGTGTGATTGGTTGACACTTGCTGAAGGAGTGGCAGAGAGAGCAACAGAGGGAGAAACGAACCCACAAGGTCACAATATTAATTATGCTTCTATTTGAAGAGCTCAGTAAAAATCAAAGTTTTCCTTTTTACTTTGTATTTTTGCTCATTTTATTTTGAGATAAATTTTTAGCCTATAATGGTTCTTTTGTCGTGTCGGCATTTAGCTTGCAAATTTAGTTATGTTATAGCTGATGCTGAGAAGTTTCAAAAACTAGCTCGTAGGAATAATGCATTTATTCGAAAATAATTACGCGCTTACCTTAATATCATACCAATATACTCATGTAAACTCTTAAATGAGAATGTCTATAAGCAAGGGAAAAAAAAGTGTTGTTTTTAAAAGGAAGACTTCTCATCGCATTTCGCCAACTGCTGTACTAAATGAATTAAGGGATAGAAACAAATGGGAACAAAAGAAGTGTAGGAGGCGAAGCAAAACGACTAAACAAAAACAAATACACCAACAGAACAGCAGTAAAACCGATGAAACATAAAGCAAAACTAGGAGAAGAGCACACAAAGAAGGAAGGGAGCATGTCACAAAAAACAGAGATTAATGTGGTCTTGACCTCCTACAGCGCTGGCACATTTCCGGTGACCCACTTTCAATCCTGACAACTAATATTAGGCTTTTGTGTTTGAGGTAACAGTGACATAAACAACACTTCAAAGGCAATACAGTTAGCTACGATTTATTTCTTGAAGAGAGCTGCAATTGTTAAGTGTGAAGGTTGTCCGCCTACCTTAATGTCCTGTATAAACTTGAATACTCTTAAATAACAATCAACAAAAGAGTATATTTATTTGACTCAAGCTTAGTTATTTATTCTTAAACTGTAATGTAACTAACCAAAACTATTTTCACTGTTCTTATTATGAGATATATTCTACTCTCAGGTTGTAATGCAGTCATTAATCAACACTACATACAAGGCTGTTCAATAAAGAATGATTATAATTTTTACGGTCATAATTTTTCGCACTAAAATTTAATCTTATATTCATTTAGCTTAATGTGAAACAAACACGTCGTAGTAGTTTCATTGTTGGTACTCCTGGTTCCCGCCTGTGAGAACCAGGCAAGTGCAGACATGTTCAGTATCCCCTATCGCTACAACGGAGGTAACACGCGAGGAACAATATGCGGCTTTGAAATTCTGCTTTCGTCTCAACAAATCTTCAGTTGAGGCCTATAAAATATTACAGGAGACCTACGGAGAGTTTGTTCTTCCCTACAGCACAGCTCGAAGGTGGTTTAAAATATTTAAAGAGGGGAAACAATCAATTTCAAAGGAAGGTGGACCGGTGCTCCAGTTACTGCTCTTACGGAAGAAAACATCAACACTGCTGCCGCCATTGTGAGAGAGGATCGACGAATTATCTTAAGATCACTTTATGAAATACTGAACATTTCATTGGGTGCCACCCACACGTTGGTGACAGAAACATTGCATATGAGACGTGTTTGTGCGCAATGGTTTCCAAGACTGTTGGTTCCCAAACAAAAGGACATTAGCATGCTGGTCTGCATGCAGTTAAAGTTGGTTTTAGAGGAAGATCCAGAGTTTCTTTCAAACGTAATCACTGCTGATGAAACTTGGCAACATCATTTTGATCCTGAGAGCAAACAGCAAAGCTCAGTGTGGAAATCTCCTTCATCACCAACCCCCAAAAAAGTAAAAGTACTTGCTTCTGCTGGAAAAGTTATGGTAATCTCATTTTTTGATATTCATGGAATGGTTTATCAGCATGTTGTACCTGCACCCACATCAGTAACTGGACAATACGACAGGGATGTCCTGAAAACATTGAAAGTCCATATCAGACGGAAAAGCACCATATTTCCGTAAAGCAGGCTGGATTCTGTACCACGATAATGCGCGGCTGCATATTGCCAATGTTGTTGCCGAATATCTTGTAAAAATCAACGTGAAGTGCATCCCTCACCCTCCATATAGTGCGTATTTAGCCATATGGGACATTTTTCTATTCCCTAACTTGAAGAAACGCATTCGTGGGAGGCATTATCCATCATCAGATGCAGTGGTGAAGGCTGCGGAGGCGATTTTGAAATATCTCTCAAAAAATTATTTCCAGCATGTCTTTGAAGACTGGCAGAAACGCTGGGACAAGTGCATCGCATTCAGGGGAGACTATTTTGAGAAGGACCATCAAAATTATGAGGATGAGTAAAGGTACGTTGTCAAAAAAAATTGTGAACATTCTTTATTGAACAACCCTCGTAGTTGCCACGAAAATGTTTGAGAGAAGGGGGCCGAGAAATAAAGTTACGCAGACAAAACACAGCTGCAAACACAATAAGTGTGATGACATTCCTCTGCCTTGCCTTCTTGTAGTGGGCAGACAGTATCGTGTGATACGCTGCGTCAGCAATTGAAGCCCACCTCTGTAGCTTAGCTGGTAGCTTGTCTGCTTCACGTTCAAGAGGTCCCTTATTCGAATTTTGGTAAGGGTGCGTTACTTAGATAAGGTTTTGCTCTCGGATTTTCTATTATTCTAAAGAAAAATGTGATAGCTCTAAGCTCTGTGGCTCCTGTGCTCATTTGAGCATCATTTCACCTGTATCATTCGCCGTGCGTCATGACAATGCTGGAGTACATTAATTAGAAAAATATCAGCCAGTGAACATAACCTAATTCACGCTTCTAATCGTGTTTCTAGTTACATAAGTAACAGATCTCCCAATGAAATGAGCACTGGAGTGAGAGTAATAGCGAAGGAGGACTTTGGCACTTCCGTCTTCGAAGACCTTTTGTAACTATGCCTCTCCCGGGAATGAGAGGCAAGAATAAAGGTTATATTCGAGGGCAGATCCAGGTGCTTTTAGAGTAGAAGGTAAGGTCAGCTTGAAGCTCCTCAACACAGCTAGTACAACCGGTCCTTAGCAGAGTGGACTAGAGACCCGGAGACTGCCTTGGTGCACAAAGTTAATAGCATCATTTTTCCTTGACATGCAGCACTTGAGACCTGTCGATACGTCATAACTCTGAAAAAATAATACGGGTTAAGAAAGTGGATTGAAAGTGGATGTGAGGTGAAATGGAGAGACACGAAATTCAGAGCTGAAAGTGCCCGCCTCGGTAGCGTAGATGGTAGCGTGTCTGCCTCACGTTCAAGAGGTCCCGAGTTCGAATCTCGGTCTGGGTGAGTTACCTGGATAAGGTTTTTTTCCGGAGCTTTCACTTATCCTGAAAGACGAATGTCAGGTAACTCTAAGCTCTATGGACTCCGGGCTCATTTGAGCATCA
The DNA here is from genome assembly GCA_030765055.1 of Mantis religiosa. Classification (NCBI taxonomy): domain Eukaryota; kingdom Metazoa; phylum Arthropoda; class Insecta; order Mantodea; family Mantidae; genus Mantis; species Mantis religiosa. The sequence continues at coordinate 34,393,187 of CM060959.1, forward strand.
GTTCATCCATCATCTGATATGACTTAAAGTTGGAGGACGTAAATTACAAAAAAGAGCTGAAAGTAACCTTCCCAGCATTCGCTTTGGAGAAACCACCAAACAATCCATGGGTCAGAATCGAGACTTTGACCTTTGGAACGCAATTCAAATGCAATACCTCACTAAATATGAGTACCAACCTTGTTACTCGCTATGACTTAGGCGATAAACACTAAAATTGAAAGAGAATGTGTAAACTTCTACGCAGTAATTTTAACAGCTTTAACAATGACGACAGAATAGCGTTAAGCGTACCAAAAAACGCTTGTGTGTGTGGATATTTGGCATACACGTCAGCGTATTTACTGGAACCTGCAGCGTATCGTTGTTTAACGCCCATGATCCGACCGCAATTCCAGCTTTGAACTCGGAGATGAGGGAGATTTAGCATTTTCGATGGGAACCGAAGCCCTGGTTGTCAGTTACAATCCTATTATTGACGTCCGTAATTAAAAGGACATGAAAAAGTTGGGACGAGCCGAGTGATTGCCGTATTCAACCGGTGAATAGGGCGGCTTTGTCACTGAGCCCTTCGCAAGGGGATCCGCTAATCTGCTATTCCGTCTTTAAAATGATTTGTGAAATGAGTCGCAGGCGTTTGCTGATATTTTCTGTTCCCTAATTCTAAACGAGTAGAGCAAATGTTATCAAGCAGGGAAACTTTCATTTCAGACCATCACCTTACAGGACCTAAATCGAATAAAACCCTAATTTATAACATGACTTTCTCTGTGTACTGTTTCTATTCTTACATTACATCTATAGAGAATTATTACAAAAACTAATACTTACATGTACTTCAACGAAATTTTAATTGACGTTTTCATAGACAAAGCTGAGCTAGACACGAACTTTAACCCATTTCCCTGCTTGAAGCAGCCCATGTCACCTAAGAACACTGACACGACATATAACCTGATAAATTGACACAAACGAATAAATACAAATAAATGATCGATTTACAAATATAAATAAATGACATATAACAGAACAGATATATGCCACAATGCTGGTATATACCCCGGAGACCTCCGCAGTGACAAGGCCACTCTACGAAGGTCAGTAAACTCCCTTTGTAACCACTGTAAACAAACATCCCTACGCTATATTTCGTTTCGCCCTCAAAGAAAATTTGGCGCCTCTCAGTCGGAAACCTACCCATTGTCAAAATCCCATGCGTGCCTCTGACAACAGGCTATAAGATTTCGAACAATTCGCGAACGCATGTCTTAGAATAAATTTTTGCACGCGGACCGTTAGAGAAAGTGTCTCTGATGTTAGGTCCGAAACTGGAAATTCTCAACACTAATATCAAGTGGAGGATACTTAAAAACCAATAGGAAACTGATATTTGGTCATGTGATTTTGCAAACTCCAAGAAATATCTAGAGTAGGGGTAATTCAAGGGGATGGCAGAAACTAGGTTTTGCTAGTAAGGCCACTCCGGTCCTGAGTGCTGCGTGAGACGGACGCGTATTCGGCGCCACCTAAGAACTAAGCTCCCGCGCTATGCACAGAGACCTAGCGCAATGTTTAACAATCTCTCCAGTGAGAGTCAGCCCAAAGAGTAACGTATTGTGAGGACGATAAGTATATCTAATCCGACTATGCAGTGCTACTGCCTCCATGCTTCGTATCGCAAAATAGACAGTGACGCTTGACTCAGCAACCACACCGACGACGACTTCACGGTGGCGAGCGTAGGATCCCAAGGACTACAATAAACTTCTATCAACCAGATTCGAGGTGTCATCATTCAACCCACAACCTGTCAGGATGCACCCACTCCTGAAGTACAGATGAGAGTCCTCATGCGGGAGCTACATGTCACCTCAAACCGACGACAGTCTCCCTTTCCTTAACCTCCTCATGCCACCGATCCTCAATTGTGATGCATCGAGCACAAGGGAGAGCTCGACGTGGTCCACAACGGGCCGGACCGCCTCATGCTGTAATTTTCGGTTTGCCTACTATCCAAAAAATATGTCGCCGTAAAGTCCGACCACCCCAACACATGGTGACGGAGGAGGAAAGTAGGAGACACCGCGGATTACAAATTGGTACACTGCGGTACACATATAGACTATTAAATTATAATCAAACCCACTCGCGGCCTCTCTCTGCTGCGCGAGAGGACCGGCAGTCGCCGGGGAACTTACGCCGGCACAGGCGGACTAGAATCCTTACCTTATAAAGATACTGGAAATGTTGAACTTCTGCTCTCAAAGAGGCAGTATTTCTCGTGTAAATATTCTCGCTCACTCTCCGAAACTCAGCAGCAAGACTCTACCTTTCCACACTTCACCTTACACATGGCTAGTGTGAAAGAACTATTAATTTGCATTAATTGACGTAATAGTGGTCCGAACTATACATCCCGGGCCTTAAAGTACTTTCAGCATTGTAAGTTGTCATTAAGGTAGTTGTCTCATGTGTTTATGAGAACTCCTAAGTGGTTTACCGGGAGAAACAAGAGTCATTTGGAGAATTTAATGTCATTCTAGCACGTTGGCCATAGTAGTTCAGTGATTAAGAGTAGCCGGACGGAGACCAGTAGATCCGTAGTTCAAATCCCCACTGTGGCATTGAATTTTTCAGCCTCGTTCTACCCTTTCATAGTATGCCTACACACGGCTAGAGTGAAAGAACAATTAACTTCCATTACATTAAATATTAAAGAGTTTTACTTACTATAGATTATGCTTAAATTAGTGAGCTTACTGGATTTTGAGAATTTTGGATTCAGTGAACTTCTTCAAATAACATTGTAGTATTTGTCAATATTTTGTCAAATATTCTGAGATTCTTGCTGGAATTCAGGGTCATGATTTATGTCATTCTTATTCGATCCAGTTAGTCCTACACTTTATCGACCTATACTATGACGTATGGTGGAAAAGTAAAACACTAATAAGTGTAACGATATTCAAATAAAAATAAAAGTGATGTTCAAGTTCTTCTTGGGAAGCAAGCCAAGTGAAAGGACGATTAGAAATCGACGTTTTGGGAGTTTACATCTCTCCCATCATCAGGATATTTATTAAATGTTACAACCAGAAATGAATTACTGGATATAAGGCAAATATAAACAAAGACAAAACACTATCAAAATTGGCATTATTGAACAAAATAATGTTTACAGTAAATTAAATGCCAGGTCAGGAGATGGCGTGAGTATAGAAAATTAATTAAGTCAAAGAATCGTAACTACTTAACTTGATTATCAATCTGTATAGGTCTGTGATTCATAAGTGAACGGATTTCCATTTCAAGGCCGGTTTCCAAGAGGAGCTGAACTGAAATCCAGCATCACAATTAATCGTGCTCCTCTCAGAGAAAATGGCCAAAGCATCCTTAATTCTCCGCTCCCAGTAACTGTTGCATATTGCCAAGATGGTCGTCTCCCGAAAATTGGCTCTATGGTCGTTATCAGAACAATGCTCTGCCAGTCCAGACTTCTCAGTTTGCATTAAACGAATGCTTCGTTTATTTTAAGGAGGCTTTGGCCATTTTCTCCGAAAGGAGCATGCTTAATCGTGATGCTGGATTTCAGTTCAGCTCCTCTTGGAAACCGGCCTTAAAATGGAAATCCGTCGACTTAAGAAGCGCAGATCAATACAGCTTGATAATCAAGTTAAGCAGTTACGTTTCTTTGACCCAATTAATTTTCTATACTCACGCTATCTCCTGGTCTGGCATTTAATTTACTGAAAACAGTCTTTTGTTTAGTAATGCCAATTTTGATAGTGTTCTGTTTTTCTTTATATTTGTGTTATATCCAGTGATTCATTTGTGGTTATAACATTTAATAAATATCTTGATGATGGGAGAGATGCGTACTCCCGAAACGTCGATTTTTAATCGTCTTTTAATCCGGCTTGCTTCCCGAGAGCAACTTGGGCATATTCGTCGCCAGGAAAGCTTCAGGTCTTATTTTAAAAGTAGTGTTATTATCATTAAAAACTTATTTCCTTGATATTCTTTTAAATTTCCTTGCCTTAAACGTTCTCTCCTCCCATGGAGCTTTTAGTCAAACTGTCAAATTCGATGAGTGTCCAGCTGTCATGTCCTTGTAAGGTGGTCTCCGTTTTCTGCGCGAGGCCTAAATTTCAGGGGCAAAGAGCATGTAATCGAATTATTTTAAGTGCTTTTCCTTGATGAAATACCCCTGAAGTTTAAGATAACCGGGCGCTGCATGTCATTAATCTCTCGTAAAATAGTTTTCCAAAACGGTTCCTCCCAGGAATAACATCTAAAGATGCTACAAACTTCAGTTTTGAGTCCTGCGTTTCGTGAGAATGTTGGGTTTAATCATAGAACAAATGCTGCATAAAACGAAAAGATGCAAAGAAATCAATAGTGGCGTATACATAATCAGAAGAGGATACAGAACTTCTTTACAGAGGTACTATTAAAACATGCCTTACAAAAGTTAAAATTGCAGTCGATAATAGAAGACTTTACTTCTCAAGGTTTTCATAAAATATATAAGTGATCCATCGATCATCATTTGGATGAAAATATTATCAATTTTATTAAACTGCTGTACTGAGCTTTTCCAAAAGTAATTGTAATAAGTGTGGAGTTCTATAAAAATGCTTAAAGTAAAGTTTTAAGAGGAAGTATTAACCATTCGGAAACCCTGAACTAACCAACCTCCGTTTTAAGACACTTTCTTTAATAGAAAAATCGTTGTGTAATACATGCACAAGTTGTAGTGAAGAGTGTAATGAAGCGCTGAAAATGTAGCTTTGCAATAATCTTTTATATGTACTCTTTTTGAATTCTCATTTAGTAATATTTTACAAGTAAAAATAGCATATGTTTGTCTTGTTCTGTTTATTTTTCTGCTTGTGTTAGTGGAACATCTTCCACCACTTGAATAACTTTACTCACTATTTCTGAACGATCTAAGTAAATAGGAGACAGCTAAATGTTTGGTTTTGATTTTATCTGCACGAAACAATATCTTAATCTTAATTATAAAAATACGATATCTTTCCTTAATTAAGAAAGGACCATGTCTCTTCTCAGCCCTCGCTGGGTTCTCCTCTAATCGCTTAACCCTTAGAACCTAACTTGATGTAAACACTTGACGTCATTAATCAGCCCATTATTCAAGAAAAACAAAGCGTATCATGATATACTGGGTGTTAATTTAAAAGTGTGCCATAACATGCTGTATGGAGTTATCTGACCTGTTGCTAAAAATAGAACTCGGTCCTTTTAGTACAGATGTATTATTTTATCTTGACAGGAATCATGCGCGGTAGGGATGAGTAGCAACTGTGGTGGGGATAGTGCACCTATCGCCACAATGCGTCACACGCGTAAGATTACGAGAGGGGAGGGTGGTGCATAAGGTGTCTAAAAACAAATTTCATTCTCTTAGCCAGTTTTGCAGCACTTATAAACTAAGTTGTAATTCTTACTATGGTAGTAATCTCCATGCCTTTGTTGGATCTTAAATAGTACATAGGCATTTGGAACAAAACCTTGTTCTCCTCCAGCAGGCATGATAAACAACTGCCGGCCTTTCAATATCGCTGCAGAGTCCCTGTAACGTATTTCACTCCAGGCATATGGTCCAGTATGTGCTCTATTTATATAAGTTTCATCTATATAAACTATATAAACTTCACTTCGATATCTCCGAATATTTCGTAAATACTTAAGCCTTTTTGCACGTATGGTGCGATGTTTGATTAAAATTTGTCTGTCACGGTTAGTGGTTTTTTTTTTCAAATAATCCTAGCTTCAAAAGAACTCTTCTTAATGTTCAGACACTGCCTTGGAAGTCAGTAGAATTTTTAAGCTTCATAAGAACTTTCTTCAAAGTTGGTATTTGTTTATCTGTGCTTTAAAAATTATTCACAGTTCGCCTAACTATTTCTGAATTAAAACATCCAAATTAGAGTTTGTGCATGTTCCTAATCTTTGTTTACTGGGCATAGAGAAGGACGTTGTTGCACTAGCACCAATGGCTTTTCTTTCCTTAATAACTCTCCTAAACTGCTTTCAGACGCAACTGTTGCCTCAGAAGACCTTCCCCAGATTTTTATAGCTAACCCAGACCATTGTTCCTTTTTTATAAATCTATGGATATTGGTTATTACTTCTCGTGTTTTTAAATGTAGCACTTTATTTCCTAATGTGCTGCTAGGAGGCGTCATTTATAAATGCTATCTTGGAACCAGGAGACAAGCACATTTTGAAACAAGCTGTAGTGTTACCGAGTAGCTCTGCCCGTGTTTCCTTGCTCGCAACTGGTACGCAACTGACCTGTCCTCGCCTTCAGTTGTAACCGTTCTGAAGTGGACTCGTCCAGATACCACTGCGCATCGCTCTGCACTTTTCAAGATAAAAAAAAAATACATCTGTACTTCCGCAGAGGCGTATGACTTGTGTGTCGAACAAGTTGCCGTTCAACCAAGACGTTCAGATGTGAACATCAGAATCTTACACGCATCAGAAAAAGAAAGTGTGTGTCCTTCCAAAGTCGCTTACGAACTCAGTTTCTCAATAGTGGACCTTGCGGTTGTCTACAAATGTAAATTAAAAAGTATATATGTGGATGTTGATAAGGGATTTTGATACAGTTATGCAGTGAATACTAACACTTTCAAATCTTTAGTTTACTTTATATTCATGTGAGATTACAAAGCACATCTTTGGTTACGTTGCATGACTGTCATTGCTGTACTACTGCACTTCGGATTAACCCCGTGCTAGCTAGGCAACTTCTCCTACACATGCGTATTGCGGCACATTTTTCCCCTTAGAACTGACTCTTATAAATATATAATCCGACACAACTTTTTTGTAATTTACGTACTCCAACTTTAAGTCATATCGGACGATGAAATAACGGGTGAAATGATGCTCAAATGATCCTAGGGTCCATGGAGCTTAGAGTTATCCGACATTCGTCTTTCAGGATAAGGGAAAACCCCGGAAAAACCTTATCAAGATAACTCACCCTGACCGAGATTCGAACTCGGGACCTATTGAACGTGAGGCAGACATGCTACCACCACGCTATCAAGGCGGGCATCCAACATAGTGATGTCCTTAATAATGTAATATTGAAATCCTCTTAAAGTTCCTGGACTTCACTGGTGAGGTAGGGAAACAAAACAGGCATTTCTTGTATGTCTATTAGAGAGTGCAAACAGCATTCACTACCTGTCGTCAGCGACCTTTGACCTCTTGTTTGTGTTCATTATTTGTATTCCTTGTATCCCCGCTTTTTATATTTCGTTGCTTTCCCGATGTTCCCCTTGTTTTGACATATGTGAAACTACAATACAAACATACATACCCGAGGTAGGACCGTATATTGTATAGACAATGGTTTGGGTGTAGCTAACTTGAGACCAATTGCTTAGTAATTCCTATGCTTGATGTTGAGCAGACTATTTCTCACAGCCAATCCCAACACTAAGTTAACATGGAGGGGTACAAAATGTTTTGTTTACATCAACTTCGGTTCTAAGGCTGAATCAGCTATATGTCCACAATGGCAAATACAGTGCGATCCATATAAACCTGAACCATTTCAATAGGCCGAACCAATGATAGGACACGCGTGCAACTTTGGGAGAATATAATACACAATTGGACGATTACATTACACTATTTAGATCTCTTAGAAAATGTTGGAAGTGTCTTCCACCAGCATCTATACATGTTTGCACTCGTCTCAACATATTCTCTGAAGTTTTGCGGAGATGATTTTGTCGCGAGCATTGTTGCGGCCGGGCGCACAAAGAGACAGATAGTGCAGCGCGGAGATAAGGGATAAATACTGCAACGCGGAGATAAAAGCTTGCCGAAACAGATAAAGAGATAGCTGATTGGAAGTTTCGATTTCTTGTTTGTTACAGAAAGTGAGTGAAGGTTATTTCCAGCAAGATGTATCAACGTGTCACACTTCTAATGACACTATGGAACTTGTAACCAGTTTCTTTGATAATCGAATAATCTCAAAAGGTCTGTGGCACCCCCAGATCCCTTGACCTAACCTCACCGGATTATTTGTTGTGGGGGTATCTAAAAAATAGAGTGTACAAGAATAGGCCACGGACTGTTGATGTTCTCAATGAATCCATTCGAACAGAAATAAGTAACATTGGCGAGGATACTCTTCGTAAAACTTCAGAGAATATGATGAGACAAGTACAAACATGTATAGATTCTGGTGGGGGAAACTTCCAACATTTTCTCTGAGATGTAAATAGTGTAATGTAATCTTCCAATTGTGTATTATATTCTCCCAAAGTTGCATGTGTGTCTTATTATTGGTTCGAAAATTATGGCATATTTAAATGGTCCATGTTTATGTGGATCGCACTATATATGGACAGAAGAAAATTCTTGAAGTGTAAACCTCCCCAAATTATTTGAGCTGACTATAGTCTAAGTAAAACGGAATCAAAGCTAATCTAAACTTAAAAATTTATGTTGGCTTTATTTAATAATAATTTATTAGTCAAAAAGCATGATATAAAGAAACTAAACGAAACTAAGTAAAGAAATGCAAAATGGACCAAAACAAAGACTCAGACGAAAGGTAACAAAACAGAATTTAAAAGCGTAAATGAAACTATGCGAAACGAAACAAACGAAGCGAGACGAACTACACAAACTGAAATGGCATGAAATAAGATGAAGCGAACAGAAGTGAACCAACACCATAAATGATCAACTAATATAACAGTGTAATGCAACAAAACTAAACGAAATAAAATGAAAGAAGTATGAACAATTGAAAATAGATAAGAGAAAGGGAGCCTAACGTTGCGAAACAGAATGAAGCACAAACTAAAAGAACTTAAAATAAGTGAACCGTTGCCAAAGGCAACGGAGCAAAATGAAATCAAAGAGATGAGACTAAACAAAACAAAATGAAGGAAATGCAATGAAGGCAACAGTGTAGTCAGACTTTGCAAAAAGAAAGGAAAGGAAAAAGCTAGTAAACAACTAGATGAACAACAAGAGTAACTAGAATTAAATAAAAAAGAACCAGAACCGAGGTAATAATGAAATCGAAGGCGAAACAAAAGCGAAACAACGAAACAAAATATCCCTCTTACATATGGAATTTTAGGGATATTCTCTACTGAAGTTTGAACTCAGTTTGGCTGTCTGTGCGTTATCTCGATGCATGGAGCAATAAATGCTCCACTGCATTCATACAGTTAAAAAAGTAATTTTTGAAGAAAGTAATCACCATATTCCATATTTATTTTAGATAATTGATGGAAATTAATCATTTCTCCACACTAGCCGTATATAGGCTGAGGTATTTGATGGATAGAGTCAACATGAAAAATCCAATGCCATGGCCGGGATTTGAACCACGGATCTCCCGGTTTCCGTCCATTCGCTCTTTACCTTTGAGCTACCATGGTCAACGTGCCAAAAAAATAATAATAGTTAAATGATGAGGCCTGGGACTTAAGTACTTACCATAGTAAGTCCCCACAAACGGTGTATCTCGGATGCGAGAGCCCTAGTGGTCTACCGGGGAAATATACGAGTCAACTGGAGAATTTAATGTCATGACGGCACGTTGACCATGGTAGCTCAAAGGTTAAGAGCGACTGGACGGAAACCGGGAGATCCGTGGTTCAAATCCCGGCCATGGCATTGAATTTTTCATGTTGACTCTATCCACCATATTCCATATTTGTTTGATATTGGTAAAAATAATAATAATAATAAAGTAGATCTTATCAATGTAAGCTTTTTAATTATGCTGCGCGTACAAAATTGCAATTGTATTGGTTGGATAAAAAGTAATGATAACTGATTTTCTCTTAAATGCCTTTATTGACAGGCACGCCTTAAATTTAATTCTCCCATTATTTATAACCTTTTACCAAATATTCGGAAGGCGTCATAGACATAAGTGCCTTTAAATTTGTTTACGTTCCATAGTGACTGCCCTCATCCCTAAATAATTTCATCTCCTGTGCTATAATTTGTCATAATTTTTCGCACTAAAATTCAATCTTATTTTATTCTGTTAGCTTAATGTGAAACAAACACGCCGTAGTAGTTTCATTGCTGGTACTCCTGGTTCCCGCCTGTGATAATCAGGCAAGTTCAGATATGTTCAGTATCGCCTACCGCTGCAATGGAAATAACACGCGAGGAACAATATGCGGCTTTGGAATTCTGCTTTCGTCTCAACAAGTCTTCAGTTGAGGCCTATGCAATGTTACAGGAGGCCTATGGAGAGTCTGTTCTTCCCTACAGCACAGCTCGAAGTTGGTTTAAAATTTTAAAGAGAGGAGACAATCGATATCAAAGGAAGGTGGACCCGGTGCTCATGTTAATGCTCTTACGGAAGAAAACATCAACACTGCTGCTGCCATTGTGAGAGAGGATCGACGAATTACCTTAAGATAACTTTTTGAAATACTGAACATTTTATTGGGTGCCACCCACACGTTGGTGACAGAAACATTACACATGAGACGTGTTTGTGCACAATGGGTTCCAAGATGGCCGCACATTGCCAATGTTGTTCCTCAACATCATGCAAAAATCAACGTGAAGTGCATCCCTCACCCTCCCTATAGTCCGTATTTAGCCCCGTGTGGCTTTTTTCTATTCCCTAACTTGAAGAAACGCCTTCGTGGGAGGCATTATCCATCATCAGAAGCAGTGGTGAAGGCTGCGGATGCGATTTTGAAGGTGCTCTCAAAAAATGGTTTCCAGCATGTCTTTGAAGACTGGTAGAAACGCTGGGACAAGTGCATCGCATTCAGGGGACCATCAAAATTATGAGGATGAGTAAAGATACATTGTCTAAAGAAAATTGTGATCATTCTTTATTGAACAGCCTTCGAAGAATATAATTTACATCTTTCCTACACGACGTTCCCACACAATTGTACGTCCGTTCACTTTAATAATTGCAAATGCGAAACACGTTTGTTCACTTCGTTGTCCCCATTGATAGACGTTTTCTTTCCTCGATCTTTCTCCAAGATTATTGACTTCATCTTCACCCGTTGCCATCACTACCGCTCACACTCAATTCTCACTGGTCCACGTCATACATTATGCAATCTCTTTCTTAAAACTACCGACCAAAAAGTTAACATTATTTCATTTATATGTAGCGTCATCTCATGACCTACTGAATTTTAACAATTTCTCTTGCTTATTCTAACATTCCATATTTATTGCTAAACCATATATTTAAACAGATTTAAATATATTTCAACTCTCGAGACCCAAACCAAATCAAGTGCCACACCTCTAATCTCCATATAACTCCCAATCCTTTTTTTCATAATTCCTCCTATGCCTACCTACCAACTATTTGAGTTCGCCAATCTTTTTTGCTCTCTTGTGTATAATTTTATAATTTCCCCTTCTTCTCTGGCCAAACACCTATACCAAAATTTTATTATTCTTTCCATTACAGTGGGCAACAATGAAAATGTTTCGGGCTTCAAAATAGTGAACTTACGTGTATTTCCATCTACTGAATTCAAAATTCACCATGAAAATGATAAATTAGCTGTTGTTTTGAAGATAAAGTGACATTTCATTTTTTAGAGTGAAGATTTTAAATTTGGGGAAACTTTTTTAGGAGTTGACACACCCGTCAAATAACAGAGAGAGATTTTGGAAATTAAGTGGTGCAAAAGTTAAGGAAGGCATTATCATCATCACAAATAAGAGAACTTGTAAAGGATCTGCATTTGACCAAATTTTGGAGGGGAAAGAAAAGGAAGCTTGGGAAGCCTTCAAAGGTGTTTGTTGTTCATGGATTTTTAGGCAACAAAAGAGATGACAACTACAAGCATTTGGTGACAGTGCTCCTGCAAAAATACCGTAACCTTGGATGCAACATGTTCCTTAAGATCCATTTTCTCCACTCCCTCCTAGTTGTGGAGCTGTTAGTGATGAACATGGAGAGAGATTCCATCAGGACATTTCTATTATGGAACAAAGATATCAGGGTCGTTGGAATGAAGTAATGCTTGCGGATTACTTCTGGTCTTTGTGTAGGGATTCTGCGGTACTCCATCACAAGAGGCAAGCTAAAAGACGACGAAGTCAATAGGCCACCACATGATTCTCTTCAGACACGACTATTTGCGAAGTATTTTTCCAGCAATTTAGAACTCTTATCATGTAATTACCAGTTTAGAAAATCAAATGCACTTTCATTGTTGTTAGCATGTATGTAATTAAAATGTATCCTTTTCTCTCAATCCATTAATATGTAATACTTCCATCTTGTGTATATCATAGATACTGGAGCTAATAAAAAAAATTCATTGTCATATTTGTTTTTCTTAACACAAAATTAGTAGGAATTACCTCATGAATTGCTCGAAAAATTCAAAAATTATTTTTTGTTGCCCAGTGTTATTATTCCATTTCTTCTTGTCTTTCCTAATTCTACTAAAGCTACTTCCCTAGTTGCTGATCTTGGAAGCCTAGTAGCTCTTTACAAAACCTTCTGTAGTTTTGGTACACCGTTTTGTTTACCTCTGTGTCGCCCCAGATCTCCACTGCATACGACATTTTGGATTCCACTAGTGCTTCGTACATTCTTTCTAACCATTTAGTTATCATTTCTAGCTTATATTTGTATATTCTTATTGCCGCCCTTCCTTTAGAACGTAGTAATACTGTGACATGTTGACCCACACAATGTTCTGCTGGTAGCAAGATATGCTGCAGTTTGTGCTGTTTCGTTTCTACATGCATTGTTTGTGTCGCATGAATATAGATGTATTTTGGTCGTTTGTAGTTTATATTAATCATTTGTGTTAACAGCGCCGTGGGGGATTGTGATGTGAAATGATGTATAGAAGCGAAGGGAGATTATTCTACGAAATATTCCCAGCTTGCTCATAATGGAGCGGCTCGCATCTAGTTTTAATATGAAATTCCTCCACTTGGGACGAGTTGCAGTTAGACTTACGAACATGGAGGCATTTTTAATATGTTGTCGCTCTAAGGATTGCATCGTTTTTTGTGATACAGAAACTATGCTCCACTTTCCAGCGTTTCAGCTGACATGAAAACAGTACCCACAAGCTTTGATAAACGGGACAAAAGTACGAATTTAAACTTGTGCTTTAAAAGGGGGAGGGGGCAAATCAATAGAAGTGCTTATAGCTTATTTGTTTCTCTACTACTTACGTATAGCAAGTATGAGGACTGTTCATTGTATTTCCACCTAAAAATTAAATCCAGTCCCTGAAGCAGAAAAACAAAAAATACCTTATTAAAAATTGTATAGGTTATTTGAGGGGGGAGAAATAAATTCAACCTTTGAAATTCAAACGATATTTAAGTTCATCTTTTAAGGGTGTAACGGGAATATATTTGTTCTCCACTCGCAGCACGCCAACTTTTTAGAAGATCCAGGTCAAGTTTTGATTAAATAAGAGTCATGAGATCTTTTCTCAGGTGTGGATATGGATTTTTGGTGACAGAAATAAAATTTATATGACTCCGATTTCGTAATATATTATTTAATTGTATAATATGAACTACAATTCACTCGTTTCTATTACTAATATCGAATAACACTTTTTGAATGTTATTAACTTTCCTTTACAATTATATTCACCGCAACATTTTTCATCGTTGTGAAACACGACTGAAGATTATAACACTTTTCTCAAGATTATTGATTTTCTTGTCACTATAGCTACTTCCACTTTATTTTGTGATTGTTCGATCCACTGGCACGTCACCACATCACGTCATACCACGTCACACCACTACTACTTCGGCCAGTCACACAACTACATACATTTTTTATATATTTAAATTATTAAATATATTTACATAACCAGCCCTTATAAATTTATAAACCTTTCATACCTCAAACACAATCAAAAAGTACTGTTACAAGGGTGCGACACGAGGACTTTTATTTTAAGAAAGAACCCACCCCAAACTTCCTTTACGTATAAAATTAATCGAGAATGTTAATATTCTCAAAATTGTATAATGATTTTCATCTCATGACATTGACTGAAGGTACATCTTTAATTTTCTGGGACCAGCCTCTGAAGTCCTCTTCTTTCGGAATTACTTTTAATTAACTAGTAACGCGTAAGAGATAGACAAAACATTGTTACAGTTAGTTGGAAATATTTGCAAAATATTGTGAAGACCTGTTCTTACTTTGTGAATAATTAAGGAACACGTGGTCAGGTCGAACACTCCGGAGCAAACACTCAGAGCAGAACTACATGCTTTAGCGAGAGGATGGGATCTTTTCTATAATGGTTCATTGGTAAAAAGGTAAGGTAAAGTTAATTAAAAGTGGAATTAATTTAATAAGAATATTTACTACAACAAACAGATTTACAAAGGTGGCCATAACGGCCGTTTACCTGTCCAGAAGTGGAGCTGCCTACAAAACCATCCTAACCCATCAGCTGGCAGTTACACAGAGAGTCTCTCGCTTAAAGATTATTCATCTAGTCATAAAGGAGGGGAGGGAGTGACGTCACACTTACTACTTGAGTCACCAGAGAGTAAATTAATACAGTCATTTGTGACAATATGTAAACAGTTACTAAATTAAATACTGGGGATCGCTAGGCGAGAGGAACTCGGCGTTTTGGATGCTCAGCAAGTTCAAATGAAAGGTACTTACTGCTTACTCATACACATGAATCATCTTTTATTCCATCACAGCGTGTAGCCATACTTCAGACTTTCATCTTCACATTACAACATAATAGGTACACTTTAAGGACACATGGCCATGACGTACCATGAGAGTGTCACCCTACATACGTCTGACTCATGTTTGTATCTCCCAGACTGCTGGCCTTTCCGCTCTACTAAGCTAGTTACTCCTCTGAAATGTTGTAGACCCTACCATGAGCGGCTTCCATGCACGGACTCTTCCCTATTACAAGAGTCGCTGAGTGATTATTAAAATATAATTATTAAGATTATATTTTATATATACATATAAATATAGAAATATGGGGTTCAGCAGCCAAAACACACATGGATAAACTGCTTATTTACCAAAAAAAGTGTGTTGGGGTTATGTATACTCTAAAAGCAAGAGAATCTTGCAGGGATACCTTTATAAATAAAAAAATAATCACCATCTACTCTCTGTATGCTTATACAGCTATAATGTTTATTGTGGACAAGTGTAATCCAGTTAAAAACAGTCAGGTACACGAACATAACACCAGAACCAATATGAATTACTATAGAGATAGTGTAATTAAAACTGTCTCTCAAAAGGATGTACATAAACTAGGAATTAAGCTTTACAATGAACTGCCATCTGATATTAAATCAATAGCTAGCATCTCAAAACAGAAGTTTAAATGGAAGTTAAAGGCTTTCTTCATAAATAAATGTTTATATAACTTAAATGAATTATGACATTGCAGCTTTAATTATACTTGAAAGTGATAAATTCATTAAGCTGATTAAGGGATCATGTGTAGAATTAGTTTCTAATGCTGTAATTGACTATGTAAATTAGATTCTAATGTTGTAGAATTGACTATGTACAAGTAGTATTAATGATGAAAAATTGACTATGTCAGAAATTGTAACCAACAATCTATTGACAATATTTATTTGCTTTTCTACTTTAGACTTTTGTTGGATCCTGCATCTGTTACAGTTTTAATCTTGCGTAACTTTTTATATTTATCTTTGTATCTTGAACTGATGTGTCCTATAACATATGTATTATGTTCCAAAGGATGAAATATATACAATACATCACAAATTTACCACACAAAAATCGTAGACATAAATTGTCAATTTTAATTGCGATAACCATATTCTAGATGTTCTTTTTTCATTCTTTGGAACCTTCAAATGTTTATGTTTTTGTCAAATGGGAAATCGCTCTTTTTGTTAATGCTACAAAATACGTAAATATAATTGGAACTTGTAACTGGGTCTTCCGAGTAGGACCGCGTCTTTGAATGGACACCGGCCGCCGAAGCCTACGCACTGAGATAATTGGAACTTTATCTGGATTGACAAGAAGTATTTACAAAGATAGAAGAGTAAATAGAGAAATGAGTGTGGGTGTAAGACTCCATGTATTAGACTATCTAATGTATTAGGAATGCTTTACCAAAGATAAAGAACTGCACATAAAAATATCATTATGTGCTAGACACATTATTTTTATAATTAGCAATTCACAAGTGTGCCCTTCAATTGTTCGGAGTTTGGGGTGGCGTCACCATCGCTTCCTGGGGTCTGGCCCTTTATTTCCTAGGATAACGAATTGAATTGTGTTCTATTAACCTACTTGTGCACCTTCTTGGTAAGTTTCACTAAACCTTTGATACTTATGGGTATAGTGTAATTCGTTTTGATCTTCCTATTTCTTGTTCCTGTTCGATCTTATGTGTGTCAGTTCTCTTTATGTTAGCAAGAAGTTTTAATGTAATTAATAATTACATCTTACTGTAAATGGTAAGCTTTTGATTCAATGCACCAGGGACGTATTTTAATAATTTTTCCCTTTTTATTGTGTTGTTAAATCTAAGGATAAGTATACTTACAGTAGTAAAAGCGAGGGCTGTTCAGTAAAGAATGATCATAATTTTTACGGTCATAATTCTTCGCACTAAAATTCAATCGTATTATATTCTCTTAGCTTAATGTGAAATAAACACGCCGTAGTTTCATTGTTGATACTCCTGATTCCCGCCTGTGAGAACCAGACAAGATCAGACATGTTCAATATCGCATACCGCTGCAATGGAGGTAACATACAGTTAAAGTTGATGTTACAGGAAGATCCGGAGTTTCTTTCAAACGTAATCACTGCTGATGAAACTTGGCTACATCATTTTGATCCTGAGAGCAAACAGCAAAGCTCAGTGTGGAAATCTCCTTCATCACCAGCCCCCAAAAAAGCAAAAGTGGTTGCTTCTGCTCGGAAATTTATGGTCATCTTATTCTTTGATATTCATGGAATGGTTTATCAGCGTGTTGTACCTGTACACACATCAGTAACTGGACAATACTATAGGGATATCCTGAAAACATTGCAAGTCCATATCAGGCACAAAAGACCACATTTCCGTGAAGCAGGCTGGATGCTGCACCAAGATAATGCGCGGCTGCATGTTGCCAATGTTGTTGCTGAATATCTTGAAAAATCAACGTGAAGTGCATCTCTAACCCTTCCTATAGTCCGGATTTAGCCCCATGTGACGTTTTCTATTCCCTAACTTGAAGAAACGCTTTCGTGGAAGGCATTCTCCATTATCAGAAGCAGTGGTGAAGGCTGCGGAGGCTATTTTGAAGGATCTCTCAAAAAATAGTTTCCAGAATGTCTTTGAAGACCGGCAGAAACGCTGGGACAAATGTATCGCATTCAGGGAAGACTATTTTGAGAAGGACCATCAAAATTATGAGGATGAATAAAGGTACATTGTCAAAAAGGTTATCATTCATTATTGAACAGCCCTCGTACGTTTATTAAATTATACTTCCATGTAGACTTAACTGCTCTGACAGTCTTTTTGCCCTTAAAGGAAAGATTTCACTCCAAAATGGATAATCTTTTGCATGGTTACATCTACTCTGTTGTTTGAGGCACCTTTTTTAATTTACGTCTTCCAACATTCAGTCATATTGGACGCTGAATGAATGTAGGTGAAATGATCCTCAAATGAACCCAGGTTTCATAGACCTTAAGAGTTAACATACATTTATATGACTTGGAAAACTTCGTAAAAAACATCTTATCCAGATAACTCGCCCACCGAGTTTCGAATTCGGTACCTCTGTTGTATATAGCTGCTTATGTTCAAAAGAGAGTTTTATTGCAAAAACAGAAATAGTGAACTCATAATAATCGCACAACTTGACTAAGTACTGGTCTGCATCACCAATTTAATCTCTGTATCAAGTTTGAGATCAACTTTTTGAACTCCTTTTGGAGCTTAATGCACGATTGTTGGATTGGCAAAGTTTTATTGGCAAAGTGTCCATCATATCTGAAAGAATCTCAACATTTATACCCCAGAGTCCCTAAATTGTGCATTTCTGGACGTACATCCCCTATTTGAAGATTGTCAACTTGTTTTCCTGCAGTATTTAGTACATATTTTAAATGTTATTTTGAATCCTTTTTAGATCAGGTCCACTTTAGCTTTTCTTTCGTAAGTTCCATTTTGAGCAAACAAGCCAGTTCAATTGTCGAAGAAAAAATCTGAAACTTCCAATATCTACTGTTGAAGTACACAAATTCAGGAAGATTTTATGCTTCCATCTATATTCAGATTCATTTTAAACATACTAAGAACTTAATGTCATGTTGGCATGTTGGCCATGGTATCTCAATGGTTTAGAACGCCAGGACGGAGACCAGAAGATCCGTAGTTCAAATTCCGGTTATGGCATTGAATTTTTCAGTCTGGCTTTACCCTTTCATAGTGCATCCTACACACGGCTAGTGTGAAAGAACAATTAATTTGCATTAATTGTACCTAATAGTGGTCCGAGCTATGAAGCCCGGGCCTTAAAGTACTTACAGCATAGTAAGTCGCCATTAAGGTAGTTGTCTTATGTGTTTATGAGAACTCCTAGTGTTTTACCGGGAAAAATACGAGTTAGTTGGAGAACTTAATGTCATGTTGGCACGTTGGCCATAGTAGCTCAATGGTTTTAGCAGCTGGACGGAGACAAGAAGATTCGTGGTTGAAATCTCGGTTATGGCATTGAATTTTTCAGTCTGACTCTACCCTTTCATAGTGCGTCCTACACACGGCTAGTGTGAAAGAACAATTAATTTCCATTAATTGTACCTAATAGTGGTCCGAACTATAAAGCCCGGGCCTTAAAGTACTTACAGCATAGTAAATTGTCATTAAGGTAGTTGAGAACTCCTAGTGGTTTACCGGGAAATATAAGAGCCAGTTGGAGAATTTAATATCATGTTGGCACATTGGACATTGTAGCTCAATGGTTTTGAGCGGCTGGACGAAGACCAGAAGATCCGTGGTTTAAATCTCGGCTATGACTTTGAATTTTTCATTCTGGCTCTACCCTTTCATAGTGCGTCCTACAAACGGCTAGTGTGAAAGAACAATTAATTTCCAAGAACTTACTATTTTTATTCTTCAATTAATTACTTAATAATCCCTAATATAATTGTCTCTATGTTTATTTCCACTTCATTGAATGCAATATTTCTAAGCTAATTCAATTGTCATTCAGATTATTAGTAGTTATAATATGAAGAGAAATATATAGCGCCAAGTAGTGGCATCTAGTCATTCACTGATTTTGATGTTTCAGAGACTCCACTATGGCTGCTGCTCCAGATAGCCCCCATCAAGAACGAGAGGGACCTGGTGGTGTTGTTCTTGCTCACATTCAGGGACATCACCGCACTCAAACAGCCTATCGAATCCGACGACAGCAAGGGCGGTAAGTTGCCGAAATAAATGTAACAGTATTTGTAATGCCAGCTACGTTATGTTCCATTCTGACGTAGACGGTCAATGCTTTCCCATTAGCTTTGGGCTGAGTTACACACTTTTTGTTACAATAATTACGCCTTAGAACCAAATGACAGATAACGTTTCATAATATAAACGTATTACTAGTTACTGCAATGGCCATGTGCTTCAATCAGATATCAATCATATCACATTATAAGAAGGCCCCTAAAAACGATCTTATTCCACCAGTTGTATTTAAACACTTCAAAGAAGACCATCGCCTTTCTGGCCTCTTTATACAATGCAATTTTTCGTATTGGATATTTTCCTAAAGTCTGAAAATTTGCTGAGATCAGTGCATTGCAAAAGCCAAACAAACCCCCTAGTTCCCCACAGAACTATCGACCAATTAGTATTTTACCAACTCTGTCCAAACTTCTGGAAAACCTCATTCAACGACTTCTTCGGATTGTTTCTGAAACCTCAGTTATACCTCCCCAACAGTTTGGATTTAGACAGCATCATTCTAGTGCTCATCAGCTCCTGAGACTTACTGAACATATTACCCGTAGCTTTGACGCCTAGGAACATACTGTGGCAGCATTCCTAGATTTCACTCAGGCATGTGATAGAGTGTGGTATGACGGCTTCTTTTATAAACTACATGAACTAGGTCTTTCGCTCTACTTACTTAGCTTCATTACTAGCTATCTTCAGGAACGCCAATTTTCTATGCGTTTTGATTTAGCGCATTCCTCACCCCGTACTATTTTAGCCGGCGTGCCCCAGGGTAGCGTCCTTGCACCTCTTCTTTACAGTCTATATACTGCTGACATTCCTGAACTTCCTGCAACAAGTACCACACTGTTTGCTGACTATACAGTCATCTTTACCTCGCACTTTTCTATTTAAACTGTCGTTGCAACCCTACAATCTTCCCTGGACATTTTCCTGCAGTGGTTATCTCGCTGGTGTACCGCACTTAATCCAAGCAAATGTCTTCTTAAGCTTTTCACCTTGAGTAGACCTGCTGCTTCGGCAAATATACGGCTCTATAACACTGAAGTCCCATTGTTACCTTCTGACTGTGCAGTCAAATATCTTGGCGTCCATCTTGATCGTCGGCTGTCATGGAGTACACATATCAAAAGCAAACTAAATCAAGCGTATGCTCGTCTTCACAAGTTGTATCCCATCCTCAACCGCAAATCCTCTATTGTTGCTAAGCGATATTGTTGCTGCAAGACTAAAATTTCTGAGCACAGTACATAACATTATTACATGAGATTCATGGTGTAAAAATGCTTCATAAATACACATTCAGATCTTCGGTATTTATTAAGTATTTTAATGAAACAAAAATTGGTTTAAAGTCCATTACAGGCAGTATACAAATATGACATCATTAAAATAGAAACTATATTCCCAAATCGTTGAAATGTCACTATTTTGTTTCACTGTAGCAAACACCTTTTTTCGAAGAACGCATCTAATTTCAGTCATTGTATGTATATGAACGATATCTATGTAAGCGAACTGTTCTCCAGCTCAAGGTTGTAATGTTCAGATTGTCCGATAATCATTGTATATGTTCTCACACACATGCTGAAATATTAAGCGAACTTCTCTGTCAGCATTGTATCACTGTAGATCTCAGCATCTGTATGATACTTGCTAGGTTGAGACAAAGACAGATATACCTTCCATCTCTGTCGTCCGCTTGCCGTGAAACTGGCAACGCAAGAACGATAATCGTATTGGCTCAACTCATATTCATTCTTATTTTGTAGCTATTCTGTTTCTTGCAAGCTGCAAGGCTTTCTTTATAGAAAGTTACGTCACTCTCCCTCTCTCCCGCGTGTCCATGTGACGTCAGAACGCATGCGCATCGAGAGGTTTTGGTCAGTGGTGGGAGAAGAGAGAGCTCACAGCATTGCAATCTGCAAACGGCAGTGACAGTCAATTATCACAGAAATCATAATGTATTGTTTATAAAGAATATTCAGAGTACTGTTAACAGTGGTGTCAGTTATACTAGCTAGACAACAACAGTAATTATTCCTGTCCTACATTCAGCCATGCACGAACAAATTGTAACAAGCAAACTCTCCCTCCATCCCCACCTTTACTACCATCGCCGAACGAGGGCCGGCTAGAGCGAGAGGATGGGAAACAGTTGAAGGGGTAACCTGCGCGACCGGAAATCGGTAAACATTTTTAATTAACTTGCCATTATATAAAAACGGAAGGATGAGCGGGGAAAGAGGAATTCGTACACATATAAGTAGTACACACGTAATTGTAGAACACAATTAAGCCAACCTTCCCTTCCCCTCCCACATCACTCTTACCAAACTTCTCCCGTTTAATTTCGTTGTTTTATATATTACATTGGCTGACTCTGAATACCAATTCAAGCAGTTAAGTAGGAAAACGAAGAGGATGGGTTTAACAGAATTTTTCTTCTCACGCTTAAGAGAACATTTTAAACTTTTGACCTTTTAATTTTAGTTATACGTATACCTTAATCACAGCAGTAATGGAAAATACGAGGGCTGTTCAATAAAGAATGATCACAATCTTTTTTTGACAACGTACCTTTACTCATCCTCATAATTTTGATATTCCTTCTCAAAATAGTCTCCCTTGAATGCGATGCACTTGTCCCAGAGTTTCTGCAAAGACATGCTGGAAACCATTTTTGAGAGATCCTTCAAAATCGCCTCCGCAGCCTTCACCACTGCTTCTACTGATGGATAATGCCTCCCACGAAGGCGTTTCTTCAAGTTAGAGAATAGAAAAAAGTCACATGGGGGTTAAATCCGGACTATGGGAAGGGTGAGGGATGTACTTCACGTTGATTTTTCCAAGATACTCAGCAACAACATTAGCAATATGCGGCCGCGCATTATCGTGGTGCAGCATCCAGCCTTCTTCACGGAAATGTGGTCTTTTGTGCCTGATATGGATTTGCAATGTTTTCAGGACATCCCTGTAGTATTGTCCAATTACTGATGCGTGTGCAGGTACAACATGCTGATAAACCATTCCATGAACATCAAAGAATGAGATGACCATAAATTTCCCAGCAGAAGCAACCACTTTTGCTTTTTGAGGGGTTGGCGACGAAGGAGATCTGCACACTGAGATTTTCTGTTTGCTCTCAGGATCAAAATGATGTGGCCAAGTTTTGTCAACAGTGATTACGTTTGAAAGAAGCCCCGTATCTTCCTCTAACATCAACTTTAACTGCACGTAGGCCTGCATGCCAATGTCCTTTTGTTCGGGAATCAATAGTCTTGGAACCCATCGCACACAAACACGTCTCATGTGTAATGTTTCTGTCACCAACCTGTGGGTGGCACCCAATGAAATGTTCAGTATTTCAGAAAGTGATCTTGAGGTAATTTGTCGATCCTCCATCACAATGGCAGCAGCAGTGTTGATGTTTTCTTCCGTAAAAGCAGTAACTGGAGCACCGGGTCCGCCTTCTTTTGAAATTGATTGTCTGTCCTCTTTAAACATTTTAAACCACCTTCGAGCTGAGCTGTAGGGAAGAACAGACTCTCCATAGGCCTCCTGTAACATTGTATAGGCCTCAGCTGAAGATTTGTTGATACGAAAGCAGAATTTCAAAGCAGCATATTGTTCCTCGCGTGTTACTTCCATTGCAGCGGTGGGCGATACTGAACATGTTTGAACTTGCCTGGTTCTCACAGGCGGGAACCAGGAGTACCAACAATTAAATTACTACGGCGTGTTTGTTTCACATTAAGTTAACAGAATATATAATTGAATTTTAGTGCGAAAAATTATGACCGTAAAAAAATTATGATCATTCTTTATTGAACAGTCCTCGTATCTCTTCTCTAGATAAATTGTTTTTAAATGTATCAGTCAAACAAATTAACTGTAAATATTTGCCCATCGTTACCTCGATTAAGCACATCCACATGCTGAACGTCATTAGTAGAAAGTGATATCCATAGAAACCAATTCTGTTAAAAATGTACCACATACTTTTTGAGAAACCATAGGATACTCAATAAGTGCCAATGGATACCCTCTCATGTAAGTATTATTGGCAATGAAACAGCAGATTACCTTGCCAAAAGAGGAACAAAACTACAGTCTGGACAAACACCATCCCCAACAAATACACTTAAGAAAGTAGTACAAAGAAAAATAACTGAAATATGGAAGGACAATTCCAAAGAAAAGGCAACCGAGAAAACATCTGAAAACATTCAAAACATCTGGAAAGTACACAATAACAAACCAAAGAAAGAAGCAGTAGCCAAATTTAAGTTAACAACCGGACATGATTGTTTGAATGAGCACCTAAATAGGATAGGTATACTACCAACAAGTGCAGAGCTGGTGTCATGAATTCCTCCCAGCTTTTGGTGTGCCCAGGCTTAAACGAAGATCTCCAGAAACAAGGTGATATGTGTCATCTATACTGGAAGGCCAGAGACATTTTAAAGCTGACAGTGTAAATTAAATATGTTTATTGCTTATTTATGTATTTGCCTATTTGTTTATTTGTTTTCCCATGTCCACATGTTGTATTGTTATTTGTGATTTGTGACCAATTCCTGTTAAATGAGTTACCAAATGTAATGGATTAAGTTCCAAATAAAGTCATATGTAACAAGTATATTTTTTACCAGCATCCACACAAAACTAAGAAAATATGTCGAGGAAACCATTCTTACTGGACCTAAGTTCAATAACGATCAGGGACGTATTTAAGGGGGGGGGGGTCCAGGTGGTCCGGACCCCCCCCCCCCCAAATGAATTATCATTTCAAACCTTTAATAAATATTTGAAATAAGACTTAGTTTAATATAAATCGAAAAAGTTTATTCAAGCTTCTGATCTTAACGTCTCTATTCACTGTCTGGCAAACATGAAGTTATTTAAGAGATAAACGAAAAGTTACTACACAGAAGTAAATAATGTCAGTTACAATAATGTATTGCAAATCTAACCAATTCCGATATATTATAATTTGTTGATTAGAATTTCCAGATACTTACTTAAATGTATGTAATTTTTAACCTCTAAGTTCCTATTCCCTTTTTCATTCAAGGAGAACTAATACTTCAAATGCATCTATCAGTGGTTCGCCTTTTAAATGTCTGATTACTGCTTATATCACTTTTTCCCAGCTATAAGAACAAAAAATGTGCAATGTGCAAGGCCTTTCTACAGACTTTATCTAAAGAAACAAGACAAAAACAAACTTTTCTAAGAACAATTTGTAGAAGCTTGGGTGGAGAAAGTCATGTGAATATACTATATTACGTGTATTTTTATTTGTTACTAACAATACAAACACATCCCTGATGAATTATTTATTAAAAGCAAATAATTCAACGTAGATATTTTTGCCCCTCCCCGGAAACTGACTTCTAAATACGTGCCTGATAACGATCTACATAGTGGAAATGAGGAAGTTGTCGTTACTTTTTGGATCATCGTCTTATATCACTGGCCTCCGGGCAACTTTCAAAACTCTCACCTCTGTTGCATCGCCTTTCCAGCCTCGGCCTACAGTCTTCATTGTTACTCTACAAATCACTCGTTCGTCCGCTTATTACATACGCCTGCCAAGTGTGGGGGGCCGCACACAAATGTCATCTGCGTCGTCTTCAGGTCATACAGAATCGCTTCATGCGCATCGCTACCAACGCTCCATGGTTCATCCGTAATCAGCAGCTCCATCACGAACTACGACTCTTACCTCTTCACGACTACATTCGTAGATTCGCTCGTCGTTTCTTTTACACACTGCAAGAAGTTCCAGGAGCTGTGCATTTTAACATCGGCGTCCGCACGCGCCAGCCCTCACGCTTGAAGAGGAGACTACCACAGGACCTGCTTCTAAGTGATACATCTGACTCGAGTGATTCTAGTGATTGACGTCTGTCTTACATCTTCAATATTGACATAATTTCTCAGAGAGTATTATTGGAGTTCTAACTTAATGTAGTTAGGGGGCGACATGTTAGCCTACCCCTGATTGTTATTGTTCTTATTGTACTGTTATCTTCTTTTCACTCTGATCTGTAAAGCATTGTACTGCTGATCGATCAATAAAAAAATTATAAAAAAACTTTTTGATACCCTCGTAATGAATGGAAAGTGGCATCTTCAAACCATAAGACCTAAGTTCGAAATTTCAGTTAAGTTAAGCGGTATGGATACCAACTGTTTGCTTTGGTCTTGCAAAGTCGTATTTCGAGATCTTGTGCTCTTTTAAGTACTCAACTGTTACAACAAAGGTAAAAAAGATTAAAGAAAAATAAAGTGAGTAATGAGGATGATGGCCATCATGACTCTATGTGTTTTATTAAGATCAATGCTTAAAGAAAATAAACAAAAATAATCGCCTTTCCCTGCAAGCTTTACCTTAGTATCCCTTTCCAATTACAAAAACTTCATTATACTCATAAACTGACAGCAGTTTTTGTTTTGGGAATTAAATATGTAATTATTTTGCTACTATTCAAGGTTTTATACATGGTAAGTGTTTGTTTTGCAATGTATTTATGAAGTAAACTAAATAAATATATGTTTTGGGGGAGTTACAGCAGGACCTTCCTCCTTATACAAAAAGAAAACCACATTTTCATTCTAAAAATATAATTCAATTTTATACTGAGAGTTGATAGTGGTATCTGTTGTTTATTGTAATGAATTGCTTTTGAAATAACTATAGGACTGGTTAATTATTGATATGAAGTTGAATACTAAATGTGTTTTGTTTGCAGGTTTGAGCAAATTCGCAAAATTAGCGCGTTCTGTTACAAGAAGTCGATCGGTGCTGGTGTCTCAATTTTCTTCCCACCTGCCGAACCTCAAGGACACCAGCAAGCAATCGCACCTCGCACATGTAAGTGTTCTTAAGGACACTGGGAGGTCGATAGGTTAAAAAAACAATTTTTTGTTTTTAATGTTAAAAAATTATATAATTTTTCAGCTTTAAAATTGTATATATAACATAGGTTATCAGCTGGTATTAAAGCCCTTTAATTCGTCAATTTAAAGATGGCGGCGTAATGATACGCCCACTTCCTGAGAATTGTGCTTAATCTTTGATCGTGATTTCCCAAAACCTTGATTTTTCATACTTTAGGTGCATGTTTCTCAAAAACTATAAAAGATATTGACATAAAATTTGTAGTGGTTATTGGTCAACATTTCTTGAACATATTGGACTAACATTTATATTCATGTGATTTATAAACTGGATGAAAACAAATATTCATTCCTTGAAAATATTATCGTTTCTTACTCAAAACTAATTAATTTTTCATGTGCATAGTATAAACTATATGTGATTTTGATTTAGCCGATATTGTAAAACTGTATCTTAGGCTATTTAGGATAAAACTTGGTGCATGTAGTTTTAAATTCCTACAAGTAAAGTGCACCTGAAATATAGGGTGCAATATTTTTTTTCAGGACACACGGTGTGATTTATGTCCCTTTTGCATGGACCTATGTGGACGTAATTTAAATATTATACAGTAGTTAAATGCACACATCCTTATAAAGTAATCATACCCTCCCAGTGTTCTTAATACGTTTCAGTTCAGTTCTAGATTCACAATGAGATGAGTAGTGCATAAATCGCCTCAGAAGAATATACCATTCGATTCTTCTACATCTGGAACTTCTTGAGCGTTTAAATTTATATATAAGTAGGGTTGCTCCTTTTTTAGAGCTGTCTGTGCAGATAAATAATCTAATAAATATATATTTTCATAATATGATATTCATTATGAGCGTTTCTGCCTAGGATATAAAAATTAAGAGTTATGTAATCAGACTCCAGGTCCTGATAAATAATAGCGTCTTATTTTTCACTGGTGGCCGGCTGGCCGGCGAGCAGTTAGTGCTCCAACAGAGGGCATGTTGCCGCCGACGTAGGCACGCTGCTGCCGCATTGCATATTTAAATTCTAGCGCTTAGGTTTATCATGCAATTATAATTACAATAATTACCTACGTTTGTCAAGGTGTTGGAAATGATACCCTTGGGCTGCCATGAATGTCTCACAACAACGAAGAAAATTTCTATTGGCACACATTCATTTACAAGGCATGTTTTTTAAGTCAGTACCGTTTTGCGATTCCGCCGCTACAGCGCTACGGTCGGCGTTCCGCGCATGCGCGCTGGGTACCTACATCTCTTGTCTACTCACTGACACCATTACAGTCTGATTCTTCATTGTATACGTTGGTTACTGAGTGCTTAAGATGCCTCAGACAATCGTGAGTCCCGCCGATTGTGAAGTACGGGCTGTTATACGATTTCTTAGTGCTAAAGGCGTAAAACCGATCGATATTCATCGTGAGATCTGTGAAGTTTACGGATAAAACATTATGAGTGATGGAATGGTAAGGAAATGGCTGAGAGCATTTAAAGATGGCCGCACAAATGTGCATGATGAACGGAGTAAGCGTCCTTCGGTCGTTACTGAAGATTTGGTGCAGAAAGTGAACGAAAAGGTGAGAGAAAACAGACGCTTTACATTTTCATCTTTGTGCGACTATTTTCCTCAATATTCTCGTAGTGTTTTGTATCGCATTGTGACCGAGAACTTGAAGTACCGGAAATTGTGTTCACGTTGGGTTCCGAAAATGTTCACGGATTTGCACATAACCCAACGTTTAGGCAGTGCATTGACTTTCCTTGAGCGGTACCACAATGAAGGTGAAGATTTTTTTAGACCAAATTGTTACTGGTGACGAAACATGGGTGGCCTAGGTCACACCAGAATCGAAACAACAATCCATGGAATGGCGACATTCATCATCACCCACAAAAGTGAAGTTTAAGCAAACAATTTCTGCCCGGAAAATCAAGTGCACAGTTTTTTGGGACAGAAAAGGAGTATTGCTAGTGGAGTTTCTGCCTCGTAATGAGACAATCAATGCAGCGTCCTATTGTGAGACATTGAATAATCTGCGCCTTGCAATTCAGAAGAAAAGAGGTGGCAAGTTGAGTAAGGGTATCATTTTGCTGCATGACAATGCCCGTCCACATGTGGCTAATCGGACCAAAGATTTCATCAAATCTTTTCAATGGGAAACTCTAGATCATCCTTCATACAGCCCTGATCTGGCGCCTAGCGACTACCATTTGTTCCTGCACTTGAAAAAACATCTGGGCGGTCAGCGTCTTCAAGACGATAACGAAGTCAAAACAGTTGTGATACAGTGGTTAACATGTCAGGTGGCAGAATTTTATGAGGAGGGTATCCAGAAACTGGTGCCACGTTATGACAAGTGCCTCAATATTCACGGAAATTATGTAGAAAAGTAGATTAAGGTACAGGCTTTCATGTAAACATAAAATTAATGCGATATCTATGCACGTCTGTTTTTAATTCCAAAACGGTACTGACTTAAAAGAAACATGCCTCGTATATTTTAAAATTGCAGTAATATCTCTTCTGATATTGTCTGTCTTTGCAATTAATTAGGGTCATCAGTAAAGGACTATGGCCACCATGATCCAGACCTTACGCTATGCCATTTTTATTTATGGGGGAACTTAAAAAAAACATAAGTGTATCGGAACAACCCGCACACGTTGAAATAACTGAAAGAAACTATCAGAAGAACAAATAATAAATTTTAGAAGATGAATTAATGTGTGTCAAATTAAATTTTCTTGCATGGAAGTACAAGCACATCATTTCTGTGACAAAGGTTTGTAATTATTGTAATATAATTTGCATGATGTAGGATTTGTAGTGGACAACATGGCACTGGGGTAGGTTTCCTCCGGTTTTCTTCACCATCACCAATTGTTCCATCAATCATTCATCTCAGGCGTTGGGCCGACCCCTCGACCCTAATTGCATCTCAGGTCAGATGCTTCGGCTCCCTCGCTCTGAGGGAACCCAAGTGCCTCCTAACGTCAGCACTGACGAGAAAGGGAAGGAAAAAATAATTTGCATGATAAACCTAAGCGCTAGAAGACGAATGTCGGGTAACACTAACCTCTATGGACCCAGGCTCGTTTGAGCATCATTTCATTCATCGTCCAAAATGACTTAACGTTGGAGGACGTAAATTACAACAACAAAAATAAGCGCTAGAATTTAAATATTAAACGCGGCGGCAGTGTGCCTACAGCTGCAGCATCAACCGCCCGCCGGCCGGCCACCAATGAAAAATAAGGCACGTATTTAGTATTAAGTTTGCATGAATTGTGGTAATTGTGTACTGAATGAGGGGCAAGTGTGCATGATCATACGAAGTGCATTCAAGTTATAACAACACCTCCTTTATTTTTTAAAGACCTGGACCAGATAGGGACTTCTGGTTTTTTAAAACATATATGTGGATTCTTTGTGAATTCGTGTTAGAGATGGCAGCACTGTACAGTCTATAGAATTCTAGTGCCAGCAATGAGAGTTATGATTGTTTTTGATTATTCAAATGGCGACGTTTTCATTGCAAGAGCAGAGTCTAATCATTCGTTTTCTCCATTTTCGTGGTGTGACACATATTTAAATTCATCGCCAGTTGAGTGAGGCATGTGGTGATGGTACCATGGATGTGTCTAATGTGCGTTCCTGGGTGCGACAATCCAATGAAGGCAGAACGTCGTGTGACAAGCCAAGACAGCTGCAGACATCGCCTCCAAAATTGGCATTTCCGTGGGATCTGTGCACACAATCCTGCATGAACATCTGAAAATGCTCAATCGGTGAGCCTCCAAAACAATGTCTCCACTCACTGGATCATGTCGTCAGACCGGCTGATGCGAGGCCGTGACTGTCTTGGTTTGTTGTCACACGATGTTCTGCCTTCATTAAACTGTCGCACCCAGGAACGCACATTAGACACATCCATGATAAAGTATGTTTAGTTAACGCGTGTGCACGTCGGCCTCTGCCTTTGACGAACCCTTATAATCGTTTTACAAGACAGACCCTCCTTCTCGCAGTCCTTTCTGCAAGGTTGCCACCTTTCTCGATACGTCATGGGTATCGTACGAGGTTTCGTCTAAATAAATAATCTGATGTCCATTACTGCAAAACTTTCTTAGTTTTGACAAATATATATCGCCAAGCTACAATTCTAGTGGTTCCATAATAACCCTTAACTTATTCAAAGTGCAGCATTTGAAACCCAGCTCCGTTAGGAGACCGCGCAAAGTGCAGTGTCCATAAGGAAATCACAAATTTCTTGCAAATGTGCAACCAATTCGTCTAAGGTGGGCGCTCTCACTTTTGCATAGAGTCTATAAATTTCTCGACGAATTAAATCGCATGTGAAATTATCTTCTTTAGAGAAACGTTTCCTTTTGTTTTCACACTTGATTGGCGTCTTTAGTATTCCTTTCGTCACAATATTTCTCACTGTATTTCTGTGAATACCCAGAATTTATCATCAGGTTCATTGCACGACCCCTTACCAAGATTATGTGTCAGCACATATTTATATATGTTCAAAACAAGCGCTTGAATTTGCTTAGAAACAGTTCCCGTTATAACTTTTTTTAGGCTTTTCCAGTAATATAGCTCCACCCAGTCATTCACACTGTCTTCACTTTGATTATTTTCACGTGACTACTACTTCATTCGCATTTACCACTGCATTTCCCTCCTACGGTCTCCACATCGTGACACACAACGGATTTCTGCACGTAATGAAACAGATCAACTGAAAGTTGGAACTTTGGCAACTGAGACTCCACGTGGAGTAGACATGCGGCTGTCACTTCGAGAAAATCAAGTTTGCTATTGGTCCTCAACGACAGTGTTCCATTTCTGAAGTGTGGAGATAGATTTATGACGGTCATTAGTGGGTGGTCGGGTCAGGTTCCTTTGACTCCGAACTGCACACCAGTTGACTAGACAGACTTTACCATCACCACATGCCTCACTCAACTGGTGATGAATTTCAATGGGTGTCACACCCCGAAAATGGAGAAAACGAATGATTACACGCTGTTCTTGCAATGACAACGTCGTCATTTTAAGTATCAAAAACAGTCCTAATTCTCGTCGCTGTACAGTGCGCCCATCTCTGTCACGCATTCACAAAGAGTTCACGTGTATTAAAAAAACAGAAGTTCCTATCTGGTCTCAGTCCTGCCAAAAATTAGATGTTATAACTTGAACGTACCCCGTGTTCTTATTACTTTACCAAATATATATTGTTGATGTGGTTTAATGTTGACAGATGATGAGTCTCAACGCCGATGTGATGCCCCAGTACCGTCAAGAGGCGCCGAAAACTCCGCCCCATATATTGCTACATTATTGTGCTTTCAAGGCGATCTGGGACTGGATTATTCTCTGCCTTACGTTCTACACCGCGATAATGGTGCCCTATAACGTCGCCTTCAAGAACAAAACCTCCGAGGACGTATCGTTGCTCGTGGTGGACTCAATCGTAGATGTCATCTTTTTTATCGATATAGTGTTGAATTTTCACACCACGTTCGTTGGACCTGGCGGGGAAGTGGTATCGGACCCTAAAGTGATTCGCATGAACTATCTCAAGTCGTGGTTCATTATTGACCTGCTTTCGTGTCTGCCTTACGATGTGTTCAACGCTTTTGATCACGATGAAGATGTAAGTAGTTCCATGTCATCTGATGGTGTTGATTGTGGAAACTTGATGAGCGAAGCCGCTGCGTCAGCCGATGCTTTCGACCAGGACGTAAGTAAAAGGCACCTCGATGCGTCGAGGTGACCAACTTCTGCTGCTTCACTCATATCGACTTAAAGTCATAAAATGTTTCAATATGTGTCTGTTTTCTGCTTCTCTCGCACACTTGGGACATAGCATTGAAACAGACTTACAAACTGTACAGGTTTATCCTCGTCTTTCAACAAGAATTGCTCATGTAGAACCTGCAGTAGATTTAACTATTTTCTGTTTACACTTAGCAGGAATATCAAGTATTATAGAAACAGAATTTTATTTTTATTTATTATTTATTTATTTTTATTACAGAGGAGTATGTTTACTGGATACGACCTATAAAATGTTTGCTAAAATAATAAACAAAAGGTTGCAGAATATAGCTGAATGTCTTCTCTCGGAAGAACAAAGTGGATTTAGAAGAGGCATATCCTGTGCAGATAACATTTTTATTGTTAAACAACTAATTAAAAAACATAGGGAGTTTAATAAAGAAACGCATATGGCGTTTATTGACTTTGAAAAAGCCTTCGATAGGGTAAACAGATGCAAAATGTGACAAATATTGGAAGAACGAGGATACCCACAACAATTAGTAAAAATGATACAATACTTCTACTTCCAAATAAAAATAAATATGAGGAACAATGGTAAAATTTCTAAAAAAAAAAAAAAAAAAAAAAAAAAAAAAAAAAAAAAAAAAAAAAAACTTACTAATCAGGGTGTCAGACAAGGGTGTACTTTATCACTTACACTTTTTAGTATTTATATTGACGACCTAGTGTGCAAATGGAAGGAGCTAGTGAATGTAGGTTTTAAAATTTCAAATAAAACCTTTTTAAAATTTTATTGTTTGCTGACGACTTAGTTATTATACAAAATAGCGAGTCTGTCCTGCAAAAATCTATTTTTAAACGTATTGAACTTTGTAAGCAATATAATATGAAAATTTCTTTTATAAAATCAAAGGTAATGGCATTCATTGGGAAAGAGCCAATTAGAACAAAAATAGTTATAAATAATCGTTGCGTTAAACAGGTAAGCCATTTTAACAACTTGGGAACTGATGTTAGTTATGACAAGGAATATGATGTCTACAATAAAATATGCAAATTTCAAAGAGTGTGTGGAACAATAAATAGAACATAGAAACAAAATTAAAGTTCTACAAAGTTATGGCTGTACCTATACTGACATACGGAAGTGAGACTTGGACGTTAACTAAAAAGCAACAGAGTAAAATACAGGCTTCAGAAATGAAATTCTTGAGAAGTGTGAAAGGATGCACGAAGAGGGACTTAATAAGAAATGAAAATATAAGAGAAGAGCTGCACATTTTAGTATGAATGATAGGTTAAAATATCTCAAACAAAAATGGAAGAAACATGTTGAAAGAATGTCAGATAATAGACTTACAAAACAAATGTTACAGTATCATCTTAAAGGTAGGAGATCGGTGGGCAGACCCAGGAAACGATGGCTGGAGGACTTCGAAGGCGGAACAGGCACTTGATTGCCTATGCCATGAAGTGAGGAAGAAGAAGAATTTTATTACAATAGTGATTATCATAAAGCCACTTTATATAAACCAAACTCAAGTCCCACTATTTGGATGATGTTAGTTCCGCGTGTTACATCTACTTTCATCTTATAGTTGGTCAAACACTGGCCCAGCAATGTAATCTTTTCAGAAAATACAATATCTATAGTGTAACAAAGATGAATCAAATCATTGTTTATCATAATAGAACATCGTAGGCAGAATATTGGTAGTGGAAATGCAGCTCTTGTCTTCTTCTACTTCCTGCTTTCCTCCAAAGCATTTGTCTAATGAACAGAGAACATACCTTACAGATATTTGGACATTTTTGTAACTCTACACATATTAATATAGAGGATTCGTCTGAACAGAATGGTCACTTGTGCAACTTGTGATAGTTTTGCTCACAACAGATGGTCCAGGGACTCAGTTGATTAACTGCTGCATTGTAGATCGCAATGTTACAGCTTCAAACATGCCAGACCATGCTCAAGTTGCTCTCCAGAAGCAAGTCAGGTGAAAAGACGATTACAAATCGACGATTCGGGAGTGTGCATCTCTCCCATCATCAGGATATTGTCGCGGCGAAAAGCACAGAAGGTTTGGTGCAGAGAGATAAGCGCGGCTTGTGTACACAAAGAGCTTGCAGATAAGATAACAGTCGGATAGTGTATCACTGAGATAAAAGGCATGCCAAAACAAATTAAGTTAGAACATTCTGGTAACATCTTGATTGATGGAGAGCGTTCGGTTTCTTTATTGTTCTGGAACAGTCTGGAATTATCAGTGGAGGTATTTAAAGAAGCAACGACTCGCCAAGGGAGTCGTAAACAGTCAGTCGCGAACAGATGTAATGAGAGCTGATGTTGTAAACAGATGTAATCATAACGCTGTTTGTGTGGTCATTGACCTTGGCAAGTTGTATTGTGTATGTGACGTAATGCTGCTACTATGAGTGTACGGAAATAAAGAACGTTTTGAATTTCTGCAAGTTGAACTTTTAATTCTACGAACCCACAAAGTCACAATATATTAAATGTTATAACCACAAATGAATCACTGGATATAACACAAATATAAACAAAGACAAAACACTATCAAAATTCACATTACTGAACAAAAGACTGTTTTCAGTAAATTAATTGCCAGGTCAGGAGATGGCGTGAGTATAGAAAATTAATTGGGTCAAAGAAACGTAACTACTTAACTTGATTATCAAGCTGTATTCATCTGTGCTTCTTAAGTCATCGGATTTCCATTTTAATGCCGGTTTCCAAGAGGAGCTGAACTGAAATCCAGCATCACGATTAAGCTTGTTCCTCTCGGAGAAATGGCCAAAGCCTCCTTAATTCTCCGCTCCCAGTAACTGTTGCATGGTCGTCTCCCGAAAGTTGCCTCTATAGTACACTGGCCCACATAGCTTTGTCTATCTCTGATCCCAGCCACTTAAAACAAGAATTACAGCATCTGAGACTCACTTTCCGTCAAAACGGCTACTCCGAATACGACGTTGAAGCCTCGATCACCAAAGCTAGGAAAGGGAAACCTATAATACAGCAAGCGTCAGATAAGCCTACTGCTACAGCCTGCATCCCGTTTACCAGCAATCTATCCGGCAGAAACGGCAGAATTCTCACCAAATGCAACATCAGGACCAACCACAAGCCACCTCCGAAGATTAAACATCTGTTGAGACCAGTGAAAGACAAACTGGACTTCCAAGTTCCGGGAGTGTACAGCATTACCTGTGAATGTGGGTCACCGTATATAGGACAAACCGGAAGGACCATCGCTACCAGAATAAACGAACATGAATGGAGCATTCTTTAATGCAGCCTGAGAAGTCTGGGCTGCAGAGAGTTGTTTTGATAACGACCATAGAGCCAACTTTGGGAAGCAGTTTATCAAAACTGGAGAACGTACACGTGTCAATCAATAATGAGCCATTACAAAGACACACACAGGATTCAACGGGACCGGGGATTTTATCTTTACCCGACTGTATAATACAATGTTTCAATTTAAAGAATGACTAATCCTCCTTAATTCTATGAAAAACCAAGTAAAGAGCTGATGAATCTACCCGTACTTCTTTTTGCTCTTAAACTTGAAGCATGAGTTTCGATGTAGTGTCAGCCATGAATTGGCAAAATGCAACAGTTACTGGGAGCGGAGAATTAAGGAGGCGTTGGCCAATTCCTCCGAGAGGAGCACGCTTAATCGTGATGATAGATTTCAGTTCAGTTCTTCTTGGAAACCAGCCTTAAAAATAGAAATCCGTCGACTTAAGGAGCACATATCAATACAGCTTGATAATCAAGTTAAGTAGTTACGTTTCTTTGACACAATTAATTTTCTATACTCACGCCATTTCCTGACCTGGCATTTAATTTACTGAAAGCAGTCTTTTGTTAAATAATGCGAATTTTGATAGTGTTTTGTCTTCATTTATATTTGTTTTGCATCCAATGTTTCATTTGTGGTAACATTTAATAAATATCCTGATGATGGGAGAGATGCACACTCCCGAAACGTCGATTTCTAATCGTCTTTTCACCTGGCTTGCTTCCCGAGAACAACTTGAGCATATTCGTCGCCAGGAAAGCTTCAGGTCTTATTTTAATATGTCAGACCATGGGTTTTAAGTGTGTGCTCACTACTACATTATTGACAGGAATACACAAAAACATTCACTGAACTTCAACAAAATCTCTGTGCTGAGATTTAGTACAAGAAAAAGGGAAATCTAATATTTTCAACAGTTCTGCAAGAGCTACATACATACCAGAGCCTTTAAATATAGTGTACAGCTGTACATACTAAATGGCAGTAGCTCTTACATCTCCGATGCATTGATGAACTTCATTATTCCTCTACCCCCTTCGTTATATTGTATGGATCAAAAAGCTCACCAACAAGGTTATCACAATTTTTGCTCAGTCAGACTCTATATATCCTTCCACATATTGTTTGTCCACAAATTTAAATATAGGAATTCACCAGGATAGTACTGAAAGTTACCTGGGGTCATCTGAAGAAAGAATTCATCCTCTAATAATTATAACTTTTTCTCAGATCACTGAGATTTGAATCTAATAGATGTATTAATGAGAGTTACAAGAAAGACAAGCCTTCGAAATACTTCTCATCCACACTTTCTTCTTCAATGGTCTGAGCAATTTCTGATTTATTAAAATAAAATACCCTTCAATGTATTAACACTTTTAAACTAAGAGTTCCATCTGGTAATAACAGTGCTTGGTAGGTTCGATCTAATGCTGTTGTATCCAAAACTGGAGGTAGGCACATTTTCTCCTCTTTGATTTTCAAAAATATCTACTACTTTACTTGTACTAAACAGTGCTTCAAATTGTTAAGAACTGTGACCCATATATTCACTAATATATTCAGTTATGATCCTAGCATTTGGTTTGTAAGAAGTTATTGATGCAACGTTATGATACTGTTGTCGTGTTTCTGCAATGCACTGTAGATAGCATCATTTACTGGCTTAGATTTACAAGAATTCTCAATGAATCCACAATTTCTAAACAGTAGTATCCTAATATGCAAGAACCTTAATTAGGACAGCAAAGAAATATTGTCGCTTTGTGTTTGTCATAGCGTCATAAATGAATTGTACGAGGGCTGTTCAATAAAGAATGATCACAATTTTTTTTTTTTTTTTTTTTTTTTGCAACATACCTTTACTAATTCATAATTTCGATGGTCCTTCTCAAAATAGTCTCCCTGAATGTGATGCACTTGTCCCAGCGTTTCTGCCAGTCTTCAAAGACATGCTGGAACCCATTTATTCAGAGACCCTTCAAAATCACCTCCACATCCTTCACCACTGCTTCTGATGATGGATACTGCCTCCCACAAAGGTGTTTCTTCAAGTTAGGGAATAGAAAAAAGTCACATAGGGTTAAATCCGGACTATAGGGAGGGTGAGGGATATTGCAATAACATTGGCAATATGCAGCTGCACATTATCGTGGTGCAGCATCCAGCCTGCTTCACGGAAATATGGTCTTTTGCACCTTATATGGACTTGCATTATTTTCAGGACATCCCTGTAGTATTGTCCAGTTACTGATGTGTGTGCAGGTACAACATGCTGATAAACCATTCTAAGAATATCAAAGAATGAGATGACCATAACTTTCCCAGCAGGAGCAATTACTTTTACTTTTTTGGGGGTTGGTGATGAAGGAGATTTCCACACTGAGCTTTGCTGTTTGCTCTCAGGATCAAAATGATGTAGCCAAGTTTCTTCAGCAGTGATTACGTTTAAAACAAACTCCGATTCTTCCTCTAACATCAACTTTAACTGCATGTAGACCTGCATGCCAACGTACTTTTGTTCGGGAATCAACAGGCACAAACACGTCTCATGTGTAATGTTTCTGTCACCAACGTGTGGGTGGCACCCAATGAAATTTTCAGTATTTCAAAAAGTGATCTTAAGGTAATTCGTCGAACCTCTCTCACAATGGCGGCAGCAGCAGTGTTGATGTTTTCTTCCGTCAGAGCAGTAACTGGAGCACTGGGTCCACCTTCCTTTGAAATTGATTGTCTCCCCTCTTTAAACATTTTAAACCACCTTCCAGCTGTGCTATAGGGAAGAACAGACTCTCAATAGGCCTCCTGTAACATTGTATAGGCCTCAACTGAAGATTTGTTTGGACGAAAGCAGAATTTCAAAGCCGTATAGTGCTCCTCACATGTTACTTCCATTGCAGCGGAAGGCGATACTGAACATGTCTGAACTTGCATGGTTCTCACAGGCGGGAACCAGGAGTACCAACAATGAAACTACTATGGCTTGTTTGTTTCACATTAATTTAACAGAATATAATAAGATTGAATTTTAGTGGGAAAAATTATTACCGTAAAAAAATTGTGATAATTCTTTATTGAACAGCCCTCATAACTATTGGCAGTTCAACCTTTCCTAGCTTCTTTCACTCTTGATTTGAAGTAATGAGATATGCCCTCAGTCTGCCAGTTGTAGAAATATTTCCAATAAAAATAAAATAAAGGAGATGCTATTTCTCATGGCTTTGCATAATATGAATAACTGAAAGCTGAATAACTGAAATAGTGTTCTTATGGGCCCAGAGTCCATAAACCAGTCACTTTCAAAATAAAGCACACATCCTGACAAAAAAATATATAAATAAAATTTTAGTAATTCACCCGTTCTGCAGAATTATAGCAAAAAAAAAAAATTGCATAAAATAATATTAGTGATAGGTAATAATTAGTAATAACTGTAACCTGGCATGTAGTTATTCAACCATTCTCTCAGTTTTGGACAATCAATTTTCTCCAATGGGATGCTTATCTTCATAAACACTTGCATTGATGACATTACAAATCTTCTTTATCATTTTGAATTACAATGCATTTTGATGTCAACACATTCTTCAGTGTAACTTGTTGCTTGTCATCATCCTATACAGTTGTCGTCATTATATTCTACCTCTGTGCAGCACTGTCATTGATCTATTTTATTCTCTTTGTCTTTCTATGCACTTATTAGATACATGCACATTAGAATTCTTTTTACTTAATCAAAAACCTAAAATCCTTCAAATGTAAATTCTCTTTCTTGGTCAAATACTGTAACCATCATTTCAATAATTTTTAGCACAAACAATAAGTCACTAAATGTAAGATGAATGCAGATTAAACAAATTGCGTTCATCAAAAAACTTGAAAATATTTACAGCAAATATTTACTTTTCTGCCTTTTGATTACTTTGCAATTTTCATGTAATATCACATTCTCAGCCAAATTACATAAATTTTACAAAGAATTTTGTGCTTCAGGAAAAACAGAGCCTGTACATATAATCCCTGAAATTTTACATTTATAAATTTATTTCTGTAAATAACATGTTAGCAACTAATAAATATTTACATAATCAATATTGTCTTAATATCATAAATCCATTGCTTCAATCTGCAACTCAAAAGATTTTCCAGAATTCTTAAATTCACATGTACATGAATGTTAAAGAATTCAAAGCAACAAGGCTGCATTGTGACAGTGGTTAGACTGCTTGTTTCTCAGCAAGGCAGTCCAGGTTCAATGCCAGGCAACCGCAAAGTGAGATTTGTGGTGGACAACATGGTATTAGGGTGGCTTTTCTCCAGGATCTTCAGTTTCCCCTGCCATCTCATTCCACCAGTGCTCCATCTTCATCTCATGTATCATCAGTGTCACCACCTGTGGTGCCATGTGTAGTAAAAGTGAATGTTAAACACTACACATTTCATTTCAAAGCAACGAAATGCGACTTTAATTATCCATATTGTTAAATGTAATACAAGTAGAACTAGCTCAAGAAATTAAATATATAGGACTTGCACCTGCTTTTAGGAAATTAATTATTTTTATTTTATTTTATTTTATTCTGTTTTATTCTACCCTATTTTGTTTAGTTGTATCTTATTTTAAATTTAACATTGTTTAATGGGTTAATTGATAATGATGAACGCAGGTGTGAAATAAATGTTTAAATGAACTCAGAAGTTCTTAAGTGCTTAAGTTACAGGCTAAGCCCCATAATCAAAAGTGTCAGATTTCTAGATTTCATATGTTCTTCTTTTTTAAATACTTACGACTTTTAGATAAATGTTGTCTTCCAGGCTTGTGGACTGTGGTCTAGAACTTCTTGAGTGAACTGATGTTTTGCCACGAACCGTGCCTAGCATCATCAGGGTTGAACCGTCTGCTGTAGAATTCAGAAGTCGAATGTGCGCAGTTCCTGGCGAAACGTCAGTTCACTCAAGAACTTCTAGACCACAGCCCACAAGCCCGGAAGACAACATTTATTTTCAAGGCGCTGGCCATGAAAGCCTTAGCTTATATACTTATGACTTTTAATTTGCTGTTTCATTGACCATTTAATGTTCCTCTAATTCTTTTAGTTCCCGTGTTGGTAATTGTTGAAGAAACCCAAGAAGAATATTTCTGAAATGTTGATCCATATCTAATTTCATTTTCAGGGTGCTTGAACTTAAACCAAAGTGAAAATTGTATATAAGAGGTAAAGCAGAATGACAAGGGAAAGTTCAATATAGCATTCACATATTCAGACATTTTATGACTTAGCCTGTATTTTAAAATGATGATGTCACTTCGTTATTTCCCTTGTACTTAGATACAATTATTGCATTGCAAATATCAGTAATTTCTGTTTGAACAATAACAACATGGTTTTTATTGCCCATCATCATTGTTTGCTTTGGGTATGAAAATATTAGTTAAAATTATTTGATTTGGATGATAATAATTTCTTTGTATACATTTTTATGTATCATAGTAGATATTGCATTTGAATGAACATAAATCTTATTTGTTGAAGTTAATATTTATTCTTATAGTTTTCAAGAAACAGTTATATTCGTATGTAACAAAATATTCATAGATTAGTTTTTTCTTACTAGACACTCTAATGTTAAAATCTCTATACACTTTCTTTCTAGTATTTATGCATAAGTATGATATTATGTTATTTGTCATGTGAAGAACTTAAAGTGAGCATATGCTGCATGACATTAGAGTTGGTAAGGGGGATGCAAAGTAAAAAAGGCTTAAATCTCTAAATATAATGATATTTGTTTACATGTATCTGCTTGTTAGTTTCCAATAGGCAGAAAGTGTGATACATTCCGAGGATGTCGTGCAAGTTTTCATGTGTTTGCAGACACTAGGTAGTGCTCCAGCACCAAATTGTACTAAAATGCAAATGTTTTACAGTAGGTATTTACATTTTGTATCACAGATCAGCAATTCTTCCTACATTTGAATGATGCTAGAGATTATATCAGTCTTTTGTTTTATCATCAACTCATTTTCAAAAAATGATATGAACTATTTAGAGTAAATACTAAGGGAAATAAATAATAACAAAGCTTTATTTATCCTTCTTCAAGAAAAATTAGTTTTAATCTTTATTTTTATTTTGAAACCCAGTCCATCATTACACTTATGAGCATGTTATAATCTGTGTCACAAGTCCTTTGATAAATGTTCTCAAACTTTGGAGACACAGGCACTAACATTGCTTATTAACATAATTTTTTTGAACTTTTTTCAGTCCCCACCTGTGTATCCAAAATGCCTTACAAAAATAAAAACATCCTTTTTTGCATCACTGAACTGGAAGTGACATCATGATTTTAAATGTCAGACGTAACCTATAA
The DNA here is from genome assembly GCA_030765055.1 of Mantis religiosa. Taxonomy (NCBI): domain Eukaryota; kingdom Metazoa; phylum Arthropoda; class Insecta; order Mantodea; family Mantidae; genus Mantis; species Mantis religiosa. The sequence continues at coordinate 34,435,120 of CM060959.1, forward strand.
AAGCCTCTCTCTGTTTTAGCAAATTTGTAACCAGCAAATTTTCTTTACTTCAAAATGTTTTCAGACATCTCTATAAATATATTGAAAAATTTTGATTAGTAGAAATCACACACTTCCTGCCAAAGCACCAAAAAGCTTTTCAAAAACTACAGTAGCATTCTTTTATTTTGCCTTTGAACACACTTATTGATGATAAAGATAACCAATCTGGTTTCAGTCACTTGTAAATAGTTGAATGTATAAATTTTGTAATATATTATCTTGTAGATACATTATTGTGTCTGCTTTATAACTCTCTGAGGCATTATTTTAGTCTTGACACATTAGAGCTTTTTTAAAACAAGGAGAATACCAGCACCTGACAAATGGTATTTAAGAATGCTGCATTTACTAGAACAGAGAGTAGGATAGTTGAAGTCAATGGGAACCAACGTTTGCGAGGTCATACTTAGCAGGTATATGTTTCATATTCTTATAAAGGCTGATCTGTCTCTTTGCTACTGACTGCCTTCTCTTCGGAGAAGCAGTAATTCTATTTTACAAGGATTAGATATCTTAGTCGTTTGATGTGTGGTTAACATTTGTGTTTGCAGTCTGTTTTAAGTGTGCTGCGGATACTCATATTGCATTAATTTTAGAGAAAACAGTGACAAAGGCAATTATGATAAACCACCTTTTCTTAAAACTGTTCATACAGAAACAGAATAGTTTTATTGTGAATTACATTATCTCGATAATATGCCATTACATACATAGTGTTAATATAAGTAAAATGTATACATAAAATATGAAGCTATTAACAATGAAGCAAACAAATATATACAAATATAATAAATTGTAACTTCAAACTTCACTTATCTTATAAGAAATGATGATAATTCTTATAAATTCTCTAGGATCGCGATTTCATGTATACTTATACGCACTTTCAACTGTCGCCATTGTTACTAAACACTAGATGTTGATATGTTCTTGTTAGTACTACCAAAATCTGAAAATAAATCAAATTTAAAAACAGAATCAGCTGTCGGTATTTCAAAATTCATTTTGTGACATTTGTTTTTTAAAATAAATATATTTTCCCAAAACATTACATCTATCAGACAATTTAATTGTTTTAATAATTTAACTTCAGGATTTATTTCATGGTTAAATGACCAAACATGATCTGCTACAGTGATTTATCAGTCTGTTTATACTTATAGTGCTACAAAAATGTTCTTTCATTCTGGTTTCCAAATTATGTTTATCTTTCCAATATAAACTCGATCACAATCTAAACAATTAAATTGATAAATACCAGATTTTTTTATTATTAGCAATATTATCTTTTTTAAACAAATGTAGAGGAACTAAAGCTATACCAAACTATTACACAAATAAAATTATTTGTAACAGAGTCTCCACTTAACTTAAGAAGTTGATAATTCCTTCTTCTTTAGAAAAGATCGATTTCGAAGGCACATCGCCTTCGTCTTCAGTTTACTAAACGAACTGAAGACAAAGACGATGTGCCTTCGAAATCAATCTTTTCTAAAGAAGGAATTATCAACTTCTTAATTTAAGTGGAGACTCTGTAACAAATATTTTTATTTGTGTAATATTTGTTGCTTCACTGTGACTAGCTTCATTTTCATGTGTGATCTATACCAAACTCTTTAAAAAAAATTGAAAATGTTAAGTAAAATATTAATCATCTTTTATTTTTTTAAGGGTAGAAATACATTAACAGCTTTTTATATGTAACTTTTTAAATTTTCTTTTTTATAAAATCTTTATTTAAACATTTAATTAAAGCAGTATTAGAAATATGTTTATATTCTTTATTAAATTCCTCTTTATTCGGAGGTATATTTATTAATCTATAAATCAAACTATTAAAAACAGCAAGTTCATCAAGATACCAACCTATAGCCTCCATAGAATCAAAATTCAACCATCGATATTAACTGAGGATATTAGGAAGATCCTAATGAAACGCATTCTAGGTAAACACTAGCAATATATGGAACATTGAGTACTAGTTTGACAAAATTATGTGCATTAAAAAACTTCTTACCAAAATCTTATTATTTCTTGTAAGAATAACTAATGAAATATGCTCTCAATAAGAGAATATATAGTAATTAAGATATTATTTGACTGCATAAATGTTAGTTGGTACTATGTTAGCTAACATTATTGGTTAAAAAAACATAAATTTCATAATTGCCTTTTGTCAACAATCTCTATGTAATTGCTTACATTTGCTTCAGGTTTAGCTTCTGTTGTAAATGCATGCATCAGGGTAGTCGGTGTTTGTTCAATATTGGCTGACAACTTCTGGCTTATACAGTGCTTCAAATGTATGTTGTGTCAATGTTGCTGTATCAAGAATGATATAAAATGGTTTGCATAAAAAAAAAATATTTTAGAAGCTGCTGCAAATCTTGGATATGGTATGTGTAATTATATAAAAAAGTGAACCCTGAGTCATGGATGTAACTGCATGCAAAATTCTGGATAATATGTAAATAGCTTAACTTCTTCACATACTCCTGGCCACTGCTTGTTTAATGCCAAAAGGAAAAGCATAATAGTTTAGAAATCACTGTAAACTAACAGCTTTAAATATAAGAATTCATATTACAGAACTTAAAAATGAATGCTTATTTTATTATTATATTATAAACAATTTTTTTTCCTACAGGCAATACATACAAAAGCTATTTACAGTATCCAGCTTCATGTCTTATACCTTTTTCGTGCAAATTAGTGACCTAAAATGTTGCATGTTGATGTATCTCCTAAAACAAAAATTTTTTTCTCATATTTCACCACATAAGCAGTGGAACAAACTTTGAAAAACTAATGGTTCTAATTACTCTTGTTAGCTGGTGGTGTTTGTAGCAGCTAGTTATGCTTTATGTCCTATAAAATTAAGTCATATATATGATGCTCAGTTTAATGTAGTCATTAGTTTAAAACTTTAATTTAAAAACAAAATCAGAACTTTTAAGATAAAACTTTTCTTATAATTTTATGCATAATTTGATTGTTTCAGTAACACAAAACAGCACTTGTACAAATGATTGGTAAAAATTTCATTTTTAAATTATTCATATAGCGTGTTGGTGTGAAATAGAATGGCATTCTTTTTAATTCCTTGTCTTCAGTTCTGTGTCACAATAGATAATGGCACCAGAGAAGAAATAGTATATTTTCCATTTATTTTATGACTGCTTTGCTTGCATCAATATCAACACGGCGAGCATTGTATGGTGACTGGATTATTAAAATTTCTCAGCTTGAAGCCACTCGGTTCTTGCAAAAAAAGTGAATGTTTGTTTGCTAATTTTTGTTTTTATGTTTATAAAGTTTTTGTTCTCTAATAATGAGATTATGCTTTATAAAATAAAACTGAACTGTTTCTCCTTTTCCTTGATGTTAGAGTGTGGATGTGGATGTGATATTTTAAAGCATTTCTGTAATTTTATTTTGAAACGCTACCCAAACCCTTACTAAACATTCACTAGTGCATGAAACTTGTGTCTTCTGCTGTTTAGAGTGCACAGTCGAGGATTACTCACTTAACCTTAGTTCTGATCAGCTAAATGTTAGTTTAAAAGATACTTTCTCCTTTTTTACCTCATATTTTAAAGAACTAGAGTCCCAAAATTATATTACCTGGGAAAGGGCAATGTTACTGGAATCCAACTTAGTAAACTTTGGAACAAAACCCAGATGATAAAAAATATATCTTTCTTCTAGTAATCACCCTTAAACAACCTTCCACTTAATTTAGTTAAGCTTCAGGTAATGCATAAGTATACGGTAAAGGGAGCCAGGAAAGACTACATCTAGCTCTTGCAGGCTTCAGAGAGATTAATTTTTCTAATGCTTATAAAGAAACTTAAGAATGATGTCCAAGATAATGTCAATTTAGATGAAGGTAAATAAAATGCAATACATATCTTAGTGCTCTGTTCCATAAACTTAACGATGTAAGTTTGAAACTGCTGAATGGTCAATATAATTTATAAAAAATAAAAAAGAAGTTAGAGTTTTAAAGAGTCTGCATAATAGATATTGTTGTCACTTTGTTCTAAAAGCACAAACAATTGAAAATAAATTAAATTTAAAGGGAGTCGATTAATGACACTAAACAACACTTACTTTTAAATTTTTCCAGAACATGTTTCAGAGACTTTGCCTCTATTCTCAGCCGGCCATCGACTGGTTCTCATTGGTGTAGTTGACGATATTTTGTCACAGGTCTCCTCTGGTGGCGGTTCAAGAAACTTGCTGAACAAATCTTTCTGGGGGATGTCGAAATTGAATACTTTGTTCCTATTTTTTGAAGTGAAGATTTGTTCCCATGTGGATAGTTCTTGTTTTCCTGATGTATATTTTAGTAGTTTTGGTTCAGGATTTATGTTGTGGTTTTTTTCCCAAAAATGTGTGGCAACTGCTGATTTTTCTAACTGTTTATATTTTATGTTTCTAAAGTGTTCCTTCACTCTTGTTTCTAAATTTCTTTTGGTTTTTCTAATATAAATTTGACTACAGTCACTTGGAAAAACCAAAAGAAATTTAGAAACTAGAGCAAAAGAACACTTTAGAAACATAAAATATAAACAATTAGAAAAATCAGCAGTTGCCACACATTTTTGGGAAAAAAACCACAACATAAATCCAGAACCAAAACTACTAAAATATACATCAGGAAAACAAGAACTATCCACATGGGAACAAATCTTCACTTCAAAAAAATAGGAACAAAGTATTCAATTTTGACATCCCCCAGAAAGATTTGTTCAGCAAGTTCCTTGAACCGCCACCAGAGGAGACCTGTGACAAAATATCGTCAACTACACCAATGAGAACCAGTCGAGAGCCAGCTGATGATAGAGGCAAAGTCTCTGAAACATGTTCCGGAAAAATTTAAAAGTAAGTGTTGTTTAGTGTCATTAATCGACTCCCTTTAAATTTAAATTTAATTTATCATAACAACACTGTTTTCAACACTTCCAAGAAAGGAATTGCAATTGAAAATAAATTTAAAAGCTGGTTTCATACTTAGAAAATACAAAAGAGAGGTAAAACCAGGACCTTTTTTGTATTACACTTAAGGCTCCTCTAGGATGGTGTCAAGTTTGCTTCAGTTATTCAATGCATAGAGTTACTACACATTCTGGAAAATTAGGATTGTCTTCGTAGAACTTTCATATTTAATACATGTATTCCATGCATTACAAGGTTTATTCAAAATTCGGCCATTCTAGGTTTTCTGCCATCTCCAAGTAATACTTCATGTGCTTCAAAATAGTTGACACTACATGATGAAATACTAAAGTTAGATTCAGTGAAATCTAATCATAATGTTGTGAAGATGGAGTGTAACAAATAACTTTCTCTGGTATTTAGCAGTTACTGCATTGCTCATTCATTCATGATTGCAAATTAAATAAATTTAAAAGTTCATTTCTGCAGCATATTTAGTATTTTCAATTTTAAGTCAAAATTTCATAAATCAATATGGATATTAAAATACTGAAAAGTATTTATTCAATTATAGATGAGTCATATTTATTACACATCAGCTTCACTTACGTACCTATATTGAGGACATGTTTCACGAACTATTGTTCGTGTTCATCGGCTCTAATGCAACTAAAGCTTGATCCAGTTGTATGGGTAGTTCTGGTGTTACTGCTGCCATCTGTTGATTTTGTGATGAATTTAAATGTGAGGTTGTCTTCTGGCGGGATTTCGAAGTTCATTAGTTGGTTTTTATGTTTTTCTATGTATATGCTCTCCCATATGACGAGTTCACTATGTTTTTGTACTTATTTTAGTAATTTGGTGCTATCTTCAATTTCATGATTTTCAGACCAGAAATGAGTTGCTATTGCAGACTTATCAATATTTTTGTATCTTAGGTGCCTAAAATGTTCTTTCTTTCTAGTGCCTATAGTTCTTTTTGTCCTCCCTATGTAAATTTTTTCACAGTCTTTACACTTAATCTTGTAAATGCCTGACTTTTCTTCTGGTTTTATCTTATCAGTATTATTACTGTTGAGTAGGTTTTGAATAACAGGTTTTTAATAATACTTGTAATAATACTGATAAGATAAAACCAGAAGAAAAGTCAGGCATTTACAAGATTAAGTGTAAAGACTGTGAAAAAATTTACATAGGGAGGACAAAAAGAACTATAGGCACTAGAAAGAAAGAACATTTTAGGCACCTAAGATACAAAAATATTGATAAGTCCACAATAGCATCTCATTTCTGGTCTGAAAATCATGAAATTAAAGATAGCACCAAATTACTAAAATACATACAAAAACATAGTGAACTTGTCATATGGGAGAGAATTTACATAGAAAAACATAAAAACCAACTAATGAACTTTGAAATCCCGCCAGAAGACAACCCCACATTTAAATTCATCACAAAATCAACAGATGGCAGCAGCAACTCCAGAACTACCCAGACCACTGGATCAAGCTTTAGTCGCATTAGAGCCGATGATGCGAACAATAGTTCGCGAAACATGTCCTTAATATAGGTACGTAAGTGAAGCTGATGTGTAATAAATACAACTCTTCTATAATTTAATAATAATTTTGCTTCACTGTGATGTTCCAATACAGTTAAATTTTGATATATTGAAAAGTATGTTGCTCAAGTGAAAAATAATTTTCTGAAAAATAAATGTTTTATTATAAATCTTGTGTTACAAATAATTGCAATAATTACAATTAATAAATACAATAATAAATACAATTAACCAATGATTTTGGTTCAGTTGAAACATATATAAAATAATCTCATCTGTCCGTGGTACTGACAGCATGTTCACAGCCCGAAGGTTTCTGCTGCGTGCCCACCAAGTTTTGGGTTTTACCGCAGAAAGGGTTTTTTATTGGGATCTTGTAGGATGGTATGGGGATTTCTGTTAGAAGTGGGTTATAAGGTAGTTGTTGCACTCCTCTAAATTTGGTACAGGATGCAAAACTTAATACACTCTGGGGTTTGTTGGACTGAAAAATTTGTTTCTGTGCCAGTTTTATGGAAAAGTATTTTGGCTAATTTAACAATACAACCCTTCCATGAACATGATAGAATTTACTTGTAAAAAATACTTACAAACTTACAAACTTAGAGTACTTATCTAGTCTACTTTGCAAACTAGTGCTTGCATAAAGAAATTCTCAAACCTGTCATCATTTTTATGTACCTTCAATCCAAAAAGTTGACGAATTATCTTGAACATCAGTCTGACAAAATTTCTTTTTAAGTATGTAAAATTGCATATTAAAATTGACAAATATTTATGAAAAATGCTATATTCCCAGCTGTATAAATACCACCAACTTCTGTAGAACAGATTTTCCCAGTAGTGTGTGATATGCAGATAAGTGTTTCTCTTCAGTAAAAATCATTTATTTCCTAACCATTAGGATTTAAAACTATACCACTATACATTAAGCATAGCTTCATTTTAAATTGTACGTACAATAATTGGTCTTTCAACACAAAGAGACATGTAGCATACAGAATTGACAAATAGTATTGAGCTCTTGTACTCCAATTCAAAACAGTAAATTTGATAGCAGCAAAACAAACCCATCACAAAAATCCTCATATGAAATAGAGGCAGTGGCTTTTAATTAGCTTATCTCCTCTTAGCATTGAATGCATCTGGTTTTTGGACCTTGAAAACTCCCTGACCGTCTGCATTTCACCTGGTATGAGAATCTGATAAACTTAGAGTTTTAATGGATGCTGTCCTTGCACCAATTGTTAGATGTTGTGAAATAGATGTTGTACTTCGATGTTTATGTGTGGATTGGATGTTGTGCTTGTAAGAACTCCCCATCCTCTATATGTTTGCAAGCAGTGCTAGAAATTTAGAATATTTAAACCTGTAGCGGATCACTGTATACCTTATTCTTACTGTTATGAAACAATTCCTCTCTTCTTCCAAAGAAACTCAAGATAAGAATTTGTGTAAGCAGATTCTAGAGAGGTCTTTGTGGTATGTACAAATTCATTTGCTTCAGATCTTTAAGTCATTTATTACTAAAATCTTCTTTTAAAATTTAACTCAGAAATGATAAATAATTCAGCTGTTTAAATTAAAACTTGCCTAGATTGCTTCTAGTAATTATCACAATTTAATTCAGCACCAAGCGCACCTTGCTGAACACAAAGGCTATAGCACATTAAAAGTTTATGTAGTATCACTCAATAAGACCAAGAAAATGATTTAAAGTAGACATATTTGAATAAATCAGCCTGTCAGTGCAGCTGCAGTCATTTGTGCCCTATCTGGACAGTGCTGTTGCTTAGCAACAAAAGAGCTGTTAACATCTTAGCAAAGCTTTAGTATACTATTCAAAATTTAAATACGCTTTCAGTAGAACTCATTTAAAAATATTATGGTTAGAATTTTAAGTACATAAATTCTATGGGTGAGCCTTCCATTTAAATTGTTGTGTTTTATTGTTTTAATGTATGTAGCTTTCAACTTCCTTCCCTACAAAACTTGCTTACAATTTATGGGCAAAGTATATTTGTTAAACATAAGTACTTAAGAATGAATAATAATCCTTGGTGTTATAAATAGCATTCTAGCTAAAATTAAACATAAAATGATTTATCACATATACTAATTTCTCTTTTGCAGCTTAAGGTCAGGAAATAATTTCAAATTACTTCTGTATACAAGTTGAGACACACAGTTATACTATATTTCCATAAAAGCAAAGACTTTTTAAAATAATAACTTGCATTAGAATTTCATATGAACAATTGCATTCTAAAGTGGCATCATTTCTGATAACACACATTTATAAATATTAAAATCAGAAGCATTATTAACAGTGAAGTATTCTTCATTCTTGAGTTTGATTAATGAGTCACTATGTTTACACTCAACTTCACTTACTATGTTGTATAATAGAAACGTTTTCAAGATCATTCGATCTCATCCTCAGCTGTTTGGTGACTAAATGAACATTCTTCTTCTTCCTCCACTACTACGGTGCTCCGATCCCTCTGCCATTTGGTGTTAGGGGCACTAAGTTTTAATATCATTTAATGCTGGGATTTCAAAATTTATAACTTTATCCCGGTTTTTTGTTATGAATTTTTTTCCCAAATATCCAATTCTATGGGTGTACTTAAAGATTTTAACAGTTTTATGTTATGGCCAATGTTGTGGTTTTCTGTCCAAAAATCGTGTGAAACTGCTGATTTTTCCGTTTGTTTCAACTTTATGTTCCTCTGGTGTTCTTTTTGCCTGGTTAACAAGTTTCTCTTAGTTTTTAAAAGCCACGTAGGATAAACTAAGAGAAACTTGTTAACCAGGCAAAAAGAACACCAGAGGAACATAAAGTTGAAATAAAGGGAAAAATCAGCAGTTTCACACCATTTTTGGACAGAAAACCACAACATTGGCCATAACATAAAACTGTTAAAATCTTTAAGTACACCCATAGAATTGGATATTTGGGAAAAAATATTCATAACCAAAATCCGGGATAAAGCTATAAATTTTGAAATCCTGGCATTAAATGAAGTATTAAAACTTAGTGCCCCTAACACCAGATGGCAGAGGGATCGGAGCAACGTAGTAGTGGAGGAAGAAGAATGTTCATTTAGTCACCAAACAGCTGAGGATGAGATCGAATGATCTTGAAAACGTTTCTATTATACAACATAGTGAAGTTGAGTGTAAGCATAGTGACTCATAAATCAAACTCAAAAACACACGTTTACTTCACTATTATTAAATGACCATCTCAATATTTTCTTACCTCCTACCATTCCATCATGCAAACAATTTACTTGATATTGATATTTATTTGTACAGTTTCCATTAAAGTTTCACTACAATAGCTTTAAAATCGAACATGCACTATTATACATCCTGTACAAATACATGAGATTGTTGACCCAAGATTTACTCGCTGACTCAGCTCCCCTGGCCATAAGCCTTTGGTTTTCCTGAGCAGCTTGGTATCATTTCTTCTTGACCTTCGCTTCTTTTGCCCTAATCCACTTCTCTTTTAACCTATATAAGAATTCTCCTATACATCTATTTTTCTTTTCACCCATCCCTGTTAACATACGTAACGCTACTACCTCTTTGCTCACACTGTCCCATTTCTTATCCCATATTTTTCTCCTGCAATTTGTTAACTCCTTATATTCTAATTACATAGAAAACGAAGCCAGCTACAGTGAAGCAATGAATATTACACAAATATAACTATTTGTAACAAAAGGCTTCACTTATCTTAAGAAAATGATGTTAATTCTTCTTTCTAATGGAGATCAATTTCAAAAACAGATTGTTTCCATCATCAGTCAACTTGATAGTCAAGGAATTCCGGTTATCATGTTTATCTTAAGCTTTTTATTATTACCAACATCTGAAAACTAAACAAACCTAAAAACAGAATCAAATGCTGATATTTCAAAATTCATTATGCAATGTTTATTTTTTAAAAAAAATATCTTTTTCCCAAACCATTAAATCTATTGGACCATTTAATTGTTTTAATAATTTAACTTCAGGATTATGTAGAAAATGAAGCTAGCTACAGTGAAGCAATGAAGTTAAATTATTAAAACAATTAAATGGTCTGATAGATTTAATTGTTTGGGAAAAGATATTTATTTTAAAAAAAATAAACATTGTGTGATGAATTTTAGTTAATTGATGGAAATTAATCATTTCTTCACACTAGCCGTATATAGGCTAAGGTCTTTGATAGATAGAGTCAACATGAAAAATTCAATGCCATGGCCGGGATTTGAACCACGGATCTCCTGTTTTCCGTTCATTCGCTCTAACTCATTGAGCTACCATGGCCAACATGCCGTCCTGACATTAAATTCTCCAGTTGACTCATATATTACCCCGGTAGACCACAAGGGGTGGCACATTGGCCATGGTAGCTCAATGGGTTAGAGCATCTGGACGGAAACCAAGAGATCCGTGGTTCAAATCCCGGCCATGGCATTGAATTTTTCATGTTGACTCTACCTATCAAAAACCTTAGCCTATATACAACTAGTGTGAAGAAATGATTAATTTCCATCAATTAACTAAAATAATAAGAGTTTAATTATGAAGCCTGGGACTCAAGTACTTACAATAGTAAGTCACCACAAATGGTGTATCTCGGATGCGAGAGCCCCTTGTGGTCTACCGGGGTAATATATGAGTCAACTGGAGAATTTAATGTCAGGACGGTACGTTGACCATGGTAGCTCAATGAGTTAGAACGACTGGACGGAAACCATGAGATCCATGGTTCAAATCCCGGCCATGGCATTGAGTTTTCATGTTGACTCTATCTATTGTGTGATGAATTTTGAAATACCAGCATTTGATTCTGTTTTTAGGTTTGTTTCGTTTCCAGATGTTGGTAATACTAGAAAAACATAAGAAAAACATGGTAACCGGAATGCCTTGACTACGAAGTTGACTGATGATGAAAACAATCTGTTTTTGAAATTGATCTCCATTAGAAAGAAGAATTAACACCAATTTCTTAAGATAAGTAAAGCCTTTTGTTACAAATATTTATATTTGTGTAATAATTCTTACATTCTATTAGATAATGAACAGTGCTCTCTTCATCTCCACAAAATTCACATATCCCTACCTCATTATTTCTCAACCCTTTTAGGTGTATTATTCCTACTCTCATCCATGCTATGGCTACTCTTCCAGTTTTGTCACATTGATCTATATATTTTCCCCTACCCCATTTTCTTTAATTGCTTATAGAGTTTCAAAGATTTCTATTCTTCTATACTTTCCCATATCTCTTGCCTATCTATGTCTTGAACTCTGGTTGTCGCTTCCTTCCAAAATACGCTATGATTTAACTCCTCTGCTCTCCATAAATCTCCCATGTCTATCTTCGAAACCATTCTTTCCAATTCTGACCACCAACTATTTGTGTTCTTAATACTTTTCTGTTGCTTCATGCACAGATTCAATAATCCCCCTTTCTGCCCTTTAATACATTTATACCAGAATTTCAGTATTCTTTCTATTATCATTCTCCTCCTTTTTGTATTACCTAGCTCTAGTAATGCCACCTCTCTTGGTGGCAATTTTGGCAGCCCTAGTAGTTCTTTGCAAAACAATCCATTCATCTGGTCTAATTGTGTACCTATCTCTGATGTGCCCCATACCTCACCTGCATACATTGTTCTGGCTTCAACGACTGCTTCATACATTCTTTCTAACCATCTAACTGATATCTCCAGTTTATGTTTACATGTTCTTACCCCTGACATTGCCGCCCTGCCATTAGCTATCACTTTTCTGGCTTCTGTGGCCCATCCTCCACTGCTACACATCCTTACACCTAAATATTCATACTCCTTTACCAATTCTACTTTTTGATCTCCTATGAACCACTCCTCTCCTTTCCTCAATATTGAACCTCTTTTAAATACCATTATTTTTTATTATTTGCTGTTTACTCTTAATCCCCAGTCAGCGCAAAACCTATGAATTGCCTCAATTGATTTTTGTACACCTATTCCAGAAAACAATTTACTTAGTTTTATAACAACTTTCTTTTCTTTAAATTTTCTATTTTAGAAATAGATTTTTTCAAGATGGAAGTTTTGGAGATAAAAATGTAGATATTCTTATAAATATACTGCTTTATAAACTTCTCTAAATTAAGAACTTAAATTTCTATTAAACAGAAAAGCAATATTATTTGAATTTGTTGTGACTCACTAAAACTCATAACTAAAATTTGTTGATTTGATAGCAATTATGTCAACGGAAATGATAAATAAGCATGGTGTGCATTTTGTCACACATTAACAATTTCTTTTTATGCTGTGTAACAAATTCACATACCTTATATGTGTGTTCTTTTTTAATATTTTGCAACATTAAGTCATATCAGACAATGAATGAAGTGGATGAAACGAAGCTCAAATGAGCCCAGTATCCATAGAACTTAAGTTACCAGACATTCATCTTTTGGGATAAGGGAAAACTACAGATACAGTCTTATCCAGATAACTCACCCTGACCAAAATCGAACTCAGGACCTCTTGAATATGAGACAAACGCACTATCACATATGCTACAGAGGCGAACTGATGTCCATTGAATCTGCACATAGTCCTCATAAGAAAGCATCAGGTGAGTTAAACTTGAAGGCCATTTCAAACATGAAACATGTAGACCACTTAAAGGAACCACTCTGCTCTATCCATCTTTGCCAGAAACATTGGTAAAACATCTCAAATGTCAGGTTCAAAGTGAGGTAGTGCACAGCTGTGCTAAAATTACATTTGTCATCAAATGGTATGTTTTCTTTACAGAAGAAAAAGAAGAAGAAGATAGCAATAGATTTGTGTGTAAGAAAAAGTGTCCTATTTTTGGATATGGGTTACAATTTTAAGTGTTGTTGCTTAGTCTATTTACAATTATATGACTTTTTAATAGAGATTTTCAAACACCCTTGTACTACTACATTTAAATGTAATTAAAGAGAGACTTTAAAATGACAAGAAAAGAAAAGCTGAAGGGAAATCAACATATCAGCTGGTTGCTGTTTTCATTTCCAGAAGTTTCAAGTCACTAAAGCTTTAAACCACTTTAAATACAATATTTGAGATATAATAACAACAAAAGAAGTCAAATACTGAACAAGTAATGGAGTTTGGGTTCCTTTTATGGTTTTTATTTTTTTTTTTTTTCACTGCCTTTAACTGCAATGTTCATATTAGCGGCCATTCTTCTTTGGAACTTATTGCCTATTGGCGATGGTGTTAACTCGTAGATGTTGGGTTGCTGGTACTTTAGATTTTTAATCATTAGATCACACACACATTCGCACTCTGGGAAAGATGAGAAATCATCTTGGTTGGAGAAAAATACCCACAACCAGCCAAGAATCGAATCCAGGACTCCTTACACAGCAGACAGGTGCTCTACGAACTGAGCTATGGGGCCAGCCACTAAATTTTTGTTGAATAGCACATTAGTTATTTTAAATTTAAAGGGAGTCGATTAATGACAATAAACAACATTTACTTTTAATTTTTCCGGAACACGTTTCAGAGACTTTGCCTCCATCCTCAACCGGCCATCGACTGGTTCTCATTGGTGTAGTTGAAGATATTTTGTCATAGGTCTCCTCTGGTGGGGGTTCAAGGAACTTGCTGAATAAATCTTTCTGGGAGATGTCAAAATTGAATACTTTGTTCCTATTTTTTGAAATGAAGATTTGTTCCCATGTGGATAGTTCTTGTTTTCCTGATGTATGTTTTAGTAGTTTTGGTTCTGGATTTATGTTGTGGTTCTTTTCCCAAAAATGCGTGGCAACTGCTGATTTTTCTAATTGTTTATATTTTATGTTTCTAAAGTGTTCCTTTGCTCTTGTTTCTAAATTTCTTTTGGTTTTTCCAATATAAATTTGACTACAGTCACTGCATTCAATTTGATATATACCAGATTTTTTGTTAGGTGGAATGATTTCTTTGATGTTTGAGCAAATTAGGTTTTTTAAGGAGAAATGTTTGACTGGTGCTAGTTGAATGTTTTGTTTTTTGAAGACTTTTTTGAATTTATCATAGGCCTATGGATGGTAAGTGAATTTTTTGAAAATCATATTAGTTTCTGTAGCTGAGAGGGTTGTGGTTTCCTTTATTAGCTTCTTCTTTTTTGCTAAGTTCACTTTTTTGTCTACTAATGATTTGGAAAAGTCATTTTTTGTGCTATTTCAATAATTTTGTTGTATTCTGTTTTGTATTCTTCTGCTCTGAGAGGGATGTTGACCAGTCTGTGTGCTAAACTATTAAAGATTGCCTGTTTGTGGGATCTTGGGTTGTAGCCATTAGCTTTTATGTAGTTGTCTGTCTGTGTTGGTTTTCTGTAAATGCCAAAGTTTAGTCTGTTTTTATTTCTCATTATTTTTAGATACAAAAATGGTAAATACTCATCTTTTGCTATTTCTACAGTGAATTTGATGCTTTTTTCTTGGATATTTAAAACTTTTAGTGCATCACCAAACGACACGCAAGCTTGCGCAAATGCATTTATCTATTATACCACACAGGAAAATCCGCACAGCAGATAGGTACCGTGGTGTGTAACCCTCCGCCCGGGAGAACCCGGGCGACCTGCACCTGCTCTTGGCTCTTGACTGATGTGTTTTTTTTTTTGTTTTTTTTTGGTGCTAATGCAAAGATGTTTTCAACACTTCCAAGAAAGTAATTAGTTATTTTATTGCTGGAGATGGGAAGAGTGGGTAGTAAGGGATGATAGTAGAAAGGTTGATGAAATAATGGTATAGAATAAAATCACTATTATGTGTTTCAAATGGGATGATGTTTGTCCTTGAGTGCTACTAGGTGAGCAACCCATCAGAGTACTGCAATGCTGCCGTATTGCATTCCCCCTATGTGGTGTGAGACGAGCACCAAACTAATCAATCTCTAATAAATACTATTTGCACTAAGACAAAAATTCAGATTTTGCCAAAACTGATCCATGTGGAAGGAGAGAATAATGTATTTAACATAACCGTAAAAGCCCCATATTTTTAGCTCAAATAGTTTTCCTAATAGATACAAATAAATAAATTACATACCATTATATTATAACAATGCATTGCAACGTAAGTACTGTAATGAATATCATTATTGGTTGGCATGTATGCGTGAACGTATATTTGAAATTACTCAGAGCTGAAACGTAAACATTTGACATGACGTGGTAAAAGAACTATGTACTTTGAATAAGCCAAGGTGTTTGTTAAATTCAGTGAGAGGAAACAATATACTTCCTGCTGGTCTGGCAGAACGTGATGATGATGATGATGATGATATATATTTAAGGGCGCTCAACTACGGCAGTCATCAGCGCCCTTTAAAAAACTAGTCATGGCAAAAGCCAGATATAAAACTTTCTAAAAACTATACAAGTGTAACAAAACCTATTAAAAATACACGTACATAAAAAACATCAATCAAAACCTACTAAAAATTTCGTTCACTAAATCCTAAACTCTAAACTAGACAGGAACCTAAAAATCTTCTCCACGGGTCTCCACGCACGGCCTACACGTGGGTGGGCCTGTTGACCGTCTCCCTCAACCACGAAGAGGAGCCCACACGAGGGAGACTGTTGGCTCGGGACCCCGGATGCGCCAAACCCGTACCTACCGAAGTAGGCCCCTGGGGGGTGGCAGAACGTGTCTGGTCACATTATATCTTTGTTTATGAATGGTTCGTAATCTCTATTTACTCTAGAGGGTTCAAAGCAGTACTATTCAGTTACTCTTCCATGTAAAAGTGTATCAATGGAGCAATGAGATACAATCCACCTTCCCCCTTGCTACTGACAGAAGAACAATCCAATGAGTTAATGTGAGCTCAAATTATGTTGCAAATAGAAATAATATTTTTAAACTGACTGACATTGAACAACTTTTTCACAAAGAAATTAACAAGCAACACAACAAGACTGGGAAAACTGCATGAGACATCAGATAAACTACAAGAAAACAACTTTTGGATAGAAATAGCATGTAATGAAATTTTGGAACCTATCATCATAAATTTGCAGCACTCAGATGACGAAGACAATGACAATGATGAATTATCTCTTTACGTAAGTAACATTCACAGCTATGCAGATGCACCACTGGTATTTTGATTGGATTAGAAAAATAAGTTATTCATAAGCTATAATTAATTTTAAACTAAATATTTAAACCATTTACGTAATATACGAATATCCACATTGCAATTGTGATTTCAACAACTACATTATTATAAAACTTGGGAAAATTCAGTTTGTGTTAGCGCCAAGAACACTCGCAAGTGTGCAAGAGAGATGGAAATATTAAAAGAGTGGGGATAATGAATTGGCAATGCTGATGGCTCTAACGCATCTGATTCGCTACAGGCGAGAACTCTTCCCTCTGAAACACATAATACATGAGCATATTATTTTGAAAAAGTGTTTAGCAATGCAGGAGAAATCTTGTGCTGGGACGAATTAGGTTCGGTTATAAGAATATTACAGGAAATTGGAATGGGTAACATATAGGTAGAGAGGGAGAAGTTAGTTAAAGGTTTCTGGGTTAAAGTAAGGATTAGAGTGGAAGACATAGAGAAACAAGAATTATTTCATAATTATAGTAGTAAGGAAAGTAAAGTATTTTATAGTCATTATTAAATTTTAGATGAGTCGCATTTCTTACACATCTGCTTCACTTTCGTACCTATTTTGAAGACATGTTTCGCAAATCTTCGTTTGCATCTACGGCTCTTGTGCGACTGACGCTAGATCCAGCGGTGTGGGTAATTCTGGGGTTGTTGCTGCCATCTGTTGATTTAGTGATGAACTGTTGAATCTCGATATATTTTATAGTCGACTAAAGATGAACTGGGGCAGAGAGAAATATGTGGATGTATGCAACAGGTTAGAAAGAGAAGGTTGGGCTTGGACTAGATTAATTGTATATAGGTTAGGAAGAGATAGGATGTGAATTAACTTGGATAGATATCCTTTATGTGGAGGAGCAGACAACAATTTACATTATATAGTAGAATATGAAGAAGCAAAGCTATGGAGAAAATAGTTTCTACCAAAAAAAATGGGAGAATATTAGTATAGAACAGGTTAATGAAGCTACAAAAGGAAGAGGATATAAAAGTGCTAGGGGAATTTATGGGAAGAGCAAGGGAAAAATGGTATAGAAAAATAAAGAAATGTAATATGAATTAAGTTAAGGTCCACCATATATACTGTGACTTTGTGGGTTCGTGAAAATCAAAAGTAGAGGCTTCAAATACAAAAACTGCACTTTATTTTCCTAGCAAATACATTCGTCACATCACAATTTGCTAGCTAACCTTAAAACTGTTTATTTTCTCAACTCTACATTCAACTGTCCCTCACTTCCGGTAACGATCGGCCATCATTTTTCATCAGCTTCGCGAGCCTACCACCAGGGTGACACTGCTCCCTCCTCAAGGCAGGTCATCCCGAACAGCGCCTTCGTAGCGGGCCAGGCGATCCAGGTGTACCACCAACATCTTTCCTCGGGGCACCTTCTGGATGCAGTAGACCACGTCGTTAATCCTCCTCATCACACGGTACGGTCCTTGCCATGGCTGCTGAAGCTTCGGGCAGCGTCCCTTGGTCCGGGTCGGGCGGTACAACCAGACCAGGTCACCTTGCTGGAACCCTTGGCTGTTGGCTTGCCTGTCGTATCGGGTTTTCATGCGGTCACTCGCCTTCTGGATGTTCTGGCGAGCGATCTCGTGCATGTCGTGGAGGTGGTCCACCAGGTTCTCCACATACTCGGTCACCGGCTGCTTCGCCTCCGGAGGGCTTCCAAAAGCCAGGTCACAAGGGAGGCGTAACTCTCGACCGAACATTAAGCTGGCTGGCGTCATCCCAGTTGTGTCGTGTGTAGACGAGTGGTAGGCCAGCAAGAACAGTGGCACCTTGACGTCCCAGTCTCGCTGATGGCTGGCCACGACCTTCCTCAGGTGTTCCTCTAAGGTCTTGATGTATCTTTCGACCATGCCATCCGACTGGGGATGTAGAGGCGTTGTGCGGGTCTTGTTCACTCCAAGCCTTTGTAATGCCTCCTTCATTAGGTTGGACTCAAAGTTGGTACCCTGGTCACTGTGTAGCTCCAACGGCACCCCAAATCGACAGAACACGTGCTCCAACAGGCAGTCTGTGATTGTCTTTGCCTCTTGGTTTGGGATGGCATACACCTCCGGCCACTTGGTGAAGTAGTCTACGACCACCATTAGGTACTTGTTGCCTCGGTCGGAAACTGGGAACGGTCCAGCAATGTCAACGGCGATCCGTTCGAATGGCGCTCCGGCGTTGTACTGCTGCATGCGACCCCGTCTCCTAGTCTGGGGGCCACGACTCGCCGCGCACACGTGACACTGACGGCACCATCTCTCAGCATCTGCTCGGAGTCTCAGCCAGTAGTAGCGCTGCCGAAGTCTGTCGATCGTTCGGTTCGTTCCCAGGTGTCCTCCCGAAGTACCGGCGTGCACTTCCTCCAAGACTTCCGGGACCTTACTCCGGGGAAGTACCAACTGTTCTCTCTGCGTCTTCCCATCGGGTGACTCCCATATCCGGAACAGCACGCCCTCTCTGGTCTTCAACGAGTCCCATTGGGCCCAGTACGACTTGTAGGTGGCGCTCCTTGGTGCGATGTCCTCCCAGGTTGGTCTCGTCCCTGCCTCCACTTCCCTCAAGAGTGGCCTCAAGTCTGCGTCCGCCAGCTGCTCCCTCCTTAGGCCTGCGCTATCCCAGCCATCCGCAGGCACTGCCGTGACTACTCGGACTGCTGCGGCACGCTCCTTCTCCTCCACTCTTGTGCACTGGCCGCACTCTTCTGGACAGGGTCTTCGGGACATGGCGTCAGCGTTACCGTGGCTCTTCCCTCTACGATGTTCCGAGGTGAAGTCGTACTCCTGCAGCCTCTGGACCCAACGTGCTGTCTGGCCTTCCAGGTTCTTAAAGCTCAATAGCCAAGTTAGGGCGGAATGGTCAGTCCTCAGGTGGAATGGCTGACCGTACAGGTACTTGTGGAAGTGCTCCAAGGTCTTTACTACCGCCAATAATTCTCGTCGGGTGACGCAGTAGTTCTTCTCTGCCTTGGATAGCGTCTTGCTGTAATAGGCTATCACCTGCTCATGGTCGTCCTGGATCTGCGATAGGACACCTCCAATGCAGTGGTCGCTGACGTCGGTGTCCACAATGAAGGCGCCACCCGGTTGTGGAAATCCCAAAATTGGAGCGCTGCACAGGGTCTCCTTTAGGTGCTGGAAAGCGTTTTCTGCGTCCTCCGTCCACACATAAGGCCGGTGTTCCTCTGTCAGGCGGGTGAGGGGTTTTGCGATGTTGGAGAACCCCTTTATGAAGCGCCGGTAATAACTGCACAGCCCCAGGAAACTGCGCAATTCTTTCTTATCCTTTGGGCGAGGCCAATCTCTCACAGCCTGTGTCTTCTCCGGGTCTGTGCCCACTCCGGTTGCTGAGACTATGTGGCCTAAGTAGTTCACTTCCTTGCGGAAGAGCTGGCACTTCTTCGCGTTCAGCTTCAAGTTGGTCGCCTGCAGTCTCTGTAGCACCTTACTCAGATTCTTGAGGTGATCTTCAAAAGTCTTCCCGACGATGATGATGTCGTCCAGGTATAGCAGGCAGGCGTCGTAAGTAAGGCCTCTCATCACTGACTCCATGAGGCGTTGGAAGATAGCTGGTGCGTTACAGAGGCCAAAGGGCATAACTGTGAACTGCCAGAGCCCTTGGCCTGTCGAGAATGCGGTCTTCTCCTTGTCTCTCGGATCTAGAGCTACCTGCCAGTAGCCCGACTTCAGGTCCAGGGTCGAGAACCACTGTGCACCAGCTAGCGTGTCCAGGGTGTCGTCAATCCGGGGTAAGGGGAAGCAATCCGGGTGACAGCATTCAGCTTCCTGTAGTCCACGCAGAAGCGTAGCTCGCCGTTCTTCTTCGTCACCAAGACTACAGGGGAACACCAAGGGCTGTCAGACTCTTCAATCACTCCCCTGGATCTAATGTCCTCCAGCATGTCTCGTACCGCCCCTTGCTTCGCCAGCGGAACGCGTCTAGGTGGTTGCCGAATAGGCCGGGCGTCTCCGGTGTCGATGCGGTGAAGCACTTTGTCCGTGCGGCCGTAGTCACTATCGCCTTGGCTGAAGACGCGCTCGTATCGCCTCAGTAGTTGTCGAACTTTCTCCAGCTGTTCTGCGGTCAGGTGGTCGGCCACCCTCTCCAGTAAGCCTTCTAGCCGGGGCCCCAGGTGTTGCGTCGGCACCGGCTCCTGCGTCTTGTCGATTGCTGTTACGCTCACCACGGGCTCGCACGTTCCCAACGCTGTCCCGGCCTGGACGTCGTGATCGGCGTCCGTTGGATTAAGCAGTCTCACCGGCACCTCTTCTCGGCACGGCAGCAATGCCCTGGCTACACACAGTCCGCGTACAGGCGACTTCTGGTCCAGCATCATGTTGCTGGTTCTCTGGCCTTCCAGTCGCGCCGTCACCACCACCTCGCTCCTCGCGGGGACAACCACGTCTTCGTCCAAGACGACCCTGCAAATTCCAAGGCGCTCTTCGGGTTGACGGAGTATAACCTCTTCTCCGTTAAGCCGCAGGACCTTCTTGCCGACGTCGACCGTCGCCTCGTGGCTCCTGAGGGCATCCAGTCCCAGGATCACCTCCTCAGCCACCTTCACGACGAACACCCACAGACGCACGGCACTCCGTCCCAAGTTGAGCTCCAGCAGGGCCTCCTTCTCCACAGGCATGGTGTCGCCCGATGCCGTCACAAGCTCGTATGGTCGGCTCGGTTTCCTCGTCGGCAAACCCTTCGCCACGTCAGGTCTGATGATGGTCACGGCCGCCCCGGTGTCCACCAGCACGCGGCACGGCTTTCCTCTTACCCAACCGTCCGCGATGAGGCTGTCATCCATACGCCGGCTGACGGCGCGCAGTGTCACTCGAGGGGATGGTGGTGATGGCGCCGAAGTGCCCCTCTCCACGACGGGTCTTACTCGTTCTTCCGGCTGTTCTTCCTGATGTGGGCAGTCTCTCTGCAGGTGCCCGGGCTGTCCACACCCCCAACACAGGCCACTAGGTGTTCGCCGGCGTCCCACAGCTGGTATTCTGTCTCCGGCGTAGCGGACACTCCTCGTTCTCGACGTCGGGATAGATGCTACCTTGGCCGCCTCCATCCTTAATGCCGCTGTCAGCGCCTCGTGGATGGTTTTATAATCGCCGAGCATTAGGCGCTGACGAATCTCCGTGTCCCGTACCCCGTCGACAAAACTGTAGGCGGCTTCCCGGGATACGAACTCCAGTGGCAGGTCAACCAAGGCCTTGCTAGCCAGCTGCTCGATCGCTAAGGTGAACTCCTGCAGCGTCTCCCCCGGCTGTTGCGACCTTGCCTTTAGCTGGCTGCGGTATGCTGCGGCTAAGCGGTGGTTCCCGAAGCGATTCTCCAGGGCCTCCCAGATGTCCTTGGGCGCCGCCGTTGTCTGCACCGCGTTTAGGACTTCCGCGGCCAGTCCCTGGAGGCTGGCTATTAACTGTGTGGCCTCCTCCTCCGGTGACCATCTGTTGTGCTTGGCCACTGTGTCGAACTGGCGGCGGAAGACCTCGAATGTTGACGCGCCGTCATATTTCGGAGGTTTGACGCGCGCCGATATTGTGTCGCGTCCCGGTGCGTCAGCCTTCAAATCCTTCAGTCTCCTGCCGACGACGTCCTCCACCATGGCGTTCAGGGACATGACGCTGCTGTCGGCCTTTCCCTCCAGGTTGTTTACGCGGTTCGCGAGGTCTTCGACGTCTTCAACCATGGCGTTCAGGGACTTGGCGTTATTGTCGTTCATCTTCTGCAAAAGCATTTCCAATGCCGATTCCATGGCCATAATGTTCGGTGATGTAGTTATCCCACTCCTGACACCAGTTGTGACTTTGTGGGTTCGTGAAAATCAAAAGTAGAGGCTTCAAATACAAAAACTGCACTTTATTTTCCAAGCAAATACATTCGTCACATCACAGTTTGCTAGCTAACCTTAAAACTGTTTATTTTCTCAACTCTACATTCAACTGTCCCTCACTTCCGGTAACGATCGGCCATCATTTTTCATCGGCTTCGCGAGCCTACCACCAGGGTGACAATACAAATGTATTTTTATATCTTGACAGAAGGAGAGCAATGCACAGTGGTATCTGGAGGAGTCCACTTCAGAATGGTTGCAAATGGAGGGGAGGGCAGGTCAGTTGCATATAGTTGCAAGTAAGTAAACAAGTGCAGAGCTATTGAGTTATACTACAGCTTGTTTCAAAATGTGCATGTCTCCTGGTTCCAAAAAAAACATTGAAAAATGGTGCCTCCTAGCAGCAGATAGGAAATAAGGTGCTACATTT
Organism: Mantis religiosa; assembly: GCA_030765055.1. Taxonomy (NCBI): domain Eukaryota; kingdom Metazoa; phylum Arthropoda; class Insecta; order Mantodea; family Mantidae; genus Mantis; species Mantis religiosa. The sequence goes on from CM060959.1 coordinate 34,458,100, forward strand.
ACAAACATGAGAAGTAATAACCAATGTCTATAGATTTATGAAAAAGGAAAAATGGTCTGGGTCTACTATGAAAATCTGGGAAAGAGTATCCGAGGCAACAGTTGCATCTGAAAGCAGTTTTGAAGAGTTATTAAGGAAAGAAAAACCATTGGTACTAGTGCAACAACGTCCTTCACTATATCCAGTAAAAAAGATTAAGAACATGCACAAAATCTAATTTGGATGTTTTAATTCAAAAGTAGTTAGGAGAACTGTGAATAATTTTTACAACAAAGAAAAACAAAGACCAACGCTGAAGAAAGTGCTCATGAAGCTTCAAAATTCTGACTTCCAAGGCGGTGTCTGAACATTAAGAAGAGTTCTTTTGAAGCTAGGATTTATATAGAAGAAAACCAAGTGCAACAGACAAATTTTAATGGAACATCGTACCATATGAGCGAAAAGGCTTAAGTGTTTACGAAATATTCAGAGATATCACAGTGAAGTTTATATAGTTTACATGGATGAAACATATCAATGCAGCACATACTAGGACATATGCCTGTAGTGAAACTCGCTACAGGGACACTGCACTGATGTCAAAATGCAAACAGTTGGTTATCGTGCATGTTGGAGAATAGAGTTTTCTTTCAAATGCCTATGTTCTATTTAAGAACCAATAAAAGTGTGGAGATTACTACAATAGTAAGAATTACAACTTAATTTATAACAGCTGCAATTCGCCATCAATTAACTAAAATATTAAGAGTTAAATGATGAAGCCTGGGCCTCAAGTACTTACAATAGTAAGTCACCACAAATGGTGTATCTCGGATGCGAGAGCCCCTAGTGGTCTACCGGGAAAATATACGAGTCAAATGGAGAATTTAATGTCAGGACGGCACGTTGACCAGGAGATCCGTGGTTCAAATCCCGGCCATGGCATTGAATTTTTCATGTTGACACTGCCCATCAAAAACCTTAGCCTATGTACGGCTAGTGTGAAGAAATGATTAATTTCCATCAATTATGTAAAATCCGCCATAGTTTTTATTGGGTGAACTCGGAAAAGACGTGCTTTCAGCTTTTTGAGAGTTCTGACATATTGGACAGCATTTATTGTGCATCCCTGCTCCAAAATATCAATCATAAGCACACCCTCTGCATCCCAAAACACTGTTGCCATAACTTTCCCTGCCGACCGCTGAGTTTTGAATTTTTTTTTCTTCGGTGACGTGTGATGCCATTCCATTGACTGCCTCTTTGATTCAGATTCAAAAAAATGAACCCACGTTCTGTCTCCAGTAAAAAAATGTTCCAGAAACTCCTCTCCCTCCAAACTGAAGCGCTGCAAGTGTTCGGAGACTATTGTTTTCCTTGGTTCTTTGTTTTGGGGGGTTAACATTCTTGGTACCCAACTTGAACAAACTTTTGAGTAACCCAGTTGTTGAATAGTCGTCATCACACTGCCTTTACTGAGGGAGGTAATGCGACACAATTCACCTGTTGTTACCCGGCAATCACCACGAATGATGTCATCGACTCGCTGAATGCTGCATGGAGCATTCACCGGCCTGCCACTTCGCTTTTCATCTGCCAATGGTGTTTGCCCTTCAGCTTTATTACAATTTTTTTAATTGCATTAATTTTAATTATATATATTATTTATTCAAATAACAGTGCTGACATCCACTGTTGCATCACCATACATATTTTTGAGCCTTTCGTGAATGCGAATTGGCGTTTCACCTTCCGCAGTCAAAAAGTCAATCACAGAACGCTGTCTAATACAAATGTCAATGTTAGCCATTTTGCAAGAGGATACAGTGCTGCCACCTGTTGACTTAGTAAGTTGCTACTGCAGGGGATTGGAGAAGAAGGTTGGAGGAACTGCGCCAAATTCAAAGTTTTCACATAACTTATTTAAGGGGAAAAAAATAGGAAGCATTACTTTTTAACCTACCCTCGTATGTATGTATGTATAGCTGCACAACTGACATCTCCAGTTCAAGGTTTTAGGCTCTAGTTTATAAGATAAGCATTGTATATGTTGTATGAAACACACGCTGGAAAGAAACAAACCTCTCTGTCAGCACTTCATTTTACAGTATTTCACAGCTGAAATTTATGGTAGCCTTATGCAGCTGTTTTCACTCAGTATTTCAGTTATTTCAGATTTCTTATAGCAATCAAGGGCTAAATGAATGGTACATTTGAAATTGTTTAATTTCAGTGTTAACTATGGCTTATCCTAGTAATGTAGCAAATAAATTAGCTTTTGTAGGATGTGTATGAACTTCTGATATTACTTTAGAAAATCTGGAAGACCTTTTGCTGTTTGACATGTTTGGATATTGAAGGCAATTAATTACAAGAGAGGTGTTGAGGATATAGGTAGCAGTGAGGAAGAAAATGACCCGCTTCCTCCAGGTGTTGGTGAAGTATCAACATTGTGCAGTGGTCAAAATACTTCAAACAAAAATAACATATAGGCAAATAGGCATATTTTCTGATCTACAGCTAACTTCTGACATCCAACCAACTGAAATTTTCACACTTTTTTTTTATTGTTGACTTAGTGTCTCTCATTGTTACAGAAACAAACATATATGCAAGTAGGATGAGGGAAGCCCTGACCTCCAAAAGCAATTTAGGACCCTCTTTACAAAAACCAGTTAAATGTTTAAAAAAAAGTATTTTTGTACCAGCTGCATGTAACCATACACAATTGTTTCATGATTTGCAGAGCTCTAAACTCATGCAAGATAATGACCTACCTGGACTTATGCATTTCAATAGCTTGTAACCTAATTGAGTACTATAATAACATTTAGAGGCCTTTTCATAATGGGGGTAAGAAATCCAACATTGCAGCACCCCTCATACTTGAGAGAAAACACTTTACTAAACCACACACAACCAAAAAAGTCGCAACCATTTTGAAAATGTCTAGTATGTCGCGAAAAAGAAGTTTGCAAGGAAACCAATATTATTTGCCATGAATCTGAAGATGTGCCCTTGTGTGTTTATTCAGGTTTTGAGGTGTACCATTCAAAAAGGAACCTTTAAGGGTAAGTTTTCATCCCTTATAGAACTAATTTAAATTTATTATAAAATAGGAAGATAAAAATAATTGGCATTAAATAAGCATTAAATATGTATATGCGCAGGACGTCTATACATGTCCATATTGGTTTGGGGCATTTTAACTTGGACATCATATGACGTCCATATCGGTGGAAGGGTTAAGCATTCGCTTCTGGAACATAGACGTAGCATGTCTGCCTAACATTGAAGAAATTCGAAGTTTGAGTTTCAGTCAGAGTGGGTTATCTGGATAAGGCTTTCTTCAGGTTTTCCCTTATCCTGAAAGATGAATGTCAGGTAGCTCTAATATATATATTTGTATATACTATTTCACTGTTAATTGTAATCTATTCTGATTAACTGATGATTGTTTTAAACTATTATGTGTTTCAAATGGGAAGAGTTCTGGAGTCCAGCTAATCAGATACTGTATCACACTCACCATTGCCAGCTTGTTACCCATTCCTTTTATATTTCCCTCTCTCTTGCACACTCATACAACATGCATGTCTGCTTGGTGCAGACGTAAGGGTAAGCAAATTATATTTTACAAACTTTTACAATGATGCAGTTGCCAAAATCAAAATTGGAAAAAGCAATTTTGCAAATTATGTATATTTTAAAATATTATAACCATTATTATAGTTTAAGAATTACCTGTTTTTCTAATCCAATGGAACTGCCAGTGGCTCATCCATATCACTGTCAATGTCACTTCCATTAAGAGACTTCATCGTCTGAGTCTTACAAATTTATGATTATAGGTTCCAAAATCTCGTCACGTGCTATTTCTTTCTTAAAATTGTCTTCTTGAAGGTTTTCTGCATGCCTCACGCAGTTTTCCCACTCCTGTTGTGTTACCTTGTCAATTTCTTCATGAACAAGTCATTCAACGTCCGTCAGTTTAAAAGTATTATTTCTGTTTGCAATCCCCCTTTTTATTTGAGTCCATACCAACTCAATTGGATTAATATAAAAATTATTTGTGGTTGGTTTATTGACACTCGTCACTTACTTTTTCATATATTTATGAGAGACTAGTTTCAAAGGCCCTGGCCTCCATTTTCAATCTCTTTCCAACTGAAAGAGAAAATGGAGGCCAGGGCCTTTGAAACTAGTCTCTCATAAATATATGAAAAAGTAAGTGACGAGTGTCAATAAACCAACCACAAATAATTTTTATATTAATTTTGACGTCACTGTTACTAAATTCCTCCAAACACACATCAATTGGATTATATTGGCAGTGGTAAGGTGGGAGGCATTTTACCTCGTGTCCCGTTTCAATTGCATGTTGATCCAGCTGATACACTTTTTCCGTGTTTTTAAACGGAAGTACTCTTTGCAATAACTCATTTTTAGTTTCTGTTTCCGAAAAACTTTTGAAGAACATGTACACCTTAAAAATAATACTTCGAACCTGACTTCGCAATACCTGCCTTTTTGACTCGCCACTAAATTTACCGCAAGAAGCCATTGCACTACTTAACTCTTACTCTACTGTTGTGTAAAGAACAACTGAATGATATGGATCTGAACTCTCCAGAGTAAATAAACACTTCTTATCTGGCAGTCATTCATAAACATAGCATACAGTATTCAACAGGCTAACAGGAAATGAAACGTTTGCTCTTTCTCGAATTTAACACCTTGACTTATTCACAGTAATTATTTTATCCATCATGTCAGTAGTTTAAATTTCAGTTCTGAGTAATTAAAAGTATATGTACATACATACACACCAACCACTTTGAACTCTCTAGAGTAAATAGAGATTACGAACCATTCATAAACAAAGATATCATGTGACCAGACACGTTCTGCCAGGGCAGCAGAAAATTTATTGTTTCCTCTCGCTCAAATTGGATTATTCAAAGTAATTCTTTTATCACGTCATGTCAAATATTTACGTTTCAGTTCTGAGTAATTACAAATATACGTACACGCATACATGCCAACCAATAATGCTATTCATACAGTGCTTATGTCGCGATTTATTGTTATAATACAGGTAATAGTGGTTTATTTATTTGTATTAGAAAAACTATTTGAGCTAAAAATATGGGGTTTTCATGGTTATGTTAGATACATTACTCTCTACCTTCCACATGGATCAGTTTTGGCAAAATCTGAATTTTTGTCTTAGCACGAATAGTATTTCATACAAATTGATTAGGTTGGCCCTCGTCACACACCACTTAGTAGGAATGCAGTACAATAACACCGCAGGACTCCGATTGGTTGCTCAACTAGTAGCACTCAAGGACAAACACTTTCCCATTTGAAACAGATAATAAGCCTTGTATTGTACTAATGAATCACTGAATTGGTCTTAAAATTACTTATGGAAGCCATAAGATGTAAAAGGACAGTACATATTTTCAAGGACTGTATTGACCTGCATAAAAAGTGGCCTGGAATAGAATGCAGCTATTATATCGGTCTAACAAATTTAGCCTCCCCCCCCCCCCCCCCCCTCTATCAGCATGATGTTCTCTGATCCTCAATCTTAATTCCAGCCACTAGATTGGCATAAGCTTTGCCTCTTCCAAAATATGGCCACACTACCAACACATAATATTATGAACTATTGTCCATATTCTTGCTAAAGGAACGGTGATGTTTTGTCAAATTTTGGTAGAAAAACAGAATATAATATAATAAAATGTTAGCTAAGATTTTGTTTTTGTTGTTATAATACAATTACACCTTGTATTTTCATGCTAAATTACCTTGGTTTTCATTTTGTTCAATGGCAGCAATAACAACCTCTTTCCCCATGTTGCTGATGAAAAATCTTCTGTAAATGTCATAATATGAAAATAATTCCTCACCCCTTCTTATAGAAGGGCCAAATTATGTTGAATTATATTGAGGTACTCTAAGCCTATTGTAATGGTTAAATGTAACACATAGCTGCATAAAAATTTGATATGATGAATTTTATTAATTATCTTGATTTCATGCTGCAAAAGTCATAGTGATTGATTATCATTTATTTCATTTTTCTGTAGTTAATTGGAATTATTCCATTTGAAAAGATGTTACCTTGTACAAGATACACTTTCCAGTAATTTCTAGAATCCTATATTTAGGAATTTTAGTTGTATAAAAAGAAATTAATCAACAGCATCTCTCAGTCCAAATATATCAGTGATGGCAGTTTCAGATCATTCATTTTATTTTGCTTCATCAACTTTCTTTATTTACTGTAAGCAGTTTTCTATTGATTCATTCAAGCATTTAGTCAACTTCCCACTGGTTGCAAAATTTATTTATAGAATATATTGGTTTGAAGACTGTTGAATATCAGACCGTTGCAATGGCTTCAGGGGCAAAGCGTGGTATGACGTTTTATGGAAGTGCTACCTGTATACAGTCAACAAGTTTCGAACCCAAGTTCCTGAGTTGCAGATAAACAGGAGTTCTTCCTTAAACGTTACTTCCCTAATTCACATGCTTCGCTACTGAATGACATCAAAAACAGCCTAAATCAGCAAGTATGAAAATATCAGCTGACGAATTGGAAGTAAAGGACAGTTAATATAGCAACCTTATCTTGCTGGAAGTTGAATAACTTTCTCTTACATACATTCCTCTTTAATATAATGTATAGCTATAATACAAGCTGGAAACAATGTTTAATTACTTCAGCATATTACTGAATGTTTGAGAATTATATTGCTTAAAAATGGAAGCAAACTTCTTAACATGTGAAGAAAACAAATAAGCTAGGTATACACAAATATAACAATTTGTAACTTAAAACTTCACTTACCTTATAAGAAATGATGACACTTTTCTTATAAATTGTTCAGGATCACGATTTCATGGAAATTCTTCCACATCCTCAACCGGAACCAACAAAACTGTCGTCATCGTTACGAACGCTAGATGTTAATATGTTCTTGTTAGTACTACCAAAATCTGAAAATAAAACAAAAATAAGCTAGGTACCTACCATTTAATGATTTATTACTAGCTAATAAAGGAAGTTATTTATTCCTTTAATTTCTATCTTTCTAATAGGAGTAAAACCTGAGTTGTAAAGAAAATTACTTATGCAATTAAAAGTAAAACTAAGTTTCATCGCTCATTATGGCTTATCTTTAGTATCAAGAAGATTACTGTTTTATTCATAAAATTTTATCCCAATACCTTTATACTTTGTTTTCCCAGGCTTTATACTCCTTGTATCATTTTATTTATCTCAAAATGTAGTTTTTGCAGAGAGTCTCTCAATTTAGGTCTTTTTATTAGGTGCCCAAAGTTCCTCCCCTCTGTACTGTCTTTGTAACTCCTGCAAGAAGGCACATTACATTACTTTTTGGGATTCCAAAATTGGTTTCAAGTTCCACAATTCAGTAAATAAAACAAAAACTCTAGAATGGATTGATTAAAACCTATAGGATGATATTTTTGGTCAGATGTGTGATATAGAACCATAATTTTATTACAGGAAATAATGTCTGAAACTAAGCTGACTGATAGTCTAAGCCTCTAAAACACCTACTTACATTTTGTATAATATTCCAATAAACTTGTAATGGTGATGGAAGTTTTAATGATTTCTTAAAGTGAGTCAGATTATTGTAATGCTGTCTTAAAAGCCAAAATTAAGTGAAAGTGATAAAAGTTTTATAATAATTTGAATCATTTTAACCATAAACCGCTACCGAGTGGGATGGCTCAGGCAGTTTCATCTATGGCCCGCATTCAGAAGGTCCAGGTTCGATTCCTGTGGCCAACCTACCTGACCTTCCTGATCCAGTTTTCCCAGATCGCCAGGCAAATGCTGGCTAGGTTAATTACTTCCTCCGAATTTCCTTTTGCCTCATTTCATCTCCATTATCATTTGATAGAGTCGACATGAAAAATTCAATGCCATGGCTAGGATTTGAACCACAGATCCACTGGTTTCCGTCCAGTTGCTCTTACCCATTGAGCTACCATGGCCAATTTGCCGTCATGATAATAAATTCTCCAACTGACTCATAATTAGACTGCCTGGTAAACCACTAGGGCCTCTCGCATCTGAGATACACCATTTGTGGCGACTTACCATTGTAAGTACTTGAGTCGCAGGCTTCATCATTTAACTCTTATTATTTTAGTTAATTGATGGAAATTATTCATTTCTTCACACTAGCCGTATACAGGCTAAGGTATTGGATTGATAAAGTCGACATGAAAAATTCAATACCACGACTGGGATTTGAACCATAGACCTATTGGTTTCCATCCAGTCGCTCTTACCCATTGAGCTACCATGGCCATTATCATTTCACATCATCTCTTATATGGTGGTCTCTTTTAGGGTAGAAGTGATGGCAGGTGCGTCGGCATTGCATGGCAGGATGATGTGCTCTTGGTAAAACTTCACCCTCTGGTGGGACAGTCTGCAGTCTCTGAACCTGGTCTGGTGGGGCCATTTGCAGACCACAGTACAATGGGAAACAGTTGTTCTGGCCTGCCGAGGAGTTTTCATCGAGTAAAGTGTAGGGATCCTGCCCTCTGCACTGTCATAGCTCCTTGGGATTACCGCCCTTGTCTCCTCTTGCCTCATCCTTCCTCCCAGGGGTATCATACTTGGGAACATAGGTACAATAGACCAAGTAGGGACCTCCGTGCCAAATCCCCTCCGTAGCATAGTCCAGTCCATATACCTAATTGCATTTTTGTCCATCCTTTCTTTCCTTAAAGATGGACAACATCCTTAATTATTTGCATATTCTCCAAATTGTAATTAAGTAGCATTAATTACAATTAAGACTACCAAAGACTTAAAAATATTTATCATAATATAAAAGCGAAACAGTTATATGTATTTCTGAGATAATATCTGTTTGAAAATGTAGGTACACAGAAAAATGTGTCCAGCAAAAACATCTTCTGTGTACGGTTTGACAGTAACACTAAAACAGTTATGCAGCAACAGGAGGATAAATGTAATTATTGATTCTAGATGTAGTTGTCATTGTCATCTCCTAATGTGGAAACATTTTGGCTCTGATAATTCAGCTGACTTTAGTATTTGTGATTACTTTCCTCAGAGTTAGTTCATAGAAAAAATAAATTGCACAATTAATTACTTATTATGCCAAAAGATTAATCCACTATGTACCATGAAACACCTTATCCTACGCTGAACTTCAGAATCAAGCTTCAAGTGTGCAAGAAACAAAATTAACATCATTTGAATAAGTTTTGTTTTTCCAGATGATTTTTTCTTTTGGATCAATAAATGACATTGTCATTTTTAATAATAAAATAAAATACAGTTTATTTTAAGATATATTTGTTCTAGTTTACTACATAAATCAACAGATGCATTTACCAGATTCTGTATTTCAAAAGCTGTTATTCTTTTTGGACATATTTTCCTGTATTAAAATTATGCTAATGAGCACAAAGGCTCTTTTGGATAATATGTTACATTATTAAAGAATAGAGGTGTCATCTAATATCACACATAAAACCATCTCATACTGGCCTTTCCAAACAAGAAATAACTTGAGACATTTCACCCAGACAAATTGATTTTTTGAGAACAAACCCAGAACACTGAATATTTTATACATTATCGCTTTGGAGATGTTAAACGGCTCAGTTGCACTATCCGATAGAGGCCGGAGAAGAGGAGAGATGTTGGAATGGCATCCTCGGCTGTTGCAGGGGATCGGAAGCCTATTCAGTGCACTGAAAGTGGTCCGGCTACTGCGCCTGGGCCGCGTGGTAAGGAAGCTGGACCGCTATCTGGAATACGGTGCCGCCATGTTGATATTGCTACTGTGCTTCTATATGCTTGTCGCGCACTGGCTCGCGTGCATCTGGTACTCAATAGGGCGCTCTGATGCTGATAATGGGGTGCAGTACTCTTGGCTGTGGAAGCTGGCCAATGTGACGCAGACCCCATACTCTTACATATGGTCCAATGACTCCAACTCTCCAGAGCTCGTTCACGGTCCCACCAGGAAGACGATGTATGTGACAGCGCTCTACTTCACCATGACCTGCATGACCAGCGTGGGTTTTGGCAACGTGGCTGCTGAGACGGACAACGAGAAGATTTTCACCATATGCATGATGATTATTGCAGGTAAGCTAGCACCATTTTGTACCCTTCTTGCTCTTTGCTTCTTGCTATTGCTGCTGCTATAGCTGATGTTAGATAATGTAGTAGTCCATGTTGCTGAGGTTTTCAAGTAAAATATTTATATGCTGACCTTAGTATTAAGGATGTCTCTTTACTGGAAAGCATCAGCCATGGAAAAAGCACTTTGTAATTCTAATGTATTGTATATGTATATTCTTCTTTTTATATTCAAGTATCAAATAACATTGATTGTTATTTTGATCAGTAACTTGTTTAGATAATAATCACTGCTTTATGCTTAAATATTAAAAGATGTTACATAGTAAAACAATGTCTTACTAAGTAATTTCTTTCTCTAAACTTCCAGTTCCTACATATAATTTGCAGCACAAAATTCACTTAGAAACCAGCTGTGCAAAGAATAAACCAATTTATTTCTTTACATTTTGTATATGTATACAAGGAAGCAACAAATCCCAGTGGTAATCAGTTATAAAAACAAGGCATTCATGAATGTACTATTTTATATTACAGTAGAAGCCTGAAATAAATGCATTTGTTGGGGGACATCCTTTATCCCTACGTTATAACCTTACCATGGTATAATAGAGTTGTAACACTAGAAGAGAAAAAAAATTAATCCCGCTCAGTTGGAGGAGAGAAATATGCATGCAATAATAAATTACAGTAATTACAGTATATATTATACACTCATATAAAATGTAAATATGAGGTACATCCAGAAAGTAAGTTCTGTTTGGTAATAAAATTAAATTGTGTACAGATACAGAAAAATTATTTATTGCACAAAATTCTACAGCTCTTAACCTACTTTTCCACACAACTGCCGAAACTGCAGGTATTTGTTATAGCGAGGCACAAGTTTTTCTATACCTTCTTCATAGAAGCTTTCCGCCTTTGTCTTCAACCCGTTGGAAACATTTCCTTTCAGCTCTTCGTCATTGTTGAAGTATTGACCGCCAAGGAAAGATTTGAGATGCAAAAACAGATGAAAGTTGCTAGGAGCAAGGTCAGGGCTATACGGTGGGTGGTCAAACACGTCCCTTCCAAATCCCTGTAGGTTGTTTTTCGTCACATTTGCAGTGTGTGGTCGTGCATTGTCGTGAAGAAACACAACACCTTTAGACATCGCAAATTTGCTGATAAATTTCAATTGGTTTCACTTTCCTAGCATTCAGAAAACGAATCACAGGTCTGATTTCACAAGCGGCGGGATTTTCAATCAACACCGACATTGTAAACAAGCACAACAAAGTGTACGTGGCTGACAGTGATCTCACAATGGTGCACGGTTCTTCTCCTTGATACAGAGTGTCTACCACGCATATGCAGAACTGCAATCACCACACTGCAGCAGAGATAAATTGAAACAGAACTTACTTTCTGGACTTCCCTTGTATATTACATTACTTTTAAAATTATTCACCGAATGTGCTGGGAGATACATTCCATCCTGTAACCAATCTGGATTTATATTCCACTGTACATATTTTAAACCAATCTAATTTTTCCTTGTTTTAAAAAAAACAGTAAGTTTTGTGGTAAAATGGAAGATAGGAATGCTGTTTGATTCATTTTGCCTCTCCATCCACAGAATCACATTGTTTAAATGAGCTATCACTTCATTAACATTCAAAATGTTTTCTTCCGCCTCCACATCATTTTCACCACTATCATCTTCACTATCTTCTTGTTCTTCATTGTCATTCTTGTTATGGACAACATTAAGAAAATTAAGACCTGAAGCTTTCCTAGCGACGAATATGCTCAAGTTGTTCTCGGAAAGCAAGCCAGGGGAAAAGACAATTAGAAATCGACATTTCGAGAGTGTGCATCTCTCCCATTATCAGAATATTTATTAAATGTTATAGCCACAAATGAATCACTGGCTATAACACAAATACAAACAAAGATAAAACACTATCAAAATCCACGTTACAGAACAAAAGACTGTTTTCAGTAAATTAAATGCCAGGTCAGGAGATGGCGTGAGTATAGAAAATTAACTGGGTCAAAGAAACGTAACTATTTAACTTGATTAGCAAGCTGCCTTGATCTTTGCTTCTTAAATTGACGGATTTCCATTTTTAAGGCCGGTTTCCAAGAGGAGGTGAACTGAAATCCAGCATCACAATTAAGCATGCTCCTTTCAGAGGAAATTGCCAAAGCCTCCTTAATTCTCCGCTCCCAGTAACTGTTGCATATTGCCAAGATGGTCGTCTCCCGAAAATTGGCTCTATGGTCGTTATCAAAACAATGCTCTGCCAGCCCAGACTTCTCAGGTTGCATTAAACGAATGCTCCGTTCATGTTCGATTATTCTAGTAGCGATGGTCCTTCCGGTTTGTCCTATATACGGTGTCCCACATTCACAGGGACACTCCCAGAACTTGGAAGTCCAGTTTGTCTTTCACTGGTCTCAACAGATGTTTAATCTTCAGAGGTGGCTTGTTTTTAACTTGTTTCTTCATGTATGAAATACATTTTAAGCAATTTCTCGACTTGGCTCTGTATTGTTTTGGATCCTAATTTACAAAGAAAACTGATGGCATAACTAGTTTATGCAATGTTCAGTGACTGGGAAAAAAAAAAGCCACTCGAATTAGCCAGGACTGTGTCTCAGATGTGGGTTACATCACTCCTACCACATTCCCTCCCCATTTGCAAGGTGTGATTTCATTCAACAGTATTATACATATTGTTACTTTCCTGGAATGCAGCGGTCAGAGTCACCATTTATTGCAGAATATTTTTATTGCAACTTCCCTTATAAAAAAGTCAAATAACTAACTTCAAAATTTTTAATGAGGACATACTTTTATCCACATTAAATTGAATCCGCAATATCTTGGACCACACTATTTCAGGCTTCTACTGTATTTAATTCAAATTAATATATTTAAAATTAAAATGTACTTTCACAACCAAAACATCCTTCGATCTGCATAAAATTTTGCTGTGATAATCTTTAGACATCAAGTTATGCTATCATTCCACTTATTCCTTGGTTATTTCAAGAAAATTACCAATAAACTAAGTGCTAAGTGACATAGGTTAAATACAAAAAATATGAGCTTATCAGGTTGATACTTTAACTAATTTGATTACAGTACTAGGATATTTCTCTTAACTTCTACATGTAAATTATAAACAAAATGTCAAATATGTGTACATATGCACAAAACTATTGTACATATAAATATAATATGATCTGATGTACAGGCATGTGGCTCACAATAAATATCGCTTTACATCCACATTAGACAAACCTCACAAATATTTATTGTACAATAAAATACGGAATAAATAAAATCTTTTTATAATGAATTATAGAGTAAATAAAAAACATACATAATTTTGAAAAAGTAGAATCATAATCCATTTGATTCTACCTTTGCAATCATGTCCTACACATGGCTTATTTGAAAAAACAATTACTATAAAATAAACAATATTTATTATGAAAAAGTTTAAATATATCTATTAAAAGGAATTTTATAATACAGAATAAATGAATTACTGTAAAAACAAAATTTAAAACATTATTGTCTGTAAATATGTACAAATGTTTTAAATTTTTAATGTGTTCCTCAAATACAAAGTTAGCCACAAAAAGTTAATCGGAATAAAATGATATCTAATGATGGTCATGATATTAATTATGGAAAACAACTTTATGAAGCAGAACATTTTCAATAAGTATGGAAGGAATAATCACATTACACCAAAAACAAAATAAGGAACTATGTACATCAATAATTCAACAGAAACAGTGTGAGTGAAGCAATGTGTCAATATCTTCTCGATTCACTTTTGTACTAATTTGTGCTTCACTGTCCCTACGCTTCTTCCAAGTTTATACTTTGATTGTTACTATTCTTCATTGATTCTTAAGAGTAATAGAAAATGTAATACTTTGTAATTTCTTTGTAGGGGAAAAGCACTGTTTGATACCATTTTGGTGCTTCACACAAACATTTGACAAGGTATTGCACCTAGATATCTGCACAAACTGCACAAAATTGAATATCCTGATTATCTGTACAATTGACAATTTATGGTTACTCCAACTGTACCTTATCAGGCATGCACTCTTGAGTCAAATCTTCTTCTACAACAAGGATTAGGCTATTGGACCTGTTCAAAAGTCTTCAAGAATGAGCTGTTAGATATCTCTTGCATGCTAGTAATAAATAAATAATTGCACTCTTAAGGCTTCCAAAAAGTCTTCAAAGAGCACAACATTACTTTGGCCCCACAACACCTTTTGAAATCACATTATACAAAGGAGATATCCACGGACAAAAAAATCAGGTGTGTACCGTATAAACTGCAAAGGCTGTGACAACTTTTACATTGGAAAAACTAAAAGGAACTTGAACATTAGGCTTAAAGAGCCTTTTAGGAACATCAGGAACAAAGAAATAGATAAATTGGCGGTAGCTTGTACAAAATTGAATCGAGAATATATTGACACATTGCTTCACTCACACTGTTTATTCACAGGACATGTTTCAAGAGCTCTTGCTCCTATCCTCAGCTGATACTGAGTCGAGTATCAGCTGAGGATAGGAGCAAGAGCTCTTGAAACATGTCCTGTGAATAAACAGTGTGAGTGAAGCAATGTGTCAATATATTCTCGATTCAATTTTGTACTAGTTTGTGCTTCACTGTCCCTACGCTTCTTTCAAGTTTATACTTTGGCGGTAGCTTACTATTTTTGGAAGGAGAATCACGATATTGAACAAGAAATTCACTTATTAAAAAGTGTCCAAGGTCCAGCTGCATTAACCACATGGGAAAAAAAATTTCATAAAGAAATATGAAAGAAAATTGTTCAATTTCGATACTACCTTTGAAGAGAACCCAAACTTCAAGTTCATCAAGATACTGACAGAGATGCCCCTATCACCACCAAGAAGTTCACCAAACCAACACCTATTAGTCGACAACAGCTGATGATGTTAGGAAGATTCTAACAAAACATGTTCTATTTATTTATTTTTTATTTGTCAATAGACTGCAAAGCAGTTTCTGACATTGCCAATTACAATCTAAAAGTTTACAAGTTTCTAGGTAAATACTAGCAATAAGTGGAGCATTGAGTACAAGTTTGACACAAAATTATATTAATTTTGTGATTTAAGATAAAATAAGTATGGAAGAAGATTATATAGACATTTTTAAAAATATTGATGGCTGTTGTGATGTTAATGAAGAAGACATGGACAATGATGGAGGTTATAAACTGATTACAGAAGAAGGCATCATTGCATCATGCACTGTTATTGAAAATGAAGAGTATTCAGAATCACATAGTATTGATGAACCTGCTGTGACTATGACCCATACACAATCAGTAGCAAACATAGTGAAATTGATGCTTCATTTCGAGAGTAAAGTGGAAACATTGCCAAATGGTCTTCTAATGTTAAAGCAGAAGCAAGATTGCACGGCTTGTAAGTGATACGCTAAACAGAGTCCGCAGAAGCTCACTGCCTCTTTTACGAGCAAAAGTTTGTAACTATAGTCTATACAGTGCAAATACATAGGCTATTAGAGTACATACAATGTATGTGCTTTTAGGTGAACGTGTGCCGATAGTAATTTCTAAATGCCATTTCGATGATGTACATGTTTTTTAGGTTGTTCTTCATTCTCTGGATAACCTGAATTCCTGTTAACTTGGATCGGCCCTGGTCCCAATTGATCCGGGTAAACAAGGTTCTACTGTATTAAAAATATTGCAAAATTCCTTAGAGAATATAAGATCACCTTTAAAATTTGAGAGGATACATGAATCACAAAGTTTAATGTATAATTGGGCATTCCACCATGATACATCATTGGCATTATCACAAAGGC
Organism: Mantis religiosa; assembly: GCA_030765055.1. Lineage (NCBI taxonomy): Eukaryota > Metazoa > Arthropoda > Insecta > Mantodea > Mantidae > Mantis > Mantis religiosa. The sequence continues at coordinate 34,474,147 of CM060959.1, forward strand.
CAAAGATCCAGTGTTAAGGTCCTGACTATGGCACTGAGCTTTTTAAATCTCATTCACTTCTTCAGTATTACACATTGTCATAAAAATGGAAAGCATTTCACTATTTATATCAATCTGATGAACACATTGGTCAAAATAAGCATGGAGTTGGTTCATTTTTCCAAGAATTGTTAAACTGCAGTAAAAAGTACCTACAGTATTCAGGCTCAGATTCAGATTTATTCACCAGCAAAATCTGAACAAAATATGGGCTTCATCAAAAAGTGCTAAGATAAGCATTATTATATTATGTTTAAGAAAAGGACATAAGGTTGCATCAAGATGAAACACTGATACCTCGCATTTGCCTTAATCACTGTGGGAAACCTTGGAAAAAACCACAGTCAGATATACAATTTCATCTGAACATTTTAAACTGATTAGATTTTGATATACATTATATTTACAATTGAGGTGATTAGAGTACTAAAATATAGGTGATGTAGAGTACAATCTTGGTCTTAGAGGTTGTCATCAAGCTTCTTCTTGAGCCAAAGTGCTGCTCCCAAATGAACAAGATCCATGAAACAAACAAGTTCAGAGGGGCAGTATTTTCAAAAATTAACTAAGATAATTAATGCTAAGATCTTATCCTAGTTATGAAATTATTAAATGCATCATACGCATATGATAACTTACTCTTTAGGAGTTTGTAGTTTTTAATAAGTAAAAATTGGTTTGGTATCTTCTTTTATTTTTCAGAATACTAAGCCTGTTAAATAAAGTTAAACTAATTTGATTCCATCTTTGTATGTAAAACTATACTGTGCCTAACTTTCCTAAAAGTATTTTGTTTTCATTCCAAGTTTTTTCTTTTTGTGGCAGCTGTTGCAGATCATAGAATTCCTTTATTTGTTCTATTTATTCTTAGGGAATTAATAATTTGTTTCAAATGATCACGCATTTGAACTGAAGATAGATCCTATAAGTGGTTAGGAAATGAATCTTTCTATTGCAATATTTTAGTTGGAGTATTAATATTAACCTTAAGTTATGTTTACAAAACATTCTTCAAATTTTGTATTCCTTTTTATTTGAATGTAAAGAATACATATAATTATCCTAATTATCCAACATAATTTTCAAAGTACTACTTCTAAGTATTAAATATTGTTTAAAGGAATCTAATTATTAAAAATGATAGGCATATAACTTTAAAATATATTATTTGCTGCGGTGAATCCTATTCTTTTGAAAAGAGGTATTCATCTATAACTTCAAACATTTTAAAAATCCCTTAGATGCTTTATAATAATCATCTATATGCCTTCATAACATCATCATGCCAGTCATTGCCCATTAAAATTTCTGAGCTTAACAGTGATGTTCATGTATTAATAAAAACTGGTAATTTCCAAATATGTAAAAATACTTCAGTTTGTTTAGTAACTTAATATAATGTTTCTTGTAACAGCACTACTTTATGCCACAATCTTTGGCCATGTGACAACTATCATTCAGCAGATGACTTCAGCAACGGCGAAGTACCATGACATGCTCAACAATGTTAGGGAATTCATGAAACTTCATGAAGTACCCAAAGCTCTTTCTGAACGTGTAATGGACTATGTGGTATCCACATGGGCCATGACCAAGGGGTTGGACACGGACAAGGTAAATCAGGTCAGGCAAGTTTACTCTGAAATCAAGTGACATTTGTTGGAGTACTTTATGGATATTTTTCTATTTTGCCTTCTTTCTCACTCACCCCACTTCTTGATCTTGGCCTAGCTTGATTTTAAAATAGTAACTAGTTTTAGTTGATGCTGGCTTTCATTTTAAACAAAGCTCCAACAATGTTACTTATTTCAGATTCCTCTTTTTTCAGTATATTATTGCACAAATGGAAAATTTGTGTTTATTCTGCAGCCTTGTATCATAGAAGCAGTTTAGTACCTATTGATCCGATACATCATCACAGGATGTGCACAAACACCCAATCTCAACATTATTCCCTTTCTTTTATTTATTTCACACAAATATAAAAATTTTTAAAGCAACAATGTTCATTAATTCCTAAATGTTTTTAAGATCATATCTCAAAAGTATATAATTGCAGAGGTATTTCACGTTTCTAACCCTAGAACAATTATTGTAAGTTAAAGTTTTCATTCATTTTGCTAACAGTGGCATTATACCTTTGTGGTTTGTAACAGAAAATTATAAAAGTTTTATAAATAACTCAATTATATCAGAATCTGACCAAGCTTTAGTGTTTATTGCCATGAATTGTTTTTTACCCAGAAACGAATTCGGTTTCATCTTACTTTGTCCTAAAGCATTTTCATCTATATACATTTTTCTAAGAATTTTATACCAACTTCTACTTACCTGTGACATTTTGCCTGCTAACATTTGTACCTACTTCCTTCTTGCCAGTGAAATTTCATCTACTATACTTCGTAACTTTGGTAACGCTCTGTATACAGTGATTACAGGGATTTGTAACAAAAAAGCTACAATTAAGCCACTATTTAAAAACTGAAATATTTTAACAGTTGAGCCAACATTAGTAATGGAATGTCTTTTATATACAAAAAATAATATTAGTAATATTTCTTTAAACAGTACATACATACTATGTTGGTAAGAAATTGTATAAATCTTGTCATATACAACATATGAATTGTAATAAACTTTGAATTTAAATAAAAATCTTGGTAGGTGCTATATTTCTGTTTGTACAACGTCAAAAATATTTTAGATTATTGAGTTAACAGTTGGGTTGTGCTCTGACCAGTGGTTAGACCACTTGACTCTCACCTAGACGACCGAATATGAGATTTGTGGTGTATGACACAGTGTTAGGGGGGGGGGCGTTCCCCACCATCATTCCACCAATTGCACTATTATTAAATTATAGATGAGTCATATTTATTTCAATTTATACATGAGCTTTTTCGAAATACATATAACTAAAGCCTTTCCTCATATTTTTAAAACATGGTACAGATACATAGACGACATCTTTGCAATAGTACACTACAAACAGATAGATGATGCTTTGAAACCAATCAACCTTCAAGAACCCAACATACAGTTCACAGTAGAAACTGAAGAGGACTGTACTCTACCTTTTTTGGACCTTAAAATCACAAAAAACAATGAAAAACTGGAATTTGGTATTCATAGAAAAGCAACATACACAGATAATTACATCAAAGCAAATAGTTTCAACCCAATTCTACACAAACATGCAACCATCAACAGTCTCACACACATTAGTAAATCTACCCCTCAGCCAGCAAGAATATCAAAAAGAATACCATCAAATCTTAAAAACTGCAATTAAAAATGGATATGGAAAAAGCCTTGTAGATAAAAAACTATAATCATTCGAACTTCAAAAGAAATTAAAACAGATCACAGCTCTCACACCAATAAAACAAGAAATTAGATTTGCTTAATTCATATACCACCCCTGGGCCACAAAAAAGTTCCAAAACGTGTTCAAGAAATACAATATAACATTGGCACCAAAAAACAATTACAACATTAAAAACTTACTTAACAGTAATAATACTGATAAGATAAAACCAGAAGAAAAGTCACGCATTTACAAGATTAAGTGTAAAGACTGAAAAAATTTACATAGGGAGGACAAAAAGAAACATAGGCACTAGAAAGAAAGAACATTTTAGGCACCTAAGATACAAAAATATTGATAAGTCTGCAATAGCAGCTCATTTCTGGTCTGAAAATCATGAAATTGAAAATAGCACCAAATTACTAAAATACGTACAAAAACATAGTGAACTCGTCATATGGGAGAGAATAAACATAGAAAAACATAAAAACCAACTAATGAACTTTGAAATCCTGCCAGAGTTAGATATTCAGCAGTCACTCTGTATAATAAACTACCGGCCAATCTGAAAAACATAAAATCCATGAGGTGTTTCAAACTATCGTTGAAAGAAATTTTATTAAGTGATTCATATTATGATATAGGTGAATTTCTAGATACACTGAAGCTGGCCATATAATTGTATATATTTGTGATGCATTTTAAATGCTGTGTAGTTGTAGAGCCATGCAACTATATATATTTATGAGTTCATGCTTAGATCTTGTTAATTGCACTTGATGCAACTTATTTTTTGTTTTTTTGTTTTTATACTTGTATTGTTTGTATTGTTCTAAATATTTGTATTGACGTATCCAATGTCATTGTATTGACTTAACGGATGAATAAAACTACTACTACTACTACTACTACAGAAGACAACCCCACATTTAAATTCATCACAAAATCAACAGATGGCAGCAGCAACTGCAGAACTACCCACACCACTGGATCAAGCTTTAGTCGCATTAGAGCCAATGATGCAAACAATGGTTTGCAAAACATGTCCTCAATATAGGTACATAAGCCAATGTGGAATAAATACGACTCATCTATAATTTAATAATTATATTGCTTCACTGTGGTGTTCCAATAAAGTTAAATTTTGATAAATTGCTCTATTATCAACTTTCCATTCATCCACTTTGCCCTCATTCCATTCATCTACTTCTCTCACTCTCATTTAAGTCATTGGGTTGATCATCCATCCTGGATTTCTCTATCTGATCAATCCGATGCCTAATGGCATAAGGGGTAGAGGACCAAGAATTCCCTAATGCCACAATAGTGGTATAACTAAGGAGATTAAAGAAAAAGAAGAGCTAACATTGCATCTATATATCTTATATCGAGATTTAACTGTATTGGAACACCACAGTGAAGCGAAATAATATCTTATATTTATTTTGTGACATGGAGTTAAATGAGTACTACATGGCAAAGTGAGAAAGCATATCAGGAAAAATTTGCAATACAGAGATGTTTATCTGAGCTTATCGCTCATACACGGCAAGTCCATACTGTATACTCTGTTCAGATATAATCATTTCTTCTGGACAGCAATGTGGCATACATCGGCAGGCACGAGAAAACATATCATATAGACACACGCAGCTTCCAATTGCTCTATTTGTGTTTTGTAACTTACTGTACGTCAACTTACTAATATTTCACTCTTCTGATCGATCAGATAAGACCCGATAAGAGACGATCACAGTGCTGATCACCTGGAGGTCAATATGCCTCAATGCTCTGTCGAGTTATATAATAGGTTATATTTTTTACATTAATAATACATCATAAATATTGTGACAATAAATGTGTACACATGGTATAGATGTAGGGTTATTAAAACATATTGTAATTCCCTACTCAGGCTCTTCAATGCACAAGAAAATCATTAGTCATAGGGAAAATTATGCCTCTAGAGACACACTAAAATCCTTCTTTAGTAGTTGCTGGAAATGTTGATGTTCCATTCTTAAACAGTCAGCATACCTCATAAAAATGTTCTCACTTATTTGCCTAAGCTCAAGAGCAGGAATTCTTATGGTTTTTCATGATGTTGTCACTAAGTTCCTTTAGTGTAGAAGGATTAGAACAAGGATTCCTGCTAGTGAGTTTAGGCAAGTGAATGAGATGACTTTTATGAAATATACTACCTGTTTGACACCAGTAGCTCAACATTTCCAGCATTTGCTGTAGGATAAGAATTTTAGTGCACCTTTGATGGCACAATTTTCTTAGTACTCTCAGTTCTCTCCCAGATAGAGAGAGCACAATGAACAGGTTACCATATTCATATTATTCATATTCATTTATTTCATCCTTAAGATCATGTTTATATGATATGGAATCGTCAACATTGTACATTAGGAATACAATTCAATTTACAATTTACAATAAGAATAACGGTCATTCACACACATATGGATAGAGTAAACATGAAAAATTCAATGCCACGACCGGGATTTGAACCACGCATCTCCTGGTTTCTGTCCCGGCTGTGGCATTGAATTTTTCATATTGACTCTATAAAAAACCTTAACCTATATACGGCTAGTTTGAAGAAATGATTAATTTCCATCAATTAACTAAAAAAAGTTATAATATGTTTTAATAACCTAAGGGTTGGGGTAGCGCACTTGTTTGCGGCTTCCATACAAAGGGTCCCGAGTTCGATTCTCAGCTCTGGGGTTGGTGATTTTAAGTTGACCCTATCCCACCTTCACCTCTGTCTAGCAAATGTGAAGTGTTCCCTATGCCCAACGTAGTTCAGAGCCCACAGTATAAGCTGTAGGTCCTCTCACCTCACTGTTATTTTCACTATCACCCTATCATTGTAGGTAATGGGCCCACCCTCTGGGTGCCTCCACCTGAAAAATGGGTCTGGCCATCAAGTGGTGGGGCGAGGGTTACCCCGAAGGTCAAGCTGCCATGTGGGGAGTGTTGGTAACCAACCAACCATGTTTCAATAACCCTAGTATAGGTATATTTGATAACTTAGTGACAAATTCCAAACAACTCCAAAGTTTAAATTTTAAAAGAGTTTATACTGAGAGTGAAAAATTTAAAGTTTGAAAATGCCTGCATTTAAGGCATGACAAGCCTCATAGGTTCCAACAGAGGAAAATGAATACAGAAAATTACTGATATTAAATAAGTAAAAATCATGCCAATATTAGCATTGTAAAGAGAACAACTATAGTAGAAGTTATAACAGTAGTTTTAGTTATGTGTGTTTGGAGGAATTTAGTAACAGTGACATTCAAAATTAATTGTAAAAACTATTTTTAGTTGGTTTTTTGACACTCTTCACTTACTTTTTTATATTATTGAGGGACTAGTTTCAAAGGCTGTTGCCTCCATTTTCAACCTCTCCCCAACTAGCATCTGTTAATGTCTGCTCTCCTCCCTCTGGTGGTGGAACTATGAACTTCTTGTCAAATTATCTACTGGTAGGATTTCACCAGGAAGGACCACATAACGAACTTTGAAATCCCAAATTATCTACTGGTAGGATTTCACCAGGAAGGACCACATAACAAACTTTGAAATCCCAAATTATCTAATGGTCGGATTTCACTGGTAAGTACCACATAATGAACTTTGAAATACCACCAATAGATAATTTGACAAATAAGTTCATAGTTCCATCATCAGAGAGAGGAGAGCAGACAACAACAGATGCTAGTTGGAGAGAGGTTGAAAATGGAGGCAACAGCCTTTGAAACTAGTCCCTCAATAATATAAAAAAAGTAAGTGCCGAGTGTCAATAAACCAACTACAAATAGTTTTTACGAGTAGTTTTAGTGTTGGAACAAATGTCTTGTTAAAAAAAAAAACACGTACATGAGCAAAATGAAACTAAAATCCAGGTGCATTTTCTTTTTCTTCATTTATACCTCACCTTTAACTTCAGTGGTCATATTGAGAGCTTTTCCTTTGGAACATATTGCCTTTAGGCAATGGTGATAATTTGTATATGGTGGGTTTAGTTTCTGTTTTTTCCTTTTTTTTTAATTAGATCACACATATATTCACACTCTCATTCATACTGTCAAACTTTGGAGTGAATAGGGAATAATCTTGGCTAGAGAAAAATACCCACTCCCCAGCTGGGAATCGAACCTGGGACTCATCACACAACAGACAACTGCTCTACCAATGTTTTGAATTTGTCAATGAAAAGAGCAGATATCTGTTGATGTACATTGAAAACACCACAAAAGGACAGAAAGGAAAATACTACACAGTATTCATAGATTATAAGAAACCTTTCGACAAGATAAATAGGCAAATACTAATGCAAAAACTTGAAAGATCAAACACCAAGAATCTCCACATCAATGGAGTGATTGCAAGTATATTGTCATATAATCTAGGCCAAATCGAAGATGGAGTGACCTCCTCAGCATATATAAGACAGAAGACAAATGGAGTACTGCAGGGACACTCTATCAGCCCTCTGGTATTCAACATCACCACTGTTGACATAGTTACAATAGTAAAAGGACTGCCACAAACAAATGTGATTATGTATGCAGACGACATGATGCTGGGCTCACTAGACAAGGAGGAGCTACAGGTAGCACTTGAAACATTACAAGAGTGGATGGATGACAGCCAATTTGCCATTAACGAAGCAAAAACCATGCAGACAGTATTTCGCAAAGGAGGGAGACTACCCCCAAATGATGATCTATGGAACTCCACTGGCAATAGTCAATAGCTTCAACTACCTGGGAGTCACATTTCAACCAAGAATTTCACCATTCAAGACATACATACAGAAGAGAGTAGCCACTGCCATCAAAGCCATGTACGACATAAAGAACCTATATTTACTAGCTCTCGACACACTAATGATCTTGTTTTTGCCCACATTATTTCTATACTGTACGCCATATGGTATATAACTAATGTGGAAAAAGATGAAGAAAGACGACTTTAAAAGGCTGGAGAAAGTAAACGTGAGATATCTTAAGAAGGTGCTAGGTGACTGTTTATCAGCTTACCAGGGAGATTTTCTTCTTGGAAGACATTTGTCTGATGGATCTGCTGCCATCTACTGGCACATATGAGGAAGTGTCAGAAGAGAAAGATCCACTAGTACTTCTATACCTCTAGTGCAGTGCTGGAAAGATCCTGGATCAAGTAAAATTAATCCCAGAGACATATCATCATAAAACTAGTGACCAATGGCTTCCATAATGGAGTATGTAAAAACAAAAACTGCCATAAGCTGTGTTAAGCTGTTGTTGTGAATTGGTGGGAACCAGTGTGAAAGATATCACATCCTGAAATGTGTCTACAGAGAAGAGTCTATCTCTGAGTTAATAGTTTATCACTCCTTTTTAATAAACCAAAACAGGCAACATGGCAGAACATATTCAAATAAAAAAATAAGGACTTGATGAACTTTTAAATCCCACCAATAGATAATTTAACAAAGAAGTTCATAGTTCTACCACCAGAGAGAAGAGAGCAGATGACAACATCCGATTGCTGGATTGAGGTTGAAAATGGACACAATGGCTTCCAAAACTAGTCCCTCAATAATATATAAATGTAAGTGATGAAGTGTTAAACAACCGACTACAAAAAGTTTTTTCAATTAGGAAATTACATACTTTTGTAAATAATTGTTTGAGGAAAATTCTGCAGATATGTTGGCTGGATATTATAACAAATGAAAAACTCTGGGCAGGAACAAACCAAGATGAAATAAAGGTGCAATTAAGAAAGAGAAAATGGAACAGGATAGACCATATGCTCAGGAAAGTAGAAGGTCATAGATGAAGATGGAAGGCCTTTATTGATGCTCTGTGTTCCACAAAGGAATAATAGGAACCAAGTCAAGTAAGTCAAATCCACAGAAGTCGCAACATACAGTTCTGTCCTTGACGATCACACTTCACATTGTCCACTCATATAATGACATCATTTGGGATTTGATTGGATTGGATTGGATTATGCTATGGAGGGGACTCAGCACGATGTTCCACTCTTGGTCTTTGTATCTATTTGTACCCTGGGAGGAAGGGCAGTTGAGATAATGTAATGTACTTCTACTATTGTCTTGCTACATATGGTTAGACCAAAGAACAGCATAATTGTAATGTAACAATGTGTCAAATGGCTCATGTAGATGATGAAAAAAAACATATATATATATATATATATATATATATATACAGAATGTTTCGAAATGACACCAAACGAATATATAGAATTAGTTGCTTAGCTTCTATGTGATGCATATAGATAGTTTTAACCACCAATATAGTAGCAATAAAAAATTTTCCAGAATGAGTTTGGATTAGACAGTGACAGGAACAATGTCGCGTGCCTCACACTATTGAAGGAATCACAGGGAGGTGACACACCATGCCGTTTGTTGTAGAAGTTTGTAAACATACTGGTATACTCCACGGTAGCCTGCCACCCTTAAAAATGTCTTTGGCATATTAAACTGCAATAAAGAAGCTCCAAAATTCCATTATAACAGTCCATGATGGAAAATAAGTTGGTGGACATATGCAACTTAAATCTTTTAGAGGAAAGTTAATGTTAGTGAGATTGAGGATTGAAGCATTAAATGATAAAAACAACAGAGAAGAATATCAAAGAATTGTAGTTAAAGATAACCAAAACTAAATGCCTTATGCAATGAGACAAGCATTTTATTTCACTGTGTTTAAGAATACTAAATAAAGCATTTATAACTTAAAAGGAAGCTGTTGATTTTACAATAACTGTTTAAAAGTACTGTACAATTAAGATCATAGCAAAATGAGCAACCCTAGAATTGTCCGAGTCATTAGTTGACTTTTTCACAAGTAACTGTCCTTTGTCCCATTACCTGAAAGCGAGGCTAGGGTCACTGATAATGAGCAAGGAGCAGTGCTTTTGTTTTCATGACCGGTGCGTCCCAAAAACAACCTTTGAGGTTTGCAACCAGTACTTTCTGCACTGCCTAGTCACAAAATAATGTAATATTTAATGCTACATAAAATTATATATAAGAGAATTTCGAAGCTGCAACACCGAAATTCGGACTAGTTAAGTTATAAACTATGAAACTATATTCGTTCGGTGTCATTTTGAAACAACCTGTATATAAATCAATATGAAATGCTCCTCATTGCTCCAGAACAAGTTTATATGTATATCAGCTTTCATTTAGGTATTTGTTTATCATTATATATTAAGCTACTTGGAAGGTTCATAGCAGATATTTATCATCATACATATTGCTTCTATTCCCTTTCTTATGTCCATACCTGTTACTACAATTTTTCTCAAAACTAATTGTTGAGGTTGTTTGCCTCTAGAAATTAGAGATTTTTCTAAAGAAATGTCTACTAAGATTAATATAAACGTTTATATGGTTTCTGTCATTAAATACTTGGTCGCAATAAGAGAAGGAATACTGCATTAAAAATTATGTAAAATAATGTTTCCTTCAATTTGTCTATGCAATTTTATAACAATAGGCATATATTTCAGTTTTTGTAACGCTTCAAAAACAGATATATTGAAGTGATACACTCAAACAAATAAAAATCTTTGCAAATCATTTCATACTTTTACTGCCTCTCACCTTTTCTCTTCTTGTATTCCTATGAGGTAGTGTAGGGAAACATTGACATCTTGAAGCATCCAACACCAGATACTTTATTTCATTTTTTCTAAGTTTATTCACATATTTAGATGATTTCTTTTATATAAAACGTAACTATATTTATATTCTAGACTTCAAGCCAGGTGTATAGATGATTAACCATCAACATTTTGAGAGTGTCCATCTTTCTCATCATCATACACCTGGCTTGAAGACAGAGGATATCTATAACACGAGGGCTGTTCAATAAAGAATGATCACAATTTTTTTTGACAACGTACCTTTACTCATCCTCATAATTTTGATGGTCCTTCTCAAAATAGTCTCCCCTGAATGCGATGCACTTGTCCCAGTGTTTCCGCCAGTCTTCAAAGACATGCTGGAAACCATTTTTTGATAGATCCTTCAAAATCGTCTCCGCAGCCTTCACCACTGCTTCTGATGATGGATAATGCCTCCCATGAAGGCGTTTCTTCAAGTTAGGGAATAGAAAAAAAAGTCACATGGGGATAAATCCGGACTATAGGGAGGGTGAGGGATGCACTTCACGTTGATTTTTGCAAGATATTCAGCAACAACATTGGCAATATGTGGCCGCACATTATCGTGGTGCAGCATCCAGCCTGCTCCATGGAAATGTGGTCTTTTGCGCCTGATATTGACTTGCAATGTTTACAGGACATCCCTGTAGTATTTTCCAGTTACTGATGTGTGTGCAGGTACAACATGCTGATAAACCATTCCATGTGTACCAAAGAATGAGATGACCATAACTTTCCCAGCAGAAGCAACAACTTTTGCTTTTTGGGGGGTTGGTGATGAAGGAGATTTCCACACTGAGCTTTGCTGTTTGCTATCAGGATCAAAATGATGTAGCCAAGTTTCATCAGCAGTGATTACATTTGAAAGAAGCTCCGGATCTTCCTCTAACATCAACTCTAACTGCATGTTACCCCCATTGCAGCAGTAGGCGATACTGAACATGTCTGAATTTACCTAGTTCTTACAGGCGGGAATCAGGAGTACCAACAATGAAACTACTACGGCATGTTTGCTTTACATTAAGCTAACAGAATACAATAAGATTGAATTTTAGTGCAAAAAATTATGTCCGTAAAGAAATTATGATCATTCTTTATTGAACGGCCCTCGTGTATTCATTGCCAGAAAAGTTTCAGATCTTAAGTAACTATATTTTGGGCATTGTCTAACTATGATAGTCACCACAATGTACCAGCCTGTTGGATTGTTGAATGTTGCCAGTGACTGAAGAAAATAGCTGTGTTAATCGAGATTTAACTGTATTGGAACACCACAGTGAAGCGAAAAATTATTAAATTTTAGATGAGTCGTATTTCTTACACATCTGCTTCACTTTCGTACCTATTTTGAGGACATGTTTCGCAAATCTTCGTTTGCATCTATGGCTCTTGTGCGACTGACGCTAGATCCAGCGGTGTGGGTAATTCTGGGGTTGTTGCTGCTATCTGTTGATTTAGTGATGAACTGAAATGTGGGATTCTCTTCTAGCGGGATTTCAAAGTTCATTAGTTGGTTTTTATGTTTTTCTATGTATATCCTCTCCCAAATGACGAGTTCACTATGTTTTTGTACGTATTTTAGTAATTCTGTGCTATCTTCAATTTCATGATTTTCAGACCAGAAATGAGCTGCTATTGCGGACTTATCAATATTTTTGTATCTTAAGTGCCTGAAGTGTTCTTTCTTTCTAGTGCCTATGTTTCTTTTTGTCCTCCCTATGTAAATTTTTTCACAGTCTTTTTCAGACCAGAAATGAGCTGCTATTGCGGACTTATCAATATTTTTGTATCTTAAGTGCCTGAAGTGTTCTTTCAGAAAGAACACTTCAGGCACTTAAGATACAAAAATATTGATAAGTCCGCAATAGCAGCTCATTTCTGGTCTGAAAATCATGAAATTGAAGATAGCACAGAATTACTAAAATACGTACAAAAACATAGTGAACTCGTCATATGGGAGAGGATATACATAGAAAAACATAAAAACCAACTAATGAACTTTGAAATCCCGCTAGAAGAGAATCCCACATTTCAGTTCATCACTAAATCAACAGATGGCAGCAACAACCCCAGAATTACCCACACCGCTGGATCTAGCGTCAGTCGCATAAGAGCCGTAGATGCAAACGAAGATTTGCAAAACATGTCCTCAAAATAGGTACGAAAGTGAAGCAGATGTGTAAGAAATACGACTCATCTAAAATTTAATAATAGCTGTGTTAATGTTATACACTTATGGATTAATATTGCCACGTTACAAGATTTTATTACTGTGGCTATAATAAACAGATAGCAAACTATTTTAAAATGAATATATCTATTATAAAAATTATTAGGAATTTCTCACATTATTACAGTCAAACTTTAAACTATACTTATATAATGAAGCTCCAACTGATAAAAATAAAGATGTGGCAATGTTTCCTTATCCCTCACATTCCATATGGCAATAAACAGAAAAAACACAGCACACTTTGAGGCATGTGCATGAGGTTACAGCTAAGAATGATTAAAAAAAAGCATGAATCTTAAACAAAGAAGCTTTTTGCTGCTTCTTAATAAGCTTAGCAAAAATTAAATAGGTAATTTCTTTATGAAACCAAAAAGTTCTTGGCTCAGTTTTCAAGATTGTTTTGTTTAATACACAGAGCAGATCTGCACATTTCTGATTAAAGAAACACTGTGCTATTAGCTTTGTATTGCAATCACTGTACATATGTATATATTTATATTTGTTTACTAAAAGTGTTTGCAGACCACAAAAGAGCATTAAAAGAGAAGGAATTATTACTGCTGGTACAAATATTTCTTTTATGTTAAAAATATAGCACTGAAAACTATTTTATAGTAAATACATGGGCTGTTCTTTCTAATATGTGACGCGGTGATTTTTTCTAAGTCCTTTGTATTTTTTATACAACTATGATATTTAATATGATTTCTTTACTTTTTAGTGCAATTTCATGCTGGAGGGCATTCTTTTAAGGTTACTGAAGTAATAACTTAATTGTTTATCTATTTACTTATTGTGTATGTAGCTATATTGAAGAATTCAGTGCAGCCAAATTATCCTTGTTTCTCCATTGAACGCAATGCTGCAAGCAGTCTTATTTGTCCCTATATTACACTATCTAGCAAATTAGCTACAAAGTCAAAGTATAAAATTGAAAGAAGCGTAGAGACAGTAAAGCACAACTTAGCACAGAAGTGAATCGAGAAGATATTGACACACTGCTTCACTCACACTGTTTTTTCACAGGACATGTTTCCAGAGCTTTTGCTCTTATCATCAGCTGTAGCTCGACTAGTGCAAATTGTAGTAGTTTCCTCTTTCTCCGTATTGTCGATAGATGGCATGATGTACTTGAATACTAGACATGACATCAACTTGGAAATATCTTTAATAAAATGTGTTAATCACCCCATAGACCATTCCGTATGGGAAAAGGTATTCATTAACAAAAATCGTCATAGAGTAATGAATTTTGAAACTCCACCACTGGACATCTTTGACAACTACATCATGCCATCTATCGATGATACAGAGAAAGAGGAAACCACTACAATTTGCATTAGTCGAGTTCTAGCTGATGATAAGAGCAAAAGCTGTTGAAACATGTCCTGTGAAAAAACAGTGTGAGTGAAGCAGTGTATCAATATCTTCTCGATTCACTTTTGTGCTATTTACAAAGTACCTAACTTACACTACCTAGCTAACTAACTACACTAAAACCCACAATAGTCTCTAATTTACACTAACTAGCTAACTACACCAAGGGCAGCATTGCATTCGGAACACACCATCCGTGTCCTCAGCAGACCCTCGTCGAATAATAATTGAGGGCAGGCCTCCTCATTATTAAAATAAAACTACAAGTCCATTTTACTGATTTTTCGAGCCATTTCCCTACAACGTACCTACTGAACGAATCTTAAATATTCGAAGAATGCACAGAACAAGCAGCCTTCACTTCTAACAGTACAATAGGTACTTGTGCTGGAGAGCAAGCCTACTTTTATTAAGCAATAAAACCTGAGAGGAAACATGGTCAATATTTTCCAAAACTGACCTGTGCTAATTGCATCCACATGTCTTTCTGCACCAGTGTTAGACAGATGTCTGGAGTATTTTTGCAGATGTTGGCTTCACTTGTTGCACATCTTTCTCATGTTGGCTGCAACGCGAGAACCTGCAGGTTGTCTGCTTGCACATGCGCATACTACTACTGTACTACATACCTGCTCCTTGGGACTTAGAAAATAATCTCGCGTCACACAAAAGAAAGTTTCTCCAAATGAATCATTTCCATTTTTTCCCATAGAAAATTACTTGTAAGATAAACTCAGTGATATAATCATTAAATACTACAGCTAAGTTATAACAAAAATTCTTTCTTGTTTACAGAATTTTGAAGCCCTCATGAATACTTTTATTCTGTGCCTTATTTTTCACTGGTGGCCAGCCGGCTGGTGGGCAATTAGTGCTGCAGCCAGAAGGCATGCTGCTGCAGTAGACACATTGCTGCCACATTTAATATTTAAATTATAGTGCTTAGGTTTATCATGCAAATTATAATTACAATAAACATATATCTTTGTTACAGAAGGTAAAATGTGAAATGCTTCATTCTGATTATTATAATTATAATTTTCATTATAAATCTAAGTGCTAGAATTTAAATATTCAATGCGACAGCATGCCTTCTGCTGCAGCACTAACCACCTGCCAGCCGACCAGCCACCAGTGAAAAATATGGCACTGTACTAGTCCTAAGTAGACAGTGATGTTCACAATAACTAATCAGTAAACCAGAAATGACAGCATGTCATAGTCCTTAAACACTCATACCCTCAAAGCAGTTGCAATAGTAATAGAACAACAGTAAACCTTTAGGTTTCAGTATTATATTTCCTTTATAAGTCAAGTAACGTCAACAGAATATCAGAATCAAAATATACAGGGTGATCAAAAAAAAAACACCAACAACACTAAGTATGTTGCGCAGGACAGCAAACTGATCACTTTTTAAGAAGGACCCAATGTCCGGAAATGCACCATTTGGATGCTGTAGAACGTCAAAGTTAGAGAACTGGGTGGACAAAAATCCTCGTGCGCAAGTCGTTCACACTCACCAACACATGTTTAGTGTCAACATATGGGCTGGAGTATTGCTGACATTATCATTGGTTCATATCTACTCCCAAACAGACTAATAGGACCGATCTACCTCGTATTTCTTAGAGATATTTTGCCTACCTTACTGGAGGACATCCCACTAAACATTCGGCAGCTAATGTGGCTGCAACATGACGGAGCTCCAGCGCACTTTGATAGAAATGTGCAGAATCACCTAGACATTACACACCCAAATCAATGGACTGGTATAGGGGAACCAGTTCCATGGCCAATGAGATCACCAGATCTGACACCACTGGACTATTTTCTGAGGGGTAGTATGAAAACCATGGTGTATGCTACTCCTGTAATGTTAGAGGAGGACTGCATTGTACGAGTACATGGAGCGATTGCCATTCTTTCAGGTCAATCACACTTATTGGAGCCTGTATAGGAAGCTCAGCACTGCCGATGTAGGCTCTGCACTGACATAGGAGGTACCCAGTTTGAACCCTGTTTGTAATTTTAAACTACTTTGTGCTGCATACAGTTTGTTCGTTGCATTGATGACATGGACACTTTGATGGTCTACTGCCCCCTAACTGTGCATTTCTGGACATGGGTTCATGCTTAGAAAATGATCAGTTTGCTGTCCTACGCAACATACTTAGTATTGTCAGTGTTTTTTTTTTTTTTTTATCACCCTGTATAATGAAACACTCCAGACAATTTTTCCCTAGTTTTGTTACAAAATAGCTCAATGGAATAATTGAAAACTAATTTTTAAGAAACTACTGAAATATATTTTTTTGAACAAGGCTTTCTACAAGTTACAGCATAAACACCACATTTTTAAGTGTAAGTTTATTATTTTCAATTGTATAACTATTTATTTAGAATTATTTTTGTTCATATTATTTTGTAACTCAGTTCATATCAAAGATTATTATTATTTATTATGAATATTTATTATCTTTAAGAGTAATATTACCATTTTTAAATGTTGTCATTTTTAAAGTGAAATGTTATCATTTAGCTACCTAAGTTAA
Source organism: Mantis religiosa (assembly GCA_030765055.1). Lineage (NCBI taxonomy): Eukaryota > Metazoa > Arthropoda > Insecta > Mantodea > Mantidae > Mantis > Mantis religiosa. The sequence goes on from CM060959.1 coordinate 34,491,365, forward strand.
ATGTCTTGTGTGTCCTTTAGTTATACAGTAGCTAGTTAATAAGATATTTTATATGTGCTAGAGTGAGTGAGTGAGTGAGTGTGGTGTTTAAGGGCCCGTCGACAACAAGGTCATTTGGGCCCCATATGTGCTAGATAATTCCAGTATGTAATATAGGTACTAAATACCAGTTATGTTAAATGTAACAAAATGTGACTTGATGTGTCTTTTGGTTTTATACGTATATATAGAGTAAAGTAGATCTATGTAGTAAAGATATTTTCTATTTCCTTTGGTTTCATCTACCTTCTAAGTTTGTTTGGAATTGTGCAAGTAACTGTAGCTGTATGTCCAAGAGTCTAGCAAAACTCATTCAAGTCTACCTGAAAGAGTCTGTCAAAATTTTTGGCTTATGCTATTGAAAAGATTCCGCAAACAAAGTGTTCTAGAAAACGTGAGTTTAGCAGACTCATTCAGACGTGACTCATGCAAGCATGTTCCTACATGCTGCATAAATGATGCAGTCAAATCTACTTTTTAAAATCTGAACAAAAAAGTGTCCAATGCTGTCTTAAATATAGATAAAATATTAAAAGTATTGTAATTCAATACAGAACCTTGAACAAACAAAACTGATACAGTGCTATCAGTGCATTTCACTTTATTGTTGTTATTAAACTGTTACATACCAGCATTTATTATTCTCCATTTTTTTATGGATTAGTAATTTGTTTCATACCTTGAGCAAAGATCCTAATAATATATAACTGGAACACTAAATTCCCTATTGTAAATCACATCTCTATCCTATTTTTCACTCCAAAATATATTATACTATTGAAAATAATTCATTTGTCTCCTCAGTGTAAATAATCACAATTGCAAGACAATTTTAAAGATGTTTCCTAAGTGAATTTTTACTCTGTTTCTTTTTAAAAAGGAAAAACTGAATTTGGTGGATGAATTTCATACTCAAAAAAATTCACAGTAAACATTCATCTATTTGTGGCCTTTTCTGTTGGCCCTATGTTGGTTAAAATACAACTGAAATACATACAGAGTCGCACAAGAGCCGTAGATGCAAACGAAGATTTGCGAAACATGTCCTCAAAATAGGTACGAAAGTGAAGCAGATGTGTAAAAAATGCGACTCATCTAAAATTTAATAATACAGTTTGTTGTTAGCATACTGTCGCAGCAACAGGCATAAAAGTTTCGGCACAAATAGAAAACATATGGCGGCTATTGTTTCACGGTAATAAAGTGCTTGAGTAATCAGTTTACGATCGCGCGGCTGGTGTAAACAGATAGCCGGCAACAAAGTTAGCTAAGATAAAGGACTTGCCGGCCAGATAGGATTTCACGTTTGGAAGTTTCGAGAGATATCTCGATTGACAGAGAATAGTTGCTTTTCTGATTTGCTCGAGAAGTCTCTCGAATTATGAATGAGATATATATAAGTGATTGTGACACGCCAGCTGACAGTTTGTAAAATAGTGAATAGTTGTGTAACAAGAGTGAGGCAAGCAGCTGAGAGTGTTGTTGTTGTAACGAGAGCTGTTTGTTATTGTCATCAACCTTGGTAGACTGTGTATAGGTGATGTAATGTTGTTACGTGAGAACTGAACAGTGTACCTCTACGGAAATAAAGAACATTTAATATTTCGTCAAATTGGACTTTTAATTCTACGAACCCACAAAGTCACAATACTAAGCATACTGTGACTTTGTGGGTTTGTAGAATTAAAAGTCCAATTTGCAGAAATTCAAAATGTTTTTTATTTCCATAGAAATACACTTTGGTCAACCCTTACAGTAGCAGAATTACATAACATACACAAATACAATCGTCAAGGCCGTTGACCACAAACAAAGCGTTAATTTCCAAAACAAAGCTGCACGCCAACAATTTTCAGTTCCAATTCGACTCTGACTCTAACTGGCAATCGCAGCTCCTTTTTATACAACCATTCATAATTCCAGACGGTTGTGAAATGTTCTCTATCAATCAAGATGTCACTAGAACTTTCTAGTTATCTATCTTTATCTGTTTCGGCAAGCCTTTTATCTCTGCGATGCATTATCTGTCCCTAATCTCTGCGCTACACTATCTGCCCTTTGTGTGCGTCAGCCACTAATCACGACAATACTAACAGAAAATTCAATAAATCAATTTAGTTCAATTTGTATAAAACAAAACAGTTGTAGCAGACAGGTGCAAAAATCTGATTTTTAAAAGAAGATACCTGAAAGTCATCTGTTTCTCCACGAGAGGAACTGCAACGTTCCTGAGAAGCAGATGGCAAGTTATGCATATCCCCCCCTCTTTACCCTCTCAATTACTTGAAACATATAAACAAGTACTCGAGTTTATCTCACCTCAGTAAAAACGTGCACATTTAATCAGAATTAGTGTACTTTAAGAACAAAACTAAGTTGTTCTCAACATTCACTGCATTTAGCATCTTCATAGGCATGAATATTTTTTAAATAATTTATTAACGAATCTGACAATTGAGATGATCATATCTGTGCTGCCAGTGTGCTGGAATTTTGACCTGCATATGTTCATGGTCATAGTACTGACTTCGTGATAGTCCTCAGTTTTTTTCACTCTGAAGAGCAGGAGGATATTGCCAACAAAACCACTTGACATACCTACATGACCAATATAAAGCAGCCACCACCTTTTCCTATAGGAGCTTTTGTAGTACATTCAAGTGTGCTGTCAGTCCAGCACTTTAAGATAGTATGGTCGGCATTTACCCAAGTTTCATCCAACCACACTATTTCATGCAAGTTTTTATTCAGCATTTGTCTTGAAAACAAAGCTCTTAGCACTATTAGTATCTGATATTTCGAATATTAGTTTTCCGTTATTTATTTTTTTGAACTTAAATCTCAGATCATGGAGGACTTTGTTCAAAGAGCTAAGGCTTCCTTCAAATAGTTCTGCTTCTTTAAGAGAAGAAAGAAGCTTACATATGGTAGGATGCTCTTTTCGCATCTCTTATGGCATCTAATTAAAAACTATGAAGATGCTCTTCGTCATCGTTTCCCAAGAGTTACAATTCCTGATGAACCTGGCTGTAGCTGCTTCTCTTTAGAGTTTTAGAAACAGTCATCTCTTATTTTAAGGGCACATGAAGTCCTTTTTCTCACTTGTTTAAAAGAAGTAAGCAATTTATTGTGAAGAAGCAAATTCTTCTCTTCCTTTTCAAAGCATTCCCTAAGAGAGGATACAAATTTTCTAGCTTGGCTGTAAAATTTAACAACATAGCCATAATATATAAAAATATAATAATTTGTAACTTAAAAACTTCACTTACCTTATAAGAAATGATGGATGTTTTCTTATAAATTGATTAGGATCACGATTTCGTGAACATTTTATTCACATCATCAGCTACAGCCATCAACAATCTTGTTGTTAACATTACAGTCGCTAGATGTCACTATGTTTTTGTCAGTACTACCACAATCTGAAAATGAAACAAATTTAAAAACAGAATCAACTGCCAGTATTTCAAAATTCATTATGCGATGTTTATTTTTTAAAATAAATATCTTATCCCAAACCATTAAATCTATCGGACCATTTCATTGTTTTAATAATTTAACTTCTGGATTTATTTCATGGTTAAATGACCAAAATGATTTGCTACGTTGATTTATCAGTTTGTTTATACTTAATGTTACGGAAATGCTCTTTCATTCTGGTTTCCAAATTACGTTTTGTCTTTCCAATATAAACTTTATCACAACTGAAACAATTGATAAATATCAGATTTTTTATTATCAGGAATTTTATCTTTTTTAGAGAACTGCAGTAAATTTTTAATACCATATTTATTTTGAGGAACTAAAGTTATACCAAACTCTTTAAAAAAAAATTTGAAAATGTTTATTAACACAAGAATGGTAAGTACATGTTTTAAAATTATAATCATCTTTTATTTTTTAATGGTAGAAATATCATTGACAGTTTTTTATATTTAAATTTTTCAATTTTTTATGTATAAAGTCTTTATTAAAACCATTTATTAAAGCAGTATCAATAATATGTTTATATTCTTTATTCAATTCCTCTTTATTCATTGGTATATTTATTAATCTATAAATCAAACTATTGAAAACACGAATTTATGTGAAAAAGGGTTAAAACTTTTATTTTTTATGTAATTGTCAATATGAGTAGACTTCCTATAAATAACAAAGTTTAATTTATTATTATTTCTTATTATCATTAGATAACTTAATGCATGGTAAATACACTACATGAAAAAGGAGAATAAAATAAACAATAAGTAAATAAATAGATAAAAAAATTAGTTAAATAACAAAGAGAGTGACCTTAACTCCAAGCACATCAAACTTAAAGAATTTTCCCATCTTTGTGTAACAGTATGGCTCTAACACCCACAAAAACTTCAAATTTTGTTAGGGCAAAGAGCTAGAAACTTTTTTTTTTAGATATTACTTTTTCTTCTTCTTTTTTTTTCCCCCTTCCTATGGTTTCCTTTGTCCTGAAAAATGAAATGTTAGGTGATTCTTCAGTTCTTTGGAGTTCTAGCTCATTTAAGCAACATTATTGTGCACCAATATATTTATCTGATTAGGCCCTAAACTTCACAAGGAAATTCAATAATTAAAATAAATATTAAGTGCAATGAGACATCTATACATCATATCACACACACTCTGCAGCCAAGAATATGCTGAAGGAAGTGCTTCTGAAGTGCATCACATGGAGAAAGTTAAAAATTTGGTATTATGGTTAGGGTTTATAACATAAAACTGAGTAACAAACTGACAAAAATCTGCCTAGAGTAGCAGCTTTTACCTTGAGAGGCATTTTTTGGGAGAAGAATACCTCCTGGGTTTTAGTTCTGCAGCTTACGAGGGAAGAATTTATCCCAGGTAAGGAAGAAAATTTGTCATTAAAACTCAGAAATACTCTTTAAAAACAACTAAATACTCCATAATCCTATTAATACTAATCATTTCATGAGATAAATTGAAAACTAGTGAGACAGAGTGAAAAATAGCTTTAAAATGTGTCTGTAAATATTTCACTACATGAAGTATCAAATATATTTCACATTCTTTATGAAGCCCAAGCACTGCAGTATGATAGAATTTCTTAAAAAGTTTGTTTCTCATAAAAAGTATAAAATTGAAAGAAACGTAGAGACAGTGAAGCACAACTTAGCACAAAAGTGAATCACTGCTTCATTCACACTGTTTTTTCACAGGACATGTTTCAAGATCTTTTGCTCTTATCAATAGCTGGAAATCGACTAGTTTGGCTATGGGCAACCCTCTGTCTCCCTTCTTAGCAGATTTATTTATGAGTGCTTTTGAAACACATATCACAAAAACCTTTCCAAGCTATTTCAAAGTTTGGTATTGTTATGTTGACAACATTTTTGCAATAGTACCTAAAAAGCTCATACGATGGCCTTAGACTTTTGAATATTCAAAATTCAGCTATAAAATTTACATTGGAAACAAAAGAGAATGGTGTCCTCCCCTTTTTAGACATCAAGATCGAAAAAATGAACAACAAACTCACTTTTGGTATTTACAGGAAGCCGACACACAGAGACAATTAAATTAAGAACAACAGTTTCAACCCAAAACAACACCAACATGCCATTTTCAACAGTTTAATCTTTCGGATGATCAACTTTCCACTAAACAGAGATTACCTAACCATAAAAAAAAGTAGCTATGTCCAACAGTTTCAACCCAAATTTAGTGGACAAAACAGTTAACAGACTCAATAAGGCTAAGAAAATAAAAGAAACCACCTCCCTAGAACCTACAGGAGCAAAAGAGAACAAAATTTTTAAAAAAAATTTACCTTCCATCCATCAGCCCATAATAAATTCCAAAAAATCTTCTCAAAACACAACATAATTCTTTCACCTCAAAATAGATTTAATATCAGAAATTTGTTAAAAGGCGCCCCCAAAAATTCAATCACTACCAAAGAAAAACCAGGAATCTATGAGATCAAATGTGAAACTTGCCCTAAAATTGATATAGGAAAAACAAAAAGAAATATTGACATCAGAACTAAATAACATCTAAGAAACATTAAAAATGGTGAAACAGAAAAATCAGCAGTGGCTTTTCATTTTTTGAATACTAGACATGACATCAACTTGGAAACATCTCTAATAAAATACGTTAATCACCCCATAGACCTTTCCGTATGGGAAAAAATCTTCATTAACAAAAATCGTTATAGAATCATGAATTTTGAAACTCCACCACCGGACATCTTTGACAAGTACATCATGCCATCTATCGATGATACGGAGAAAGAGGAAACCACAACAATTTGCACTAGTCAAGTTCCAGCTGATGATAAGAGCAAAAGCTCTTGAAACATGTCTTGTGAAAAAACAGTGTGAGTGAAGCAGTGTGTCAATATCTTCTCGATTCACTTTTGTGCTTTATTTCTCATATTTTCTTGTAAGGGATAGAAAGGTAGATGAAACAAAAGTGTTACCTTTTTTCCATCTTATTAATTATTCTTTAAAGATAACTATTTTTAAATGTGTTTCATAGTCAATGTTTAGTCACATTGTTTTTTCAAACAAAACATTTTAGCATATTTTTTTCTTTCCAGCATGTGAGAAGTTAATTAAGTTATACATAAATATGTTTTTATCTATTTTGAACTAATTTATTACATGTAATTAAATTGGCATACAAAATACACCAGTCATAAAATAACATAACTTGCTGTTTTGAAACTTTTAAGAAGCCACAAGATAGTGATGTTTTAAAAGTACTGTGAGTTTTCTTAACAAGTTTAGCTTCCTAAGTGATAACTATAACAATATGCAAGATACTTTGTGAACAGTATATGTGCTTAAAGCTGATATATCTTGTACCTTATAGTGTTTCATTTTTCTGCTGGTCTCCATCACTGTCCACCTACAAACATTTCAAAAACAGACAAGTTTTTGGATCAAGGCTTCGCAGGTGATCAGCCATGTCAGGTTTATTGTATGAAAGTCGAGCTTATGGCATGGAGTATAGAATGGCCAAAAGCTTGACCTTCATAAACCTGACACAGCTGATCAACCGCAAAGCCTTGACTAATAACGTTCGCCATGAAAGCTTCAAGTCTTACACAAATTTTTGGATCCTTTAGAAATGAATTCAGGGCACTACGGTCATCACCAATGATGTACTACTGCTTGGGCCTCTTTGTTACAACTGCAAAAGTGATCCTTCAGATGCTCTTTAAGCTTTAAAAAGGGGAAGAAGTTAGAGAAGGTCTGAGATATAAAACCTATATGGAGTAAACTCTCATGAAATCTGAGACTCTGAAGGCAGCCTGTGTTTGTTGAGTCCCATGTGGTTGATCAGTGTAATGATAGAGAAATGCTTCCTTTGCAATATGAGCCTGTAGCAGTCAGACTTAGAACTTTTGCAATGTTCCCATATATACACAGAATTGACAGTCTGCCCTTGCTCAGAAACTTTATGTGCACTATGCCATCTCAATCCAGAAAATGGCTATCAACACTTTATATGAGCTGGCTTTGTATTTCAGGTGGTGAGCTCCTTGCACATATTTTTCACTTATTGTCTAGTGAAAGCATGACCCATCATCAGTGGTAGTCTTATAGAAGTCCTCATCTTCAAAACGATAACAAACTACAAGTTCTTACATATTGTGACTTTGTGGGTTCGTAGAATTAAAAGTCTAGTTTGCAGAGATTCAAAATGCGCTTTATTTCCAGTAGAGACACACTTTGTACAGTCCTGACAGCAGCAGGATGACATAACATACACCAACATAGTCTTTTGTTGCTTCATCACACGTAAAAGGAAATTACTGCGGTTCACTTCAAATAGCTGCACACACAATAAACACACAATAGCGACTCCATTCACGACTGTCATTTCTCAACTTTCAACTCACAACTGTCTCACAAAAACTCACACTGCCGTATTTATACCCAAGCTGCTGTTTCTCAAAAGCTACCAAAGTTACTCAAAAGCTACCAAAGTGACACGATATTGCATGACGTAGCGAGAACACAATGGAACTATCTCTGTCTCTTTCCCTCTCGGCTAGCATTCAGCACATGGGTGTGGATTGGGACACCTTCTGTCTCTTTCTTTCCCCACTTCTCTCTCTCTCTCTCTCTCTCTCTCTCTCTCTCTCTCTCTCTCTCTCTCTCTCTCTCTCTCTCTCTCTCTCTCTCTCTCTCTCTCTCTCTCTCTCTCTCTCTCTCTCTCTCTCTCTCTCTCTCTCTCTCTCTCTCTCTCTCTCTCTCTCTCTCTCTCTCTCTCTCTCTCTCTCTCTCTCTCTCTCTCTCTCTAGCCTACGCACAAGTAGGTAGCAGCAAAAGAATGCCTGGCGACAATATTATTTCCACTGCATTTCATTTCTGGGGGTCAGCTTCTTGGGATACATGATGTGCAAAGTTACCTGTAGCAAAATAAACAATGGATGATGGAATGAACTCATTCAATTAAAACTCCAGTTGCTATGGAGATGCCTCTCTGCTGGATAAATCAAGTGGCATGTATAAATTTGTTAAAATATGCGGATGTTGGGCTCTGTAGTTGCTGTGGGTCATCTGGTATAGGACTGTACATGCACACTTCTGCCTTCTTACTGTACTCACATACAATGAATAGAGTATATGTGTATTGCCCCAGATAGCAGGTACTAATCTTTTAATGAATATTCATGGATGCACAATCCTGTCATGAGAAATTGAACAACAGTTATTGTCTCAACTGCATATTTCTATGCAAGGGAAGTATTGAGAAAATTAATGATACTCTTACAATGGAACTATCACAATGCTCATACCCGTATTCACTTAAGAGTTTGATGGCATCATCTTTGCTCTATATAGGGCCTATATGATAAAAATTGGGTGCGGAGTATAGCTGGAAGTACCTGAATATGTAGGAACATATAGGCATAACAACACAGCATTGGACAGGAAGGATTCTTTACCCCTGATGGGTAGCGGCTTACACATGGCATGCGTAAGAGCGCTCTTCCCCACACATCCCACAGAGCAGACAAGGGATGTCCAGCAGCTAATTGCAAGTGGTCACAAAAGCACTTTTCAGGCTTCAGTTTCGTGTGTTGCGGTTCTACTCCGAAACGATTTTTGGTGCACATGGTTCATATACAGCAGACATTATACTGTGACTTTGTGGGTTCATAGAATTAAAAGTCCAATTTGTCGAAATTCTAATCATTCTTTATTTGCGTAGAAATGCATTCACAGTAGCAGTATTACATCACATACATTCTGATTATACCTGTTTACAACATCAGCTCTTGTAACAGCTGTTTACTGCTTAAGACTGCCACTCCTCTGGCATGTCACAATCTCTTATATATACCTCTATTGATAATTTCTAGACTGTTCTAAAACAAACCAGAAACCGAATAATCTCTATCAATCAAGAAGTCACTAGAAATTTTCATTTACCTCATTTATCTGTATCGGAAAGTCTTTTATCTCCGCTATCTTTATTTGCCGGCTCTTTGTGTGCACAAGCCGCGCTATTGTAGATAACGGGTTCGCGACAATACCATCAAATTTTCAGGTGTATAAAGGTATGAGTACAGTGATAGTTGCCTTGTTAGAAATGTTTTGTTAAACCCAATTTCTCAAAGTATTTCCCCTGGAAATGTATGCAGCATTCCATCCTCTGGAACCAATTCTGGAAGCTAACACACCACTCAGTTTCTAACAATACCTCAGATAACAATACCTCATCTAGTACAATGCTTCTTCAGATCTAGCAAATTAGTGACCTTGACCTTGGTTCTTCACGGTCAGGATCAATAAGAAATTGCAGGGTGCCAGGTCTGGATCAGTCAACAGTTTTCTTAAATTAGTGGTATGAGATGCATACCATAGACGTTATGGCACAACAAAATGTACCTTAGTCCCTCTTTTGATGCCATCCTTGGAATTTCTGAAACACTTTTCGAAGTCCGTGATCATATCAGCAGCCATTCTCCTTTGGAACATATCAATGGTGTTAACTCATAAACGTTGGGTTGTATCATTAGATCATGCACACATTTTCACTCTCATTCATACTTCTAGACTCTGGGGAAGATCAGAAATCACCTTGGTTGGAGAAAAATCCCCACCCCCAGCCGGGAATCGAATCTGGAACTCCCAGCACGGCAGGCAGGTGCTCTACCGACTGAGCTACAGGGCCAACTGAAACAATCTTCTGTGTGCCATTTTGCAGTAATAGTTCTGTGATTTTTGAGAGCAATAGTTGCTACATGACCACATGTGGAGAAGTAAGAAGCATCCCTTTTCTTTTCTGCCTCTTGATTTTTGCCTCTTGATATTGGCAAGTGGTTGGAAATCCCAACTGGAAGACTGGAATTTTGTTTCAGGATTAAACTGATAATACTCATGTTTCATAAACTATAGCAATATATGAAAACAGCTCAATCTTTGCAGCTTCTCATCGATTCCCCTGCACGTCCTGATAACCCAGGTGAAATCAATCATCTCCTCTTCAGTTGCTCTCGCTACCAAACCCAACATTCTTCCTTCCTCTGCCGCCTGCTTCACCGTTCTGTTTGTTTTCCCGTTAGCAAAATCACCCTTTTACAGTCATGTCGCAAAACCGTATACCATGCTCTTATTCAATTTCTTCAAGAAAGTGATCTACACATTTAGTCTCTCCCTCTCTTCTTAATTTTGCATTCCTGGTATGATTTCACCAGGAATAATTATGTACTTCAGACAAATTATGGAGCATCCATTTGTAGAAATTAGTTTTGCATTAAGGATGGTTGTAAAACTAAGTAAACTAATTACTAGTCTAGTTCAATATCCTTATACATTAGCCTTGGATCTTACATACAATATCTTTGTCAGAGGTGATGTCTTTCTCAGTTCCTAATGTTGTTGGTTTACTGTTCTTCTTCTCATCTTTTGCTTCATCTTAAATTCTCAAAACCAGTGAAATAAGTAGCACGCAAAAGAGAAAAGTCACCCTTCAGATGCTCCACTGACTGCAGTTCGTTTAAGCTATGTTTTAAATCATACAAGATGATTTGCATGAAAGTACTCTCTCTGTATCTGCATTGCACTTGCAAAGAGTTCACAAGTTTCAGTATTAAAACATAACATGCAGGAAAATGAATGACATGATAGAACTGTGCTCACTACCAATGGTTCAGCAATCTTAACCCAATAACAATGCTTTCCATAAGGGTAGCCAATGTTCTGTGTCCCAATATTTATCTAGTGACCCTCATGTACTGCCACATGTACAGTGATGTAAACTTTCATTCCTAGGTGCACTAGACAGCCAACAAATCAATGATTACATTCACATAATTTGTATATCCTTATTTTGCATATTGTTTCACTTATTGCTTAGGAGAAAAAGTTTTTCAAAACACTCTCATATTTTAAACTGTTTAAATACATGTTTTGTTTTTAGTCTAATTTTAACAATAAAATGTAGATGTATTAACATTTACTTCTCTTGTATTTTTTGAAAGAATACTCCTTAGAGGTCTGATGGGTTACCACGTAGATATTAACTTATGTTTCAGGTACTCAACTACTGTCCCAAAGACATGAAAGCAGATATCTGCGTACATCTTAATCGTAAAGTGTTTAATGAGCACCCGGCATTCCGCCTGGCTAGCGATGGCTGCTTGCGTGCATTGGCAATGCACTTCACCATGAGCCACTCGGCACCTGGTGACCTGCTGTACCATACAGGCGAGTCCATCGACAGCCTCTGCTTCATTGTAACGGGGTCGCTCGAAGTCATCCAAGACGATGAAGTTGTTGCCATATTAGGTAAGAATGTTACCAAGAAAGGATCCTGATCTCATGGCCATATAACTACCCTGGAATGCATAACATAAAAGTGCTAGGAAGGATGTCCACTATATTACCACATCTTTCTTGCCTCTATTATGTATGTGTTCCAAGATTAGTTATACTGCTAAGAGCTCTGATCTCAACACTCATTTTACATACTACTTGTGCTTAATGACCCTAGAACTATCTCTTTCTCTCTTTCTCTCTCATTCTCTCTGTCAAATACACTTGACATTTCTCTTTTGTATTATCTATATTCATATTACATTTCTTTCCTTTTTTATTTTAAAAAGCTTTATTATTAATGTTTTAAATTTGTTTAAATAATTAATACAAATGCTTCAGACACTATAATATTTGGGGGTTATTTCATTAAAAAGAACACAATGTATATTATTTGAAGCAAAAGGTTAGAAACAATTGTCTCCGAAACAATTGTTCAAGTAAGGATATTTTAAGTGATGTTGTGTTTGAATACCAACTCATTACTTCAATTACTACAATGTATATTGCTTAAAATCACCGTAGAGAAGATCAAATTATTCCACAGTGTGCTTGCTTTCATGATTAGCCATTATGCATTAAATATATGGCATTGATTATTGTGATTGATAATTATATATTTACTCAGAAAGAAGCTTATTATTTAAACTCTCTACCCATATTTTGTATGATTTTACACATAATGAAACATAACCTATTTTACACATATTCTAGTATAACTCTGTTATGAGGCTTTTTGAATAAAAATCAAGTTCCAGGTTTGAAGCAGGCAGGAAATCATCTACAGGTTGAGATACTGTGACTGCACCTCTGCAGTAACTACCAAACTTGTGAAGAAATAAACTAATAACTATTTAACTTGCAAGGTAGTTGATTAAATGCAAATGCCAGCATAGAATGTAGCCATTAGTTTCTTAGAAACACTTTGGTCACTAATGCTTTCTAAACTTGCTAGACTTTACACTCATGTGCACTAGCTTTCTCATTAAGAACAACAGAGTAGAAGATAGCTTGTCTTTAACCATTACCAGAATACTCCTTCAGATGTACTATAAAATATGTAAAAACAGACTTGTTTTCATATGCTCATTAAAGTACATTCAGGCTTTAGATTAACCCTCATTTACAATTGTTGTGGTACCAGTTAGGGGGAAATCCATACACAACTTCTGGGTGCTAGATTTTCACAGAAAAAAATATTTCAGAACTTTGCTACTCAAAGTTCATAAAACATTTTAAATTAAAGATTACATTTGGGTCATTATTAACATGAGGGTTGGCTGATAAGCCTCGGGCCTCACATAGAGATGGCACTATGGGCCAGTTTGACGGATAGCGTCATATAGTTTAACTCTAGACTAGTCTGTATCCATAGTTACATGTCAAAAAGCTTGTTTAGTTTTTGCATGACAGCATTTTAAACAAGACAAATGTAGAGGTTTCATGAAAATGGAGGATTTGGAAAAACGAGCAGTGATGAAATACTTCCATTTGAATGACTTAACACCTAAAGAATTCAAGGAGGAAATGGACAGTACATTAAAAGACTCTTCCCCTTCATATACAATGATTAAAAGGTGGGTGGCAGAGTTTTAAAATGGGACGTACAAGCACTAGAGATGAGCCTCACTCTGGATGTCCTGTGGAAGTCACAACTCCAGAGATCATTGAAAATATACATCATTTAGTACAGGAAGACCACAGATTAAAGTTATTTGAAACAGCAGAGGCTGTAAACATATCAAAAGAACGTGCAAGTAATATTTTAAGTACTGTTTTGGGCTTTCACAAGGTGTGTACAAGATGGGTGCCATGTTGACACCTGATCAAAAGTTGCAAGGAAAAACTCCTTCTCAAGAACTTGGAGCTCTACTGTAAAAATTACAGTGAATTTTTAAGATGGCTTATTACCATGGATGAAACTTGTATACATCACTACACTCCAGAAAGTAGATCATAGTCTAAGCAATTGATTGTGCCGGGTGAACCAATTCTGTCAGTTAACAAGGTTATGGCTAGAGTTTTCTGGGATGCACAGGGAATTATTTTTATTGATCACTTGGAAAATGGTAAAAGTATCACTGGTGACTACTATGCAACCTTACTGCAACGTTTGAGTGATGAGGTGAAAAGAAGAAAACCTCATTTAGCAAAGAAAAACAATCTTGTTTTTTCACAACTATGCTCCGAGCCATTGTTCAGTCATTGCAATGGAAAAAATGTGTGAATTAAAGTTTAAATTGCTTGAATATTCACCCTATTCATCAGATATAGCACCCAGTGATGACCACCTGTTCCTTAACCTCAAAAAAAATGTCTTGGAGGCAAAGATTGCACAGCAACAAGGTCATTAATGAGGTAAACAGCTATTTTAAGGACCGTGATAAATCACACTATGGAGATAGTTTAATTGAACACCCATATGACAAATGTATTAACCTTTCTGGAGATTATGTTGCGAAATAAATAAAATAAAATTTATTAAATATTTTTATCATCATCATTATTGTGAGGCCCTGGACTTATCAGCCAACCCTTGTATATTATATTACTTTACACATCCTCATATCACCGAAAGGGAATCTAAATTTGATAGTACACAAGCAGTTCATTTATCAACCCTTATTAACCCAGATTTCTGACTTATCCAGATGGATTTTTGCTTAATTCTTCACCATGAAAATTTGAGTATCCTTCAATAAATATGCATGTATACAGTTGTAATATTGGCACTGCAAGCAGTATAGAGACTGCCATTATCAAATGCTTCAAGCTAGATAAAGGTATCAGCTATGTGTACCACTGGCTCTGTAACTTGTCAAAGAGCAACAAAATTAAAGTGTGTAATGGATAGAGTCAACATGAAAAATTCAATGCCATGGCCGGGATTTGAGCCATGGATCTCCTGGTTTCCGTCCAGTCGCTCTAACCCATTGAGCTACCATGGCCAATGGTGTATCTCGGATGTGAGAGCCCCTAGTGGTTTAATGGGGAAATATACAACTCAAATGGAGAATTTAATGTCAGGACGGCACGTTGGCCATGGTAGCTCAATGGGTTAGAGCGACTGGACGGAAACCAGGAGATCTGTGGTTCAAATCCCAGCCATAGCATTGAATTTTTCATGTTGACTCTATCCATCAAAAACCTTAGCCTATAAACGGCTAGTGTGGAGAAATGATTAATTTCCATCAATTAACTAAAATAATAAGAGTTAAATGATGAAGCCTGGGACTCAAGTACTTACGATAGTAAGTTACCACAAATGGTGTATCTTGGATGCGAGAGCCCCTAGTGGTTTACCGGGGAAATATACGAGTTAAATGGAGAATTTAATGTCAGGATGGCATGTTGGCCATGGTAGCTCAATAGTTTAGAGCGACTGGACAGAAACCAGGAGATCCATGGTTCAAATCCCGGCCACGGCATTGAATTTTTCATGTTGACTCTATCCATCAAAATCCTTAGCCTAACTGTGTTAATTATGCTTTTAAGACAGTCCTGATGCCAATCATAGACATGTTATCCAAATGAGTTTCAGTTCTTTTCCCTATTCTGGGTTTGTCTCACCCAAGGCTGTTTCAGGGCTTATTTCGCCCTCTTCATTTTATATGTATGAGTAAAGGTGCAATGATCCAAATTTTACTATCATACATGAAAGTTTGCCTGCATTTAACAGTTTATATTTTGTTACTCTAGATCACCATTGATTTCATCTAGTTCCAGTTAATGAAGTTCTTGAGTATTTTATAATACCAAAGTTCCCTAGATTTTTTAATCAATTTTTATTTGAAAAATTTAAGAGATTTGAAAAATTAAATCCACAGCCCAGACAAACCAAGCTAAACATGCACCAAACACTTCCTATGTGAATTAAGTGTATTCTTCTCCAGAACTGCAAGACAATCTCAAGTATTCTGGGTAGTAAATTTGCCATCATAAGTATTGAACTACCAGACAATCTGGCCACTACCCAAATTAGCGGATTAATTTGTACTGTAGAAACAATTATTTCACATGTGCATGTTGTAACAAATATGTAACAAACTAAATGCTATTTGACAAATCCTGGACTTGTAGCTTATCAAACCAATGAGCTATATATGATTTATGATCCTATATTTCTTATTGAACCCTTCTTAGCTGATTCATATTTTAATTTTCATGTGTATGAATATGTTTAACTTTATATAGAATAAAAAGAAGTATTTCAGAAAGTGGAGTGCCATTGTTACTAAAATTAGGCAAGTGAGTCAACCTTGTATATACTTTTCTCCACTTACAAGTTTTTTATGAAATTTGATTTAGTAAAGAAAATTGAAAACACAATTATAAAAACTGAAGAGGTGATGGTGTCCTTTGATATCAGATCTCTATTCACGAGCATACCAGTAGGAAAAATTCCAAAATTGATGAAAGGCTGGTTATCCAAAAGCAACGTTGCAGATGATAAAATAGAGGAATACATCAAATTAACCACCCTATGTATTGAACAAAACAGCTTCACGTTCTCCAGCAAGATCTTCCAACAAACAGCAGGCTTGGCCATGGGTAACCCTCTTTCACCATTACTAGCTAATCTGTTCATGAGTAATTTGGAAACACACATTACTACACACATACATTGGCATAGATATGTCGACGATGTGTTTGTGATAGTCCCTAGAAGACTAACCGAGGATGCTATAAAGTTGCTAAACCTACAAGAAAAATCCATAGTTTTCACCATTGAAGTAGAGCAGGATGAATGGCTACCTTTTCTAGATTTGAAAATCATTAGAACACCAACAGGATTACAATTTGGAATATACCGAAAAGCAACACATGTTGACAATTACATTAAATGCAACCCATTCAACCCAGTACAACATCAATATGCAGAATTCCATAGTTTAGTTCACAGATTAATCAACATTCCGCTAACAAAAACAGAATATGAACAGGAGTACGCTCACATACACCAGGTTGCCGAACTGAACAACTATAACACAAATTTCATCAAAAAACTGATCTATAGACACAAAAGAAACAAATACTTAAAGGACATTACTACGTTAAAAAAACTAGAAAACCCAAACACCAGATATGGAAAATTTACATTTCATCCAAAATACTTCAAAAAATTTGAAAAGATATTTAAGAGATTCAACATAAAATTAGCCCCTCAAAACAAACACAACATCTGCAACTTACTAAACCACCCTCTAAAAAATAGCACACCGAAAACTCAATTATCAGGCATTTACCAAATGAGTTGCCAGGATTGTGACAAGATATACATTGGTAAGACCAAAAGGAATCTAGGAACAAGAATGAGAGAACACTTCAGAAATATTAAATTCAAACAAATGGACAAGTCGGCCGTATCACATCACTTTTGGTCTGAGAATCACAACATAAAACAAGAAATAGAACTGATCAAACAGGCAAAGAAACCTCTGGAACTACAGATTTGGGAAAACATATTTATTACAAAAAAACAGGACCTCTTGATGAATTTTGAAATTCCCGCGGTAGATGACGTCATCAAACTTACCAGGACGTTAGATGGCAGCACAACACCAAGTCAGATGCAGACACCGGATGCATCATCAGTCTACCACAGAGCTGACGATAGGGGAGAAGTCCCCAGAAACTAGTCTTCATAAAAAACTTGTAAGTGGAGAAAAGTATATACAAGGTTGACTCACTTGCCTAATTTTAGTAACAATGTTTATCTTTGTCAATGTACAAATAAAAAAGCATCTGTTTCCAATTTAAAACATATTCCTCCATGAATTATTAATAGTTACCTCAAGAAAGTCTAAGAAGGATCACATCTTATGGTAGGAATACCTTGAACATGCTTGAGGACCTATTTATGATATTGAGTTTATGAATGAGTTTTCCGTTTCATTATTTACTCACAAGGAACACCTTTCACCTCAAATGCTCAGAATCATACAAAAACATGCTTAGGATAGCAAGCAATCATTAAAACAACAGTGATCTGTGTCATTTCCGTGCAAAACTCCACACTCATCTGCTAGCAGTGTTAGACAGTGGCATGTTGTAGCTGCTTTAACTACTGCTCGAGTTGCACGAATGGTATAGCTGCAGTACCTACATGTGTCTTGGAATATTCACATGTGGGTTATTGTGTAAGCTGTGTACAGTGACATCATGAGAATTAATCCTACAAGTGTGGTCCAACATATAAGACAACATTGCAGCGTGTTGAATATAGAAGTGATATCAGGTTCGAGGATATAGAGATGGTGGATATGTTATATCAGAAACTTAATGGGGATGACACAGAAATACATGATGTTATGCTGGATACATATACTGATTTTTAAGGACAGAAGGAATCTGTACCTGAAGGTGGCTGTTCAAGCCATACACGATATTCATCTCCAGAACAACAGAAATAGTCAAATCAGAGTAAGAACTCTCTCCGCACAGAAAGTCGAAGTCCAATGTATTAGAAGATATTGGTGACAGTATGCTAGAGAACATTTATGAATATTATTACAAACATGGTTTCAGTTCCTATAACAAACTGATCAGCATTATAAGTGCATTAAAAGTACTTTAAGCAGCAGAGGATTTTTAGCGCTGTTTATTGAAAATGTAATGATATATTAATGTTACTGAATTACTCTCCTATTCAAATCTTGTTACTTTGTTTCTCTCTATTAAATTTTCACTTGAAGTACAATGTAATGTTTTGCATGAAAATGACACAGACTACTGTTCCATTTATGAATGATTGTTATTCTGTGTTTTTGTGTTATTCCGTGCATTTGAGTTCAAAAGTTTCCCTTGACAGTATTATCATAATTAACTGTGCTTGCTAAAAACTGTACATGTGTAAAACAATATACAAATATAGTGTGATCCATATAAACCTGAACCATTTCAATAAACCATAACTTTCAAACCAATAATATGATACTCGTGCAACTTTGGGAGAATATAATACACAATTGGGAGATTACATTACACTATTTACATCTCAGAGAATGTTGGAAGTGTCCTCCACCAGCATCTATACATGTTTGCACTCGTCTCACCATATTCTCTGAAGTTTTATGGAGATGATATCGAATTGAGAGAAGGTTATTTCCAGCAAGGTGGAGCAACATGCCATACATCTAATGACACCATGGAACTTGTAACCAGTTTCTTTGATAATCAAATAATCTCAAAAAATCTGTGGCCCCCCCAGATACCCTGACCTAGCCTCACCGGATTTTTTCTTGTAGGGGTAGCTAAAAAATAGAGTGTACAAGAAGACGCCACGGACAATTGAGGTTTTCAAGGAATCCATTCAAATCAAAATAAGTAACATTGGCAATGTGTGTTGGGAGGAATTTAGTAACATTGACATCAAAATTAATCATAAAACTATTTGTAATTGGTTTATTGACACTCGTCACTTACTTTTCTTATATTATTGAGGGACTAGTTTAAAAGGCTATTGCCTCCATTTTCAACCTCTCTCCAACTAGCATCTGTTGTTGTCTGCTCTCCTCTCTCTGGTGGTGGAACTATGAACTTCTTTGTCAAATTATCTACTGGTGGGATTTCGAAGTTCATTACGCAGTCCTTATTTTTCCATATGAATATGTTCTCCCATGTTGTTAGTTTATTTTGGTTTATCACTCCTTTTAATAATTTTGGATTTGGATCAATGACGTGATTTTCATTCCAAAAATGAAATGCTACTGCTGACTTATCTTCTTGTTTCAATCTGATGTTTCTAAAGTGCTCTTTGACTCTGGTTTTTATATTTCTTTTTGTTTGACCTATGTAGCATTTTTCACAATTTTTACAATTTACTTTGTATATTCTGGATCTGTTAACTGATGGGATTTCATCTTTTGTTTTTGACTTTAGCAATTTTAAAATTGAATATCCATTAGTAGGTGCCAATATTATATTTTGTTCTTTAAAGATCTTTTTAAATTTATTAAATGTTTTTGGGTGATATGTGAATGAACTGAATATGCTGTTGCTTTCTTTTTCTTTTGTAAATGTGGTTGCTTCCTTAATGATTTTCTTTGGTTTAGCTTTTCTCATTTTCTTAAACACCAATAAACCGTAACAAATAGTTTTGCAATTAACATTGGTGATGACACTCTCTGTAAAACTTCAGAAAATATGGTGAGATGAGTGCAAACATGTATAGATGCTGGTGGAGGACACTTCCAACATTTTCTCTGAGATGTAAATAGTGTAATGTAGTCTCCCAGTTGTGTATTATATTCTCCCAAAGTTGCATGTGTGTCCTATTATTGGTTCAAAAGTTATGGCCTATTGAAATGGTTCAGGTTTATATGGATCGCACTGTAGTAATGTAAACTATTATATTCTCCACTCTTATTAAACTCTAGTTAAAAAAATAAGTATTATTGCTCATGATCTCTCTTGATTTGGAACTCTTTTTTAATGTTTTCTATTTTGTAATCACTATTCATATAATGACATTATAAATCTAACTCAAACTCATTCAGAATATAGGTGACAAACTTTAACATTATAAACTTTAATGCTGATTGTGCTACTAAGTTTAATCCCAAAACAAAATACTAAATTTGTACTTACCAACTAAAACATTAGTTCAAGTGCAACAGATCCAATAACACGCACATATTAGCCACAAATATTATTCTATAATTATAAATATTTATTGGGGAAAGGGTAGTGAAGTTCTTTTGACATTTATATGTAAAAATTGACTTGTTGATAGCTCTAACTTCAGTTTTTTGCACCATAACTTAAGGGACATATTTGGGACATTAACCCAAATAAGACATGCACCATAAACTACACATATTCATGACTGCCTGTTGTTAACAATACACTACAATCTGTACACTACTTTTAGAGCATAAAGGCTTTTAGAGTGAACAGTTACATACAAAAATAATTGTTCTGCATAATGGCTGTCAAATGAGGCAAACAGGAAATAACACGGTAAACAAGAAAAGAAAAGTATTTTTAAAAAAGCCTCACTTCACACAGGAAACCTCTATAAGCAAAATGAGACAGAAAATTATTAGAATTATAAATAGCTGAGTCTTATACTTTTGTCTTATTTATTTTTCAGCACTTTTAAGTAAAATCTCTGTTTCCTTAGAATGCCTTCATAGTATTTTCCTACTAGGTAGTTTTATAGCACCCCCACTGATGGTTTTTATTTTGTGGATTGTTAAATGATTTCCCACGCAACTATATCACTTATATTTGCTGGATTAGTAGACAAATACAGTGTTTATATATTCCATTACTATTCATTCTATCAACAGTTAGTATAAAGTAAATCATAAACTGCATCACATTAGATTTAGAAGTAAAAAATTATCCAAGCTACATGATATATAGCACCAAAAATTTTATAATTAATGCTCAGCAATAATAAAATGCTTAAAAGGCCACTTACCCAAAAATTTTCTTGACTTGTTTTTCAAACATTGATTTTACACTATTTGAGACAGTTTAATTTTTTTGTATAGTGCATAGACAAAAAGCATCTAATATTTTTTTTTTAAATTTTTCTAAAATTGAGCCATTTTGTTATAGTTTAGTTAATAGATTACTATATTTATGTTAAAAAAATAATGTTTTATGAATTTTAAAGGAATTCATATGATTCTCTGGTTTAGAGTAAGATACTAAGATTAAGAAAAGATTGTATACATTTCATTGGATCAGTTTAAATAAACTATAAAAACTCAACACAAGAAAAATAAGACAGAAAATATTACTTTTGGGTAAATGGATTATCAAATAGGTATCAATTTTTTCAGTTTGTTTATTTTACAGAATTGGTCTCTAAATTTTAACTGCTAAGTTTCTTGCCACTCTTTGTAAATGACACAGTCTTCTACAGTGGTGGCTTGTTTAAACCCGTGGCAAGAAACTTGACCTTACAGTCTGATTTTTAAAAGAAGATATGTGAAGGTCATCTGTTTTTCCACGTGAAGTTCCGCAATGTTGCCCAACAGCAGACAGGAAGTGATCCAGATATCCCCTTTCTTTATCCTCTCAGCACTTGAAACATAAACAAAGGTTCGAGCTATCAGAGTATGTGATTCACCAGTGTAACCAATCTGGCAACCTTAGTTTACATTACCATAGCAACAACCTTCCCCTCTTACCCTTCGCGTCCCTTGCTTGATGACCTTCACGTATCTTCTTTTAAAAATCAGACTGTAGGTGCAAGTTTTGATTGTGTGTCTGGATAAAGTTACAGGTTCAAGTCATTTTGTGATGTATTTTATAGCTGTCACTAGCCATGCTTTCAAGTTCACATTGCCTCTGGAACCTTGAAGTTTTAATATTTTGTGTGGTCCATGCTGAAGGAATTCCTAAGTAAGCGTTTTTGGCACTGTGACAGGAGAAAGCAGAGGGGAAGTGTGGGAGAAACATAAATTTTCTGCCTCATTTGACAGCAAATAGTTTAAAGGGGTGATATCATTTTCTTTTATAACTCTTTTAAAGTACATTGTTTTAATATCATTCTGAATTTAAAAAATATTTTGCATAACATTAGTTTTATATTTGGTTATGTTACTTAATTTCTTTTATTTCTCAAAGTTTTTTGATGCTGCTGCACTTTAAGTTAAGACCTAAGAATGTTTATCTTTTAGTTATACCAGGTATTCATTCATTTTTTGGACTTCTGCAGTCATTTGTTTGAATATAATGCTAGTGGGCAAATATATTCGCCATTGCTGGAGGAGTAGCTATACTGAACATTTCTATGTTACTCATAACCTTGCAACTAAAGATAGCTTTGGCTCTCATGCTGTAGGCAATATGCACCTCTTGTATATAAGTAGAATTAGTAATACTTTGGATTTTTCCAGATAAATCTGAAATTAAATTATTTGATTTATGACCAGTAAATTTTGTTTTCGTTTTTAAAGAAAGTTCTAAATTTCCTTCATAATCCTTTTCAAAAGTTTGATTTCTACCAAATGATCTGTATGAATTGTGATTAGAGGTACCATTATCTAATCATTGTTTAATAATCTAAGAGTGTACATGTGCTAATCTAAAGCATACTTTGACTCATCAGTGGCACTCAGAAATTTACATGTGTTCCCCAACTTCCCCCTTGGTGGTCTACAATACTTACTTCTTTAGCACAAATAAAAGGAACTTTAGAATAACAAAGGAACAATTGTTTTGGCATCTGGCCATATTCTCAGCTGTACATATGTAGATTATAATCTTCTTACAGCAAAGTAAATAGATATGCTATTTTTATTTGTTTTAGCAGAAAGTGAAGAATAAAACTGAAACTATAATATTCCATTGTTACGTTATAAAAATAAACTTGTTTTAAAAGTAGATAAAATAAAATACAAAATAATGATTTATGATACAGGAATAATTATATAAATTTAGATATAAAATTATAAGTAATGTACAGAGATTATAGAAAAACTAAAAGCAGAAAACTGTTATAAATACTTTGATTAAAAGATATGTTGATATTTTTACAGCTTTTGTTATGTTTTAATAACTTTTGAAAATGGTTTTGAAAATGTTTGTATGGTAACCTGTATAATATAAAATACTTACAATACTATATATTTATTTATTGCAATATCAAAATTTTCTTTTCTCCGCCTTCAATTTTATTTATTATTTTACTTCAGCCTTTCAAATGAATATAATTCTTTTTACTTAAGATGAGTCAGTACTAGTAGCATTAACACCATTTATTTTAATCTCTGTTAACATTAAATAGTACAAATAGAAACATTATTAACAGTGAAGTTTTCTTCATGTTGAAGTTTTGTTGAGTCACACTTGTTTACACTCACCTTCACTTATTATTGTGTGATAATAAGTGAAGGTGAGTGTTAACTTCAACTCTGTTAACATGTTTTGGAACATGTGTTCCCAACTTCAGAACATGTCCGATTGACCCGCAATGTTGTTTCCGTTGTGGTGGTTGTCTATAATGGCAGTCCATAACAGCATTATGTGAAATGTACTTCCAGAGGGTACTTGGCGGCAGTAAATCAAAGTTCAGTAACTGTTGTTTGTGTTTCAAAATGAAGACCTTTTTTGCAATGTGTCCAGTTCTTCTGCATGAGTGGTCGGCTTGATTAATGTAATGTTCAGTTTGAAGTTATTGTTGGCCATCCAGAAATGGTGTGAAACTGCAGATTTATCCACTGTGTAAGCTTCAGCGGTCGGTGTCCATAGTAATAAAGTCTTCTGGGGAAGGCTGCGTCTTGGTTGTTTGCTGCACAGTAGGACGAAACATTGGCATTAGCAAACAACCAAGACGCGGCCTTCCCCAGAAGACTTTATTACAATGCAGATTTATCCTTTGTTTGTATTTTAAGCATCTCATATGTTTGTTTTGTCTGGTTTCTATAGGCAACCACTACAATAGAAACAACAACACTGGTCAGTCGCACACGTTCTGAAGATGGTAACACATGTTCCCAAAACATGTTAACAGAGATTAAAAAAACAGTACAGACTTATCTTAAGTAAATGAACCTCTGTTTCTAGCCTCTTCCATATATAAGCAAATATAATTTTGTTCATTAACATTTATGCATAGGTATTTTATCAAACAATTATTCTGAAACTAAGCTCACCGGACAAAAAATTAGTCATCCCTTGTAAGAAATCAGCGATGAATCTTTAGGACTCAACCGATGGTTCTGTGACCACATCATGTGGTTAACTGCTAGCCCACCGTCACTACATGATAAGAGAGTGTGGTGTGAGGTGTGGTGTGTCAATCATTCAGTGTAATCCAATATGGGGAAACATAAAGATGTGACAGAGTGGCAAAAAGGAGCAATCGTGTTTAGCTGTGTCCGTGGCCATATGGTTGGTGAAGTGTCCAGATTTGTTGGTGTGTCAAAGTGGACTGTCCAATGGGTCTACACATAGTGGTGCAATATGCCTGTCCACGAAAGACGACGTCGGAATTGTGATCGGAGAAGGATCCTGACTGAGAGAGACAGGAGACAAGTTTCACAGCTAGAAAACACAAATTACTTCCAAACCTGACAGGAATTGCTCCAGTCATAAATGCAGGTCTATCCCGACCTGTTAGCAAGAGGACATTGCAGCGGGAACTCATTCCATGAATGTTTGGGGTCAGACACCTCAAATGCCTGCTCACAAAGAGACATAAAGCTGCAGGACTTTAGTGGGCTAAAAATCACTAAACATGGACAGTAGGTGACTTGCAAAATGTCATGTGGTCCAATGAATCGTGTTATTGCCTCTATTCGAATGATGCACGTCTTTGGGTGCACTGCCAGCCACATGAAGCACTTCAACCGGATTGTGTACAGGGTCAGGTTCAAACTGGAGGTGGGTCAGTAATGTTTTGGGGATGTTTTTCTTACTACGAATTGGCCCACTCCATCAAGTGACCGACAGGATGAACCAGCATGTTTATTTGAACATTCTGAATGAGCAGGTGTTGCCATTTAGTCAATATCTCTAAGGTGATTGTGCTGTGTCCTCCCCTATACTTCAAGATTACGTCTGCAGGGTTCATCAGGCTAGAAGAGTGTTGGACTGGTTTGAAGAACACACACATGCACCTTATAACATTTTGATTGGCCTGCAAATTCACCTGACTTGAACCCAATTGAAAATTTGTGTGATATTAAATTTAAAGGGAGTCGATTAATGACACTAAACAATACTTTTAAATTTTCCCAGAACATGTTTCAGAGAGTATTTGCCTCCATTGTCAACCAAACATCGACTGACAATGGGGGCAAATAGTCTCTGAAACATGTTCCGGAAAAATTTAAAAGTAAGTGTTGTTTAGTATAATTAATCGACTCCCTATAAATTTATTACAACAATACTGTTTTCAACACGTCCAAGAAAGAAATTTGTGTGATATGTTGGAACAATGTGTGAAATGCCTAAATGAGCATCCCCAAAATTTTGTGGATTTGTGTGAGCAACTCATACATGACTGGTGTCAGCTGGAAACCTTGTGGACTTACTTCCTAACTGAATTCAGGCAGTTATCAGGTCTAGAGGTGGTGTTACGCGTTATTAATGTTAAGTTGACCAGGGGTGACTAATTTTTTGTCCAGTGAGCTTATATTCATAATAATAAATTGTATAAATAAAACACTAATGAAATTCCACTTTTCTTTTTCTCGTTTCACCACTCCCCATATAAGTATTATTGAATACTACAAACTAATAGTGATATTACTTTATTTACAGTTAGAATTTAATATTTGTGCATATAAAAACTTGAGAGTACTGCATATTGTCCATAAATTTAACTAGGGTGGCACTATTAGCAAAGCTTCTGAAACATATGATATCTATGAGGTTTACTTTTCCTAAAAGACATAATCATTACATTCTAACCTGTGCCTGTTGGAAGTCTATAAATAAATGAGAATCTGCTATAAAACTCATATCAAATCTTAACATATTTCTATTGTGTGTGTTGTGCTATCTTTAATTACATTGTTCCATCATATGACTATCAATATGCAAAAATAATTGCAGGAAAATTATTTTATAGTAGTTATCTAGGAAAATACAGCTATTGAGGATATAAGCGCTGATGTTTGAAAGTGAAGGTCCAATTCACTGCCAGTCTACAGGATAGTGAGAAAACCCAAGTTTTCATCAGATGGATTGCTTACTTCCACCCTTTAAATGTGGTAAAATTCCCATTGTTTTCCCACAGCATGACTAGGGAGTTTGAAAAGCACATATTATATGTTAACAGAATCCAAAGCCATCCCACATTCCTCTGTATTCTCCATCAATGTGCAGCAACCATTTAACCTTCAGCATGAAATTACAAGAACTGACTGGAAAGTTAGGTTACTTTAGAAATATCCTTTAATAGGAAACAATGCATAGTATTAACATATCAATATTAAGGTAAAGAAAGCATGGAAAGATTTTATTTACATATAAATTCTTTTTGAATACTCAAACTGACAAGTATTTGTTGTAAAAATATGCTTTCCTTAATAAACCAGGGCACTATCCTTAGCTATATTAAAAGTTTAGAGTAGAATATTTGTTATTGTTGTACCCTTAGTTATAAACAGAGACTGAGCTTTGCTGAAGATTCACGGAAAGCAAAATATTTGATTTGCTACATTATCCTGTGCACTATTTTAATTATCATAATAATTATTCTCAATGCTTTAAATATGCAACTGACTGTGTGCTTTCTGGCAAGGAGGGGTAAGCTTGATTTGCACTTATTTTAGTTTTATGAATACAGAAAGGAGCATTAAAATCTTCTTTATGTTCTTCAATTAACTCCTTTTTAACTTACACAACAAGAATTTCTTAGAATTTTGTCATACAACTAGCTCTTTTATATGCAATGATAATAACTTATGCTGCTATATTTCATAATATTGTTAAAAATAATTTATGTCAAGCACTACCTGAATCCATGATTTAGAAAATAAGAATAGTAGAGGTTTAGTATAGAACACTAATAACCAATTACTTTTTGTTTTACTGGTTGCCAATCTAGAAAGTGATTGACATTTACTAATCATGTGGAGGAATTGCTTAAATAAATGGAAGGTGATGGATATTTTGTAATGATTACAAGGACCAATTAGAGTTGAGGCATTTCCATGACAATGTTAGATGCTAAACCCTCTTTGCTAATATTCTAACCTGTGTTTATATATCACTTTATTCTCTCTGTCCCCTTAACATACTAAGTATGAGAAAACTAAATACAATACACTATGTAAAATCCCCAACCCAGTTATTTAAATGACTCCTGTTCTAAAGCACAAATCCTAAATTAAAAATTTTACAAAAAAATTAAACTCTGTACTTCAAATAAATCTTTCTTTCTGACAGGAGTAATTCCACAATTGCCTGTGCAACATGCACATGGAAAAAGAAGCTGAAAGTTAAAGATCCTCTTTTATTCATGTAATATCTAACTTATGTCCTAAAAATCAAAAGAATCTCCTCTTCTAAAAGAAATCACTGCCCTACTAAGAGTACTTTGGGATTATAGTTTATGATGCTGCTGCAACATTTACACAAAAGGTAAACTTTTGAAAAAAATTCCTAGTGTTACACAAATATAAATATTTGCAACAAAAACTTCACTTATCGTAAGAAAATGGTGTTAATTCTTCTTTCTAATGGAGATCGATTTCAAAAACAGATTGTTTTCATCATCAGTCCATCAATAAACTTCATAGTCAAGGATTCCGGTTACCATGTTCTTATGTTTTTTCAGTATTAACAAAATATGAAAACGAAACAAACCTAAAAACAGAATCAACTACTGGTATTTCAAAATTCATTACTCAAAGTTTATTTTTTAAAATAAATATATTTTCCCAAACCATTAACTCTATTGGACCATTTAATTGTTTTAATAATTTAACTTCAGGATTTATTTCATGGTTAAATGATCAAAAATGATCTGCTATGGCCGATTTATCAGTTTGTTTATACTTAATGCTACGCAATTAAATTGATAAATACCAGATTTTTTATTATTAGGAATTTTATCTTTTTTAGAAAAATGTAGTAAATTTTTAATACTATATTTATTTTGAGGAACTAAAGTTATAGCAACTTCTTTAAAAAAAATTTGAAAATGTTTATTAACCCAAGTATGGTAAGTAAATATTTTAAAATTATAATCGTCTTTTACTTTCATTTTCTACTTAATCCCTAGTGATTGTGCCGCGTGACTTTATTCATGCTTGGTTGTGAAACTAAGTAATTAATCAAGCCATAACAGTACTGCAGTTGTTTATAACTAAAATTCTTTTTGAGTAGACAACAGCAGTAAATGTCATCGAGCATTTCTTCTATGAGTGGTCATCTTAAGCACCTCTGCCATTTGTCTGACTTAAATGCCTTAACTTACGGTACTGAATCTGTAAAGTATATCAAGGGGTATGCCATTATGCCTTTTACTCAATACAAATATGTAGAGAAAGTGCAGATAAGCTATTTGACATGTCATTTATAATGTGCGTAAAGAGATTGTGGTGCACCAGATTTTGTAACCAGTTATGTAGTTATTTTCCAAAACTAAGATGTAAAAGTAGCTGACCTCAGCCGTCATATTTGTGCCAGAAATATCAGGTCATCAGGAAGCAAAATACGAAAGTATGCATTCACAAGTAGTAGCAGGAAATAAGTGAAACTGTGGTCCACGAGCTATCTACGCACCTTATCTCAAACGTTTTGTAAATTGTAATATTGCAGCACCTGATTTATAACCCACTTCTAAACAAGTCTTAATTCCTGCTTATACAATGGCAATTTACTGTGGAGGATACTCAACTGAGGACTTCAAAAATATTTTTCTCTACTTTAGCAATTTATTCTATATATTTTTTTAAACTTGAATATGGAATTACTTGCTTTGAATAAATTCGATTCTATTTTGCACACTTAGGTAACCGTTCAAAGTCCAACTATGAAAGTTCAAAACACACTTTATAAATTATGAAGTTTAGTTTAATGTGCTTATTATTTTCAAATAAATATTTTTAAATAATTTATCAAAATAAAGAGAAGTAGTAATATTTCATCATAATTTGAGTGACAAGTTTTTGGTTAGAAATATCACTTGTGCTATGAGCATTAAATAGAATGTATCTTCCAGATATGAAAAATTAACAAAAGACATTGCTCATTTCTAAGTATATTTAGTTTTTCTATTGATTTTTTGGTTTATGATAGTGCACATGATAATTTGGCTATTCAGATAAAGCATTCCTTCATTTTGATCTCTGAGCAAAGCTTAACTTTCCAGATTTCAACAGAATACTAAAGCAAAGTTTGAATAAATAAATATAAACTAATTAAGGAAAGTTCTAAGTCTCTGCTACGTTTAACATTGTTTCATATACCGGATAGAAGATACTGCTTTGGCCATACATTCAACGATTCTACAGCATGAACATAAATATATCTAATACAATTTTTATTCACTAGAAAAGTAAACAAATTTTCACATATGCATATTGATTCTAACTTTGGCTATGTGTGATTGCAGGTATTTAGTAACAGCGACGTCAAAATTAATAGGAAAAACTATTTGTAGCCAGTTTATTGACACTTCGTCACTTACATTCTTGTATTATTGAGGGACTAGTTTCGGAAGCCATTGTCTCCATTTTCAACCTCTCTCCAACTAGCGTCTGTTGTCGTCTGCTTTCCTCTCTCTGGCGGTGGAAGTGATGAAGTGTCAATAAACCAACTGCAAATAGTTTCTCCAATTAACAAATGACTAGTTTGCTAAGATGCCCAAGATTCTTCAGTGGTTGCTAGTCAACTAAAGCCATGGTTTCACTTTAGGGTGGTTAGGTTGTATTTAGGGGGCAGTTTACAGGAAGTTCTAGAACAATGGAAATGTGCTATGCTGACCTATAATTTATTGTCCAACTCAATCATAATAAAGTCGTCAATAGTTAGCTTGTGAAGCCCCTCCTACTTGTAAACCAAACGACTGCACATTGGAAGTATATACAAGTTCTTCATTATATTGTTATAGTTAGACCAAGCATTCGTTATTGCTCTACCATCCTAAACTCCAACTTAGTTATTCCCTCAGTCATCACAACTATAGTCATGACAATATTTCTATGTCTGTGTTTACATTTTTGCAGTTATCTTCTGCAACTTTGTGCTCTGCAAAATTAGATTTGTTTGAAATAAATTTTTAATGATAAAGAGCAGTTTTATAAAAAAATTATGTGTCAGCTATATGGAGTGATACAGCTTATTAAATGCTAATATGAATGGTTAGCAATTGACCCATAAATGTTGTCTGAACATGTTTTGTCTAATACACTTTTATCAAACACCCAAATGAATATTAAAATATTAAGCAAAGCTCAATTTGTAAACAGTACTTAGCAGCATTGTTGCATACTTTCCACCTGATAGTACACTAAGAACATTTCATAGCCGCCTTGAGTTCAGGAGATAAAGCTTAGAGAGAGATGATGTAAAGCCAGAATGTAATCTGCACTGAAAAAAGCGTAATACTGCAAATTGGAAACGAGAGAGAAGCCAATAGAATGTATTTTTTAAACTGCCTGTGAAATTAGTAGCAAATAAAATAATATGAGTTAAATGATGAAGCCTGGGACTCAAGTACTTAGGATAGTAAGTTGCCACAAACGGTGTATCTCGGATGCGAGATCCCCTAGTGGTTTACCGGGGAAACATATGAGTCAAATGGAGAATTTAGTGTCATGACGGCAAGCTGGCCATGGTAGCTCAATGGGTTAGAGTAACTGGACGTAAACCAGGAGATCTGTGGTTCAAATCCTGGCCATGGCATTGAATTTTTCATGTTGACTCTATCGAAAACCTTAGCCTATATACGGCTAGAATGAAGAAATGATTAATTTCCATCAATTAACTAAAACAAGATAGTGACTAAGTTATGTATTTCAGGAAAATTTCTTTAACCAGGCAGTGATCGCTACATGAAAAGTTACAAGGTTAGTCGCACAGTTAGTATTTTACTCAAACAGAACTAGTTTATATCTAGACTGCTGCTAGAGTGTTTGATGCCATAGCACTTTGATGATATAATGGCCAATGTCTTTTTGCCACCTAAGTTTTATTTACCTTAAAAGTTTTGACATGTATCTAACCATCTCTAACCTGGTGTTCAATAACAAAAATGAATTTTTCGTCCGTTATATACTTTGTTTATGAAAATACTTAGCTATTTTTCATATACTCGTTTAAAGCACTCAATATAATTTTAATCATGAAATATAATTGAAAAATAAACCAACTAAAATAGTTAAATATAATTTTGAGTCGAGCCAGTATACGAGGGCTATCCAGAAAGTAGATTACGTTTTGGAATAAAAAGTAAACAAAGTATAGGAAACAAATTTTATTATATACAGATGAAAGCCACACTCAAATACTACTTTTCGACATAGTCACCATTCAAATTATGGCATTTATCGTAGCGATGTACGAGCTTGGAAATTCCTTCGTCGAAAAATTCGGCCGCCTGCGCCTTCAACCACTTCGTTACCTCTTCTTGCAGCTGTGCGTCGTCATCAAAACGCTGCATAACCAGCCACTTCTTCATTGCTGGGAATAGGTGGAAGTCGCTCGGTGCCAGGTCGGGACTGTACGGCGGATGAGGAAACAACTCCCACTTAAAAGATTCAAGAACTTCACGAGTGACATTTGCCGTGTGGGGCCGGGCGTTGTCGTGAATCAACAAGATCTTAGAGCTCAACATTCCTCTGCGCTTGTTTTGAATGGCTCTTCTGAGTTTTTGGAGAGTTTGGCAATACCTTTGAGAGTTTATTGTAGTGCCTCTTTCCAGGAAGTCCACCAAAATCACACCTTTTCTGTCCCAAAAAACAGTCGCCATCATCTTCCTTGCCGACATTGTTTGCATGCATTTCTTGGGTTTTTGGGGAGAAATTGTGTGCCCCCACTGCATTGATTGCAATTTCGTTTCACAGTTCACGTGTTTCACCCATGTTTCGTCACCAGTAACGATGCGATCGAGTAAAGAGTCACCATCCTTATGGTAAACGTCCAAAAAGTTCAACGCTGCAGCCATTCGCTGATTTTTGTGGTCCTCTGTCAAGATTTTGGAATCCATCTTGCACAAAACTTGTGGTAACCAAGCTTTTCGCTGATGATTTCGTGCAACAAACTTCGCGAAATTTGTGGAAAACTCAAAGAAAGTTCCGTTATTGTGAACCTTCGATTTTCACGGACTTTAGCATCGACTTTTTCGACAAGTTCGGCAGTCACTATGCTGGGTCTCCCACTTCGATCTTCGTCGTGAACATTGGTTCGGCCATTTTTAAATCTGATGACCCACTGACGCACTCCACCTTCAGTGATAATGTTGTCCCCATACACTTCACAAAGCTGCCGATAGATTTCTATCGGTTTACAGTTTTTTGCAGTCAGAAACCTTATTACTGCACGCACCTCGCAGATCGCGGGATTTTCAATTAATGCAGACATTTCAAACCGTCACTATCTGAACGGAGCACAGCACGAACCTCTCACTAGCACGGCTAGATGCCGACTGAGCTGCGCAACGCTCTGACCCCAAGATGGCCGCGCTAGACCCGCCCCTAGCGGAAACAGA
The DNA here is from genome assembly GCA_030765055.1 of Mantis religiosa. Lineage (NCBI taxonomy): Eukaryota > Metazoa > Arthropoda > Insecta > Mantodea > Mantidae > Mantis > Mantis religiosa. The sequence goes on from CM060959.1 coordinate 34,524,347, forward strand.
CGAAAACGTAATCTACTTTCTGGATAGCCCTCGTATATATACTAATACTCCACTTATTGCTAGTATTTACCTAGAACGCGTTTCATGAAGATCTACCTAACATCATCAGCTGTTGTTGACTAATAGATGTTGGTTTGGTGAACTCATTGGAGCCAATAGGTGCATCTCTGTCGGTTTCTTGATGAACTTGAAGTAGTGTCAAAATTAAACAATTTTCTTTCATATTTCTTTATGAAGATTTTTTCCCACGTGGTTAATGCAGCTGGACCTTGGACACATTTTAATAAGTGGATTTCTCATTCTATATCATGATTCTCCTTCCAAAAATGGTACACTACCGCTGATTTATATATTTTTCTGTTCCTGATGTTCCTAAAATGCTCTTTAAGCCTAATGTACAAGTTCCTTTTAGTTTTTCAAATGTAAAAGTTGTCACAGCCTTTGTAGTTTATCTGGTACACACCTGATTTTTTGTCTGTGGGTATCTCCTTTGTGTTATGTGATTTCAAAAGGTGTTGTACACTAAATTTGTTCTGTGGGGTCAAAGTAATATTGTGCTCTTTGAAGACTTTTTGGAAAGTCACTGTTTTTGGACGGAGAAGGAGAATCATGATATAGAATGAGAAATCCACTTATTAAAAAGTGTCCAAGGTCCAGCTGCATTAACCACATGGGAAAAAATCTTCATAAAGAAATATGAAAAAAAAAAAAAATTGTTTAATTTCGACACTACCTTTGAAGAAAACCCAAACTTCAAGTTCATCAAGATACTCACAGAGACGGACCTATCACCTCCAAGGAGTTCACCAAACCAGCATCTATTAGTCGACAACAGCTGATGATGTTAGGAAGATCCTAACAAAACACATTCTATGTAAATACTAGCAATAAGTGGAGCATCGAGTACTAGTTCGACTCAAAATTATATTAATTTTGTGCTTCATTGTATCACAGTCCTTACACATTGGTATAAAGGAGTTTTTTTTTTTTTTTTTTTTCAATTAATTTTGACATTACTGTTAGTAAATTCCTCCAATCACACATAAAATGAAATACAGCCTTATGAATTACTTCGTTTTTCCTATTTGGTTATGAAAAGGTGGACTTAAATTACTACTTGAACAAATACATCAATAACATTCTTTTTACAAATAGTTTGTTTGTTGTACTTAACCAAAAACAAGCTGGGCATGATGATACCTTCACTTACATCTAATGATTGATCTTAGAGCACAAGCCCACCAGCATAGGCGCAACATAGCATGTTAGGATTTGTAAGAGCAAATACAAGTAGCTTTCTGTTATGCCATTTTCATTGTAAAAGGATCTATTTTGTTGTGAAACAATGACACCTACAACAACTTTGTATTTTAAAGCCTTTTAATTTGACCAAAGCAGTATCCTTCACCTGCATAGTTAATAATAGAGAAAAGTGTATATTATGTTAGTTGAGATGTTCAAAAGATGCTCGCATACAAAAAATGAAAAGTTAACTGAAATAAGATGTAAAATATCCACATTGTTAATACCATTTATACTTTTGTTTGAAGTATACTTGTATGTAAGACAGTCTCTGCTTTTCAATACATAATATTGATAGTCAAAAGTGTATGAAGGCTGCTGCCAGAAGAATGTCCCTTCAGCATGTTTACTAAAATAGTAGTGCTTGATGGTATATTTTAAAAAAGAGCATAATTTATGGAATGCCAAGCACTGCATCTTTACACATAAGCAGCACAAATGAACCTTACTTTCCAAGCAATTCTTGTAATTTATTGAATGCAGAAAAAACTGGGATATAATACATTTTCCCAGTAATTTTTCTTGAATTGTAATTTTTTTAATCTCCCTTTGTATGCTAAATGTCATAAAATTATGAGCTTGATGCATGACAGAATACATGCGACATGTTGTATATTTGTAACAATAAATACTCAATATTACTGTGAACATTTATGTGTATGTACATATAAGCATATATATGTATATTGCTTGTTCTTGTTACCAATTTATGTGCGCTGTTGCCTTGCTTTGTTTTCTGACAACAATGACCATTACTAATTATGTTGCTCAATTAATGCAGGAAAAGGAGATGTTTTCGGTGACTCGTTCTGGAAGGATAATGCAATAGGGCAGTCAGCTGCTAATGTTCGTGCACTCACTTACTGCGACCTCCACACTATCAAGCGAGATAAGCTTCTAGAAGTGCTAGACTTCTATCAGGCATTTGCTAACTCCTTTGCTCGCAACCTCGTTCTCACGTATAATCTGCGTCATAGGGTGAGTTGCATTTTCTTAAGTGAACTAGAGCTTTGGTCTCACAAATGTTGTGAATGTATTATAACTCTAATGCCTGACTCACTGTTTGCATTAGTTGGGATTGAGACCCCTGTGTTTCTTCTTTGTGCTTAGAAGTTTCTTCTTTTTTCAAAAAGCAACATGCTGTAGTAAGTCAAGAATGCCTGCTTTCTTTGTTGCTTTACTGTTTGTGTGTGCAATTGTTGAACTGGTGCAAGAAACCTGTTCTTATTAAAACTGTTGTAGCAAACTGCTTATTGTGGCTAATCTAAAGCATATTAATCACTTCACCCTCAAAACATTTTTAAATTATGTTACAGAATCATATGATGTTTCTGAAGGTCGACCAAACTGTACATTGCTTTCACATCCGTAGTTGTACATATAGTATCACATTGTAATAATTATTGCTGTACAGCACATTCTTATGCATGTTAGACTTCTAGGTATTTTCACAAAAGTGAACATAAAAGCTCTACCATACATCCAAAGTGGAAGAAGAAGAAAACAAAAATGAAGATGACCACCATCAGCATTTATACATACAGTGATAATGTTAGGTACGTTCTTAGGTATTAAATCATTTTGTTTCATTAGCTGTGGTTTTTTATTATTTACTTGTACCTGAAAATGAATTGCCTAATTTGCTTGAATCAGCACTTGTATCTTGCAGGACTGTGAAGCTTTAATCACTCATTAGAGAACTGCTGTAGGCAAAATACAAAGTCAAAGAAGAAGAGCATTTGAAGCATGTTATTTTGTATGGGACAAAACGTTTTAGACCAGAGCATAATGCTATGTACTTATCAGTTTTATTTTGTCCTTCTTAGAGAGGTACAGTAAATAAAAACTTCAAAGACACAGAGAATTCTTTTATGTACTTAACCCAATAGCTGTTTTCTATTCAGCAAGCCTATAATACAGTAAGATATAAGTTAATGAATGAATCATCCAAAATTAATGCCCATCTCGGTAGCGTAGATGGTAGCATGTCTGCCTCACGTTCAAGAGGTCCCGAGTTCGAATCTCGGTCAGGGTGAGCTACCTGGATAAGATTTTTCTGGAGTTTTCCCTTATCCTTAAAGACGAATGTTGAGTAACTCTAAGCTCCATGGACCCTGGACACATTTGAGCATCATCTCACCCATCTCATTCACTGTCCGATATGACTTAATGTTAGAGGACGTAAAATTACAACAACAACAAATTCAGCATTAAAAGTAAACTAACCAAGCAGGATAGTTGAGGTGGTTTCATCTCAATACCTGTATGAAATAAATATATCCACTCAAATTTTGATACAATTTATAATTCACAAATGCAACACAATCATGAAACGAGAAATAAAAATAATCTGAAACCACCCATACATAGATTAGTATGAAAAAAGCCCACACTATGCAGGAATAAAAGTATATAATAAACTACCTGTAAGAATGTGTGTAACGAAAAACTTCAAATGCTTTAATAAAGCAATAAAAAACCTACTAATGGACAGAGCATATTACTTGATTACTAAATATATGGATGATGAAATTGAATTATAATAAAATTTTTGTCATTCTGCAATTATTTAAATTCTAATAAAACCTAAGAATATTATTCCAAGGGCATTGTCATAATTACAACAATACTTGTATATACTATATCATATATGTAATTTTTTTGTACTTTTTCCATTTATACCCTGCCTTTAACTCTAATGGTCATGTCAGCGGCCGTTCTCCTTTGGAACATATCAACATATTCATTGGGTTTTAATCATTAGATCACGTACACATTCTTATGCTCATTCATACTTCCAGACTATGGGGAAGATGAGGAATTATCTTGGTCTGAGAAAAATCCCCACCCCCGCGGCCGGGAATCGAACCCGGGACCCCTAGCATGGCAGGCAGATGCTCTACCAACTGAGCTATGGGGCCAGCCATGTAAACTTTTGTATTTATATTATTAGTATTATTATTATTGTTATATTGTGTAATTATTGTTCATTTAAATTTTCTACTGTTGACGAGTCACCTGTTTACAGAGTTTTTACTCACTATTTGTAAGCGTATGTGACAATAAAGCATCTTATCTTATTTTACCTACCCAGCATTTGCCTGGTGACCCAGGAAAGAAACCCATAGGTCAGGTAGGTCGGCCACAGGATTCGAACCTGGGTCTCCCAAATACGGGCCACAGACAAAACCGCCTGAGCCATCCCGCTCGGTATGTTGACCATTGCCAACCTAACTGACATGAGCGAGTGTGTTAGCACATTCATGTCAGTGCAGAGAATTGTTTGACATACCCAGTACTTAGTATTATGTCATCAACAAAGTATGAATAAATTGCATATACACATATGCATATATAATAAGAAATAACTTTTTTGAGTTTGATTTATGAGTCACTATGTTTACACTCAACTTCACTTACTATGTTGTTGTATAATAGAAACTTTTTCAAGATCATTCGATCTCATCCTCAGCTGTTTGGTGACTAAATGAACATTCTTCTTCCTCCACTACTACGGTGCTCCGATACCTCTGCCATCTGGTGTTAGGGCAGATGGTGTTAGGACAGATGGCAGAGGGATCAGAGCACCGTAGTAGTGGAGGAAGAAGAATGTTCATTTAGTCACCAAACAGCTGAGGATGAGATCGAATGATCTTCAAAACGTTTCTATTATACAACAACATAGTAAGTGAAGTTGAGTGTAAACATCATAAATCAATTATTAATTTTTAGATGAGTCGTATTTATTACACATCTGCTTCACTTTCGTACCTATTTTGAGGACATGTTTCGCAAATCATCGTTTGCATCTTCTGCTCTTATGCGACTCGCATAAGAGCAGAAAATGCAAACGATGATTTGCAAAACATGTCCTCAAAATAGGTACGAAAGTGAAGCAGATGTGTAATAAATACGACTCATCTAAAAATTAATAATTATATCGCTTCACTGTGGTGTTCCAATACAGTTAAATCTCGATATCATAAATCAAACTCAAAAATGAAGAATACTTCACTGTTAATAATGCTTCTGCTTTTAATATTTAAAAAATAACTTATTTAAAAGTTATTAATGCCATCATAATTCCTAACTGCAGCAGCAATAATGGGTTAATCTCTTAGAAGAATTCTCTAATACTGATTTCCCGAGCTAATGACTTCATTGCCAAAGTCTAGCATTTGAAAATAACAAACAATACTGCTTTCCCTATATTTCTCTTTACCATTGGCCTCCCAAAGAACTATCATTACAGATGTGGAAATAATAACTTAATGAACACCAGAATGCTCTCCTGAAATAATAGTTCTATATTCATCTGTTTCAATTACACTGCGAATAATTCTTAAGTTTAGATTTATTTGACAAAGTCATTTAAATGGTTGATTATGAAAATAAAAGTTTTTACATAAAATTTAAGGATATTTTTATTGCTGGATGCTAGATAATAAGTCAGGTATTTAAAAAAGATAGAATACTTATATACTGTTCATATATAGTGATAATGAAAAGGTATACACTTTTATAGATCAGATCATTTCTTTTTTCATCTTGATTAATATCCTGCTAATTAAATTCTCAAAATATAATGATCTCAGCCAGACAGTTTGATCAAAGTACATATGTATACTGCTCGCAAAAGTTAACGGCATATGAACGCTGGCCAATGCTCAAGCAGAGCGCTGTTGCCAAGCGTAGTACGTGTACCGCAGAGGTTCTATACATAAGAGCAGTTTTACCCGCCAGCGAAGGTTTTGGTTATTCTTTCAGTAATTAAACAACACATTAAATATTCCTAAAACATTAAGATCTTACCTTGACACACGTCACAGCAGTGGAACAGCAGGCACGGTTTCCAATCCAATAACTTGCTTTCCGACTTCATGATTCTTTCCCGGAGGTTGAAACACAGGTATGCTCCCTTTTCCTAAGGATGAAGCTGCTTCACTACAAATTCGTGACACTGTGTGCACACTACCTATACCATAAGGTTACAGAGTTAATTACTGGGATTTTGAAAAATCAACATTTGCCCTATATCCTGGATTGGAGAACTTTCGTAAAAACTTGTTCATATTAAATATAATTTTTCTGCCCTGAGAATGAATCATTTCACATTGTTGATTGAAAAATCACTTGTCCCAGCTGTGTAACTACAACCATATGAGGATAAAAAGTGCATCGCTCGCACTATAAGTATCGTAGAGACAGAATTTTTGGATGGTCATGATCAGAAAGTAAAATTCTTTCTTATTATAAGATTGGCATCTGTAATTTTCACATATTTATCCGTAACATTTAACCATAACATGTGTAGATAAAACATACATCACTCATGTTCTAAGTATCATAGAGACAGGATTTTTGTACGGTCATGATCAGAAAATAACATTCTTTGTTATTATAAGATTGGCATCTGTAATATTCAAATATTTATCTGAGCGTTATTAATTAATATAATGTTCTCAGTTCGGGTGGATGAGATGCATGTACCACATTCGGCAGTGCTGCTAGGTGGGGCAAGCTTAGGATTGGCTGGAGTTTGCAGTTCGCCTGCCTCCATATGCCTTTAACTTTTGCAAAGATTATAGTACTTTTGTATGTAGTACAACTTTTGAAAACAAATGTATTCCTTTGGAAATAACATGAAACTTTTGTATCTTCTTTTATATTTCTATGCCTTTATAATTCTTGTTTAAGGTTTATTCATTTCTTTCTTTTCACTGTTAGTTTGCTTAAATTTGATCTATTTTTCATAAAATAGTTAATTATATAAACAATCCTACTGTTCTCTAATCAGAAGTTCAGCATTTGCATTTTCAGCAGAAAATCTTTGTCTTTTTAAAAGCCATTCTTAAAATATTATCTATTTATGAGATGTAATTCATTATTTGACTGTCTCTAAAACTATCTAAATATAAGAAAGAGTTGTATAGAATCTTCTATTATAAGCATTATACATTAGGAAGCTCATTTCAAAAATGGGTAACTAAAGCTTGGAAATAAGAAATTTAAAAAAAATAAGATAACAACACATAATTTCTTTTCAGTAAGTTAATTCATTTTCATGTAGTTACAACCATAAGTTATGAGCATATTAAAGATCATAAAACATGTTCTCCATTTTATGCTAACATCAAAACATTTGTATAATGTGCTTATGAATTATTATAGACCAAAAATTTATTTCATGTTACAAGTTCAATGAGAATTATTTTTCTTTCAATTCAGTCTCTAGTAAAGTTTAAATAATAAAGCTAATGATTCCTTTCAGCTTATTTTTCGTAAAGTAGCAGATGTACGTAGAGAAAAGGAACTTGCAGAAAGGCGGAAAAATGAACCACAGCTAGACCAAACTCAAGATCACCTTGTGCGCAAAATATTCTCTAAATTTCGTCGTGACAGGGCCCAAGCCCAAGCCCAGGCTCAGCAGCAGCAACAACAACAGCAACAGCAGCAACAATCGACAGCACCATCACCAGCAGGTAGCTAAGTGAAACTAGTTTATTCATCCTGTTCCCTCTTTAGATATATTAATTACTTTCTTCACATACAAGGGCTGATCAACAAAGACTGAGACAGATGTTTATTACTGCAATTCAATGTTTACATGCTCTTTTTCAAAGCAGTCCCCTTCTACTTCAATTCACTTTTTATAGCGTCTCTGCCAGTCCTTGAACACGTGCTGCAGACCATTCTTTGTCAGGTCCTTGAGAATCGCCTCACTGTTCATGAGCACTGCTTCAGAGTTCTCAAATTGAATACCCCTAAGCTTTACCTTTAGTGATGGGAATAAAAAAAAGTCATAGGGTGCAAGATCAGAGCTATAAGGTGGATGTGGTACACAGGTAATGTTGAATCGATCCAGAAACTGCATGACTTGATTTGTGACGTGAGGCCATGCATTGTCATGAAGAAGTCGCCACCCAGTCCGAGAAAGCTCTGGTCATTTCTTTGCAATGTGCTTCCTCAGTGTAGCCAATACTGACGTGTAGTATGCTGCTTAAACAGTAGTGTGAGAGGGAGCTGCATGCTGGTAAATCACATTCATATTCTTTAAATTAACTTTAAAGAGAGTCGATTAAAGACACTAGACAACACTTACTTTTAAATTTTTCCGGTACTAGTTTCAGAGGCTTTGCCTCTATCATCGGCCGGCTCTCGACTGATTCTCGTTGGTGTAGCTGACGATACCTTGTCACAGGTCTCCTCTGGTGGCGGCTCAAGGAACTTGCTGAACAAATCCTTCTGGGGGATGTCGAAATTGAATACTTTGTTCCTATTTTTTGAAATGAAGATTTGTTCCCATGTGGATAGTTCTTGTTTTCCTGATGTATGTTTCAGTAGTTTTGGTTCTGGATTTATGTTGTGGTTTTTTTCCCAAAAATGTGTGGCAACTGCTGATTTTTCTAATTGTTTATATTTTATGTTTCTAAAGTGTTCCTTTGCTCTTGTTTCTAAATTTCTTTTTGTTTTTCCAATATAAATTTGACTACAGTCATTGCATTCAATTTGATATATACCAGATTTTTTGTTTGATGGAATAGCATCTTTGATGTTTGAGCAAATTAGGTTTTTTAAGGAGAAATGGTTGACTGGTGCTAGTTGAATATTTTGTTTTTTGAAGACTTTTTTGAATTTATCATAGGCCCATGTATGGTAAGTGAATTTTTTGAAAATCATATTAGTTTCTGTAGATGAGAGAGTTGTGGTTTCCTTTAGTAGCTTCTTCTTTTTTGCTAAGCTCACTTTTTTGACCACTAATGATTTGGGAAAGTTATTTTTTTTGTGCTATTTCAATTATTTTGTTGTATTCTGTTTTGTATTCTTCTGCTGTGAGAGGGATGTTTACCAGTCTGTGTGCTAAACTATTGAAGATTGCCTGTTTGTGGGATCTTGGGTTGTAGCCATTAGCTTTTATGTAGTTGTCTGTCTGTGTTGGTTTTCTGTAAATGCCAAAGTTTAGTCTGTTTTTATTCCTCATTATTTTTAGATCCAAAAATGGTAAATGCTCGTCTTTTTCTATTTCTACAGTGAATTTGATGCTTTTTTCTTGGATATTTAAAAGTTTTAGTGCATCACTGATGTGTTTTTTTGGTACTATTGCAAAGATGTCATCTACATATCGTTGCCAGAGTTTGAACATCCAAGGGAAACCTTTGTTGATCCTTATTTCTAATGCACTCATGTACAGATCGGCCAGGAAGGGTGATAGTGGGTTGCCCATTGCTAACCCTGAAGTTTGGTGATAATATTTTGTTTGAAACTGGAAGAAATTTTGTTCTATGCATAATTTGGTTAGTTCAATGTAGTCTGAAATTTCAGATGATGCCATTCCAAGTGATTTGAGCCATTTTTCTATCAACGGTGGGAGTTGATTAACTGGTATGCTGGGAAACAGTGATTTAACATCAAATGAGACTAGTGTGTCCTCTTCTTTTAGTTCCGTATCCTTAATGTGTTCTATAAGTTCATAGGTGTTTTTGATGCTTAGGCTGTCGAATTTTGGAAATGAATTGAATTTGTTTGTTAGCCACTTTGCAAGTTTGTATGTTGGTGAATTTATACTGCTAACTATAGGTCTCATTGTTATGGATGGTTTGTGTATTTTGGGTAAGCCATAAAGTCTAGGTAAGGTTGGGTTATCCGGTTTAACTGCATATTTGTTTGGTATTATGCTTGATTTTGCTATTGTTTTTTCATATGACTGTATGCAAGTTTTTAGAGGATTTTTGTTAATGGTTTCATATTCATTGTCAGTTAGCATTTTTTCCATTTTTTCAATATAATCTGATTTTTCCATTATGACAATCTTGTTGCCTTTGTCTGCCTTTGTGTAAATAACGTTTTTCTGTTTCAAAGAATGGATAGTATTATGTTTTCTCTTCTGAAAGGATCTGTTCTCTATTTCCTCCAAAATATTTTTACAATGGCTTTTTACTGAATTTTGTATGGATACTGGTAGATGTATGGATACTAGTTTCAAACAAAATATTATCACCAAACTTCAGGGTTAGCAATGGGCAACCCACTATCACCCTTCCTGGCCGATCTGTACATGAGTGCATTAGAAATAAGGATCAACAAAGGTTTCCCTTGGATGTTCAAACTCTGGCAACGATATGTAGATGACATCTTTGCAATAGTACCAAAAAAACACATCAGTGATGCACTAAAACTTTTAAATATCCAAGAAAAAAGCATCAAATTCACTGTAGAAATAGAAAAAGACGAGCATTTACCATTTTTGGATCTAAAAATAATGAGGAATAAAAACAGACTAAACTTTGGCATTTACAGAAAACCAACACAGACAGACAACTACATAAAAGCTAATGGCTACAACCCAAGATCCCACAAACAGGCAATCTTCAATAGTTTAGCACACAGACTGGTAAACATCCCTCTCACAGCAGAAGAATACAAAACAGAATACAACAAAATAATTGAAATAGCACAAAAAAATAACTTTCCCAAATCATTAGTGGACAAAAAAGTGAGCTTAGCAAAAAAGAAGAAGCTACTAAAGGAAACCACAACTCTCTCATCTACAGAAACTAATATGATTTTCAAAAAATTCACTTACCATACATGGGCCTATGATAAATTCAAAAAAGTCTTCAAAAAACAAAATATTCAACTAGCACCAGTCAACCATTTCTCCTTAAAAAACCTAATTTGCTCAAACATCAAAGATGCTATTCCATCAAACAAAAAATCTGGTATATATCAAATTGAATGCAATGACTGTAGTCAAATTTATATTGGAAAAACAAAAAGAAATTTAGAAACAAGAGCAAAGGAACACTTTAGAAACATAAAATATAAACAATTAGAAAAATCAGCAGTTGCCACACATTTTTGGGAAAAAAACCACAACATAAATCCAGAACCAAAACTACTGAAACATACATCAGGAAAACAAGAACTATCCACATGGGAACAAATCTTCATTTCAAAAAATAGGAACAAAGTATTCAATTTCGACATCCCCCAGAAGGATTTGTTCAGCAAGTTCCTTGAGCCGCCACCAGAGGAGACCTGTGACAAGGTATCGTCAGCTACACCAACGAGAATCAGTCGAGAGCCGGCCGATGATAGAGGCAAAGCCTCTGAAACTAGTACCGGAAAAATTTAAAAGTAAGTGTTGTCTAGTGTCTTTAATCGACTCTCTTTAAAGTTAATTTATCATAACAACACTGTTTTCAACACTTCCAAGAAAGTAATTACATTCATATTCATTTATTGCATCCGTAAATCATACAACTCATGATGTGGAATTGTCAAATTATTAACTACACAAAAAATAGTAACAAGAAACAAGAATTACAATAAGTTGTTAAGCATAATAATCAAATTAATAATTAAAATTTACATTCCTTTTATTCCTACCCTTTGTCATTTAAATACTCTTCTACTAAGTAGTAACACTTTTGTAACAAATACTACTTTGATGTGTTTTTAAACTTTGTGAAGGACTCAATGTTTTTTTATTTCAGTTGGCAGTTTATTGTAGATATGAATTCCGTTGAATTTAAAATTGTGCTCATACATTTTCTTTTTATGATAGGTGACATGTAAGTTTGAACTATTTCTCGTGTTATGGTCATGAATATCATGCTTTTTTTAAATTTATCTAAGTTCGCTTTAACCTGTACTATTATTTCTAAAAGGTAAACGCTTGGTAATGACAATATGCCTAATTTTTTTAACCATTGCTTACAACAAGTCACACAAAACAAAGATGTATGAAAATAGTTTCACATATGCTGGCTTACATCTTTACAATAAGCTACCTGAATCTATAAAAAAGATTGAATCACAACATCAATTTAAGAAATTGTTATTAAACTTCCTTAGAGCCAATAGCTTCTACAGCGTGGATGAATTTTTAAATTTGTAAATATTTAGTTAGCTACCTTAATTATAAATATTGTACTTAGTTTTTAATTTGACGTGTCCTATAACATGTACATGTTTTAATGGATGAATCAATAAATCAAATCAAATCAAATCAAACTACCTGTTCTCTTTAAATTCATCATAATTCTAATTACCCTTTTGTGGATTCTAAATACTTTGATAATGCTACTACTATTTCCCCATACTGTTATACTGTTATACCATAAGAAATTAATCATTCCATTACAGTCAAAAAATGTGATCACCATCACTTTCCCTGCAGATGGAACAATTTTTGCCTTTTTTGGTGTTGGAGAACCTGGTGATTTCCACACTGTGCTGGCTTGTTTTCCTTCAGGAGCATAATGATGCAGCCATGACTGATCACCAGTGATAATCAATTTAAAAAATGCATCCCCTCCATCAGCAAAGAGACGCAGCACCTCATGGCTTGTCTCCATTCGCACAGCCTTTTGTTCAGGAGCCAACAGATGTGGCACCCAACGAGCACAAATTCGGGTCATATGGAGATGGTCGTGCATAATTGTAAACACACTGCCATATGAAATTCTCAACACTTCACTGAGGTTATGTAATGTTATATGCAGATCCTCTCGGACAATCACAGCAGCTGTGTTGATGTTGACTTCAGTCGCAGCAGAAGCCGAAACACCAGGCCCACCTTGCTTAACACTGACAAGTCAGCCTTCTTTGAAGTACTTGAACCACCTAAACACTGTTGCTTGCTTCAGCTTTTCATAAGTTTCGGTGGCTGTATGGTTTAAACGAAAACAGAATTTGATTGCACTGTACTGCTCCTCTAGTGTCACCTCCACTTTCTGGTATGCAAAATGCATGTAGGGTCTACAAAATAGAGCATTACTACCAACCTACCAATACGAGAGTGCTGCTGCCTACCGACATTATACATATAAACCCGCTCTTTTCAAATATTTATGTTACAGATATGAAACTATCACAGAAGCTACAGGAAAAAATCAGTCTCAGTCTTTGTTGATCAGCCCTTGTAAAAATAAATATAAATGAGAATAGTATTTTTCAATAATCTTACTTCCATTTCAGTTTTTAGATTCTGGTCTTAAGATTATGACTTTGAGTATCATATAATTTTTATATTAAGCCAACCCTTTTATTCTTACATATATTCTTACTGTTTGTCATTTGCTACTTTCATTCATAATTAGTAAAATAGATTAGAAAAGCCATATTATCACTCTATTTTTACATAACTGAGCAATCCTCATTAACAAAATATATGTTAGAAAGTTCTTAAAGCTAAAAATAAAATAACATAAAAATGCTTCAATAGTGTATTTCAGGATTCTAAAATTAGAATGTCATAAATAAATCTACTGAACAGATGTGCCAGTCTTTGCTGATACAGATTTCCATAATTCCTTTGGATATACTTCAACCCTGAGTTATTGTGTCATCATAGCTGATTTAAATATTGCTTTAATCTATTTTGGTAACTAATCGAAAAATGACTGCAAAGCACTTAAAATTGTTTGATATAAAACAACTTAGTGAAAGTTGGAGTCAAGTTAGAGTGCACATGTGTAATGCACTCTATTATGTGTTTCAAATGGGAAGAGTTCTCGCCTGTTCTCGCATTAGAGCCTTCAGCGTTGCCTCCTCCTTACTCCCACTCTTTTCATATTTCCATCTCTTTCGCACAGTTGCTAGTCTTCTGGGCGCTAGACATAAGGGAACACAAACTGAATTTTCCAAAGTTTTATAGTACTGTGGTTGCTCAAATCACAATTGCAACATGGATATTCGTATATTACGCACATGTTTGAAATATATAGTTTATAAATAATTATAGGTTATGAATTACTTATTTTTCTAATCCAACGAAAATGCCAGCGGTGTATCCATATAGCTGTGATTGTTACTTATGTTAAGGGATAATTCATCATTGTCATTGTCTTCATCGTCTGAGTATTGCAAATTTATGATGATTGGTTCCAAAATCCCGTCACATGCTATTTCTTTCCAAAAATCGTCTTCTTGTAGTTTATCTGATGTCTCACACAGTTTTCCCAGCCTTGTTGTGTTCCTTGTCAATTTCTTTGTGAATAAGTCATTCAACTCCAGTCAGTTCAAAAGTATTATTTCTGTTTGCAACATAATTTGAGCCCACATTAACTCAATTGGATTGTTCTGGCAGTGGTAAGGGTGAAGGTGAATCGTGTAATTGCAAGCTGATCCAGCTGATACACTTTCCCTGGTTTTTAAATGGAAGAACAACTGAATAATGCTGCTTTGAACTCTCTAGAGTAAAGAGAGATTACAAACCATTCATAAACAAATATGTAATGTGACCAGACACGTTCTGCCAGGCCAGTAGGAAGTGTATTGTTTCCTCTTGCTTGAATTTATCAAACTTGTTGTCTTAATCAAAGTAATTCTTTTATCACGTCATGTAAAACGTTAACGTTTCAGTACTGAGTAATTACAAATATATATACACACACATACATGCCCACCAATAATGCTATATAGGTATGCCTTAATGTAAAAATACAATTTCTCACTAATAACCCTTGCACTTTCTTTTGAATCTACTGATTGTATTCACTACTCTTAATTAAGATGTATAAGCTTTTTCAATTGTTAAAACCACTTTAAAAATGCCTTTAACCAAATTTCTTATGGATGTCACTACACAACCTCTATGAAAGTCTAACAGATTGGAAGCATATATATTGTACAAGGTCCTCAGACTCCCCTCCAACTACCAGAGAGTGCCACAGTATCTCTGTGGTTGTTTCCATAGGACAATATCTGAAGGCTAAAGCTCCCTCTTTTGGATGGAAGTGGATATGCACTTATGCACTAGCTCTGCAGGCTAGTACCCAGGATTCTTATAGGCATCCCTCAACCCCATCTGGACGGCCAAGCCAGCCAGATGTACCGATTGCTCTTGAATGGCGAGTATCACTGCCCCGTTTAGACCAACCCAATCCAAACAGCTCTCATTCGGAAGGGTCTCAAATGTTCGGCCTGACGTACATCTAGTGACATCAGAAGAACCGTAAGTGTTAGGGGTCCACTGTGGTTGCACCACAGTAGCTGAAGGGGTCGGAACCCTTCCCCTATGTACAAAGCTTCCCTTTCACTTAAATATGAAGAAAAAATCACTGGGGCCAGATATTGGAAAACAGAAGCAATAGGTGAGCAATATTTTATACTGAATGATTAATGGCAATTGGTTAGTGGTAGCTGTTTTATGATATCCAGAGTGATAAGTGACTGCTCATTTTTAAGAAGGAAGCATATTTTTCTAATACTTCTGCTTTATTACAAAAAAAAAAAAAACATCAGTGCTGACTGACATTTTGTTTTGAAATCATGGCAGTATATCCAGGATTTATATTCTTTAATCCTGTAGATAGTTTTGCTCTTCCCATTGGAAATTTTATTTAATAGGAAATGACACCACAATAACCTTCTGTTCTTTGGTCAAAGAATTTAGAGCTAAGGAGAACAATGCTTTATTACGGAAGATTGAAATGAGTTTATCTCTCTCTGAACACACATACATATGAGAATGATCAAGGTACACAAAAGACTAGTTTCTATAGCAATGACAACTATAAATAAATGACCCATGCAGTAATACTATATTATTTTACATTTATAATGATAAGTAATAAGACAAGTATGATATCACAATTCCACTTCATTTGACCTCTCACATATTGTTTTCCTTTTGCCCACTTTTGATCATTCAGTACTAATGCCCCCTAAGACCAAAAGATGATATGGAGCCCTCTGTGAGAGTTTTACAATCAGTTGCAATTATTCCTGGTGTTAGATCATGTGCATGAAAATGTAAGGCTTAATTTTAAAAAATTCCCAACCTCTCCTTAAAATCATTCTCCAGAATGGCTCAATAGTGCTGAGACATGAAAAATATCAACCAAATATATTTTTTTCTGTACTGTTAATCCTGTTTTGAGTTAAAATAATATATCACAGCATGAAAGTCACAGCACAATAACTCCATTGTGTTTGCCTGTTGTGCAGTAGTGACCACATTTTCAATCAAAATTCTATGAAAGGAGGTGTTTCTTTAGAATGTAATAAATCATGTAAATTTGTTTAAAGGATCCCTTTCACATAAAAGCAATTACATTGCTGGCAGATTTATATTTAATCATTTCTAAAAAAATTTGGAATTACTGTCATATAGATATTTCTGTGATATTATCCCCTTAAGTACAAAATTAATCATATTATTGCTAATTTTCATTATATCATTTAATTAATTTGAATTATTTTGTGAAATTTAGCTCAAGATTTGGAGCGAGGAGAATCAACAAGTGGAGAAGGTGATAGTTCCGGGAAGTCTGTTGTGCGTGCATTATCAACAACAAAACTGTCTAGCGTTACGGAAACAGATCATGGAAGCAGTAGTAGTGGTGGAGCTTTAGTGTCAGTGACAACAAGAGGTCAACGTCCCACAACTATTCGTGCCAGTAAATGGGGCCGACTTCTTGGCAGCAGCAGTTTAGACTCTGGAAGTGATACAACAAATAACAACAATAATACAGCTATAATACAGCGTTCCATGTCTGCACGGGATCATACTATTGGAAATGGCAAAGAGAAACTGCAGGCTTCTTCAGGAATAGGTGCAGGTACTTCTACTAATGGCGGTGCTACGGGTACTGGCAATAAGGTGTTTCCCAAGATGCAGAAGATTGTAACAACATCAACAACAACAGCCACCACAGTGGCATCTCCTCAGATGGGTAGACAAGATACAATAGAAGAAATTGTAGAACTAGAAGATAGGGCAGGGACAAGGGGTCAGGGAAATGGCACGAATTTAAGAAAGGTTGACTCATATGACAGTGGTATTTTACGAAGCTGTGATCAAAGACTAAATGAGGCCTCATCAGGTAGTGTTGTCGTATATCAGCAGCCACCTGCAGCAGCGGCAGCAGGAGCAACAGCAACAGGTATTGCAGCAGCAGAGTACAAAGAAATAATTGCCAACATCATGGACTTCAAAGTAGATGTAAGACTAGAAGTGCAAAGGTTGAATCAAAAAGTAGGGCGAATGGAAGAACTTCTTTCAGAACTATTATCAAGGTTAGGTCCAAATGCACCCACAGGTACCTCCCCAGCTTCTTCTGCTGCCTCGCAGTCTCCACCACAAGAATCAGAGAGTGGTACAGATGCACAACAGCAGCAGAAGAAATTGACTACAGCAAGAGCATCTGCTGCAGCTACTGTAGCACCAAATTCTTTGGGGACAGAGAATATGACCACCTCAGGGACAGGAGTAGGTAATATTATACTTCGAAAGAGACGTAGCAAGTCACGGGCGAAGGCAGCAGCTCCTGGTGTTCCTACCGCTTCATCTACCACAACCAGTGGTACTTCGCCAAGAACATCCCCTACAGAAACAACATGCATGTTGGAAGAACAGGACCAAGGGACTGCTACCGCTATTGCAGCCTCACCACTTCCATCCACTTCCAAGGGTGAAGATGAAAAAAGGCCACTTAGAAGATCCAGGGAATTTCTTTAGCATTATTAATATAAATATGCATAGGCATGTAAAGAAAGCATATTATTTAATTTTATTCGGGGATACAACATCATCATTCATCTAGCACCTTAACCAGCAAAACCTATAAAAAAGTTCTAGATGAGTTATATTTTGGACTTAAATAAAATGAATACAATAAGTTATGTTCCAAAAATTATAATAACAATATGATGTTGCTCCCTTTATGTTTTCTACTTTGTGCCTATCTCTAATTTTAGATACTTGTGATAAACAAAAAGAAAACAGACTATAATTTATTTGACTTCAAGGTACCTCCTCTAGTACCTAATATTTCAAAACACCAGAAGAGGCTCTTCAAAGACTGAGGAGATGCCTGTAAACAGTTTTATGTAATATCCTTTATAGAAGGCTAAACTCAAAAATATTTAGCTCTAAAGAATGAAAGTTAGTATTCAGTAGCTGAGCAGTGTATGGGAGTTCAGTGCTTTAATTTTTAAATCTATCTAATGTTTTCCATTGTGTACACTAAATAAGAATCACCCCAAATGGAAACTAAATTAAATTATTTTATTTTAATCCTCTTACATTAAGAGGAGAGTCAATTCTTTATGATAGTCTGTAATTTTGCTTTATTATGCATATAGTTTTCTAATATATGAGAAAAGTCTTTATTACCACTGGTTTTGCTCTGTTTGAGAGTCTGTGTTGACTGTATTTGAAAACACTGGCAACAACCTGAAAACAACTTTAACCTGAAACTTTTTGATCCATATATTCAGCATATGAAAAGGTTATACAGCACATTTACTTTTAAGTACACAGTTTGTGATAAAATTAATACTTTTCTTCTATTTCAATGTACAATTATTTCTTAGCTTTCAAATCTACCTATATATTACAAACAGTGCTGTAGTTGGGCTGGTATGGTCCGGTACGCCGTACCACTTAAAATTTGAACACATTGTATGTGTACCTCTAAATTCGTGAAGTGATGGTTAGCATTAAAGAAAAGAATAAACTGCAATTCTTAAGTGACTTTTGGTGAGTACCACCTAAACATTTTTCCAGTTTGGTGAGTATCACCTAAATTTTTTTCCACTTCGACAAGTACTAAATAAACATTTTTTCCAACTATAGCATTGATTACAAATTAATTACATCTGTTAGCCTGATTAAGCCACTTATTTTCTCTTAGATAATTTTACCAACAAACATAAGCCATGTGTAATACAATGTATTTGATATTTAATATTTATTTGTACAGTTTCATTACATTTTTACTACAATGACTTTGAAATCTAACATGCATTATTATATATCCTGTACTAATACATGAAATTGCTGACTTAAGATTTACTCGCTGACTCAGGTCCCCTGGCCATAAGCCTTTGATTTTCCTGAGCAGCTTGATGTCATTTCTTCCTGACCTTCACTTGTTTTACCCTAATCCACTTTTCTCTAAACCTATATAAGAATTCTCCTATACATCTATTTTTCTTTTCACCCATCCCCGTTAACATGTGTAATGCCAATACGTCTTTGCTCACGCTGTCCCACTTCTTATCCCATATTTTTCTCCTGTGATTTGTTAACTCCTTACATTCTATCAGGTAATGAACAGTGCTCTCTTCATCTCTACAAAATTCATATATCCCTACCTCATTACTTCTCAATCCTTTTAGATATACTATTCCTACTCTTCCAAGCTATGCCTTCTCTTCCAAGCTATGCCTTCTCTTCCAATTTAGTCACATTGATCTATATATTTTTCCCTACCCCATTCTCTCTTTAATTGCATGTAAAATTTCAAAGATTTCTTTTCTTCTATACTTTCCCAAATCTCCTGCTTATCTATGTATTGTACCCTGGTTCTCACCTCCTTCCAAAAACTGATATGATTTGACTCCTCTGCTCTCCATAAATCTTCCATGCCTATCTTCGATACCGTTCTTTCCAATTCCGACCACCGACTATTTGTGTTCTTAATGCTTTTCTGTTGCTTCCTGCACAGATTCAATAATTCCCCTTTCTTCCCTATAATACACTTATACCAGAATTTCAGTATTCTTTCTATTACTATTCCCCTCCTTTTTGTATTACCCAAGTCTAATAATGACACTTCTCTTGGTGCCAAAACACTGTAATGAAAGACTAGAAATTTTATTGAGAATTAACTTTATTTTTCAGCAGTAAAAACTTGAAAAATATCAAAATTAAACCTAAACATTATTTTGTTGCATATCCTTAAATCATTAAAAAAATATGATATGTGAACATATCCCTTATATGAAAGTGTAAATATCCATTATTTTATTTATAAAATATATCATTATTTTGTTGAAATTTATAAGCTGTGCTGTTATGTTTATGTACTTATTAATTTAAAAACACAAGTTGAGAAGAGGCTTTATTATTCCTGCTACAGGAGCCACTGAAATGGAGTGCATTAAAGCACTGAACCTGTGTTAATCTTTAATCTGGTTAAAAGTAAAATTTCTGGAGTTCTATAAGCACATAATTTAAACAATAAAAATAAATGATAAGGAGAAGAGAATATAACATGAAACACAGTCTGCCTTACATAACAATATGATTTGATTATGACATTTTATTACATCTTCTACCAAAAATTAACACATGGAGCAATTTTGTGACTGTTAAAAACTGAAATGATAGAAAATTATTCATTTGTATCAAACATTGCATAAATACATGCTTACACTCATGTTAAATAACCTTCAGGTTTTAAGATTGTCATTAACACAGACTCTGTAAAATGCTGTCATTAGCTAAGAGAAATCCAATAATTTATGTTAAGTAGCTTCAAGTATTGCTCTTACAAGCAGCTGTAGGTTTCCATTTTATTTTAAAAATGCACAAAACCTTTAACTCAAATGTTAAACAAAACTGCTGTGTAAGAAATATGTTACACTTCATCTGAATGCTAAAAACACTTGAAAAAGTTTGCATTGACAAGGAAACAAACAACTTGAAGCTTAAACTTATTTAACTACAGAAAAATTATTAAATACAATTTACTTATATCTATTGATTAAGTATCGCTTCATTTTATTTAAAGATTATGTTTCTCTTAAACCAAAGCAATTGTTATATGCACTACAGAGTAAACTAGTGGTATGAAGATAATAAAGGGTAACATAACCTAAATTTGAAAATAGTGCATTTATATATTACAGGCATTTCAAGTAGCAAAATGAGAGCAAATTAAAATTTAATTTAAGATTGTTATAGTTAAGGACTGTCATGGTTAAGTGCATGATTTTAAGGGACAGCTCGCATCAATGAATGGCTAAGTTCAATTGACAGCACATTTATTAAGTAGTGTGAGTAAAGAAGTGAGCTTTAATATTAGTTTTAAGAAGACTACAATAATTGTATACATATAAAGCAGTTTTAAATTATAAGAGACAAATTACATTATATCAATCAAAACAAGAAAACAGCGTAGTAGAGATCATTTATATATTACAACTAATGGTTTTTCCTTAAGTCAAGATTTTATGCTTACCTATTCAGAGGTTATAGAATGTATAAGATTTATTTCCTCTGTTGCAAACATTCTAAAAGAAGTTAGATTAGTGCATTCACTTTTCATATTTTCAATAAACACAAGTAAAAAGATGATAGAACACATTTTTATATTGCAACACATTCATTGTCAAAGAGAAAAGATCTTTACATGAGCTAACATGCTACTTCTATGATAGGGATGGTTATCACAAACTTCTTATAGCAATACTAACAGTGCAATGTTTTTATCTAGCAGTATTATCAGGAACGTCATGACATAAGAGAAGACAAGGATTAGCTACAACAATCTATATGCTGTTAAAGCAACAATAATTCATAATGCATGGAGCCATTATTTTCTATATAGGATGCAAAGTATCTGGGTCTGCCAAAAACTATAAATAATTGGTATTATTGGCTGACAATGAGCATCATTGGAAAAATGTATATTACTTATAGATTAACTGTCCTTTTTATGTGTATCACTGAACTGAAGTTAAGGGAACAGTTGGTATAAACTTCACCCAAGTTGTACTGGCTGCAATACACATTTTATTCTCTTTTAATAGTTTATGTTGTGTAGACAAACTTAATTACTTTTTCAGCTTCCTTGTAGAGGTAATCATAAATGTAATAACAAACAAGCCCTTCATCTACAGCATGCATAACAATTATCCCTTTTATTTTTGCAGCTGAAAATAAGGAATATGATGTGCCTTTAAAAATTAATAAATGATGTTACAATATAGGACTGAGCATATAAAATGATAAGCTGTGCATTTCTCTAAATATATTGTTGTCACTCTTTCTGTTTCAGTTTTCTAACCATTAACATAAATTAACACAAGTATATGTTGATAACATTTTAAGATTTGAGTACTTCTCTTATTTATATATCATAAAATTTGTATTAATAGAGTGCTTACTGTTCATTTACTTACAAGTGAAAACATTAACCTTTCTTTTTTATCTATAAGTTGCACTGAGTTAGGGCAAACATAATTTCAAAGCTTAAAAACAGAGAGACAGAGGGACTCATCCCCTCTTTCATGCAAATAGAAACATGAGAGTGTAAAATAGACAAACTTGTAACTTTGCTTTTTTACATAACACCAATGTAAGCTTTACCTGGATTCTAGTATAAAGCAAGAGGATTTCTAACCTTATAAGTTCATTTTCTGAAATACTCTAAGGCGAAAGACTATTTACATAGAGTAAATGAAACTACGTGAGTAACAGGATAATTAACTGATCAAAATAGCTCCCTCAAAGCAAACAGAAAGTATACAGAGAGTGTATCAGTCTTCAACAATCTACTCGTCCTGGTCTACCTCAATGGGGACCAGCTATGCCATTTAGCAGTGGAACAATGATAGTTCTGATAGTGGTGGAACAGTGCCACTATTTCTCAATACTTGATACTTCATAAAATGCTGTAAATGTGATAGCTTTTGAAAACCGGTTTTTTCAGTATTTTTGGTATGAATGTATGTAATCAAAGAATGTAATCAAGAAGATAAGTCAGCAGTAGCATTTCATTTTTGGAATGAAAATTATGACATTGATCCAAATCCAAAATTACTAAAAGGAGTGATAAACCAAAATAGTTGTCAGTTGACAACATAGGGGAACATATTGTGACTTTGTGGGTTCGTGAAATGAAAAGTCCAATTACACAAACTCAACAATGTTCTTTATTTCCACCAACTTACAGTTGAACACTTGCCGATTACACAGAATTACGTAATGCACACAATTACAATTCACCAGTTCGTCCGTTGCAGTTCCACTGTACGCTCACAATTACGTAAATTCTTCCGTTGCACGCACACAGTCTTCTCGTTCACTAACACGGCGCTACTTTGCTGCTTGCCAAGCACTGACTGACTGACTCAATTCACTCACTGCAGCCCTTTTTATAGGAATATCACTGTTTTCTAGAAGTCTCTGGTTTCAGTGAATTACCGCGAAAGTTCCAGAGGACAGGGGAAGGGGAAAGAGGCGGCCAGCAACAAGTGACATTTCCCTAATCATCCCCTCAGTTAGTGACTCAGATTAATGGGAGGGTGTGGCTCGGCTGCCTCTGGCCCCTTACTCAGCTGTCGTTGGTTGTGCTTTCCGCTAATTGGGTGACATATTCATATGTATAAATAAGGACAGAGTAATGAACTTTTAAATCCCACCAGTAGATAATTTGACAAAGAAGTTCATAGTTCCACCGCCAGAGAGAAGAGAGCAGACGACAATAAACGCTAACTGGAGAGAGGTTGAGGATGGAAGCAATTTTTCCCGAAACTAGTCCCTCGATAATTTACAAATATAAGTGACAAAGTGGCAATAAACCGACTACAAATAATTTTTCAATTAGTATATAATAAATTTTACTTTTGCTTATCATTTTCAGATGATAGATACATTGATTGATTGCAACAGGAAACTTTACATTGCTTTCTCAATAACGGTTCTCTAATAAATACATAAAATATGAAGCTATTAACAGTGAAGCAAACAAATATGTACAAATATAATAATTTGTAACTTAAAATTTCACTTATCTTATAAGAAATTATCATAATTCTTATAAATTCTTCAGGATTGCGATTTCATGTATACTTACACATGATGGTGACAGCTGAAGATGTGTTTTAAGTTCACATGAAATCGCAATCCTGAAGAATTGATAAGAATTATCATCATTTCTTTTAAGATAAGTGAAGTTTTAAGTTCAAATTATTATATTTGTGTATAAGGTTCTCTAAACTTCACTGGGTGTATGAATGTGACATGCTTTTTTAAATTTGTAGTATTGTGTGACTTCCGTCATGTGAAAATGCATTTTTTTTTTTTTTTTTGCATATTTCACATACTGCTCTAATACTTATACTTCAAACGAGTTGAACGGTTCACAAATATTTTATGCAATATCACATTTATACATTGGTAAAACAAAATATTAATAGTCATGAATCGAGTTTGAGTTATAAAATACTAATGGATGGAAGGAACAAATATTTAAATGTGTTATATTACCTCACATCTTAAGTTCTGATTTATTTGGATTCAGAGATTTTGGTAACCAGAATAGGTAAAGGCCAAGAGCAAGTAAGCTAGGCTATTTCAGAAAAGTGATTTATTACTTCAGCTAAATCAGCTTCAAGAGAAACTCAATTATATGCTGCATGTATACTTCCCTCCTCCTGTCATTGTTTCACATCTTTTCATTTAGAAACAAGAAGCTACAAGACACGAGACATAAAACTGGCCCATCATAATACTATGGTATTGTGACTTTGTGGGTTCGTAGAATTAAAAGTCCGAGTTGCAGAAATTCAAAACATTCTTTATTTGCGTAGAAATACACTCACAGTAGCAGCATTACATCACATACACAATTACAATCGTCCAAGGTCGTTGACCACAACAAAGAGTTCACTTCCAAACACACAAGTTTCAATTACAGCTCTCGTTATGTCTCTGTTTACAACTCTCCTTTACAACATCTGTTTGCTACTGTTTACGACTGACTCTTGGCAAGTCGTTGCCTCCTTAAATACCTCTATTGATAATTCTACATATTTCTGGAACAAACAAGAAATTGAATGTTCTATAAAACAATCAAGATGTTACCAGAATGTTCCACTTATCTGTGTTGGTAAGTCTTTTGTCTCCGGGCTATCTTTATCTGTTTTTGCAGATTTCCACACTGTGCTGCCTATCAGTTCCTTTGTGTAAACAAGCTGTGTTATCGCTACCCGCGAACCCTTTTAATACGTATGCCGCCAGGCGTAATACTAGATTTGCAACAGTATATTGCATTATTTACAACTGTTATATGGTTACATTCATATACTGCATTCTTAGAAACAATTAAATTATCTACCTTCCTACCAAGAAAAGACACGTTGAGCCAGGGGGTTGACACAGGTGATTATTATGTGTAAGGCAGCTGCAAATGCAGCCAGTGAACCTTTTTGAAACCAGTTGAAAAAAAGACATCATTTTGTGAAGCAGTGTATGTGATAATGACATGTTCAATACCCGAGTGTATTGCCATTGTTGAAGCATTCATTTGCACTGGATCTTTTGTAAAAATAAAGAATTTGTTTCTCAAGAAATTTCCAGGATATTCTGTGCCAGTAAAAAGCACCATATGGGAATTAATTGCAAAATGGCAGTGTACAGGATTGGTTCACAATGCTCCCAGAAGCATCTGTCTGCACACCTGATTTATTGTCAGCACCTAATTTGTAGGGGAATAGTCATTCAGTGCATTATATTATATTACATTACATTTTATATTCATTTTATGCATTTGGCTTTAGGGGCCAGTTTTATGTACCATCCCCTGTATAAAATGTTGTATTCATTCTCATATAGCAAATGCAGTCAAGGCTATCAAGAGAAATAAGTAGTCAGCAACTTCTTAGAATGATGTGTAAGACAACACATGGCATCTCGACTCCTTTCATTCCTTATGTACTATGAAGTTGAACACAACAATTTTCATTAATGGAAAGCTTAAAAATTTAAAAGCACCAGAAGAGTATAAAATATTTATCTCAAAGCATTAGACATATGTCTAAGTATCAAGAGTATCAAGGTATCAGTGGTATCGAGGTCCCATCCCTAATCCTGATTTTTTCATCTCTTCCTTATCTTAGTTCTACGATCTGTGCTTCTATTCTCATATACCATGATCTAACATCTTTTTGAAGGAGAATATGTCACCAAGCCTTGGAGGATGCTGCAATTGTAATATTTATAGAATATAGTATTTACTTCATACTAACTTCTTAGCTGTATAAAGTATTCTTTCTTCCATTGCTGACAGAAATCTTCAGTTATCTTCTGTTTCAGTTGGAACTGCTTTGCAACTTCTGTGGTGGAGTTGGCTCTGGTCCTTCTAAAATTGATAGTAATGATTTTCCAACGTAATGTAACCCATGGCATAAAGCTTACAAGTAAGCCAGCCTTACACCTACATGTGCAAGGCAGAGGTGGGCGATCATCCAACCAATAAAGGGAGGAGATGTAGGCAGCATCATGGCACCCTGAGTTGGAAAGTTGGTTTTCTGGACCACAGTTCACTACCTAGCATAGCTCCTCAATTTCCTCACAATGCTGAGTGGCCACAGGTCCTATATCTGAGACTTAAAATCCCCACCCACCCCGCAGGGGTTGGATTGATACAGGGCACGCACTTCCATGGCAGGGAACCAAAGCACAGTGCTCTAGCCCGCTATACCATGGTGCAGCACAGTTAATGATACTGCTGATACATTAAATGAGACGGTTGGAAAAGGAAATTTGGAAAGAAGAACTTCCAGGTTTAATTTAAGTTAATTGGTGTTAATTAATCATTTCTTCACACTAGCCGTACATAGGCTAATGTTCTGTATGGACAGAGTCAACATGAAAAATTCAATGTCATGGGTGGGATTTGAACCACGGATCTCCTGGTTTCCGTCCAGTCGCTCTAACCCATTGAGCTACCATGGCCAAAGTGCCGTCCTGACATTAAATTCTCCAATTGACTCATATATTTTCCTGGTAAACCACTAGGGGCTCTCGTGTCCAAGATACACCGTTTGTGGCGACTTACTATCGTAAGTACTTGAATCCCAGGCTTCATCATTTTACTCTTATTATTTTAGTTAATTGATGGAAATTAATAATTTCTTCACACTAGCCGTACATAGGCTAAGGTTCTGTATGGATAGAGTCAACATGACATGAAAATATGAGTCAATTGGAGAATTTAATTTCAGGACGGCACTTTTGTAGCTCAATGGGTTAGCGCAATGGACAGAAACCAGGAGATCCGTGGTTCAAATCCCACCCATGGCACTGAATTTTTCGCATTGACTCTATCCATTCCAGGTTTAAGTTTACCTTGCAACATTTGATTTGCCAAATATGAGGACTGAAGAGCACCTTGAAATAAACTGCAGTCAGGAAGGACAATCCCAGTGGGATTTGAACTGCAGATCTCCTGATCCAAGGGTCTGAATATTAACAAGCTCAATCACCTACGTTAGTAAACGTTTTCCCTCATAGAGAATTTGACTTAGAATGATTTTCTTGGAAATCTTTGTATATCAACCTTGAAAGATGAACTTAAATTCCAATTTAACATTTATGCAGCTCTTCATTTTTTAATACTACTGTTCTCTCTGTCTCTCTCACTCTCTCTCTCTCTCAAACACACACACAAACACATAGATCTTCTTCACAGATTGCTCTTTCCAGTTTAATGGACCTCAAAATATATGTCTGGATATATATTTCTGGGTAGAACAGAATATTTTCTTGGGATACTGTAGGTAGATGGCAGAGAAGGTAAAAGAGAGGAGAAGAAGAAGAAAACAAGAACAAGAAAGAAAGGAGAACATATGGTTGCCTTGCACTACATGTGCTAATTTAAGATATAGCCATTTACTTTTTTTTTATAAAAATTAAGTTTAGTTGTCTCATTTTAAATTTCAATGTTATGTCAAGCTATTGGTACCTCAAATGCTACTGATAGAATGTTTCAACACATTCAACAAAAGGCTGAAGGGCACATGCATTTAATTAGTTATTGCTGCTTTACAGAGAGACTCTTAAATTAAAAAATAAGTAAATATATAACATATATGATGTAGCACATTTTACTTCAAATATCTATTACATTTTTCTACTTATATTTAATGCTATTTACAATAATATAATAATCAGTTGACAAACTGAAAACGACTGTCCTGCAAAATGTTTTAAGTGATCACCAAATGGCCTGATGTGATTGCTGAGTGGAATCAAATATTTGAACAATAGTACTCTCAAGTGTATATAATTTGGAACATTGTGTGAAATCAGCAGGTGAAAAATTCTTTCATAGTGAAATAATAAATAAACTATTACGGAAACTCTAAAATGCATTTCTGTACATATTTATAAATGAGTTTCAAAAAAAGGAGATAACATATTGTTGAAACTTTTGTTGGTAATGTTGATGTTATTATTTTTAAACTTGTTATTCAGTCTGCTCGTTTAATATCATCACATATAAGAGATATATACACATATATATAAAACTTGTAGCCAGTACTTGAAATATTGTAATCTTTATAATGAGCATGCGCTTTCCAGTCTGACACATATCAATGATCTGTCCCATCATTTCGGATGGGGAAAGCCATAGTGATATTTTGCAGTGTACTATCTGTAATATACACGTGAGGTTTGGAAGTGCAGTTTGAAAAAGCTTTAAAAGAAGTGACAGTATTACTGTGTTAAGTAGTAGAACTTTTAAGTGTATGCAGATTTAATTTTTGTTCTAAAAGTTTCTACTCCAGTAACCATACATCTTCAAAATAACTTGCTTTAACTAGGGGCATAGAACATTTTATTCCTGCAAATTTTCAGACCATTTAGAACAATAAATCTGTTGCCCTCAATAAATTTCAGAAAGCTTAAAAGTGAAAAAAGAGAATTGTCAGTAATGTTTCCTTATGCAAAAATAAGATAAAAGTTAACATCAAGGGCCATATAACCAATGATACAGAGGGATTTGCACTTGATTTTTATTTTTTTTTTTTTTAAGTTCACTGTTTTCTAGTTTATAAACACGAGGGAATACCAAAAAGTAATATAATTTTGAGTCGAACTAATACTCACTTATTGCTAGTATTTACCTAGAACGTGTTTCATTAGGATCTTCCGAACATCATCAGCTGTTGTCAACTAATGGATGTTGGTTTAGTGAATTCCTTGGAGGTGATAGGTGCATCTCTATCGGTATCTTGATGAACTTGAAGTTTGGTTTTTCTTCAAAGGTAGTGTCGAAATTAAACAATTTTCTTTCATATTTCTTTATGAAGATTTTTTCCCATGTGGTTAATGCAGCTGGACCTTGGACACTTTTTAATAACTCAATTTCTCATTCAATATCATGATTCTCCTTCCAAAAATGGTACGCTATTTCTTTGTTCCTGATGTTCCTAAAATGCTCTTTGAGCTTAATGTTCGAGTTCCTTTTAGTTTTTCCAATGTAAAAGTTGTCACAACCATTGCATCGAGATTTAACTGTATTGGAACACCACAGTGAAGCGAAAAATTATTAAATTTTAGATGAGTCGTATTTCTTACACATCTGCTTCACTTTCGTAGTGAAGCAGATGTGTAAGAAATACGACTCATCTAAAATTTAACAACCATTGCAGTTTATCCAATACACACCTGATTTTTTGTCTGTGGGTATCTCCTTTTATATTATGTGATTTCAAAAGGTGTTGTATACTAAATTTGTTCTGTGGGGCCAAAGTAATTTTGTGCTCTTTGAAGACTTTTTGGAAAAGGTGTGTAGCTCTGGGATGATATGTAAATTTTCTGTGTGAAGTTTCATTGCTAGTTGAAGAAAGAGTAGCTACTTGTTTGCATCTTTGTTGTCTTTTGAATTTATCAATTTTCTTTTTGACCAATTCAGCACTGAATTTATTGTACTCTGCACTGTAAATTATATTATTGTACTCTTTGATATATTCTATCTTGTTTAAAGGTACATTAACCAGCTTGTAAGTTAAATTGTTGATAACAGCATGCTTGTGTTGTCTTGGGTTATATCCATCTGATTTTATGAAATTTTCTGTGTGTGTTTCCTTCCTATGTATGCCAAATTCAAGTTTTGTATGTTTTATGGTAAGTTTCAAATCTAAGAAAGGAATTTCATTGTTTGTCTCTTTTTCTATGGACAATTTTATTGCAGGATTTTGTAAATTAAGTAGTTTTAATGCATCATCCACTTGTTTCTCATTTACTATTGCCCAAATGTCATCCAGTATATACCAATGTTTGAAAATTAGTGGGAATGCCTTTATGATATGGGTTTCCAAAAAGCTCATGAAGAGGTCTGCCAAAAATGGGGACAATGAGTTGCCCATAGTAAGTTTACATTTAAAACTCAGTCTGGTATTTTTTAACCAAAAGCATTTATAAGGTTCATTTAAAAAAAAAAATGCTTTGTAGGTTTGAACATCTACTGCTTTATGTTTTACAACAAAAAATTAAAATATTTCACATACAGCATAATGCTAAAATTCCTGACAATTATATATATTTCATGATTATTACTTTTGAAGCAACCAAACAGAATTTGCCACATATTTTGTACAATTAAATAAAACACCAGTGCCCTACACAGTTGTTTAGAGGAAGTGCTACCCGTATAACCACATACAGTATCAATAAGAGACATAAACACCAAATAAATATATTTAACTGTTAGAATTACAATGTCCACAATACTTGCCTATTAGATACTGAAACAAGCTTGAGCATACTTTATATCTGAGAGCTTTTCACGAATGTATGAGTATTTATTAATATATTACCCAGTCTCCTAAAACATCAAACAATATGAAATAGGGCCAACGAAGTCAAGAAATTTAACTGAACTAATTTCTCCTTCAAACCTGTTTATGAACTTTTAATATACTGCTTCAGAATGAAAACAGTAAAATTTGGATATGCTGTACTCACCGTCCAAAATTCTTAAGGATGTTCATTGTATAAATGTTTTAATTTTTAGATATGCTCATCTACAGCGACTCCATGTGACATAAAAGTATATATTTTTAAGAAGTTTAGGTTTTAAGGATCATCCTGGACTGATTTATATTTTTATTGAGGCCAGGTGTTACATACAGATTTCAGCATGGTGTTACACTAATAAATAAAAATGTATTCTTCGTTATTGCAGCATATTGAAAGTTCACGGTTCACTTATAGCTAGTTTCTATGCCCCTACTTGGTCATTTCTTTTATCTCTTATTGTTTATGCATAATGGAAGTTAGTCCAGTTACATTATAGGCTTAATATTTCTTTAAAAAATATATTTATTTCTCAACTGTTAAGTGAAATAATATTTGCAAAAAACAAGACAAAAATTCATTTTTATCCTGCTGTTGGTTAACTTGAAAGTTCAATATTTATATAAACACGTGAGTAACAAGCACACATGTATGTGTGCAATACTTCTATTTTTGATGCTGTCATTATTTCTCCTGTTTGCTGTCATAAATAACTGATTTGTAATTATAAGGATGTAACAATTTCAGAAACTGGGTTAATTATGTACACTAGAATGCAAGGTATATGCTTTTGTCTTTGTTTGAAACAAAAGTGAGATCTAACAAATGAGTTTTGTGATAATCTTTTCTCAATTCTGGGCACCAAATGTATGTTAATATACAGCACTGTAATTTAAATAATATTATGATAATAATTTCACAACGAAATTAAAACAAATTATATAACTGAGCAAAAGAAAAGATAAACTGATGTTTTTAAGAAAATCACCTCTTGTGTACTTTCTTAGACTTCTAGGTTCTTCTAGAACTTGTACATTGTTTGGAGGAGAGAAAATAAAAAAAATATATATATGCTTTGCAGCATTGTAAATACATGTTCATTGTAAATACAAAAATACTGCTATTTATTAAATAAAATATGCTATTTCTTCTTAGAATAAACACCTTTACAATAAAGAAGACATCTTTTTTTTTCACATTTGTCCTACCATGTGATGAAATGAAATGTGTGCTGATTTTATTAACACTAGGAATTAATTGTCTTACACCTGAATGGCCCAAATTCGGCGCTGCCAAAGATGCCATTCAATTGCCAATGTGAGCTGTTGTATGTAATCGTAGTAAAGGCAGCAGGAGATCCCTATACAAGCACTGTCGATTTAAGAAACTTTATGTACTGTCTGCCCACAACAAGAAGGCTAGCGGGGAATAAAGGGCAGAGGAGCTTGAACTGTTCGCTCTGTTTACTAATTTTCTCATCTTTCCTTTTACAACTTCAAATGGAAATACAAAATCACGATTACAATTATAAAATCCATGGGAAATGCCATATATTCCTAAATCCTGAAAATCCTACCATGTTGGCTGCCATTGAATAATAATTCGGTCCCCATACACCTAACCCTAGGTTTTTGTGTATTGGAGGCCCTCTACACCTTTTTACACTTTTGCCATTTCAACTATCCTACTCTACATGTTTCTCTTAATTGTTCTTAGCCATCTCTCTTTAACTTTCCCTAAATAATTCCCTATGTTTCTCCTGTTCTTTTCCTCTTTTACTGACAAAATTTTTCTAATTACTACTTTACTCCCCAAATTGTCCCATTTACGTAGCCAGGCCTGCTCTCTCCATATCTTTGACTACAATATAATATACAATCGATATCTGCATTCTCTTCTCCACACAATGGACATTTATCTGGCTCCCTATCTTGACCTATACCTTTCAAATTTCTCACTCCTGTTCTTGCCCAAGCTAAACCTTCTCGCCCTAACTTATTACATATATCTATATATCCTTCCCTCCCCAAGGTTGTTTTTAATTCTCTATATAACCTCAGTGAGCTTTTGTCACTTGTACTGGCAAAAATGTCTTGTCTTATTATGTAGAAAAGCTGGCTACAGTGAAGCAATAAATACTATACAAATATAAATATTTGTTACAAAGGCTTCACTTATCTTAAGAAATTGGTGTTAATACTTCTTTCTAATGGAGATCGATTTCACAAAGAGATTGTTTGTATCTTCAGTCCACAAACAAACTCCATTGTCAAGGATTCCAGTTACCATGTTATGTTTTTTCAGTATTACCAAATCTGAGAACGAAGCAAACCTAAAAGCAGAATCAACTGCTGGTATTTCAAAATTCATTACGCGATATTTATTTTTTAAAACAAATATCTTTTCCCAAATTTAATTTAGAAACCAGAACGAAAGAACATTTTCGTAACGTTAAGTATAAACAGACTGATAAATCAGCTGCAGCAGATTATTTTTGGTCATTTAACCATGAAATAAATCCAGAAGTTAAATTATTAAAACAATTAAATGGTCCAATAGATTTAATAGTTTGGGAAAAGTTATTTATTTTAAAAAATAAACATTGCATAATGACACAAAAAATTGAAGCTAGTTACAGTGGAGTAATAAAGATTACACAAATAAAAATATTTGTTACTTATAATCCACTTACCTTAAGAAGTTGACGTTAAAACTTCTTTCTTCTTATTCAAATCGATTTCGAAGGCATTTCGCATTCATCTTCAGTGAAAACAAACTCCGTTGTTAAGAAAATCTCCCTGAAATGTTTCGTCTTCAGATGTTGAAGGTACTGGGAACGTGACATAGCAAAAGGACAACATAGTAACCAAGATTTCCTTAACAACGGAGTTTGTTTTCACTGAAGATGAATGCGAAATGCCTTTGAAATTGATTTGAATAAGAAGAAAGAAGTTTTAACATCAACATCTTAAGATAAGTGGATTATAAGTAACAAATATTTTTATTTGTGTAATTGCATATCGGCACGTTGGCCATAGTAACTCAGTGGTAGAGCGGCTGGACGAAAACCAGAAGATCCATTGTTCAAATCCCGGCTATGGCATTGAATTTTTCATTATGACTCTACGTTTCCACAATTTAGCCTACACACGGCCAGTGTGAAAGAACAATTAATTTCCATTAATTGACAGTAAATTTGATTGATTATATTACACATTCCTCAGACTTGCCTTCTTGTGCTGGGCAGACAGTATGCATATCTCTGAAACTGCCTCGTTTACAAGAGACTATTGTCACATTGATGTCACAAATGGAGCTACAATTTTTTTATAGTGAATGTATATTGAAAAGAAAGATATCCATGTCTTGGCTTTCTCTTCTATAGGGATTCTATGCACCACAAAAATATTAAGTTTTAGGTTGTAATAGCTGCCTGGGAAAGGATAATATATCTTGCACCACACTGAAGCTGTAAGCATTGCCGTAAAATTATTCTAAAGATAATTTACAACCAAGTTTGCACGTAGCAAAGAGCAAATTGATCATAGTTTAGTTTCATTTTTTTCCAAGTAAAAAATGCTTCCACAAGAAAACAAAACTGACAAGATAAAGATTGCACATTTCTGTAAATTCTCTTGCTTAGCAATTTTTAAACACTCATATATGTACGGTATTACATATATTACTGAAACACTTTAATTTGTAATTTTTTTTTTCAAACCTGGTATGGGAGAGAAAGTTGAGCCATGGGTGTTTTTATTGTCGGTCTACTTTCATTAAACAAAATATCCAACTTGATCTGTAACATCAATGTGCTAATGGTCCCTTGTTAGAGGAATGAATTGTTTTGAAATAGTGTATTATGTTTTCTTACTTGAAGCAAGTAAATTATGACCCACTATAGAAAGTGCATTACAATCATCTATATACAGTTACGATTTTTTTAATTTTAAAATAAATTTACTAAGAATATTTTTAATATATGAATGGAATAATGCTTTTGCTAGTGGTTTTACCTCTATATCCACTGAATATTATGCGAAATACCAGGTGTTCTTGTCTATTAACATGTACTGCACACACTACTTCAAGTCTGGGAACTCCCTCTTGTTGCTCGGAGCAGAACAAAATTTGTTCATGCCACTGCCATCCGTTGAATTGGATTTACCCCTTAGCATTCTCCAACTGTTCTAATGCATCAAGGGATATTTGCTTACGCGAAAGATGGGGTATATACTGTATACCAACTCTATACTGGTTCAAATATTACTGGCTTTTGAGATAAATGTTGATTACCATTAAACAATTTAAATTGCGGCAACAAATCATTAAATTAATATAATTTTGAGTAGAACTAATACTCAATGCTCTACTTATTGTTAGTATTTACCTAGAACGCGTTTCGTTAGGATCTTCCTAACATCATCAGCTGTTGTCCACTAATGCACGTTGGTTTGGTGAACTCATTGGAGGCAATAGGTGCATCTCTGTCGGTATCTTGATGAACTTGAAGTTTCGATTTTCTTCAAAGGTAGTGTCGAAATTAAACAATTTTCTTTCATATTTCTTTATGAAGATTTTTTCCCACGTGGTTAATGCAGCTGGACCTTGGACACTTTTTAATAAGTGGATTTCTCGTTCTACATCATGATTCTCCTTCCAAAAATGGTACACTACCGCTGATTTATCTATTTCTTTGTTCCTGATGTTCCTAAAATGCTGTTTAAGCATAATTTTAAAGTTCCTTTTTGTTTTCCCAATGTAAAAGTTGTCACAGCCTTTGCAGTTTATCCGGTACACACCTGATTTTTTGTGTGTGGGTATCTCCTTTGTATTATGTGATTTCAAAAGGTGTTGACACTAAATTTGTTCTGTGGGGCCAAAGTAATATTGTGCTCTTTGAAGACTTTTTGGAAAAGGTGTGTAGCTCTGGGATGATATGTAAATTTTCTGTATGAAGTTTCATTGCTGATACTGACAGAGACGCACCTATAGCCTCCAATGAGTTCACCAAACCAACATCCATTAGTCGACAACAGCTGATGATGTTAGGAAGATCCTAACAAAACGCGTTCTAGGTAAATACTAGTAATAAGTGGAGCATTGAGTATTAGTTGGACTCAAAATTATATTAATGTTGTGCTTCATTGTATCATAGTCCTTACACATTGGAAAGCATTAAATGTTTATAACAGGTGCTTCAACTTATAACTTCACTTATCCTTAAGTGTATTCCTGATCAATATTCAGGGTAATTTGGATCATCCTGCAGGTCTAACTTGTTTTTGCCTCTTGGATTTTTCATTCTAAATTGCCTTCAGATGTCTTCTTGTTTGTTATACATGGCTTACCAATATGTTGTAGAATGCATCCAGTGTTATTCCTAACAGGCTTCCTAGTTGTTCTAATAAACTAAACTTTTTGTTAAGTGACCCTTATCAAAACTCACTACTCAAAACTCACTACTGCATCAACTACAACCGATTTCAGTGTATCAGAATCCTTCAAACAAGATAAACATTAAACATAGTCAAGTAAACATTAAACATAGTCATGTCACAAAAGCATACATTTTTAAATTACTTGACAACTGCCGCCTTCCTCAAATAGTATATTGCACACAATGTAAATGATACTTTTATAAAGTCGAGAATGCATATTGGGAATACAAGGCCTGCAGGGCTAAGGCCTCCCAAGCATTTGTAGTTAGCAATTACAGTTCGTGGTTAGCAAATTATTTTATGCAATAGTTAAAAAAATCATAAAAAGTAATAATGAAAATTGCTATTATTCTGTGGGGTATTATATCATTTCACATTAGTACCATAAGCATTATGCTGTTGGATGATACGTCACTTCCTGCTGGTACCGTAAGTAGTGAAACTAGAACGGTAAGTACTAATGACCTATGTCATTCTTGTTTCCATAGAAACTAGCAAATACATTTTAAATTTAGCTTACACAACCAAATATGTGCTCCCAGTGATTAACTTACAAATCAAGTTAAGCAAAAAATACTTTTTTAGCCTTCTAAAGAGGTTGAAATTATTATATAAACTTTCTGCTGAACTTAAGCCAGCAGTCACCACCTGCAACACAAAGCCAGAATAAAATAATTTATACCACTCAAGCTAACAGTAGGAATGTAATTTAAAGAACATGTCTCA
The DNA here is from genome assembly GCA_030765055.1 of Mantis religiosa. Classification (NCBI taxonomy): domain Eukaryota; kingdom Metazoa; phylum Arthropoda; class Insecta; order Mantodea; family Mantidae; genus Mantis; species Mantis religiosa. The sequence continues at coordinate 34,561,145 of CM060959.1, forward strand.
TTTTTAACATCCATTCATCAATAATAGAACTTATGCTGTGTTATGTTCTCAAACAGAGGTAATTGGTGTTCATTTAAATTCAATATTAGCAATTCATAAACTCTAAAAAAAAAAAATGCAAATATGTATAACAAGAATTTTGATTTTCTATGCAGTTGAGTAACTAGTTTGGTTTTCTACTCATAAAAATTCTGGTTTCAATTTATATAGAACAGCAGAGGGGGTGTTTTTCTTTAATTGCGTCATTCCCTGCCTTTAGAGTTTGAAAGTATACAGGTAGGTGTAAGTGAACATATTTTACTGCTAAATTGATTCAAACCTAACTAACCTGTAATTCATTGAAACATCCAATGTTTCTTAAATCATGGTCCCAATATAAAACAAAAACATGTGCTTGTTAACAATGTTGTCAATTGCTAGGTTCATATCAGCAATCCCAGTATTCCAGAATTTCATCCCACAGTTCTTTTACATATTAGTAAATCTGCTGTCACTTTTAAGCACACTTACAAATCATCAATGTGTACCATTTGAACCTACGACTTTGTGATCAGTAAGCCAGCACCTAACCAACTGAGCCATCAACACGAACCCAAATATAGCCAAAGTTGAAGTGACACAATAAAACAAAAAAGATATTGTCGCAAATGCATTGCTGCGGTGAGGCCGAGGCATTCAAAGAGACGGACAGTGCAGTGCGGAGATAAAAGCTTGCCGAAAAAGTGGGGGGAAGGATAAGGATTTGTGGAGATTCCGTCTTTCTTCTGACGCTGTGCTGATTGAGAACAATTCATGAATTTCCGGAATAATGAGTAAGCTATAAAAGGAACCGCCACCCACCACGGGGAAACAGTTGTTAATTGGACTCGTGTATGCGAACAGCTATGTGAACTTTGTTTGTGGTCGATGACCTTGCAAGTTGTATTGTGTATGTGAAGTAATTCCGCTACTGTAAGATGTTTGTAACCTGGAATTTTAATTTCACGAACACACAAAGTCACATTTGGTGTCAGAAGTGGAACATACGGCGATGGAAGCTGCATTGGCACAGATTCTAGAGAAGTTGGAGACGGCGAGTAACAACTTGGCCATGACGATGACCACGAAGATGACCGAATTAACAACGAAGGCGGAGGCGGCAAAGAGCAACCAGGCCGCGAAGTTGGAGACGACAAATCACAACCTGGCCGCGAAGCTGAAAGAAATGAAGACGGCTAACGGCAACCTCACCGCCGAGATGAAAGAAATGAAGACGGCTGACGACACCCTCGCTGCGACGTTAACCATGGAAATGAGAGCAGCGAACGACAGTCTGGCCACGGAAATGAACGAGGTCCTCGCCGCCAAATTTGAGGACAAGTTGGCCGGGTTGAGGGATGACGTCACGGAGCTGGGCAAGCGGATGCGCCAAGTGGACGAGTGCATCGAAGACCTGGCGAACCGCATTAATGACCTAGAAGGAACGGCCGAAAGTAACACCAAATCCCTGAACGCCATGGTGGAAGACGTCGAAGACCTGGCGAACCGCGTTAACAACCTAGAGGGAAAGGCCGACAGCAACACCAAGTCCCTGAACTCCACGGTGGAGGGCATCGTCGGCGGATGAAAGATTTAAAGAGCGACGCGTCGGGACGAGACACAACATCTGCGTGCGTCAAACCGCCAAAGTACGACGGCACGTCCACGTTCAACGTCTTCCGCCACCAATTCGACACGGTGGCCAAGCACAAGTGGTCACCAGAGGAAGAGGCCGCACAGCTAATTAGCCAGCCTCTAGGGACGGGCCGCAGAGGTTCTGAACGCGGTCCAGACAGCGGCGGCGCCCAAGGACATCTGGAAAGCCCTGGTAAACCGCTTCGGGAACCACCGCTTAGCCGCAGCCTACAGCAGCCAACTGAAGTCAAGAACGCAGCAGCCAGGGGAGACACTGCAGAAGTTCGCCCTGGCAACTGAGCAGCTGGCCAGCCAGCTGAAGATGGATGATGCCTCCCACAAAGGTGTTTCTTCACATTAGGATACAGGAAAAAGTTATCCAGGACTAAATCCAGACTATAGAGAGGGTGAAGAACATATTTCACGTTGATATTAGCAAAATATTCAGCAATAACATTGGCAATATGCACCTGCACATTATCGTAATGCAGCAACCAACCTGTTTCACTGTCTTTTGCACCTAATATCGTCTTGCAATGTTTTTCAGTATTTGAGAAAGTGTTTTTAAGGTTATTCCCTTCTTCCATAATAGCAGTAACTGGAGCGCCAGGTCCACCTTCCTTTGAAACTGATTGTCTCCCCTCTTTAAACAAATTAAACCACCTTCGAGTTGTGCTATAGGGAAAAACAGAATCTCCGTTGGCCTCCTCTAACATTATATAGGCCTCAGCTGAAGATTTATTGAGATGAAAGCAGAATTCAAAACTGCCTATTGTTTCTCCTGCATCACCTCCATTATTTCGATTGGTGATAATGAAAATGTCTTTGTTTAATATAATTTTGAGTCGAACTAGTAGTCAATGCTCCACTTATTGCTAGTATTGGTCAAAAATAAAATTGATAAATTCAAAAGACAACAAAGATGCAAACAAGTAACTACACTTTCCCCAATCAACAATGAAACTTCATACCGAAAATTCACATATCATCCCAGAGTTACATACCTTTTCCAAAAAGTCTTCAAAGAGCACAATATTACTTTGGCCACACAGAACAAATTTAGTGTACAACACCTTTTGAAATCACATAATACAAAGGAGATACCCACAGACAAAAAATCAGGTGTGTACAGCATAAACTGCAAAGGCTGTGACAACTTTTACATTGGAAAAACTAAAAGGAACTTGAACATTAGGCTTAAAGAGCATTTTAAGAACATCTGGAACAAAGAAATAAATAAATCGGCAGTGGCATACCATTTTTGAAAGGAGAATCATGATATAGAATGAGAAATCCACTTATTAAAAAGTGTCCAAGGTCCAACTACATTAACCACGTGGGAAAAAATCTTCATAAATATGAAAGAAAATTGTTTTTTTTTTTCGACACTACCTTTGAAGAAAACTCAAACTTCAAGTTCATCAAGATACCGACAAAGATGCACCTATCACCTCCAAGGAGTTCACCAAACTAACATCTATTAGTCGACAACAGCTGATGATGTTAGGAAGATCCTAACGAAATGCGTTCTAGGTAAATACTAGCAATAACTGGAGCATTGAGTACTAGTTCGACTCAAAATTATATAAATTTTGTGCTTCATTGTATCATAGTCCTTACACATTGGAATGTTTTTGTTTGCCCACTTCTCACAGGCGAGAACCAGGAATACCAACAATGAAATTACTACAGCGTGTTTGTTACACATTAAACTAAGAGAATATCATAAGATTGAATTCTAGCACAAGAAATCATGACCGTAAAATCCTTACGATCATTATTTATTAAGCAGCCGTTGAATATAACAATAAATAATGGGTACAAAAAAATCATGTGAATGTTAGTCATCAGATTTTTATTCTACTTGAACCATCTTCCAGTCTATGTCAGCAACTAACTATAAATGACCAAGCTTGTGTTCTTTTACCTGTTTAAAAATGGGAAAATAAAGGATAGTGAAAACAGAATTCAGAAAAATTAAGCATGAATGTTTATCAACAATTATAATATTTATTTCATAAAAATGTTAACTATACATTACTGACATACATATTAATAAATAGCAGAATGGTCTCTGCTGTAAATGGGTAAAATATAACAATTGCACAAATTATCTGAATGATCTACTCTGCTAGAAATTTTATAGAACACCATTGTACTCTTTATGCTGTATTTAAACAATTCTCACTTTTGTTCTGCGGAGATTAATTTCTTGACTTTTGAACAACTGTAGTTTGGACTGCATATGTATATGGAATGATCTGGAAAATTCATTCAGAAACAAAATCATAAATAAGAAACTTCAACTGTCTTTTTTTATTTGATTTTCTTCTTGGTATTTAACATCAGATGCTTCAGGTCCCCAGTTCATGCTTTAGTATACATGAACCATTCCATACAAAAATCTGAAAAATATCTGTAAGAAAAATCGAAATTATCAGATGACCATTAAGTTGCACAATATCTACATTAGGTATGCAATAACTGTTTTGGAAGCATTATCCAAATCAGTAAAATCTTTAGAATGCAAGTGAATGCAATGATTATATGTGATAAAAACAAGGTACAGCTTTAATTACATTGCTATTATGTGTTTCAAATAGAAGGAGTTCTCGCCTGTAGCGAATCAGATGCCTTAGAGCCTTCACCATAACCACCTCGTTATCCCCACTCTTTTTATATTTCCTGCTCTCTCGCACATTTGCTAATGTTCATGGCACAAGAAGTAAGGGAATGCAAACTGAATTTTCCAAAGTTTTATGATAATTGAGTAGTTGAAATCACAATTTCAACATGAATATTTGTATATTATGCAAATATTTTAAATATTTAGTTTAAAGTTAATTATAGTTTATGAATTACTTATTTTTCCTAATCCAACAAAAATACCAGCAGTGCATCTGTATAGCTGTGAATGTTACTTACGTTAAGAGATAATTTGTCATTGTCATTGTCTGCAGTCTGAGTACTGCAAATTTATGATGATAGGTTCAAAAATCTTGTTACGTGCTATTTCTTTCCAAAAGTAGTCTTCTTATAGTTTATCTGATGTCTCACGCAGTTGTTGTGTTCCTTGTGAATTTCTCCGTGATTAGGTTGTTAAACGTCTGTCAGTTCAAAAATATTATTTCTGTTTGCAACATAATTTGAGCCCACATTAACTCTATTGGATTGTTCTAACAGTAGTAAAAGTGGGGGGGAAGGTGGATCGCGTCTCATTGATCCAGCTGATACACCTTTTCATGGAAAGATTAACTGAATAATGTTGCTTTGATATCTAGAATAAACAGAGATTACGAACCATTGATAAACAAAGATATAATGTGACCAGACACGTTCTGCCAGACTAGCAAGAAGTGTAACGTTTCCTCTCATTGAATTTAACAATCACCCTGGCTTATTCAAAGTACATATTTCTTTTACCACGTCATGTCAAATGTTTACGTTTCAGTTCTGAGTAATTTCAAATATACGTTCATGCATATATGCCAACCAATAATGATATTCATTAATGCTAATGTTGCAATACATTGTTATAATATAATGGTATCTATTTATTTGTATTAGGAAAACTATTTGAGCTAAAAATATGGGGTTTTTACGGTTATGTTAAATACATTACTCTCTAAAATTAGGCAAGTGAGTCAACCTTGTATATACTTTTCTCCACTTACAAGTTTTTTATGAAGACTAGTTTCTACCACAGACTAGAGTCTACCACAGAGCTGACGATAGGGGAGAAGTCCCCAGAAACTAGTCTTCATAAAAAACTTGTAAGTGGAGAAAAGTATATACAAGGTTGACTCACTTGCCTAATTTTAGTAACAATGGCACTCCACTTTCTGAAATACTTCTTTTTATTCTATTCTACATTACTCTCTCCTTCCTCATGGATCAGATATTGCAAAACCTGAATTTTTGTCTTAGCATGAATAGTATTTATTACAGATTGATTAGTTTGGCGCTCGTCACACACCACTTACAAGGAATGCAATACCACAACACCGCAGGACTCCGATTGGTTGTATCCCAATTCTTGCAACAAAAAATATATTAACTTTGGTCATAAAAGGTATTAAAAACCTCTTCTGCATTACACCATAACATTGAGCAGTCAGTAAAACAATGAACATTGCTGCTTTTAGAAATATTACATTGACAAGTGCCAACACAAATGAAATGGTGAAGCATTCTAAAGATAAGTTCTTAAAAGCTGTGAAATATGAATTGTGTTGAATGATTTTAATAAACCAAAGAAATCAGTCCGGAAGGCTAGTCGTGAATTACAAGTTCCTGTGTCAACTGGATAGTTGTGTGATAATGCTTACAGCTACGTCCTTACCGTTTACAGTTATTACAGGCTCTAAAGCCGACAGACCACGGATTACGTGCCAACCTCGCAAACATGTTTCATGACGATGACGATTTTACGGATCGTGTTGTCTTCAGTGATGAATCGACCTTTCACCTTAGGGACATGTTAACACTCATAATGTGCACATTTGGGGCTCAGAAAATCCTCACAAGATGGTACAAATGCAACGAAATTCCACTAAAGTGAATGTTTTTTGTGCCGTATCCCAGCGAAAAATGTATGAGCCTTTCTTTTTTGGTAAACCTACTGTAACTGGCACTTCTTACCTTGATACACTAGAGCAATGGCTCTTCCCTCAGTTGGAAGAAAATGAGCAAGAGAACTACATTTTCCAGTAAGTTGGTGTGCCACTTCACTGGCATAACGAAGTATGTGATTGGTTGAACGTCACTGTACCCGAGCGCTGGATAAGTTGCAAGGGCCCCAATGACAGGGCTAGCTATGCATGGCCTCCACATTCTCCTAACGATAGGCGATTTTTACCTTTGGGGTTTCATCAAGGATCGTGTGTACCTGTCTCCGCTACCAGCTGACCTCCCTAAATTAAGAAACCGGATTGAAGCAGCTGTTACTACAATTACTGAATACACACTTATCAACGTTTGGGAAGAACTCAGCTATAGACTTGATGTGTGCTGTGTGACAAAGGGTAGTCACATGTACATTTATAAGGTTCTTAATAAAACTGTTTAAGTTGCTTTTTCATTTGATATATCTTTTATAACTGTAAGTTGAATATAATAAATATTATAAAGAGTTAAAACTTTGATATTCATTTATATACACCTTGTATTTGACAACACTGCTCCAGACAGGCAATATGCATTAAATCACAAGTAAACAAAAACCTGGCATTATTAATCAAATAACCCAGTAAACCTATTAGTCATCACTTTATAAACACCTTGTTAGTTGATCCTATTTCCTATATGTTAAGCATCACTCACAATTTTTAATGTACTCGTACATGAAACAGATCACAAAGTAAACAAAAACCTGGAATTACTACTCAAATATTCCAGTAAGCCTATCATCCTTATCACTTTTTAATTATCCTAATATTCCTCTACGTTAAATATTGTTCATAATTTTTAATATACTAATTTACTTAGCACATAACATTATTATTTTAGAAAATATTTTACATTAACTGCATGTAAAGGGATAACGGTTTTAAAGCTTTGTCTTTTCATTATAATGCAATTTACGAGGGCCATTCAGAAAGTAACCTCCGATCGGTCACAGTGCGGGTAATGGGGGGAGTAGCGACGCCATCTGTGCATTCACGCACTCAGCAGGTCAGTCGGCATCAAGCGGTGGTCGATTGATCGTCGTATCTGCGCTAGTTTAGTGTTTGTGGCCGTTTGAAATGTGTGCTGCAATAGAAAACCCAGCCAAATGTGAAGTGCGTGCTGTTATAAGGTTTTTTACAGCCAAAGGATATTCTGCAGCAGCTATTCATCGTGACTTCCGGTATCGTTTTTTTGCACGATAACGCCCGACCTCACTCTGCTCGCAGAACAACAGCCCTTCTTGAGTCCTTCAAGTGGGACGTTGTCAACCATCCACCTTACAGCCCAGATCTGGCGCCAAGCGATTATCACCTCTTCATGCATATGAAGACATGGCTCGGGTCCCAGCGGTTTGATGACGACGAAGAGCTCAAAGATGCAGTCACAGGCTAGCTCCAGGTACAAGCGGGTGATTTTTATGCAGAAGGAATTTCAAAGCTTGTGAACAGATATGATAAGTGCCTCAATCGTTATGGAGACTGTGTAGAAAAATAGTGCAAAGATGTAGTTGTAAGATGTATATATTAAAATATTTTTATTTAACTTGGTGAAGTTTTTGCAATCAACCGGAGGTTACTTTCTGAACGGCCCTCGTATATATCACTGATCAAGATAATTTATTTTATGAAAAAATGATCTAATTATTTTCTTAATAGGGCAACGCATAATCTACTATCCTTCCTTAGTCCTAATAAACCAAAATAGTGTACAAGATTTTAAAGGATTTTCTTTTACTAAGAATGTATAAATCCATTTGTACCCAAATTTTGAACAACTTTGTCTCATGCTGCCATTACCAAAAATTAATATTATTTTATTCAGCCTTATAAAATAGGACAAGACTGAACAATTCAGCTCAAAATAAGAATTATAAAATTGCATTATGCTGGCTAGTATCCAAGAGAGCATACATATAAATAAAAACAATGTGATGTCTCTGATTAAATGGTTCCCTGCAATGATAAAGGATACGTCCAGAAGAGCACATATGTCTGTAAGAATCAGTTAAGGAAAACATAGTACATAGCAGAGATTTAGTTCAAATTACTAACTGCCCAGGACAAGAAGACAAGCTAGAAGAATGTGCAACGTAATCACTTAAGCTGTCTCCTTGTGGTATATGCTCGCCTTCCGAGTATAACAAGAATGGAAGACTCGTTTAAAATATACAAGTGTTGTCATATAGCTCACCTAGACTTAATACCTATCGCTGCAACAAATGTTAGATCTGGCAGCATGTGACTCATATGCACTCTCATACACTCACTTCCTAGTAAACAGATCCACTACCAGAGCAGAAAAACAGTTCAGACTTCTCTGCCCTTCATACCCTTCTAGCCTTCTTGTCGTGGGCATACAGTACCAAAAGTTCACTCCAATACATAACTTTAACATTACATTTATAAGATACAAAAAGGATACAAATAAACTGCCAAAAAATCCATTGGTCAAAAGCATTTTTCTGCTGATGAAGTATCTCTTCCAGTTATAACCAGCCTTCAGCAACATCAAAGCCTGTAAGACAAATGAAGAAAGAAAAACATATTATTCCCAAAATACAGCTCAACCAAATGGAGAAAATTTAAAAAAAAAAATGAATAAAAAAACAAGATTGTCAATCCATGCTGGTGACAATGTGATAACTGCAACTGTTTCTTTGTTCCAATACTGAATTCCACCAGTATTGTGCATAGTTAATCTTCACCCCTACCCCATATTCTAAGAAATATTGAACCATTATAACAAGTTTTAAATGCTTGCACACAAAAGCCCAATCTGCGGTCTAGGGATAACATGCTAGGTTCCCGAGATTGTAGGTTCAAAACTGGAGAAGGCAAAGGATATTTTTGAGCTTAGCATGGCTTCATTCAGAACAAAAGTAAAGCCAGAGGTCCCATGTCATAGATGTGCAGCACATAAAACAACCTCAAGTCCCATAAAAATTGCTTCTGCGCAAAATTAAGCAGTCTTTCACGTGCAGTGTAGAATAGAATGCTGACAAGGGAACTATTACTGCACTCACACTTCGTTAGTTATAGTTTAAAGGGAACAAATTCACAACAATGCACATAATTTGCGAGAAATGTAAATTAATTTTAAGGCTTTAAGGCACAAAAAGCAACATTTTCAGGTGAAAGAAATATATATTAATTTATCAGTATTTTCAAAGGAATAAATTCACAGCAATACACTCAGAATTGTCATTATTTGACTGTTCACAGTTCACAAAGTAGCCACAAACTTATTATTCTTAATTTTAAAGCATTGGGACTGATAAACGATGATTTACTCTTGAAACGAATGCATGTTGTTAGTCAAAAAAGCAAAGAGGTATATCAGAAAATATTCATGACAAATATGTTTACGTTCAAGAAATGCCGTATAACGTCATTACACACTCACTAGAGAGAGTAAATGTTATTAATGCGATGAGGGGAGGGGTGTTTCGCTGTGGGCCAGGGACTATGGAATACAAATATTGTCACAGCTTTAAAAAGTATTTCAACTACTTCACATAGCCGCTGCATTTTTCTCATGTCCTTGCACGTTTATCGCCAAGATTAAGTAGTCCCTTTTTCTTATGGAAAACTAACCCATAAGCCTACAACGGCGAAAACATAGAAGCCAAAACCATAGAAGCCTGTGAGCCCCAGCAAACCAGCTGTTCCTCCTGATAGTGCTGCCATCGATGTTCTGCAATATTCCACAACGCTAGCGTTGTTTCTCACCGCTATTTCACTGTAAGCCACTATCTCTGAAAAATAAAATTAATATTTTACAAGAGTTTGTTAATATTATTTTTAAGGTTAGGTAATTCCACTAAACTGCATATTCCTGCATACCTCCGGACTTCTCAACTTTAGTTTTTACCCTGCCAATTGTCATTTTCTTAATTTAATTACAAAATTCGAGCTTGAGTTACTAAATGTTCCTTTAAGCAAGAAAGTATTGTTTAAATGTCAAATTTCCTTCACGAACACTGTAAGTCCATTTAAGTCACAGAGTCATTAAACTTAAACATGTGTCGCAGTGTCGCCAATATAACTAAACGCTAAAAGCGCTTACATACTAAAATCCCTAACAACCCTATTATAGTATAGTATATCAAGTAAAACAATAAAACTTATTTCACACATCCAAATATAGAGTGTCAAGTGGACACTGTAGACTACTTGGAGTCAATGCCAACATCAACGCATAGCTTAGGTATACACATAATGTTTCAACTATAGCGAAATATACAAAGGGAGGTTTATACCACGCAAAGCGTAGTCGATGTTTTTATTTAGGCAGACGAGCAAAGCAGTTACGAGAATAGATGTTTTGAGTTGGGGGTGCTTAACGATGGGAAAGTACAGCAAAAACGTCAGTGTAGCAAAAACCCAATTATCCCCAATTACTACTCGGTTACTTAAAATCACTAGCGTTACGAAAGCGGAACCCAGTGGAATTATTCTAGAGTGCAAAATTTACGTAATTACACATTTGTCCGTTAATTAAATTTAACATAATAGAAAGCAGTTTCAGATTTACTAATTAGACAAGCATAGTAATAGTGCATTTTGTCAAGCGGCAAAATTTCTAATGAATCAATTGTTTAAACTTTTATTTTTATTATTATTTATAATCTATGGATTCGTGACATACTGAAATTCCACGAAATTACTTCTTTTTCCATAATGACTCAGAATCTAAGCGGGAAGTGGTGTGGTAAAAATCAATGCCGGTTAGTTGCTGGCATACCTATCGTTGGCAGCACATGCCAATCATTAGTATCGAAAGCATGATGTATCATTCTGAGACATTATAGGTAGGCTACTTAACAGAAATGAAAAAGTGTGCACTGCTAAAGTTATCGGAAAACTGTATTTTATATCACATTTATTATTTCTCGTTGTTCACAATTAATATTAAATTAATCTTTGTTTTCTACTGTTATCTGCATTGTGTAGCAGATTTACAGAAAGCTTTGCTTCTGCTTTGAATACTAAAGATTCATGTATCAGTACTGCAATGTTTTATTTATTAACACTAATGCAGCATTTGTTACTAAGGTAGGCTCATTTTCTACATTATTATTAGTAGACAAGGTAAAACTGAAATAATGGAAACACCTGCTCCTGGTCTACACAAAGTATTAAATGTGTATGTATACGAAATACGCGGTACAGTGGCTGTGAAGAAAAAAAAAAAGTCTATTTTCTTTTCCATGCATTTTGTTTAGTTCAATAACAACTAGTCAAATATAAATGTGTGGATTTAGTGCAGGAGTGTGGAAACACTAGGGTATATATAAGAGTACCTTAAGTTTATATGTTGTTCGACAATTTATGTGTAAACTTAGCGCAGTTCAAATTTGCTTGAGGAAAAAATTGACTGAACTTTCCGAGTCCGACGGGTGTAATTAGTGGCACGGAATTAAATGAGCATAAGACGTTCGCTATCTTAAACTAGAAATGCATTTTACTTAGCGCTTATCGCTGCTAACATAGACGCAAGCTGAGCGGACGGGTTTGGGCTACGGGAACAAAAGACGTAGAGGTTTGCTTTCAGGGCAACATTGACGTAGCAACAAACCAGAGGTAAAGATAATTATCAGTATCTTGTGCTTATTGTTGAATAGTGTTTTTTTCTTCAGTTCTGTTGCTTTTAATCAACAACGGAAAACAGAAAAAGGGAATGTTATACGTTAGAACATATATTTTTTGGGAAAGTTGAGTGGAAACTTTCCCTCCGAACTGTATCAGTCGTCCACAGTCACTTGATTTGGTTATCATTAAAAATGTTCAAGTTCATTATACAAAAAGGCTGGTTGAACATTTAACAACACTAGGAAATGAAAATCTCGCCATTAACTTACAAGCCATGAAATTTTATTTCGGCTACCTGGAAGCACGTACTATCCTCCACAATCAGGTTCTTCTTAAACTTGGTACCTTACAGAAGTGGCTGCTTCTGACGATGGTGTTGAAGCTGTGCCTATAAATTAACCATTTCTATGAGAGAGGGAAAATTTCTGCACTTTTGTGCATTTTAATAATGATCTTGCTCTTATTGTGAAAATGTGAGGATCCACATGGAGTTTTATATATTTCTTCAATTCGTTGCCTACATAATAACCATTACTCATTTTTAACTTTTCTTTCAACAGTTGTAGACAACTTTGATTTCATTTTTTGGCTTGAAAATATACCTATTATGTGTTTCAAATGGAAAGAGTTCTCGTCTGTGCGAACCAGATGCGTTAGTCTTCAGCGTTGCCACCTCATTATCTACACTTATATTTCCCTCGTTCTCTCACACTTGCGAGGTTCCTGGCGCAAGACTTAAGGGAACGCAAACTTCATTTTCCAAAGTTTTATAATAATTCAGTTGCTGAAATCAAAATTGCAACATGGATATACATATATTACGCAAATGGTTTAAATATTTAATTTAAAATTAATTATAGTTTATGAATTACTTATTTTTCTGACCCAACGAAAATAACAGCGGTGCATCCGTATAGTTGTGAATGTTACTTACGTTGAGAGATAATTTGTCTTCATCGTCTGAGTACTGCAAATTTATGATAGGTTCCAAAATCTCGTTACGTGCTACTTCTTTCTAAAATTCGTCTTCTTGTAGATTATTTGATGTCTCACGCAGTTTTCCCAGCCTTATGTTCCTTCTCAATATCTTCGTGAATAAGTCGTTCAATGTCAGTCAGTTTAAAAACATTATTTCGGTTTACAACATAATTTGAGCCCACATTAACTCAATTGGATTGTTCTGAAAGTAGTAATGGGGATGGTGGATCGTGTCTTACTGATCCAGCTGATAAACTTTTTCATGGTTTTTAAACGGAAGAGTAACTGAATAATGCTGCTTTGAACTCTCTAGAGTAAATAGAGACTACGAACCATTCATAAACAAAGATATGTTACCAGACACGTTCTGCCAGACCAACAGGAAGTGTACCTGTTTCCTCTCATCGAATTTAACAAACACCTTGGCTTATTCAAATCACATATTTATTTCATCATGTCATGTCAAATGTGGTATCTACTTTATTTGTGCTAGGAAAACTATTTGAGCTAAAAATATGAGGTTTTTTCGGCTACGTTAAATACATTACTCTGTCCATCATAGATCAGTTTTTGCAAAATCTGAATTTTTCTCTTAGCGCAAATAGTATTTATTAGAGATTGATTAGTTTGACGCTTGTCACTCACCTAGTGATGCTCAAGCTCAAACATCATCCCATTTGAAATACATAATAGCTCTTCTGACCTTCTACATTTACTATTTTTTCTTTGCTATTCCGTCATTACACATATAACCTTTCACTTCAACTTTAGCTTTTTCCTCTCACCATGTCTCTGATACACCTATTACATACACCTCTTTGATCACCCTTTGCATTTCGCCAACCATCACTTTCCTTTTTAAAATATTCACATTCAGGCATGTAAATTCTATTTGTCTTTAACATTTCACATATAATTCATCCCATACCTTTTGCCTTATTTTCCTCTGCAATGGCTCTTCCCTTGAGAAATCCTGTACCTCTCTCACATGTATGACCTACCTATACATGCATCTCTTCATAAGTTTTTTGCATTATTATTTTATTTGCTTATTCATTATTAGTCCAATCCCTTCCTGATGCCACTGCACTTTTTCCATCCCCCCTCCCACTTGCTCCAAGTTGCCATTACTCCTCTTTATTCTTAATTTTTCTCCTCCACATCCTTGTCATTGACTTCTGGCTTCATTCTTTTTACCTCTTAATCCAATTGACAATTTTTCTTCTACTCTTCCTTTCTCCATGTTGCATCTCTTTGGTGGCAGTAGATCCTACTTTACCTTCTCACTAAATAATTTGCTATCACATTTTCTTTCAACTATCAACCTCTTAGTTCTGCTGAACTTCTACTCCATCTCCATGTACTCTATTGACTCTTGGGTTTAGGCCACATCTCTCACCTTTGATGTATAGTATGGAACCTTTGAAGCGATAGGAAGATGGTGGCGCACAAGGGTTACCAATTATGCGTGGATATGTATGAGAATGATGGTTTTAATGACACTGTAGTGCCCGTTTCAAACTGGTTTAATGACTGTTGTTTTTATCATTACATTAAATTCGAAGTTGCCGACCAAGGGTTACCAATATCACTGTTTAGAGTTACTATATGTGAAATGCTTATTACTCGATAAAACTTAATTCGTTCTTTACGTATATATGAACCGACAAATATCTTCTCTCATCCCTTCTGGTCTGCCCTCGACCAAGACAGAAGAAGAGGACTGCCCTAATCGGCTTCACGCCAAGGAATGAGTGTCCTCACAGCTGCTCGTGGGTGTGTAACTTTCACTTTCTCGAAGACCTTTATACACACAAAATTCCCTTTGTGACTATTTTGTCCATTGTGATTATTAGGGGTCCAAAGAATACCTATTCAAACGGAGTCAAGTGCTACCCTTTAGAACTCTGCTAAGGACAGTGTCTTTTGTTAAAACAACTATTCAACCCCGTTGCTATTCGACGCAACTGCACCTGCACGCCTTCCACACAAATATGCATTCCTTTGAAATCCATTACGATTCTTTATACATTGCATCCCTTAATTTCAGTATCATCTTTCACAAATGCTTTTTATCCGTCAACCCTGGCTTGCATCATGTTTTGTATTAATTCCTTTTTCCATCTTTCCTAGAACCTTGTTTGATATCCTGGTGCCTTGTGTTTCTTAATGTTTCCCAGTTTATATACACCAGCACATGTTTCATAAAAATGGTCATTAACCTCTGTCTAGTCGTCACGCATCTTCTATTTCCCAACCTTGTAATGTAATTTCTAATTTATCTTCAAGAATTTCTCAAACAATTTCCACTGGTTTCATATTAACTTCATTCCATAGCAAATGCCATGTTTCTTTCTGTTTTCCCTTCTTCCTCCTCACATGTTGTCCAATCTTAACTTACATGCCTCTCTGTTTCTGTTCTTTTATCATCTCCTCTATGCGCCTTAGGTTGTTCATTTCTTTCCCTCTCTCACTTTTTCTTCTAATAAGCTTTGCATCCTGCTCCATCCCCAACTGTCATGGGTTTGTTTCCTCTCCTGCCTTAATGATAATGCTATTTCTGTCTTTAGATGTATTGATCCTTTTTTGTGATTTTCATTTCAAACCTTTCAGATCTCGTTCTATAAGTCTGCAAGATAATCCCTTTTTGTTACTCTCACGCATTACATGGCACGTTTACTTCCTCGCTTTGCCAAACCAGTCTCCAAATAGTTAATACATTCACATTTGCCAAATCTTGGCTGGAAAAGTCATATTTTCAATTAAATATATTTTTCTAACACCTAATTAGGTAAATCCTTTATTTCCTTGTGATTGGTTTTCTTTATGGTACAATCACAAAAAATTAAAGAAATAACTTTTTTCTTGCAAATATGATTGTTTTGTTGCTTATGGGGAAGCATCGGTGAAATTCCGTCAAAAATGACAAAAAAGTTACATTTTCCGTTTTTTGTATTAAAATTATGTTTAAACATTGTAGTTTCAGAATCTGCCGTCAGTTAGGCCCTAGCGCCATTTAAAGAGCCGCTACGTCATTATTTAAATGCCCTTGAGAGGTGGGCGTGGTCATTTATATTGTCTTTGCTAGCGTGTCGCAAAGAAATTGATGGAATTCTCATGTTGAAACTACATGGTTTGATTCCATACTGTGGTAATGTGCAGAGTCATCTTCTGGATGTTTGCGGAAGCTACTGAACCTGTCTGCTAGCATTTTTTTTTTTTTTTTTTGTATATTATTTCCCACTTACTACGTTTGAAAGTAAACAAACATTTCCACTGACATGTAGTGTTTGTGAAATATGGTTTACATGCAAGTGAAAGCTGTGGATAGCAGCTTATATTAAATTAATATTGTTTAGAATAGGAATAAAGCCTGATTTAACACTTTATTGCTTTCTTGTTGCAACAGTAGGTATATGATTCATACCAGGTTAGGTTAAGAATACAGTGGCTATTTTGAAGCAAAATATAATGAAACTTTAAGGTTTTCTAGCCATAATAGTAAGTAATGATACTAGAATGCTCTGTTT
Organism: Mantis religiosa; assembly: GCA_030765055.1. Classification (NCBI taxonomy): domain Eukaryota; kingdom Metazoa; phylum Arthropoda; class Insecta; order Mantodea; family Mantidae; genus Mantis; species Mantis religiosa. Next base: position 34,577,565 of record CM060959.1, read on the forward strand.
GAGGTAAATAAGTGAAAACATATTATAGCCCAATAGTTAACAGTGATCCTAGTAGGTCACCTTTTGATGTAAATAGAAGAATGGTTTATGTATTTCTGGGCATTGGTAAGGGTCATATTTCTATCAGAAGTTTTGTGTGACCATGGGTATGAATTGCATGAACTATTCTACTTACAATTTCCATATGATAGACAAAAATAAAGAGGTTAGTTAGTACCATTCTACGGGAAAGTTGCATCAAAGGAGAAGCACAGAATGTTATGAAAGTTTGCATGGAGTAAATGTCACAAAGAAGTTTTTGTATTAAGAAAGAAATTGCAAATTGCAGTGATTGCAGCTGTTAGTGAATTTAATATGGGTTATAAAGATAGACTAAATGTTAAGGCAAAAGTTTCAGCAAGCAAAGTAAGTCCTGTTAGCAAGAAAATTAGCAGTATTAGGGATAGGTGAAAGCTAAAACAAAGTGCTCAAAGTTCATTGAGCAAATATAAATCTGCCAAGAAGCAGTTAAAAGTGACTAAATTAAAAGAAGAGGATAATAAACTAGCTGAGTGGCCTTCATATAGTGCAGGAGGGTTCTGAAACATAGAAAAAAATTAAATTTATTGGGAGTCGATTAATGATACTAAACAACACTTTTAAATTTTCCCGGAACTAGTTTCAGAGGCCTTCCCTCTATCTTCAGCCGGATATCGACTGGTTCTCATTGATGTAGCTGGCAATATTTTGTCATCAGTCTCCTCTGGTGGCGGTTCGAGGAACTTGCTAAACAAATCTTTCTGGGGGATGTCAAAATTGAATACTTTGTTCCTATTTTTTGAAATAAAGATTTGTTCCCATGAGGACAGTTCTTGTTTTCCTGAACAAAGTATTCAATTTCGACATCCCCCAGAAAGATTTGTTCAGCAAGTTCCTCGAACTGCCACCAGACGAGACCGATGACAAAATATTGCCAGCTACACCAATGAGAACCAGTCGATGTCCGGCTGAAGATAGAGGGAAGGCCTCTGAAACTAGTTCCAGGAAAATTTAAAAGTGTTGTTTAGTGTCATTAATCGACTCCCAATAAATTTAATTTATACAACAACACTGTTTTCAACACTTCCATGAAAGGATTTATAGAAAAAAAAAGTTTATATTTAGAACTTCTAACTAGACTTTTCTTCATGTCCAACTTTTAGCATTTTTAATACTCCTTATAGTCCAGACACTAAAGTTTTCCATGAATTTCTTTAAGTTTTGCATATATGTGTATTCCTAGATAAGCTTTCACTAAAAATTGGTATTATGGCTGTATATCAGAAAGTTAATGATTGGTATTGAAAAAAGTAAATTGAGAAAATTTCAAGAAAATTCTATCATATTCCTTAAATTTTCTCCTCCAGAACAATTAGACATGGGCAAATGAGTATATACATTTATAGTTTTGTAACTATTATCTAAAGGAACCAGATTCCAAAGTTCCAATCATTTATAACAAAAATTGTAGAGAATGTAATATGTTTCCCAATGTAAAGAAATTGCAGCAAGAAATTAAATTATAATTTTTTTTTGGTAAAAACATTTGTAGATAGAAAAATTAAAAAAAAAAAAAAAAAAAAAAAAAAAAAGAGCTTAAGGTAACCAAATTAAAGAGAAAGAAGGCAATAAGATAGCTGTAGGGCCTGCATATGATGAATGGAGTTTTCAAAGTAAAGAAAGTAGTGTAATTTCTATCTAAATTTTTAAATTCATTTTTCTCCACTTTCAATTTTTGCATCTTCAAAATGCTCCAACTTCTGCAATTCTCAACAAATTTGTATTAAACTTTGCATACATATTCCTAAATAAATGTTAAATAAAAGTTGGTATTTTTGTTGATTTAAATTAAATAGTTTATTTATTATTGAATTTTAAATCTTAAAATTGCAAAAAATTAAGAAAAATGTAATATATTCACACATAAAAAGTTTTTTCTCCAAAAATACTTGATACGCACTTTAAAAGTATAGCAACTTTTGTAACTGATGTACAGTAAAACCTGAATCTAAAATTTAAAGTTTCTAAAAGAAAAACTGTATGACCTGGGACTTTTTATTTAACATACAAAAATCATACTATAAAAAGCACCGAATGTATATATATATATATATTTTGGAAAAACTATTTGAGATAGAAAGATGAATTTTGAAAGCTTAACTACTGTCCAGCCGTTGTATCTCCGGCTCTGACGTTTTGCAACTGTAAAAGGTGGAAGGGGAAACCTAATAGCACCAACATACAGTAATGAGCAATTGAAAACATATCCTCAAAATTATCTTTAGAATGAAAATATAGGACTATATTAACTTTAAAATACTGAAATACAATTTACAATTTCATCATAATGCAAGATATTTGTTACAAAACCACTCTATTCGAATATTTCATTCACACCTTTCACACACACACACTAACTGCATCTGTTGGTTGTACTGGGAGTCTCTACATCCGGTGTCGTGGTCAGGAAGTTAAAACTGTCTGCTAGCGCCAATCAGCATTGTCGCTGGTAGGTGTGGCTCCCGAACCCAACACCGTGTTGCCAGCTTAAATTTGTTTGAGCCACGTGGCCTAATAGCGGCTTGCGCTGGTGAACTTTCTTTGGTATATTTTTAGTGCGTGAATTCCGAGGTTTAGTGTTCGTAAGTCCTTATATTATCGCTATTATAATAATATGGCTACTGGTTCGTGAAATATGCAAATACATGAAATATTTACAACACGCATTGTTCCTCTGCTTGAAATTCCCGCTAAAGAACTGGCAACAACTTGCTTCTCCCTCTCGAGAAATGTCAGAGCCGGAGATAGAACGGCCGAACTGTAGATTCCCTATACCCCACCTAATGACAAAATTTCAAGCAGTTCTGATATAAGCTCTGGATTTTAGCATTTTTCACAGATGCCTCCCCTTAACTTAAAATGTGAAAAAGTGGAAAATGTGACTATTGTATTTAGGTCCTTCTATTAGAAGCGGCAATTCTGCCATTTATTTAACTTATGTTTCCTCAAGTTCAATGTTTACAAATATTAACAAAATAAAAACGCTAAAACTTTATGCTGTAAAATAATCTTATTTACAATGATGTACTTATTATACATTTTCTTTCTCTTTTATCATCAAACTGAAATCAGCAGGAGTTCTGAAGTAATTATCCATCAACAACACTGTTTTAGAACCAATTTTGAACACATTATCTCTCCAAGGTATTATGTTTCTAAACAAAAATTTAGAGCGTCTAACATCTGCAGAACAATAATTAATTTTATATGTTAATGATGGCAACAATCCATTCATTATACATGTATAAGCATCAGCATTCTTATGACAGTATATTCGCAAGGGATATCTCATTGTTAGACTATATATAAGAGCATTAAACAAAACAAATGTAGTAACGTAAATAAACATCTCGGTTGAATTTGAACCAATTTCTCCATATATTTCTCCTGCTTTGCCTTGTAGTTCAAAAGGAACACTAACCATGAGAGATCCACTCAACTGCTTGTAAGCAACTATTCCAATGAAGCCTACAGAACTTACTGCTGCCACTGTCTGTGCTAGATGTATATATGAATTAAGAGGGGCCTTGTAAATTAGTTCATAATCTTCTGGTATGTTATCCTTTGTTCGAAATTTTGCTTCACCCTTCTTCGAGTATTTTGTGTTTGTAAACTGTCTGTAAGGTTGTCTCATACAAAACCAATGTAAGCTTTTATTTCCATTACTCCCACTGCTACTTGAATGCATAAATCTAACAGAACTGCCTACTGCTGATGAATGACGAATACTATGCAGTTTAATTAACACTGTCCTCAACATCTGTGTTCCATGTTTCACTATCATCTTCGATAACAGTAGTCTGCAATTGGCCCTGAAAAATAAGATTGTTTTGCTAAAACTTACACATTTTTCAGCTTGGCAACAAAAATAAAACTATTATACAAAACAGATTTCTATAGTAGGAGATGAATACTGATTATTTACAGGCAGAGTGGCCATGTAGGATGCAAAATGTGCATCAATACAGCATGAATACTTATATTCTTGTTCTTTAAAACATTTATACGATTTCAGAACTGAATGCAGAACAATAAATTGCACGTTAGCATACATTCTTCTGATACAGTCTATAAATAACATAACTTTCTCTACTCATAAAATTATAAATTAAAAAATTTTACAGAGTGATAAAAGCAACAAATTCTTAATTGAAAAGAAAGTTGTTTATCCTTGTGAATATATATATAGTCACCAAATTTTCGGAAAGCCCAAACGACAGCTGAGAAGGGACCAGAGACATGCGGGCCACACCCACCCATTAATCTCAGTCACTAACTGAGGGGATGATTAGGGAAGTGTCACTTGTCGCTGGCCGCCTCTTTCCCCTTCCCCTGCCGTCTGGAACCTTCGCAGTGATTCACTGAAACGAAGGACTTCTAGAAAACAGTGATATTCCTATAAAAAGGGCTGCAATGAGTGAGTTCAGTCAGTTCTTGGCGAGCAGCGAAGCAGCCCGTGCTAGTGTACGGACGAGAAGACTGTGTACGTGCATCGGAAGAGTGTGCGTAACTGTGAGCGTGCAGTGGAACTGTAACGGACGAACTGGTGAAACGTAATTGTGTGCATTACGTAATTCTGTATAATTGGCAAGTGTTCAACTGTAAGTCAGTGGAAATAAAGAACATTTTGAGTTTGTGCAACTGGACTTTTAATTTCACGAACCCACAATGTCACAATATATATATATTATTTATTTACTTACTTCAGAGCTCTATAAGTTCTTTTTTGGGGGAAAAAATAAAATTTTATACTTCATTACTTAATTACTTTCTATACATGAAGTAGGGGAAGTATTGTATTCCACCAAAACATTCAGTAATAATATTTCACTGGAAATTTAGCTAGACTCCCTAAATCCAAAATAAGCATTTTTAGAAACCATGTGTATGTGTGTCTCAGTGAACAGTAAACAAGTAGGTTACATGTTGAATTTGGTACTTAAATTCAGTATCTTCCAAGAATACAGAAATGAAGACCTTCATGAAAATTATAAATCCATCCCAAACTATCATTTACATGAAACATCTTTTAACAATTTTGATTTTCTCAAAAATGATTCTAACAATTTTGATTTAAATGCCATATGTTTAAGATATTTTCATGACAAATGAAAAGTAAATGTTGAATTTTCTGGGACTGTCCTGAGAAGACAGTCCCCTTCCTTCTAGATGACTTTTAAATCACCAGTTAACCACAGAGATAGACAAAACCTACTGCACAAAAAATGTAGATCTCGTTAAAACACTCAATGTCAAATACATTTTTTTTTTTTTTTTTTTTTTTTGTAAAGTTAATCATTTCTGAGATATTCATCACTATTTGTCTAAATTTTCCAATGGTGATACTTTTCTTAAATGGGAAGTCATCCATTTTTTTATCTCTTGGTCTGCAAAGAAAGTGGAATATCAAAGGCATCATCTAGCAACCAGATCTAGCAACCAGTTATGCTCTTAAAGAATTTGACTATCACCTTAAGCCTAACTACTATACTTTTATGTTTTCTTTGGACCTACAAGAAAATTGGCAAATATTTCATTTCAATTAACATAAAAAAAATAATAGTCTGTAGAAAAATAGAAAAAGTTGTGTAAGTGCAGTACATCAGATATTCTTATATCTTGGTCATACAAACATTGTAAGTCATCACATGGGAATCAGCTATTAAACATTTATCACTGAGCCTACTGTATTTTCCTACTACCACTATACCTATAAGGAAATTATATATAAAATGACATTAACTAATGAAGAATAAATGTTTTAAGAACATTTTTTACGAGATGTTTGAGAAAGTCAAATGTGACTACACACAAATATTTAAAAAAGTAACTTCAGTACCGTTTAAACATTTAACTTAACTTGTGAACACAATTCTGACATAGTTTACAACCCAAAACCCAAAGGCAACGCTACAGCACCCCAACTTTCAAACCTGAAATTAACAAAGGAGCAAAACAATACTGTCCAAATTAAAGAATGCTGGTATTAAGACCAAGACCACCTTTCGGCAGCTGTTAAATAAAATATAGATATTATAAATAAAATAACACATTGTCTAACCATTGAAAAGTTCATGTTTATACTTAATATGTATAGTAAATTGATTAATAAAACCATTTTTATCATATTTTACACACCTAATACCATCCTGTAATATAGTTTGTTTTAGTCTAAAATCCCTGTCAAATTTACACAAAATTACTATTATCATTTTGCAGGCAAATTAATGAGAAAATGCAAAACTTTATATGTACATCATAATTTGTTTTCTTTGTTGTTTTTTTCAAAATTATTGCAAAATGTTGTGGCTGCTATCTTTATTTCTAAATTTATTTTGCAAATTACTTGTGAACAATAAAAGCTTGCAATTCCTTTCTTGGAAGTCTTGAAAACAGTGTTATGATAAATTAAATTTAATAAAAGCTTATTTCTCCATTTCCTATTAATCATAATAAATGACTTCCAAAATACACTGGCACAAAGAAAATGCAACACCATCAAGGATTAACTTAAATGTAGAGGTAAGTGAAAGGAAATAAATCACGATACCATCATATGATAGCAAAATCAGCACAAATGAAGCAGACATGTCACTGGACCATGGCCCCCAAGCCCAGATAATCATTTTCTATGTGATGTCCAAAATTGCATCAATATTTGGTATACCCCCCTTGGGCTGCAATACAGACATATATTTGTGCAGGCAGACAACAGTACAGGTCATCATGCAATACAATGTTCCAAGCATCCTACACCTGTTGTCTCAGTTTGGCAATGTTTGTGGCTGACTGTGGAGAATCATCCAATATCTTTCCACTAAAGTTCCACACATGTTCAATGGTATAGAGGTCAGTGGACCATGCTGACAAGGGCAGTCGTCATACTCCATGAGGAATATGTTACATTGCAGCAAAGTGTATGGGTACATGCACTATCCTGTTGAAAAGGGCACATTGCCTTCCTATTGAAGAAACGGTAGTAACACAGGATTAAATATTCGCTGGATATAGCTTGCACTAGTTTCACATCCCTGCACAAATAACAAAGGTGAGCGCGAGTTGTAAGTAATGGTATCTCAAAGCATGGTGCCAGGAGTTGGACCTTTGTGTCATGGACGAGTTTGCTTACCAGTTCCACATTGCATGCAACCGACCATCACTAATGTACAGACAGAAACTATTCTCAACACTGAAGATAACAGTGTCATTTCACTGTCTGATTACCCTTCCTCAACACCAAAGAAGTTGTACATGATGGTGTTGTAGTTTAAGAGATACCTTAACCAGAGGCACACATAATTTGAGTCCTGCTGCAAGAATTCTGTTTTCAATAGTCTGTGCTGACACAACAGGTGCTACTTGTGCCCAGATCACTTGCCTGGATGGGCACCCATGAAGCCTGTATAACGTGCCAATCCAGGCGTGCATTTGTACAATGTGGCCACTCAGAACCTGGTCTACTGGAGTGAGAATGATCCAAAGATCATTGCTGAAAACACTGATGCACCAACATTACATTGTGCCCAACATGTGCAGCTGAATCAGGGCTTGCAATTTGTAGTAATTAACCTTAAATGGTAACAACACAAGAGAGAATCAGAAAAGCCACAGAACACAGTTTAAATTCCCTGTGGTTAATAGAAGCTACTTAAGACTATAGTGAAAGGTGGGACAATATAAGGCATTTGAAGATGATCCTTTCCCTTACTTTTCTTCCGTGCTTGAATCGAAATAAAATCGAGACACAATTGAAAGAGAGTAATGAAATTATATCAGATTTCTTTGGAATCGATATTTTCAGCTCTATATACTTAATTACCCACTATTTTTAGGACATGTTTAATTTACTGACGTTACTGGGACCTATCAGCGGCCTGCATCCAATCTTATGTACTCGTATATTCTCTGTTGTATTCAATGTGTACCAATTTTTTAGATAAATCTTTCGGTATACCACAGGTTCGTTATACGTTAGGTTTGCTAATCTTCACTACCAACAGAAGCACGCAGCATTATACTATTTGAAGATGTAACACAAAAATATAAATTAAATTAACCCAACTCCAAAGGTACATCGCACAAGCAAAGCGGGATTCAAACTCGCGAAACTATTAAGATAGCTACAATGCTAACCATTCATTACTGTATTATATGTGACTGTGGTTAGTGTTGCACAGAACACTAACACACCAACCTTTATTGGTGTTCTGCACACCTGTTCTATGACTATATCACAGATTAATATTCCTTCATGTGACAGCACGTTTTCTTGTGTATGAAGAAGAAGATTTAACTGTGCAGGAAAATAATAGCGACAAACTACGCCATCTTTCGGGATCTACACACGCGCAAGAAAGAGTACCAACCAGTACCAACGTAATTGAGAAATGAAATCCGCTGGATTGACGTATTGCCCGCGATTCTTGAATAGCTTCACAGACATCATAGCTGCATCTTTGTCTCTCCCCAGTAACTGCCTCTTTCCTCTTATAAATAACTTTTTTTTTTTTTTTAACTTAAACGCTTCAGAACCTCGGCTTTCGCTAGAACAAGTCCACGACAAGTCGTTCTTGCCTTGATTGCCAAGTCAAGTGGTGCTGACATGGTACATAAGAGAGTTCATCTTCGCGCCGCTATATACTTTCCACCACGTTTTAAAATGACTGTTTTGAGCATTACTCACCGAACATTTACTTGTATTACTATAGCTATATCACAAACCTATACATTTGTAGAAAAAATGATCTGCCTACTGCACATTTTCAGTGCGCGCCATTGGCTACAGTGGTATTCTAAATATACACCCACACAGCAGACGATATATACCATTACGATTTGATAAAATAGGCATGTGCGTTGTGTTGTGCTATTGTTTAACGTCATTTTGAATTAAAATGGGTGGCTTGGATAATCTGGAAAATGTAAATCCTAAATTGTACGGAAAGTGCGAAAACAGGAAAATAACATCTGATGAAGAAGATGACAACGTTGTTGATGAATTTGATGAAAGGGAAATATTTGGTATCCTTTTTAAGAATTTCTCGTAAGATCTCAGTAAATGACAGGAATATGTGAAACTTACTAACATTATCATAGACATGTCAGATCAATCCATATGTGCAGGTTTTCATTATTCATTTTGTGGGGAGACTAACATTTAATATTGGGATAATTTGCATCTTCAGGAACCTGTTTTTGAAAAGATATGTTATATATTAACGCACACAAAACAGCGGAGGCAATATCTATCCTTAATGTGACTCAGATTTAATACGAGGAATAAATGACCCGGAACATCCACTGACTCTTGAGGAACTAAATGTAGTAGAGCAAAACCTCATTAAGGCAAGTGCAAAATCCTCCAGTGTAGAATGTGCTTAATGGAGTTTGGGTAATTGATATTTGTTGGGAACTTAGATATATAACGGAAATATTATTAGCTGTATCAGTTTCTGCAAGTGAATCTAATCAAAAAATCAATGATTTTGATATCTACTAGTTATACATATATTCTCAGCATTGTTGAAGTCATTTTTTTTTTTTTAATGTTTTCAAGGACTTTTAATTAAATCACCCGTTCTATAACATTTTAATGCTTATTTGTAAGAGTGCAATATATTTACTATTTTATGTGAAATGCACAGATGTTATGTAAATACATTCCATTCTTTCTATTGCATTTTACACACAAATCATGTTATAGGTTCCTATTGACTTCTAAGTCAATAAAGAACTTCAGTTTTTTGCAATGATTTCACTTTTAAGGGACCTTTAATTTCAATAATCATATTGGTGGCTCTGAAAATGGAAATGACTAGCTTTTTTATATGCAATATTGGTCAAATCTGCAAAGCATACTTGCACTAACTTTTACTTTCAAACTTTCCAAACTTTGGGTAACATTGCTAAAAAGGAAAACTTTGTAACTCCAACTGGGAATCAAATCCAAAATCTGTTTAAAAGTCAGCAACAGCATGCTGAAAACATTTGTCTCCATATTTAGCTGTGTGCTTTCATTGGATATGGAGAGAGAAATCATCAAATCATGTTTGAAATAGGAAATTACTGACTTATGTCATTAATCCACTCACACTTAATTATTGTTAAATGTTTCACTGTTTGTAATCACTTCTAATATACATTGCTTGCCTATCAAATTAATTTGTTTCAGCAAAACAAAATAATTTGGACAATGTTAGAAATTTGGAAACAAATCTAATGGCAGTAAGTAAATAAGAAGAGACACGTGAAATCGTAAACAGTTTAAATGAATTTAATATCAACAACAAAATTGATGTGTGCATTTGGCGTCTCAAATGATTCTCTGTAGTGAGGGTAGTATGATAATAGACTCGTCAGATTGGCAATGTTCAGCCTATAGACTTCACAACACAATATTAACTTCACCCCCTTCCCACTGTGGTATTCAAGCAATAAGAGAAGGTCATGCTCTATCTGCTCAAAGGTCAATGCTAGTGTTTTGTACTTCTGCTACCAACTTAACCACACCCATATGCATCTGAGTACACTTCAGAGACTCATTTGAGACACTCACCTTCAGCCAAGGAAAGAGTTGCTGATTAAGAATGAAAGCAGAATAAAATATATTTAAACACTCAGCATTATGGTCTATACAAGAAAGCTTAAGCAGTTTTTCTTTAAATGTTACTTTTTATTCACAGGTTGATAATGAGAACAATGAAGTCAAAGTGAAGTTTACACCTACAATTCCACACTGCAGTATGGCAACTCTTATTGGACTTTCAATACGAGTCCAGCTTTTGCGTTCCCTCCCTTCCAGGTTTAAAGTTAGTGTAGAAATTACACCTGGAACACATGCCTCCGAAGGTGCAGTCAACAAGCAACTTGCTGACAAAGAACGAGTTGCTGCTGCATTAGAGAATTCTCATCTGATTGAAGTCATTAATCAGTGCATTGCTACTTTCTGAAATATTTCTGCTTGTAAACAATGTGGATCACTTATTGTAAAGACTTATTTTGTAAAAATAAAAATGTACAATAATGAACTATTCCTTTCTTGGAAGTGTTGAAAACAGAGTTGTTGTAATAAATTAAATTTAAAGGGAGTTGATTAATGACGCTAAACAACACTTACTTTTAAATTTTCCTGAAACATGTTTCAGAAACTTTGCCTCCACAACTTCCTCGAACCACCACCAGAGGAGACCTATGACAAAATATTGCCACTTACACCACTGAGAACCAGTCGATATCCGGTTGACGATGGAGGCAAAGTCTCTGAAACATGTTCCGGGAAAATTTAAAAGTGCTGTTAATGTCAGTAATCGACTCCCTTTAAATTTAATAATGAACTATTTTTAGTTACAGTAAAATTCCTCTACAGACAAGATGAAAGAAACAAATGCATGTCAAAAGCTGCATGCTCTTTATCCTTTAGACCAGTGGTGTCGTTGAGGGTAAACAGGGTGGTTACCTTTTCCCCCTCCTAGTTAACTTTCGAAGGTGACAACAGATACTGGGGTAAGGAAGAGCATAGGGAAGATTCAGTGATATTCAGTGTGGGGTTGTTAAACTATTTATTCATATTTTTATGTTCATAATGTGTATTGAATATCATTGTGAATTATACCTTTATAGCTGCATGTTAATAATTATTAGTTCATAATTTAAGTGGATTTCTTATTCTTCTTAGCTATTAATTTGTCGATGTTGGGCTCTGTAACGGGACATGTTGACCGTCCGCCGCTTATTTGCATTTATTTTAAAACACAAAGGAGTGTAGACGTACCGCAATAGCCAATGTCAATCAGCTGTTCTCCTGCACCCCCGCATCTCTAAGCAAAAAACTGAAGGGGAAAAGGAGGGGGAGTCACCCTCAGTTACACTCGATGACACCTTTGCTTTAGACACAGAATTTCAGAAAAACCTCAGTCACGCATAGGATAGCAAATTATGCTGTTATCACTAGACAGAAGGCATTCATTTCTTATTGTGAATTTTAAGTGCTCAAAGTTCAGCTTTCTAATGAGCATACTGTAAATCTCATATTGCAGCTGACCATTTTATGATTTACAATAAATTTTTTAAATTCTAAAACACATATTACTTGCTAACTAAGTAGGCAATATTATATTGAATAAATGTGTTACATTTACAAGGGCTGTTCAATAAAGAATGATCACAATTTTTTTTTGACAACACACCTTTACTCATCCTCATAATTTTGATGGTTCTTCTCAAAAGTCTCCCCTGAATGCGATGCACTTGTCCCAGCATTTCTGCCAGTCTTCAAAGATGTGCTGGAAACCATTTTTTGAGAGATCCTTCAAAATCGCCTCTGCAGCCTTCACCACTGCTTCTGATGATGGGTAATGTCTCCCACGAAGGCATTTCTTTAAGTTAAGGAGTAGAAAAGTCACATGGGGCTAAATCTGGACTATGAGGAGGGTGAGGGATGCACTTCAAGTTGATTTTTGTACGATATTCAGCAACAACATTGGCAATATGCCATGTATTATCGTGGTGTAGCATCCAGCCTGCTTCATGGAAATGTGGTCTTTTGCATCTGATATGGACTTGCAATGTTTTCAGGATATTTCTGTAGTACTGTCCAGTTACTGATGTGTGTGCAGGTACAACATGCTGATAAACATTCCATGAATATCAAAGAATGAGATGACCATAACTTTCCCAGCAGAAGCAACCACTTTTGCCTTTTTGGGAGTTGGTGATGGAGATTTCCACACTGAGCTTTTCTGTTTGCTCTCAGGATCAAAATGATGTAGACAAGTTTCATCAGTAGTGATTACGTTTGAAAGAAACTCCGGATCTTCCTCTAACATCAACTTTTAACTGCATGTTACCTCCACTGCAGTGGTAGGCGATACTGAATGTGTCTGAATTTGTCTGGTTCTCACAGGCGGGAACCAGGAGTACCAACAATGAAACTACTATCTAAATTAAAAAATTATAAATATTTTGAAGATATGAAAAATGATACTGTGAGGAAAAAGTCATATGGTTGTAATACACCAATTTTAATTGTCCAGCTATTATATATGGTGAACATGATTAAAAGCATTCCCGTATCTTCTGCATGTAAATTAATCCCCTTGTTGACTGGAACATAGCCCGCTCACACCCCTTTAAGCCTCGGCACTCGCCAGCTACACTGTTATGACTAAAAGTTACAGATTTCTCCACTACCCACCGTATGGCGCTGGCTGATGACACCTCTGCAATCCTATTCCAGCTTACAGCTGCAATGTGTTGACATTACAAATGCAGAACTTTCCGAAACAGTGATTACAGTTTAGGAATTTACGTTTTTCAAACACTTCCGTTGTCGCAGAAGCAATGCACCTTAATATCACAGCAATATAATGTTTGCATATCAGTTCACTTAGTAGTTGTGAATGCTTTCAGTTCTCTGCACACACAAGTTAAGAACAATGTTGCATTGCTGGCACGTCTTCCTCTAGGCTTTTTCTCACACATACTTTAGGTTGCTTAGGTACAGCAGTTGTTATAAATTTCTCTATAACTGCCAAAAGAGAAACAAACTTTGAAGATGGGTAATAGAACGTGGAGTTTTCGTCCCTTTTGAATATTAGATTTACAAGGGATGCTGTACACTTGGCGGTAGACACTTTAGTAAGACAGATGGCACAAGAGAATTTGGCCACTATTTTTTTAACTATAAAACCTCCTATATATGCCAGTGATACGTGGACTGTTGCATGAAACGAGACTGTCTAGGAAGAAAAGAAAAAAGAAACTAAGTAAGTGAACAGTTAAAAACAGTTTAACAATATATGTTAGTAGGTCTTATAAGATGGAAATTCACATTACCTTTAATGTTATTCAATTTGCCCAATATTACGATTGTGTCTGGAAGCTGTGTTGCAGTGTACAATGATGTCTTATCAATAATTGAATTGATTTATGAAAATTATTGGTTTCATAATAAAGTAATCTTTCTTCATTTGCTTGCTGCTTGTTTACAAATTCTTTGTGCCTTTTATTTGCTCCCCATAATTTACATCGTGTTATTCTCCCTTTCCAATCTCTTTAATTTGGAAATTATGTCTTCCTCAATCTGAATTGCAGCGCAGTTATAAGTACGTGCATCTGTGACATGATCCAGCGCATTAATATCAGCAGCACTGTTAACACTTTCTCTGATGGAACTGCGTTTCCGTTTTCTGCTTTCTGTGTATTTTTTAAATTTGTCGCCTTGGTGTTGCTTGTTTCACTAATTTATAATCTGGGTAGTTTGAAAAAATGCTTGCAATATTTCCTGTTTTCAGCAGTTTAATTTTACAGCCTGGCTTATAGTCGTCCTCAGCAAAATGCAAACTGCACACGACTGTTGAATTAGATTTATCATTTACCACGAAATTAGAGCGTGATATAGCTTTTAGCCATTGTTTACGTAGTTCTTCTTCTACTGGAAATTCATGGAAACTGATCCCTTTTGATTTTCCTTTCTTACTTTTACAGAAGGGTACGCAACAATACACCATCTGAAATATAAAGTATTGAGCTCATAATTGCTGCTATGCTGTTTGTTGTAATTATTGCTATTACTGCTGTTATGATGATAATGATAAAAATAATATAATACATAATTCTTACATTTGGAGCACTGCTATGTATGGTTCGGAGACCTGGACTTTGGAAAAATGGAGAGCTTTGAAATATAGTGCTGTCTATTGTAAATTTTTGTACTATAAAGCTATCATGGAAAATCTACCTTCTAAGATAATGAACTGCCACCATTTACGGCACAGCAGTAAAAGTAATAATAATAAACAATGACATGTTGTGCTCATACTTTGATTACTTATACCCAGTTTTCTTGTTGTCTCTTATTTATACCCAGTTTTCTTGTTGTCTATTTATGCCCAGTTTTCTTGTTCGCTTACTTTAGATTGGTATCAACAGCACTTCATGTAAAATTCACTTTCAATACTGAGACCATAAAATTTGTTCAACTGTCACCACAAAATTAAATGTCGGGGTCAGCTTTGAGAGCTCCAAGCGGCAAAAGAGGCAAACACCACTCGGTCGCTTAAATGCGTAGGAATCCGACTGATTGCAGAGGCTTTAAGGGATTTGAGCGGGCTGTAATTGGAAATACAGCAATAAAGTGTTGCTATGAAATGTTGAAATGATGATAAAGCAGTTGATGACACAATGGAACTATCACTATCCTCACACCTGCATGCACTTGAGCGTTTGATGGCATCATCTCTGTTCTATGTGGGACCTGTGTGCCAAAAATAGGTGCGGAGTATAGCTAGTAGTATGCAAAAATGAATCCAGAATATGTAGGAACATATAAATAACACAGTATTGCACAGGAGGGATTGTGTACCCCTGACAGGCAGCAATCTACACATGACATACATAAGGAGCACAGTCCCACACATCTGGCACAGAGCAAACGAGAGGTGTCCAGCGGCTACTTGCAAGGACACATGGGCACTTTCCAGGCTTCAGTTTTGGGCGTTACTTTGTTAGTGAAATGCCAGAGACAATGAATGGAAAGATGTTCAGTCATGCACAATTTTTTGAGTCAGATTAATTTATTATTCACTTATAGCCTACACATGCTGTACATGAATAACATTGGTATTTTATGTTTGTAGAAGCAAAACTTGGTCATGGCATTGAATTTTTCATGTTCACTCTATCCATCAAAAATCTTGGCCTATATACGGCTAGTGTGAAGAAATAATTAATTTCTATCAATCAACTAAAATAATAAGAGTTAAATGATGAAGCCTGGGACTCAAGTACTTACGATAGTAAGTCGCTACAAATGGTGTATCTTGGATGCGAGAGCCCCCTCATGTGGAGAATTTAATGTTAGGACGGCATGTTGTTGGCCGGCCATATTAGCTCAATGGGTTAGAGCGACTGGACGGAAACCAGGAGATCCGTGGTTCAAATCTCGGCGATGGCATTGAAATTTTCATGTTGACTCTATCCATGAAAATATCTATTTGTGTAACATTTAGACCTTTATTAACTTTTACTACATAGTACAAGTGTTTTGCAGATGTCAGATCGTCAGCTACTCTCTCTTCCAATAAGTTTATTTATCATGAAAATACCTTTTTATAATAAACCAAACTCAAATGTGAACTAGAAATATGCTTATGTTGTAAAAAAATCATCCGTTTCTTCGGATACCCATATCAAATAAGGTTTTAATATCTGTAATGACTTATAAATTATAATTAAGAGCACATAGGATAAAATGCATTGCCATCCTCATAATCCATCGGATCACCAAATTCTTGAAAACCTGTAATTTCTTGAGGATGAAAGAGACTAACACTGCTATGGCACTGAAAACTTATAAACTTTTAAATATTTTATTCAACACTGGAAATCATTACATATTATATACAGCTTCATTTTTCACATGACTTTTGTAACACACATATATTGATGTTGCCCAATCTACTGTAGCTATATATAGCAGTTTTACAGAAAGGATTTGCTACATTTTAGTAGTACTTAAAAACAGCTTACTCTCCTTTTCAATTACTAAGCATCCCTCTTTTTTGCTGCTATAGTTTCTTTTGCTGAACTTGATGGTTGAACCTTGGTTGGATCATACTTGTAAGTCTTTAGAATTGGACCTTTGCCTGCTCTATTAAACTGCAGTTCATCCAGTCTTTGCCTGTCTTCCAGTTCCTTGGAGATTTTCATGTTTGTCCAAGCTGCAAAAATATTTAAGTAAACTGAAAACTAGTTGAACTCTAACAAAGGAAGTACTGTAACCACATAAGCCTTTAGCTTTCTTAATCAATATTTAGAGAGACTATGAGGAATTACGTTTTAGCTAAATCCACATACAAGATTATACTCCATGATGTTTACATGCTTTAACATTTTTGCATATGAAATTTCATATACTGGGTACTTGCTCGCTAAAAAATCTTTTCAGATACAATGTTGAAACAGATTCAGAGGCTATTCTCAATCTTTTAGAGACCCTCGAAGTTGATAATTATGATATATTTCAAGCAGAGGAACTCAAGGTAGTGTTAACAGGTACAATAGGTGGTAGTGATAATGATCAATTTGTAACTGCATAGGATATAAGGGTGTATTAGAACAGGGTGCAGAAGTTAGATGCATCAAAAACTTAGCGTAAGGCATTCGTGAGAAACAAGATGCTCAGTTATTTTAGTTAATTGATGGAAATTAATCATTTCTCTACACTAGCCGTATATAGGCTAAGGTGTTTGATAGAGTCAACATGAAAAATTCAATGCCATGGCTAGTGTAGAGAAATGATTAATTTCCATCAATTAACTAAAATAATAAGAGTTAAATGATGAAGCCTGGGACTTAAGTACTTACGATAGTAAGTCACCACAAACGGTGTATCTCGAATGCGAGAGCCCCTAATGGTCTACCGGGGAAATATATGAGTCAATTGGAGAATTTAATGTCAGGACGGCACGTTGGCCATGGTAGCTCAAAGGTTAAGAGCGACTGGACGAAAACCAGGAGATCCGTGGTTCAAATCCCGGCCATGGCATTGAATTTTTCATGTTGACTCTATCAAGATGCTCAGTTAGTTTCTGAGACTTCTAAGGAGGTCATGCTAGAAGAAAGTGAACAGAAGAGCGACCATTCCAAATGCCATAAGATATCAGGCTCCCTCTTAGGAACCAGAATCAAAAGACAGCTAAACCATATAGAAGGCGAAACAAAACAAGAACTTGGATGACAAAGAAACTGGAGAAATCTGCACAATTCAATAAAGATGAGTGTGTAGAGCCAACATGTATACACGAATGGCATGAAAGAAATTATATTCCTGTGGCTATTTTCCAACAGTTTTTTTTTATGACACATTTCTTGAAATAGTTTGCTGAACTATGCACACACTTTAAGCTATGCAGAAAGGCTATTCTATGGAGTGCTCACCCGATAATATAATGAAACACATAACAATTCTGCTGCTGTCTGGCTACATCCCTGTCAAGAACAGGCGCATGTTTTGGGAAATGCGAGCAGATTCTCACAATGCTCTCGCTTCATCTAAATGATTATTCCAAATTCAACCTTGCTTATATGATCTAGAAGGTATCCTCTTACTGAACCATTGAACACAAAATTTCAAACATTTGGTTCTCCTATAGGCAAAAAATTCTCACTTGATGAAGCCACGGAACCATATTATGGGCACTATTGCCTAAACAGTTTATTTGAGGGAAACCTGTGCATTATGGGTCCAAATTCTGGTGCTTAGCAACTTCAGAAAGGTACTTTACTAAAATATGAACCATATACAGGAGCTCTTTATGGCCATGGGTTCATGCATTACTCAGAAGTTTTGTTGGATATTTGCCAGGTGAGAGCACTGTGTTTATTGATAATTATTTCACATGTTGCCATTGTTAGAATCCTACACAGAGAAAGGACTGAAAAGTATTGGTACGATTAGAAATGATTGAGTGGAAAAAAAAAAAAAAAAAAAAAAAAAAAAAAACTCTCTCTAAAACAAGAGGCAACATTCCAGTGATACAAGATGAAGAAAACTGTATTAACCGAATAAGATGCATCATAACACCCAGAAGTCTGTTGCCACTTATGTCACTAAACATGCTCTTCTTGGTGATGGTCAATGTTGTCAATGGGACTGCCGAGAAAGAAAATATAACAAAGTCCCACAATCAATTGTGATTCAAGAATACAACCGCTATATGGGTGGTGTTGATTTGTTCGACAAGCTACGGGTTGCATACAGGCTGAAAATCAGAAGTAAGAAATGGTAATGGCCTCACATTGTTTTGTATTAATGGTGCCATTGTCAATTCTTAGCTGCTCTATCAACAGATCGACAAGGATATTCCATTATAATATAAAGTATTAACCAGGCTTGTGCGCCGTGGTCTACTGAACTCCTTCATCTTCCCAGACGTTTCGTCTGCGGCAGACATATAATGTGTACTATCCCCCAAAGCAAAGAAGCTATCTGAAAGGAATGCGCTCCCTTACTCAGTAGGTTAAGGACAGCGAATGTGTGTGATAGGAACGCATGCTACACAAGGAGTAGAAACATTAAAAAAACATGTGCCCTGTTCACTCTGTACACTAAAACCGAAAAGATTCATTGACAAAAGTAGAAGAATTCAGAATATTTTTGAATGGTCTGTAACTGAACTGATATGGGGTGTCATAAATCTATCCAGGAAACCTTCTCTAAACCCCTGTGCCTCATGCCCTGGAGACTTTCTCTCCTGTGGTATAGTGTATATATCCATTAGTCACTTTTCTAATACATTCATGCACCCCAACTTCAGTAACTAATTTTATCTAATAGACTATTACGGTGCACTGCCATGTGTGGCTACATGTTTATAATTTTAAATCAAACCTCCAATCAATACATACATACTTCACAAAGTAAAATCTTTAAGAAAACAGAAAGATTTTATTTTCAATACAATACAAAGAAAAACATTAACACAACAAAATAATATTATTTGAAGCAAAAGGTTAGAAACAATGTGATGTATTTAACATTTGAAAGTAATGACTCGGTAATTCAAACACAAACATCACTTAAATTATCTTTACTTGGACATGTTTTGGAGAATGTTTTGTCCCCATCGTCAGCAGTTATCCGACTGGTTGAATCCGTGGTTTCCTGAAGTGAGCCTGTTGTCTGTGGTGGTATCTGTTGTCTGTGAGATGAACTTCCAAAGAGAGTTTTCAGGCGGCAATTCGAAATTTAAAGTATATGTAGTACAGAATAGAGCAATAAAGTTCACACTTTTGGCATCTACAGGAAGCCAACACGAACAGATAATTACATCAAGAACCCTACACCCCACAAACATGCAGTTCTGAACAGCTTAGCACATAGTAACATCCCATTGAAACAGAATGAATACAACAAAGAATATAACCACATGATTAACATAGCTGCAATTAATGGATACAGTAAACAATAGAAAAGAAAATCTGGAAATTCAAGAAACAGAAACACATATTGCATACCACAAAATTAACATAATAAAAAACCGAGACACAGTTCAGGAAATTCACAAATCATCCCAGAGTGCATCATAAATTCAACAAGATATTCAAGAAGTACAACATCACCCTAGCGCCAATAAATAAATTTAGTTTAAAAAACTTATTATGCAACAACCTGAAAGACCCAGTACCGGAAAACAAGAAATCAGTATATACAAAATCAACTGCTCAGACTGCAATAAGTTTTACATAGGAAAAACCAAAAGAAGTTTACATATTAGATTATAGGAACACATGAGATGAGTGAAATACAAACAAATAGAAAAATCAGCAATAGCCCACCATTTCTGGTCTATCAATCATGAAATTGTACCAAATATAAAACTATTAAAGCCAGCCAGTAATGCAGCCGAACTCGATGTTTGGGAAAAGTTGCTAATTATAAAAACCAAACAGTATACTTTAAATTACAAATTGCCGCCTGAAAACTTTCTTTGGAAGTTCATCTCACAGACAACAATGCCACCACAGACAATCAGCTCACTTCAGGAAACCACGGATCCAACCAGTCGGATAACGGATGACGATGGGGACAAACCGTTCTCCGAAACATGTCCAAGCAAGTATAATTTAAGTGATGTTTGTGTTTGAATTACCGACTCATTACTTTCAAACAACAAAAAATTTAAAAACACAAATAAAACATGAAACCGAAAGTATTTTAAATCACCCTTATCTCCTGCCCAAAAAGTTTAAACAAAAGAAATTATTTTCCAGTTTCAAAAGGTTTGGATGACTTAAATTAATTTTTAAGCTTAAAACTTACATTCTTTAAGTCCTTTAACAAATCCCTTTGGTTTCACAGGAAGAGAATCAGGATTGTATGTGACTGTTTTCTCTATTTTAAAATACTCCCTCACAGCAGGAATTCTCAGAAAACCAACTTGCATCAGAGATATAAAATTTGTGGAACACCAGTAAACAAGTATTGCCTGTTGAAAGAAATGTTTAAAGATTTTAAGTACTTAAACACTACTACTAAAAACAGTATTATTATAATGTTCTTGCTAAACAGTCCATACTCACTCCTGGAAAGTTAACTGTGAAGGGTAAAATCACAACCGGTAGAGCTCTTAAAACATATCTCATCATTTGCATGTTTGATTGTGTGAGCTTTCCTGAATCAGCTCCAACTTCAATTGTAATCCATAATGTTGCACTTGTGATGATAGGCATCAAATAATACTGATCTGGCACTGTTAAGTCAGTGAACCAGTAAAGTCCACCTGTCCTCATGCTGTCGACTGGAACATTTGCCATGCCCCTTAATGCCATAAAGAATGATACAAATAATGGTGCCTAGAAAAGAAAATTATCTAGAGTTTATGTACACAAATATATCACATAGGTAAACATAATTCATTTATTATTTGGTTCTGTGATTAGATATTCCTTGACAATAAGGAAATTAATTTAGTTAATTGATGGAAATTAATCATTTCTTCACATTAGCCGTATATAGGCTAAGGTTTTTGATAGGTCGTCAACATGAAAAAAATCAATGAAATGGCCGGAATTTGAACCATGGATCTCCTGGTTTCCATCCAGTCACTCTAAACCATTGAGCTACCATGGCCAACTTGCCGTCATGACATTAAATTCTCCATTCAACTCGTATATTTCCCCAGTAGACCACTAGGGGCTCTCACATTCGAGATACACCGTTTGTATCAATTTACTATCGTAAGTACTTGAGTCCCAGGCTACATCATTTAACTCCTTCGCACTAGCTGCGTATAGGCTAAGATTTTTGATAGAGTCAACATGAAAAACTCAATGCCACAGCCGGGATAGTTATCGAGGACATTAATGTTATGAACTTGTGAATTTGTTTTTAGGTTGAAAATGAAAGATACTAATGAGTTTAAAAATTTCACCTAGTATCTTGACAAGTAAATTATACACCCAGAAGCCGATGGAATGATGGCTCAGAATACCACCAGTTATGAGAAAGATGGTTCTAGCTATACTAATGGTGTGAGCAAATTTTAAAGGTACTGTAAAGTTAAGCAAATTGCTAGTGGCAGGAAGATTCTTACATGTATAACTTTTAAATGAACATTTCTGTCAAAGGTAACGTTTCCTAATGGCATTCATATTACAGCACATGAAATTGGGTGGATAAGAGCAGTTCTGGTGCAGAGCTTCAGGAGTAATGAATAGAGAAAAGGGATTAGTTAGATCTATTGTGGATCAATGTGGTTCACAGATGGATTGAAGACTAAACATGGCATAGGTGCACGAATCTTTGGCTGTGGCAAGAAACTATCACAAGGTTGCGGTTAATATGCTGTTGTTTTTCAGGCAGGATTTGTAACAGTTGTTTTGATTTATATTTAAAAAGGGTTTGAAAAATTTATAAAAGAAAAACAAACAAAATTGTGTAAAATATATGTAATTTTGTGATGTATTACGTAATGTAGTAACGTAGTAGTAAATCGACCAATCATATAAAAGTAATATACGGGTAGCGATAGTAACGAAGGATTAAATAATCTTGGTGTAGAAACCGAAAGAAAATTTGTCTTTCTTTCTGGAATGCCAAAGAGATCCGGTGCTTTTTAAATTGCTCGAAAATAGTTAACTGTTAGTTCAATTTGAAGTATTGGATTGATTCCGATCATAGTATAAAGTTTTGTGATAAGAATTGTAATGGATTTGGTATTAAAAGAAATAAATAAAAGATGGATATCTTATAGAAATTCAAATTAAAAATCTTAACGATTTCTTCACTCGTTACCAACCTTGTAACTTAGAGTTTTCATTGCTCATAAGTAAGAATATAACAGAAGAATATTAAAAGCTAGCAGAGGCATAATTAAGGATTTTCCTGATAACTTTGGAGAACATCTTCTTCATCAAGTCATAATATTTTGGATGAAGTAAGACCAACGACGGGAAATGAGATACCAGCACGAATCTTGCTATATATGTTGCCGCAACTTTGGGGCATCGAAACCCACAACAACAAGGGAATCCTACTACATATGTTGCCACAACGTGGGGATCATAGCATCTTCAACATAGCACCATCCCCCCAGCACCAAAAACTTCTGTTTCAACATGATTTTCACAATGCAGGGCTTATAGTTAATCTTCAATCATTGCATGTGTAGCAGAATAGGAATCCTGCTACAGACTATATGCTATTTTGGCTAGGCCTTGGGAAAGTATATGTAATGGTTATGTCAGAAGGAACAGTACTATATTTTCAGACAGTCGAGCAGACTTGAAGCTTCTTGAAGTGCATGACTCAACATCAAAACTTATCTGACACTCCCAAGAAACACCCATGAAACTGGTGGAACGTAATACAGGGCAGAGATTTAGCTTAAAAAAAAAAGAAAAAAAAAAGTTACTCCACCGAAAGCGCCAATAACTATTTTTGGATTCTATGGAAATGTTGGGGGATTAATTATATCAGAGGGTGGCTGCTGAAAAGCATGAGTACTGGGAGTCCATAGGTATGGGGTATTAAAAAGTAACAATCCTGTACTTAAAGGCAGCACTCATGAACTACTTTCTATGAACAGAATTCAACCTTACTGCCATTATAAGCTCTCAGTATGAAAGCTGGCATCCTTTATTAACCGCTTCACCGATGGCCATTTAAACCCTTCAGGGGCCGGAAACGGATACCCAAGACATTTAAATTGTTAAATGCTGTAAAAATGCATCATAAATAGAATTCCGTATCTTCCGTATTTATCAAGTTATTTAAACAAAACAAAAACTTGTTTAAAACCCATACATCTACAGTAACAATAAAGTAGAGACTACATTAATAAATCGTCGGAATTTCACTACTTTGTTTCACTGTAGCAAAAGCCATTATTTGCGCCGAACGCGCCTAATATTTGAATCATTTTGTTTTGTGTATATACGAACCAATGTATGTATGATTAGATACACAAGCGACTTCTCCGATTCAAGTTTAGTTTATTTATGCTATACCAAGCGATAGTCATACGAGTATATGTTGCATTACACTGAAAAGAAAACTCTCTGTCAGCATCTGTTATTACAGTGTTTCTCAACCAAGGTTTCTAGCAGCCTTATGCAGCTGTTTTCGCTCTGTATTTTAGTTATTTATACTCTCTCTGTATTCAGAGTGTTTTCTTATAGCTATCAAGAGCTAAATGTATGGCACATTTGAAATTGTTAAATTTCAATGTTAACCATGGCTTATCCCCGTAATGTAGCAAATAAATTAGCTTGCGTATGATGTATACAGGCTTCTGATATTACTGTAGAAAATCTGGAAGATTTGTTGTGCGATTATGAAGGAGATGTTTAGGATATAGTTAGCAGTGACGTGTACTGGTCTACAAATGGCATGTTAGCTACTCCATTGTTTGGGGGAATTGGCGGGTCAAATATGGGTGATGTGGATCAGCTATTACTAGCTATCCCTCTTTACAAAAAACAGTTAAATGGTATTAAAAAAAAAAAGTATTTTTATACCACTGGATGTAACCATGAACAATTGTTTAGTAATTTTCAGAGCTGTAAATTCATGCAAGACATTCATCTACCTGTACTTGCGCGTATAAAGAGCTTGTAACCTAATTGAGTATTATAATACTCAGAGGTAAGGGGTAAGAAATTCACCACGACATCACCCCTCATACTTGAGAGAAAACACTTTCCTAAAAGCATACCACCCACAACCAAAAAAGTCGCAACCGTTTCGAAAATGTCTAGTGTGTTGCGAAAAAGAAGTTCGCAAGGAAACCAATATTATTTGGTGTGAATCTGCAGATGTGCTCTTGGGTGTTTATCCCGGTTTGGAGGTGTACAGTTCAAAAAGAAACCTTTAAGGGTATGTTTACATCCCATATAGAACTAATTTAAATTTATTCTAAAATAGGAAGATTAAAATAATTGGCGTTAAATGAGCATTAAATGCATGTATGCGCAGGACGTCTATACACGTCCATATCGGTTTGGGGCATTTTAACTTGGACATCATATGACATCCATATCGGTGAAAGGGTTAAGAATGTAGACATTCAGAGAGATTAGGGAAAGTTTCTGTACAAAAGAGGTTATATATCATACAGATATAACTGTTTTGTCCACCATGGAAACAATGCAATTCCCTTCTTTTAAGATATAAAGTTAGAAGTTCAATCAGAAAATGAAACAGTTGAACAGCAAGCTTTAACTTGTACCCTTATGTGATTTGATTCTTACATTTACCAAGATCTATTAGTAGGAGCCAAAAATATTAGTATTCCTAGATTCTTATAAGTAACAAAATAGAATTATAAATACAAACCTGTGCTATAGGAACTAGGATATTCTTGAAAGGGTTAAGCTGCTTTTCTTTCATGAAAAGTACTAATTCTTGTGCATAACGTGCAGCTGCAAAATAGAAATTGTAAATATATTAAAAAATGTCATCTGCACACACACAATCAATTTTATTTTAATTTTCATTTGGTGATACTGATTAAGCAACATTAAATTATTTCATTCTATTATTTAATTATTTCATGTATTATTTCATCTATTCCATTTATGTAGGTAGAGATATGAGGGCTGTTCAATAAAGAATGATCACAATTTTTTTTTTGACAGCATACCTTTACTCATTCTCATAATTTTGATGGTCCTTCTCAAAATAGTCTCCCCCGAATGCGATGCACTTGTCCCAGCATTTCTGCCAGTCTTCAAAGACATGCTCGAAACCATTTTTAAGAGATCCTTCAAAATTGCCTCTGCAGCCTTCACCACTGCTTCTGATGATGTATAATGCCTCCCATGAAGGCATTTCTTCAAGTTAGGGAATAGAAAAAAGTCACGTGGGGCTAAATCCGGACTATAGAGAGGATGAGGGATGCACTTCACGTTGATTTTTGCAAGATATTCAGCAAAAACATTAGCAATATGTGGCCACGCATTGTCATGCAGCATCCAGCCTGCTTCACGCAAATGTGGTCTTTTGTGCCTGATATGGACTTGCAATGTTTTCAGGACATCCCTGTAGTATTGTCCAGTTACTGATGTGTGTGCAGGTACAACATGCTGATAAACCATTCCATGAATATCAAAGAATGAGATGACCATAACTTTCCCAACAGTAGCAACCACTTTTGCTTTTTTTTTGGAGGTTGTTGGTGATGAAGGAGATTTCCACACTGAGCTTTTCTGTTTGTTCTCAGGATCAAAATGGTGTAGCCAAGTTTCATCAGCAGTGATTACATTTGAAAGAAACTCCGGATCTTCCTCTAACATCAACTTTAACTGCATGCAGACCTGCATGCAAATGTCCTTTTGTTTGGGAATCAACAGTCTTGGAACCCATCGCGCACAAACACATCTCATGTGTAATGTTTCTGTCACCAACACAATGAAATGTTCAGTATTTCAGAAAGTGATCTTAAGGTAATTCGTCGATACTCTCTCACAATGGCAGCGGCAGTGTTGATGTTTTCTTCCGTAAGAGCAGTAACTGGAGCACTGGCTCCACCTTGCTTTGAAACATTTTAAACCACCTTCGAGCCGTGCTGTAGGGAAGAAGAGACTCTCCATAAGTCTCCTGTAACATTGCATAGGCCTCAACTGAAGATTTGTTGAGACAAAAGCAGAATTTCAAAGCGGCATATTGTTCCTCGCATGTTACCTCTACTACTCAGTAGAAGAGTATTTAAATGACAAAAGGTAGGAGTAAAAGGAATGTAAATTTTAATTATAATTTAATTATTATGCTTAACAACTTATTGTAATTCTTGTTTCTTGTTACTATTTTTTGTGTAGTTAGTAATTTGACAATTCCACATCACCTTCACAAAGTTTAAAAACACATCAAAGAAGTATTTGTTACAAAAGTGTTACTACTCAGTAGAAGATTATTTAAATGACAAAGGGTAGGAATAAAAGGAATGTAAATTTTAATTATTTATTTGGTTATTAGCTTAACAACTTATTGTAATTCTTGTTTTTTGTTACTATTTTTTGTGTAGTTAGTAATTTAACAATTCCACATCATGAATGTATGATTTACGGATGCAATAAATGAATATGAATACCTCCATTGCAGCGGTAGGCGATACTGAATATGTCTGAACTTGCCTGGTTCTCACAGGCGGGAATCAGGATTACCAACAATGAAACTACTACAGCCTGTTTGTTTCACATTAAGCTAACAGATTATAATAAGATTAAATTTTAGTGCGAAAAATTATGACCGTAAAAAAATTATGATCATTCTTTACTGAACAGTCCTCGTAGCTTTAAGGACTTCTTTTATTAAATGAAAAAATCTATTGGTGTTAATGGGAAATGTTTTGAAAACTAATAATATAATAATTTAATCTGTTTAAACCAATCCTTGTTTTATAGTCGCATTCAGCTCAGATCTTACAAAGAAGTGAATCAATCAAGGAAAGGCTTTAAAACTACAGTTATGTGTAAGGCTAAGGATGGAATTATTATATGTGACCCTAAAATTATTCTGTTGTTGTGGAATGAACATTTTGTTAAAATGCTGAATAAGGCAGAAAGTACACCTACTTGGAGTGTGGCAATAGGTGATATTGGTGAGGAGAATAAAGATGTAGAAGTGCATCCACCTCACTTCAAAAAAGTCAAGGATGCTATTATGAAACTAAAGGACAATAAGGCACCTGGTATGGATGGATCCCTGCAGAACTCTTCAATACAGCGACTTAGAACTAACAAAGAGGATTTACAAGACAATTACTCTTATTTGGTATATGGAAGAAATACCTGATGAGTGGAATTATGCAATTATATGTCCATTCCATAAGAAAGTTTGCATTGTAAAGGGAGTTTTAGGACGGGGTAGGAGCATTTTTTTCAAAACCTTGGTGCCACATCCTTGGAAGACAAGAAATCCTACCTGCTAAATGCAAAAAAAAAACTAAAAAGACATTATGAACATGGAAATTTAATGAAAACATGTGCTTTTAAGAATAATAATTAGTAATTTATTAATACTCTGAGTCTTTACCTTCTATTTGGTTACCCATTTGCCTTGCTTCCGTCATTTTAAGCTGCAAAAGCTGAAGCTGTGGAAGATTGTTAGCCATTTTCGCTGCATTTCTCTGAGACAAAATAACTAGAGGAAACATTAATGATCTTGCCACCACTGTACCTGTAATAAATACATGAACATATTTACATAAAACATTATTCTTTTGCATTAAAACCCAAACTACTTCTATTAATACATTTGCATCAATTCTGATTAGTCAGTAGTAGTAGTAGTAGTAGTAGTAGTAGTCTAATGCCCGTTAGCTTGGATATATTCCATTTGCTTTCTTGCTTCCCAGTATAGTTCAGTTATTGTTCTTGTGGGTGATGTTTTGAGAGCCGGACAGACAGAAAGGTGGTCTTTATTCATTATGGAATCGATATCTTGACACAGGATACAATTTGGAGATTTAAAGATTTTAATTTTATGAAGATGTGCAGCCAGACAGTCATGACCTGTTATCAATCTGAATTTTGCTACTGCTTCATGTCTTGGGTGTTCAGGTATCAAGTTTTTCTTGTGTAGGATAGCTGCCCATGGTTTCTCATTGCTTTCTGTTGTGAGGTGTTCCATCAGTTCTTTCTGAAACTTTCTTTGGATTATAATTTTTGCCGAATGATAGGACAGAGTTTTGTTAGGTTTCTGTAAGATTAGTCATTAGTCATTACAGTTTAAAAAATAAAGTGAACATAATCGTATGTGTTTGGAGGAATTTAGTAACAGTGACATCAAAATTAATCTCAGAAACTATTTGTAGTTGGTTTATTAATACTCGTCACTTACTTGTTTATATTTATGAGAGATAGTTTCAAAGGCATTCGTCTCCATTTTCAATCTTTTTCCAACTGGAAAGAGAGTTGGAAAGAGATTGAAAATGGAGACGAATGCCTTTGAAACTAGTCTCTCATAAATATAAACAAGTAAGTGACGAGTATTAATAAACCAACTACAAATAATTACTTTCTTGGAAGTGTTGAAAACAGTGTTGTTATGATGAATTAACTTTAAAGATAGTCGATTAAAGACACTAGACAACACTTACTTTTAAATTTTTCCGGAACTAGTTTCAGAGGCTTTGCCTCTATCATCGGCCGGCTCTCGACTGGTTCTCATTGGTGTAGCTGACGATACCTTGTCACAGGTCTCCTCTGGTGGCGGCTCAAGGAACTTGCTGAACAAATCCTTCTGGGGGATGTCGAAATTGAATACTTTGTTCCTATTTTTTGAAATGAAGATTTGTTCCCATGTGGATAGTTCTTGTTTTCCTGATGTATGTTTCAGTAGTTTTGGTTCTGGATTTATGTTGTGGTTTTTTTCCCAAAAATGTGTGGCAACTGCTGATTTTTCTAATTGTTTATATTTTATGTTTCTAAAGTGTTCCTTTGCTCTTGTTTCTAAATTTCTTTTTGTTTTTCCAATATAAATTTGACTACAGTCATTGCATTCAATTTGATATATACCAGATTTTTTGTTTGATGGAATGGCATCTTTGATGTTTGAGCAAATTAGGTTTTTTAAGGAGAAATGGTTGACTGGTGCTAGTTGAATATTTTGTTTTTTGAAGACTTTTTTGAATTTATCATAGGCCCATGGATGGTAAGTGAATTTTTTGAAAATCATATTAGTTTCTGTAGATGAGAGAGTTGTGGTTTCCTTTAGTAGCTTCTTCTTTTTTGCTAAGCTCACTTTTTTGTCCACTAATGATTTGGGAAAGTTATTTTTTTGTGCTATTTCAATTATTTTGTTGTATTCTGTTTTGTATTCTTCTGCTGTGAGAGGGATGTTTACCAGTCTGTGTGCTAAACTATTGAAGATTGCCTGTTTGTGGGATCTTGGGTTGTAGCCATTAGCTTTTATGTAGTTGTCTGTCTGTGTTGGTTTTCTGTAAATGCCAAAGTTTAGTCTGTTTTTATTCCTCATTATTTTTAGATCCAAAAATGGTAAATGCTCATCTTTTTCTATTTCTACAGTGAATTTGATGCTTTTTTCTTGGATATTTAAAAGTTTTAGTGCATCACTGATGTGTTTTTTTGGTACTATTGCAAAGATGTCATCTACATATCGTTGCCAGAGTTTGAACATCCAAGGGAAACCTTTGTTGATCCTTATTTCTAATGCACTCATGTACAGATCGGCCAGGAAGGGTTATAGTGGGTTGCCCATTGCTAACCCTGAAGTTTGGTGATAATATTTTGTTTGAAACTGGAAGAAATTTTGTTCTATGCATAATTTGGTTAGTTCAATGTAGTCTGAGGACACACTAGTCTCATTTGATGTTAAATCACTGTTTCCCAGCATACCAGTTGATCAACTCCCACCGTTGATAGAAAAATGGCTCAAATCACTTGGAATGGCATCATCTGAAATTTCAATTTTGTTTGGTTCAATTGTAGAAAGCAGAATGCTATATGGAATAGAAATATGGGGGCCAGATGAAGGATGGAAAGCGATAAATGTTATAAAGAGACTATTTTGTAGACTTGTTTTAGGCTTACCTAGATCCTCACCGAATGAGGCGGCTTTAATGAAATTAGGAAGATTAGGTTACAAAAGCAAGGTGATGGAAAGAATTCTGAAATATTGGCTCAGAATATGAAATTTAGATTAGGAAAATATTGTGAAACAGTGTTTGGTAGCACAAACTAGAATAAAGGGGAGAGAGACTTGGATATATGAAATTCAAAAGATTTTACAGGAAATAGGTATGGGTTCATTATGGTTAGACAGTGGAAGAATAGAAAAGGGATTCTGGAAAGAAGTAAAAAGAATTACGGGCTAATCTTAATAACAAAACATCTCTGAAATTATATAAAACATTAAAAAATGATTGGGGCAGGGAAAAATATACTGACATCTGTGATAAAGAAGGAAGAGAAGGGTTGGCATGGTTTAGAACAGGAGTAATATATTTAAAGGGTATAAGGAACGGATATATTAAGGGAAGATAGTACTTGGCATTATATTTTTGATTGTCAAAAAACAAAATATTGGAGAGACAAATTTCTTTTGCATAAGTGGGAAAACATATCAAATGAAATAAGAGGCAAAAGAATCTTGAATCTGAGAACAGAAGAAAACATAATATAACTGGGAAAATTTATTGGCAAGGTAAGATAAAAATGGCTTTGGAAAACAGGGAAAACTAATGAGAACAACTAGGAAAAATAGCAAAAGGTATAAAGGGAAACAAAAATATAGATCCCAAGTTTTAAAATGCTCCATTATATACACAACCTGGGTTAATTATAATGGGGCATGGGAATATGCAACTCCAAAATGAGGAGTATGTAAGATATTGTATTTATGGTATATTAATTATGTTATATATGTATGAAGTTGTGTATGCTAGATATTGTAATAAGAAATAGGAAATAAACTAAGACAGAATCAACATGAAAAATTCAATGCTACGGCCAGAACTCAAACCTAGAATATCGGCCATGGCATTGAATTTTTCATGTTGACTCTATCTATCAAAAACCTTAGTCTATATACGGCTAGTGTGAAGAAATTATTTACTTCCATCAATTAACTAAAATTTAAAAATTAATTTTGAAATTCTGATATAATTAGAGAAGTACTTCATATTCTAAGGTCACAAAGATATTAACACTTACCAATAACTATGGCTCCCCACCATGGAATATCATAAGATATGTGGAGATATTCTAATGCAGTCTGAATCATTCCTACAGGGGACCATCCTCCAAGACCAAGACTCACAAATGAAGGTTCACCAGCTCCTTGTAAAATATCAACTGCTTCTGAAGGCAGAGCTGGTGGCTCAGGTATGGATCCTATAGATGTAATTGCATCACCAGATGAAGATGCTCCTGAACTTCCTGCTACATCTGATTTCAGGATGCCATCTGCTTGTGTTGATGCTCCACTTGCAGTTGCTATCAACTGATTTGAAGAAATTTCTCCTTTTGCTTGGCAGCTTGCAACAAAACCATCTCTATGCAGGAAACGAACTTCACTAATAGCATTAGTACTTGCAGCTCTTACAAATGCAACACCAAATGGTCTCTTATGATTACATCTTCCACAGCCAAAGACTTTAAGCACATAATTTACTTGTTTTGAATGAAGTTTGTCTGGAGCACCAAAAGAAACATGATGATGACGAAGCAAATTCACAACATGCGATTTCAGAGCTGTTTTGCACTGAAAAGGAGATATTTTACAATATTAACAACACTGATATCAGCTAAAGTAAACATAGTGCATGTAAAAGTTTATCAATGCACATGTATATGCAATTAAAACTATGTAATTAAAACTACTCATACATGGTGAAGACGGTTTAGGCTTTCACTATAATGCCCTCTTGGTGAGCGAGAAGTTTATAAATGAAATTGATAAAATTTATAGTGGGGTGAATGTATTATCAGAAGAAGCCGAACATGGCTGTAAATTGAGTCCTATACTATTCAATTTATTTATAGATGACATAATAGAGAGGGTTAAGGAAAACAATGCCCATTGCCCAATAATAATGAACAAAGATCCCTGGTTTATTGTATGCGGATGATTTAACGGTAGGAGCAATTTCCGTAATAGGCCTACAAAAATCAATTGAGGCAATCCATAGGTTTTGCACTAACTGGGGACTAAGAATAAACAGCAAAAAATAAAAAATAATGGTATTTAAAAGAGGATCGATACTTAGGAAAGGAGAGGAATGGCTCATAGGAGACCAAAAGGTAGAAGTGGTAAACGGGTTATTTAGGTGTAAGGATGTGTAGCAGTGGAGGATGGGCTGCACAAGCGAGAAAAGTGATAGCTAATGGCAGGGCGGCAATGTCAGGGGTAAGAATATGTAAACTTAAACTGGAGATGTCAGTTAGATGGTTAGAAAAAATGTATGAAGCAGTCGTTGAAGCCAGAACAATGTATGCAGTGGAGGTATGGGGTACATCAGAGATAGGTACACAATTAGACCAGATGAATGGATTGTTTTGCAAAGAACTACTAGAGCTGCCAATATCGACGACTTGAATCTGTGTGAAGCTTCAGAAAAGCATCAAAAATACAAATAGTTGGTGGGCGGAATTGGAAAGAATGATATTAAAGATAGGCATGGGAGATCTATGGAGAGCAGAGGAGACAAATTATAGCAGTTCTTGGAAGGAAGTGAGAACTAGACTACAAGACATAGATAGGCAAGAGATATGGGAAAGTATAGAAGAAAAGAAATCTTTGAAATTTTATAAGCAATTAAAGACAGGATGGGGTAGGGAAAAATATATAGATCAATGTGACAAAATTGGAAGAGAAGGCATAGCATGGATGAGAGTAGGAATATTATACTTAAAAGGGTTGAGAAGTAACAAGGTAGGAATATGTGAATTTTGTGGAGATGAAGAAAGCACTGTTCATTACCTGATAGAATGTAAGGAGCTAACAAATTACAGGAGAAAAATATGGGATAAGAAATGGGACAGTGTAAGTAAAGAGATATTGGTGGTACGCATGCTAACGGGGATGGGAGAAAAGAAAAATAGATGTATGGGAGATTTCTTATATAGGATAACAGAAAAGTGGATTAGGATAAAAGAAAAGGTCAAGAAGAAATGGCATCAAGCTGCTCAGGAGAACCAAAGGCTTATAGCCAGGGGACCTGAGTCAGCAAGTAAATCTTAAGGTCAGCAATTTCATGTATTTGTACAGGAGGTATAATACAGCATGTTCTATCTTAAATTTTACTGTACTAAATTTGTAATGGATACTGTACAAATAAATAAATATAATGCCCTCTTATTTCAAAGATTAATTAACTTTAGAAACTGTCAGGACTGTAACTTTGTGGGTTCGTAAGATTTGAAGTCCAAGTTGCAGAAATTCAAAACGTTCTTTATTTCCATAGAAATACATTTTGTACACCTCTGAAAACAGCAGAATTGCATAACACACGTCTGCTGCAGGTCCACACTGCAACTCACTGACTCAGCTCCTTGCCGAACTGAACTGTATAGTTCAGTCCATCCTTTTATACAATCATTTGCTGTATCGCGAAGGTTGGCAAAACTTCCCGAAGCTTCACACCCTTTCAAGGTGGCAGGTGAAAGGGAAAGAACAGTCCAGTATAGTCCTGCTGCTCGAACAGTTACCATGGCTTTATCTTTGTTAATAGAAACCTCTCAGGTAACGCACTGATTATTCTTGTAAGAGTGAAAGGGAAACTGCCGCGCTTCCCGGCCCTGTGCTAAGCACCAATGAACGCATCACTTCAGCCAATGGATTTCGCAGGAATCACAAATGACAGACAGACGTGGAGGAATCAGTGCATTATCTGAGAGGTATCTATTACCAAAGATAAATCCATGGTAACCGTTCGAGTAGCGCAACTGTAACTTCCATAGTTCCTTCTCTCCCCAACCTGTCTCTCCTCCTCAAGTGATTAGCGCTGTGCACACGCGCTGGGCAGTGTGTGGGTGTGGCTTAGCCGCTATCTGTCTCTTTCGCTCCCCACTTTCCCCTCTCTTGTGAAACAGGAACTTTGGTCCTTGGATCAATTATTTATTTACTAATATGTTTAATAATTACTAATAAATTTAAGAATTGTAAATAATTATGTTAGTTAAAACAAAATTGTAGACTTGAAGGAACATTGTGATGAACCTGGGCAGACATATGTGAGAAACCCTGCACTCCCGGAAGACAGCCTAGAACGAGCGGATGTTTGGACAATAGAATGGAATGCTAGCTATTTCACGTACCGTTATACAGGTCAATACACCCTTAGTTTTCGCTAGTGACGCAGTGCTGCGTGTATATAAGAAGGTGGTAACCCCTCCTCCTCCCTCAGTTGTTATCTCAGTTGTATTCAGTTGCTACTTAGTTTGCTACTCAGTTGTTGCTGATTGCAGTATTGTATACATCCGTCAGGTGTGTTCGAGGAAGTACCACGTCTAATAAAATGTACTGTAAAAATGTCCGCCGGAAGTGCAGTTAATCAAGTGCCCGGGTTCCACGAATGCAAGGACGAATAAAAGCAGTTAAGAGATCATCGTTGGTTTATGTTGTCTCAACCCTAACCCCTGAGAACCCAAAAAGAATCGATGCAGGAGAAGCCGCTAGAGCCCAGGGTACAGCAAGCAGCCGACGACGACGTGGAGACCGAGGAAGGAGTCCCGACGTCGGCCCAGGTACGTGCAGCCGGGAGGCAGAGAGGTAGTACTGCCGTACTTGGCACTCGTCTACGATGCCTCACGGCAATACAATACAAATTTTTCCAAAGAAATGGACTCTTCTAAGGCACCTTCTTTTAAGATTTCTGAATACATTTAAATACTCTTTAATATGTAGTACTTCCATAAGGCTTTCTCTTTTCCAATTCCTTCTTAAATAGTAGAAATATGCTAATCTTATCTTTAAGGTTAGTGAAAAGTAGAAAAGGCTGTATGCCTCTTTTGGATTCAAATAATTAATGCATTACACTCTACATGTCTCAACAGTTTATGGGGTCAAACTTAGAATTTCAACTCTTATATATTCCACAGTGATAATACAACCTCGAGATTGTACTTTTAAAGATAACTGACCAGAAGTATAAACGACTACTTTTGACATTCCTCTCCGAGGATGAGGGAAAACTTGGAAAAACCTTACCCAGGTAACTCAACCTAAAAGAGATCTGAACTCACTCAAGACTTCATGAATGTAAGGCAGGGACACTACAGAGGTGGACATAAATGACTGCAGAAAGATGGTGTAGACTTATGTTGGTATGGAATAACATCACAAATTGTTGACAATTGCACAGTTCTGAAATTGCCCACACAGTGAGAAGTTGTCAACACATTTTCTTTGTCTTGTTATAAATTAGCAATACTGTAATGCGTAAGGAAACTGGCAGTATATAACAATAAAAGATGAGAAAAAATATTAATATAAGATAGAGTTTAAATGATGAATTACTAGTGAATTTAAAATACATTTATTGTAAAAGCAAAAATATGATATATGCTTGATACATGGAAAAATTATGAAATAGCAGCATTGAAAACATGGCATGTACACTATACAAGCACAGAACATCAAACATATTTTAAATATAATTCCATATCACAAATAAAAACAAACTAAATGTATGCTCACTTTTTTCTCGGGCAGCCAGCCAGGTGAAAAGATGATTAGATATCAACGTTTCGGGAGTGTGCATCTGTCCCATCATCAGGATATTTATAAAATGTTATAGCCACAAAATGAAATACTGGATATAACACAACTATAAACAAAGACAAAACACTATCAAAATTCGCATTACTGAACAAAAGACTATTTTCAGTAAATTAAATGCCAGGTCAGGAGATGGCGTGAGTATAGAAAATTGTGTCAAAGAAACGTAACTACTTAACTTGATTATCAAGCTGTATTGATCTTTGCTTCTTAATTCGACGGATTTCCATTTTTAAGGCCGGTTTCCAAGAGGAGCTGAACTGAAATCCAGCATCACGATTAAACGTGCTCCTTTCAGAGGAAATTGCTAAAGCCTCCTTAATTCTCCACTCCCAGTAACTGTTGCATTTTGCCAAGATGGTCGTCTCCCGAAAATTGGCTCTATGGTCATTATCAAAACAATGCTCTGCCAGCCCAGACTTCTCAGGTGATTAGATATCAATGTTTCGGGAGTGTGCATCTCTCCCATCATCAGGATATTATAGGCAGAGCATTGTTTTGATAACGACCATAGAGCCAATTTACGGGAGACAACCATCTTCGCAAAATGCAACAGTTACTGGGAGCGGAAAATTAAGGAGGCTTTGGCCACTTCCTCCGAAAGGAGCACGCTTAATCGTGATGCTGGATTTCAGTTCAGCTCCTCTTGGAAGCTGGCCTTAAAATTGGAAATCTGTCGAATTAAGAAGCAAAGATCAATACAGCTTGATAATCAAGTTAAGTAGTTACGTTTCTTTGACACAATTTTCTATACTCACGCCATCTCCTAACCTGGCATTTAATTTACTGAAAACAGTATTTTCGTCAGTAATGGAAATTTTGATAGTGTGTCTTTGTATATAGTTGTGTTATATCCAGTATTTCATTTGTGGTTATAACATTTTATAAATATCCTGATGATGAGAGAGATGCACACTCCCGATACGTTGATATTTAATCATCTTTTCACCTGGCTGGCTGTCCAAGAAGAAAGTGAGCATATTCGTCGCCCGCCAGGAAAGCTTCAGGTCTTATTTTAAACTAAATGTATATTTCTATACAAACTTATTTCTAGGTATCACTACTAGTCGGCCGCAATATGAATACACTGAGCAAGAAGAGTTACTAAACAGATAGATCACAAGTGAGCGGGGTACAGCAGGTGCAGTCCCGATAATGCAAACATCAACAATACCAAGATGTTTGCAATGTGGCGTGCAAATGTAGAGGTTGAAAATGGAGACAATGGCTTTCGAAACTAGTCCCTCAATAATATAAAAACGTAAGTGACAAAGTGTTAAACTGACTACAAATAGTTTTTCCAGTTAAATGTAGTGCAGTTTATTTACTTACAGACTTATACAAGTTTCAAGCATTGTCAAGAAGCACAAAATATTTACATTTCAGCTATCTATATAGGCACTTCAGCATTAGATCAACATGGTGCTTCTTCAAACCTATTCCTGTGCAGTTAAAACTCTAATAGTGTAGTGGCAGTTGCAGTGCTCCTCATGATAAAAATTGGCAGGTGCTTGTGAAGAGTTTAACTGTGGAGACACCTACAAAGCTAAAAACACAAGAAAAGTATCCCATTCTGATGGAAAACATTTTTATATATCAGGCTATACACCTCTATAGATAAGAAAAACAGGAGAAAAAGTTACTCATATTCCTTGAAAAAGCAACACTCAGGGCAGAAAAAAATGGTGGGAAAGTATAGGAGAACCATCATGAACATAATGAAGGATTTTTCAACTGGAATTAAGGTTACAACTCTGAGGAAAAACCGAAAATCACACAAAATCATATCTCTTGATGATTTTGATTAGTGCATTGTGCGTAGAAAATTTTTGGAGTACTATGAACTAAAGAAATGAAATTCCTACTTTGAGGAAACTACTGAACGTTGCTAAAGAAGAAATAAATTTTCTTAAAATAAAATAAAACAAACATTCTGTGCTAATGGAGAAACCACAAATTGTTGCAAAACATGCAGAATACTTAAGGGCTATTAGTGAAAATGAGAAAGGGCTACATAAACCAGTAATTTATACGGATGAGACTTGGGTCCATACTCACTATACTGTCAAGACGTGCTGGCAACACAAGGAAGTACCAGGTGTGTTGATTAATATTAGTGCAATTGTTGTACATGCAGGGGGAGCCATGGCATTTATTGAGGGGGCTGAATTGATTAACAATTCAAAATCCCAATCAGCTGATTACCATGTAGAAATGAACAGTCAAAATTATAAAAAGTGGAGAGAAGAGAAATTAATACCAAATATTCTACCTGAAAGCATTGCTGTCGATAATACACCTACCATACCATACAGGAAAATAAATCTCGAAAGGCACAAGTTATTCATTGGCTAACAGAAAGTTAAACATGATCTACAATTGACAAAAATTGAGCTTCTAGAGGTAGTGAAAATTAATAAAGAAAAGCTTGTTTATTGGCTTGATAGAGTAACGGAACACAGGGGTTTTACAGTCTTAGGCATTCCTCCATACCACTGTGACCTTAACCCTATAGAGCTTAACTGGACTTTAATTAAACAAAAGATTGCAGCAAAGAATGTATCACTGATTACTTTGAGTAATCTGAAAGCTATGACGACAAGCTGCATAGCTCAAATTACACAACATGATTGGCTAGAAGCATGCAAACACGTGAAAAGAACTGAGGAAGATTTTAAGCACAGATATGGCTTGATGTAGGAAGCAATTGAAGATATAATTATAAATGCGGGTCTAGAGAGTAGCGATGATGATGACTATGAAGATTGCAATCACGATGAACATTATTTCGAGAATATGAATATTGAAGTAAAAGGACACAGTGACACCAATACAGCTGATGAAGGGAACAGTGACACGGATACAGCAGATAAAGGACCTGAAACAAACGTTCCCAGACATGCTGCTTTCGAGAACTAACGTAAAGACATCAGCAGGTCAGTACTGCTTTAATTGTGCGACTGTACATTCCCAGTATCTCCTTTGCCCTCACTTCTCGCAGTTCCCTAAGCTTCATGTAGTAAATAGAACTGTGGCACCCTGCTTCAAGTGCACTCATATCGTGGCCAACTAGTACCTTCGTCCAAGGCATTCTTGGTTTCACATATAAACATTTCAGAAGACAGTGAAAAGTCAAAATACAGTGTTTGCCATTAGAGTGTGTTTGCTTAAATTTAAATATATATATACATAATATAGGAATGATATATATAATATAGGAATAATCTATTTCATGAAGCAATGTAATTAAATTCTAGTTTTTTTTTTCTTTCTGTATAAAACCTATTTGTGCTCAGCACTTGAATTATAAGCGAGGGTCTAGGTTCAGATCTTGGTTTTGGTGAGCTATCTAAATTTTTTGTTTTCTCTACCAGTTACCTATAACATCACATTCCAATCAAACTCTCATAGAGGTTTCACTGGACATTTTGAGGTTTTTCTAAGTTACTTTTAGAAAAGGGCTTTCTTACGTATTACAGAATCGCTAGTTTGCTTACGAAGTGTTGGTATTTTCAGTAGAAAATATGCTTTCAATATTGGCAACAATCCAGTCATGACGTCACATGCACCATGTCTATGCTGTCTTTCTGCAGTTTAACTATAATATAAACCTATTAGGTTACAACCTT
Source organism: Mantis religiosa (assembly GCA_030765055.1). Classification (NCBI taxonomy): domain Eukaryota; kingdom Metazoa; phylum Arthropoda; class Insecta; order Mantodea; family Mantidae; genus Mantis; species Mantis religiosa. Next base: position 34,617,513 of record CM060959.1, read on the forward strand.
ATAAGCAAATACCTATATCTACCTTGTTATATATTTATAACCTTTCAGTGACTATTTTATAAATGATAAAACCAAAGTTGTAAGGTGTTCCATTACACCAAGTAAGGGGAGTTATATAAAAATCCAAACAAGTGCCCAAGCTTATTAAAAAAACATGTTTCAGCAACGTGAAAAAATTTGACTATTAGTTAAGCTGTTATACCTGCATCAATTTATAAAAGTGGAGAAAAGTTGAGATAAGGTGTTACGAATAAATTGTTACTGACGACAGATGTTGGCTCTCTGATAACAAAGGAACGTGTCGTCACATTCATAAAAACACATAAATTTGCCATTCATATGTCATTCCGTTCGTATACAATATATTAACCTAGACGTCGTAGGGCTACATTTCCAACATACGAATCTGTTATCCCGTTTATATTCACACACTATTCTAAACATATTAAGTAAATACTATCTAAATATTGACTCTCATCCTATTCATATACACATACACATAGCGCCAAAGGCTACCCAAGAGGGTCATCTACAAATCCAGACTAGGGCAAAATTTGACGCAGATATAATAGTAAATTTGGCATTGGATTTCGGGATGGTATGTAATCGAGAATTAGTGAGCGAGACGATACAACATATCGTATTTCAGAAACTATTGCTCATGCTTTTTATAACAGCAGTTTGTTGTATTGTTATTTTAAATGATTAAAATTAGCAGTTCATTTATAAATTCTAGTACTAGTTCGTGTGTCCATATACACATTACCTTCAAATGCCCTAAAACACCGGAAGCGTGTTTGGCGGTATAAGATGTTGCAACAAAACAACTCCCGGCAAAAGCCATTTTTATAAATAACCGAGAACAATGTTTTATGTTTTAAGTCTTTTGTTTCATTTCACGCCGCTCTCGCTTCCATTATCGTTTCGCAATTTCCAACTGCACTTCTGCTCACATGAGTTTCATATGTCTGCATATAATACTTTGGGCACGCGCTCACTACAAATAATCCAACTTAATCTAAATTAATTTACCATCAGTAAAGTGGCATGAAAATTACTTTGGTCAATGAAACACTATTTTAAAATATATTCGTGATATGGTATCTTTAATACTGAACAGCAGCTTATTTTTACTTTATTTTGGATACGATCACAGGTTAATATCAGAATTTGGTAACCACATTCTCACCATGGCCACGGGTATTACCTGCATCGGAGGGACAGAGCGCCTACATCTCATTCCCTTCAGCACCGCACTATTTTTGACAAGAGTTCAAAATGTGCCATAACGTGGGTTACTTTCTACGAGAGTGGAAAGAGGCCTAGGTGATTTGCATTCACAGTACATTTTGAGTTGTGGGAGTTGCGCAGTTTTCAGGGACTGAACAGTTATCACCGCCGGAATATCAGGGCCTTTACAACATCTAAAATGTAGACGGAACAGAGGACCCGTTCCAGGTGCTTAATTCAGCACTCTGCAGTGCGCCAGCTTTAATTTCCCACAACCGGGCGTCGATTTCATCAAGGACACTGAGACCAGCGGCAGCTGTATTAGATAATTTATTGTCACCGATCACATTGTTGTGTTGGAGCCGCTGCAAAGCCAGTTATGCGCGTGGGCAGGAAAGAGACAGATGGTGGCATGCAGAGCTGAACGCCTGCCGAGAGAGAGAAAGAGACAGAGAAGTCTGGAATTTTCCGCTTTTCTGATGTCATCGCCATTGTTATCGAAGAGACTACTGCATTCTAGAAAAATGACTGGGAGGTATAAAAAGCGGCAAATTGTGAGGAGTCAGTTGTGCTGTAATTGTGTAAGTTGTATGATGGTGGACATTTGAACTGTACCGCAGTGATTCTTTTGTTTGTTTACGTGTGGCGGAGCAACGAGACGACCTTGAAGACTGTTGTTTGTCAATGTCACGTCTTTTTGTTGCTGCAAGGGTTGTACAAAGCTTCTGTTTACTGCAATAAAGAGCGTTTTTAAATTTCTGCTAACAAGACTTTTGATTCTACGAACCCTCGAAGTCACATTATTATCCCAGGTGAAAAGGACGAAAACGAGTAATAGCCTGTTATAATAAAACTCTACCCGATACAAACTGAGTTACCCGGTGTGAGCTCCTGGCAATAGTGAAAATACTAAAACACTCCCAGAAATGTCTGTATGTGTGTAGTGTTTAACGCCCGCTTTTACTACATACGGCACCGCAGGCGGTGACACTGATGATACATGAAATGAAGATGGAGCACCGGTGGAATGAAATGGAGGGGGAAACCGGAGGTCCCGGAGAAAACCCGCCCAGCGCCGTGTTGTCCACAACAAATGTATGGAGAGCCATTCCAGCTGAGGACTGATCACGCCCCTCTCACTTTATTATTGGTGCTGACTTCTGAGAAATGAAAGCAGCAACTAGACCTAATGGAAGGACATCGCACTAAGGAGTGAGCCCTATAGGACTCACTGAAAATCAGGGACAGTATGTTGTATAGAATTTGGCGGGAAGGCCGACAGAGAGCAGTTGCTATTTCTTCAAAGTAAGATTGTGGAAGTTCTGGAGGAAGATATTGTGAAATCGTGAGGGTATTTGGATCTACCGAACGATCGACAAGCTCCTCTAGATGTACTATTGGTTGAGGCTACCGGTTGAGGCTAACATATATATTCAGAAATATAGCACGGGACCATACTTCCTGTACATCACCATCGACTGTACCCTATGTCCGACTGGGGCGACAAATACCTATTGGGATCATGGATTACATCACCAAGTGGCCAAGAATTATGCGCAGACCTAACCGGGTGGCCAAGACGATTGCAGAACGCTTCGTGGAAAAACTGTTTTGCCGCTTTTGAGTGTCGCGAGACTACACCGTGATCAGGGCATAAACTTCGAGTCAAACCACACGAGAATAACGCTAAAGCGATTCCGAGTGCATGTGACGCGCATCGTGCAGCCCCTCCACTGACATACTGGTTGAGCAATACATCAAGACTCTCAAAGAACACCTGAGATATGTTGAGACCAACCACCAGAGGAGCTACTATCAGAGTGTCACTTTTCTTCTTGTTGGTCTACCGCTGTGTAGTCTTTACACCACTGGGATGACGCCAACGAGTTTCGTCTTTGGCTGGAAAGTATGTATCCCGTGCAACCTGATGTTTGGATAGAACAGCCAGCAGTGGATTGTGTGGAGAACCTCGTGGGCCTTCTTTATGATACGAATGAAATAGCCCATCAACACATCCAAGTAGCGAGTAGCCAGATAAAGACCCGGTACGACGGGTAGGCCAACAGGGCAGGCTTCCTATAGATTTATCAGGTGTGACTGTATCATCCTATCCGGACTAAGGGGCATGGAGATCTGAAGGAGTTTGAACAGGGCCTCATTGTTGGTCAAATCGGACAATATTTAGGCATGTCAGGCATTTGAATGTGACGTAACTCAAGGTTGGACTGAATGTAAACTACCGTGAGAGCAAATATACCTACTCATCGACCGTGTCTAACCACCACAAGGGAGAATCATTACTCTGTTCGAGGTCCAAGGAAGTATAGTACAAGCTTCTTTGGCAACCAAGCTACACTCGCCGTCATCGGAAGCCACCTTCAGGCAGCTTCCGGCTGTACTTCCTAGTGCAACCAGCAATTGGTTCTCCCGGTCCGGGTGTCATTTTCCGCAGTACCTAGTAGCTTAGCTACTTAACCTGCGAGATGAGTAAGTGTGATTTATGTATGTGTATTTATGTATGTATTTATTCACTGCAATTGGGTACTACCCGGTGGCAAAGTTAAGAATACAGATCAAATTACAAATACTAGATTAACAACAATAACACAATAAACAATACAAACATTATATTATTTTAACTTTAGTCACTTAAAACATATCTAATTACTGCTCTATTTACATATTATATACCATCATAATTTAAAAGTTAAACTATAAACCATCTAGATTTTTTCTAAATTTCTTCAGCGACAGGGGACAGCCCTGAAAGACTGCTACAGGCAATTCATTCCATTCTTCAATGGTTCTATTAACAAAAGAAAATTTTCCTACGTCGGTTCTGTATTTTCTACCCTTAATTTTATACCTATGATCGTTAGGTCCATAATAATCCGGATTATCTAACCTTACACTAACGTCCACCCATACCTTTACACCAGCGTTAGCTTTGAATAATGCTACCAACCTATGTTTTTTACGCCTAATTCTTAATTCCTCCCATTTAGTCTCATTTCCTTTTATAGGTCCAAAATACTTGCCTCTTTTTATGAATTTTATTGCCCTCTTCTGTATTTTTTCTAATGGATCGATTTGGTTAGCTTCCAGCATGCTACTCCATATTCCATAACCGGCCGCACTAAGGCCTTGTAGGCAATTTCCCTGGACCTAGCGCTTTCCTTTTTCAATATTCTCATTACGAAATGTAATGCCTTCCACGCATTCCTAGATGTGGAATTTACTTGTTCGTCCCATCCAGCATTACTTGCCAGGTACACTCCCAAGTATTTGCAACTGTCCACCTGTGGAATTTGCACCCCTCCCATGTAATACTTTTTTTGGCATTAATTGAAATTTTGTTAGCCGCAGCCCAATTACACATTTCATTTAAGTCATCCTGAAGAGCGGTTTCATGCACTGTATTCCGAATTTTATTATAAATGACACAACCGTCTGCAAACAACCTTATCTGGCAGTTAATATTAACAGCAATGTCATTAACAAAAACGAGAAACAGTAAAGGTCATAGTACTGAGCCTTGCGGCACACCCGAACTTACGGTTCCCCTATCGGGCAGCTCTTGACCTACTTTAACCTTTTGCGCTCTCCCTTTCAAAAAATGTTTAACCCATAATACTACGCGTTTGTCAATTCCTGTATTAGCTAGCTTACAAATAAGTAAACTATGTGGCACTACATCAAAAGCTTTAGAAAAGTCAATTACCGCTGCATCAGTTCTTCCCTCTGCATCTACCTCATCTGCCAAATCTTGAAATAATGAAGTAATTTGACTTTCGCACGAATATCCAGGTCTAAATCCATGTTGCGCTTCATTAAACCACTCTTTATTTTCTAACTCCTCTCGTATATATTCTGCAATTAAATGCTCCATTAATTTACATACTACTGAAGTTAGACTAACTGGCCGATAATTATTTATGTCTGTTTTATTACCCCCTTTATAAATCGGAACTATAATAGCTGTTTTCCAGTCTTCCGGTAAGGCACAGTTGTTAATTGACATGTTGAACAAGAGCATAAGATAGGGAATCATGGCTTCACCCCCAAGCTTTAATATTTCAGTAGGTATATTGTCCGTTCCCCTTGATTTTCGGTTTTGCAGCATCTTAATCCTTTTGCGTAATTTGGGCGCCATTATTTGGAAAATCGTTTCTCCCCTCTCCCCAATTTCCTGTTCGGAACTATCGTCGGATTTAAGAAAAACCGATACAAAATGCGAATTTAATATATTAGCTTTGTCCCTATCACTTAATACATCTATCCCATTAATGTTAAAATCTGGTATGCTCTATTTCCCCTGCGTCTTTTTACATAATTATAAAATGATCTCCAACAATTATTTGTCCCGCTAAAAACGTTATCTAAGAATCGTTTCTGCGCTTGCAACTTTTCGTCTTGTAATTGTTTAGCTAATTCTTTAAATTTGTTAAGATGCCATTCTGATATCTTCCTTTTATTATAAGCGTACCTAGTCTTTCTTTTAAGTGTCCTAATACATTTTGTATAAAATTCTGGATCCGCGTTATGTTTAATAACTTTAAAAGGTACGTGTTCTCTAATTGTTTCCAGGATAAGTGTTTTGAAATTAACCCGTGCTTCATTTACACTAGTGGCAGATTTTACAAATAACCCATATTTTTTCCGGAGAAATGTTTGGATAGCCTCCCCGTTCGCCCTATGGAAATACCAACTAATTACTTGTTCTGTTTCAAACCGGTTTGTCTGCCCTTTCCCGTTTAGGTCTAATTGCGCACACTGATGGTCACTTATACCTGGCAAGACATCGCATGCAGAAAACAATGACTCAGGTTTGCATAAAAATACGTCCAGTAATGCTGATTTTCGAGTAACAGTTTTCACGACTTGAAATAACCCCTGCTCCCAAACCAGAAAGTTAACGAGCTTTTGAGCTTCACATCCTATTAACTGTCCGTCCCAGTTTACCTTTGGCAGATTTAGATCCCCTGCTAATATAACATTTTTTCCCCTTCGGAAGAGATTTTCTCCACTAGTTTATGAAGTGTAGCATAATCAGTTTCTCCAGGTGGTCTATAGCAAGCTATTATTGTTAAATTATTCCCTTTGTTTGCTTGATCAATAATTTCTATTGCCATAATCTCAATCTCTTCTTCTACGCATAATGCTTTGCTCTGTGTTCTGCTGGGGAAGATTGTGGGTAACGTTTTGTGTGTGGTTTATGTAGGCATGCATGTCTGGAAGGCCCTTATTGACATCGGAAGGCTTCTGATGCTGCATAGCGTTCGCAAGAAGCGCTTGGCGTGTTTCAGTCCGTTTTGATTTCGGATTGCATATGGCTTGAACCATCAGGAGCAGGGTGATGCTTAAAGCATGTGGGTGGCTGTCCCCTCGAGTCTGACATTGGGGTGCTCGGTTTAACCGAGGGGTTCCCATGACATCTCTCGGGAGCTTGAAAGATAGCAAGCGTCTTTGCTCCCTCTGGCCGTATCTGCCAGAGTATTCACCAAAGGATTGGGATGGATTTGAATTTTGTCGTACATTGATCGCGACCTATCGCGGATGACATCGACTATGTACAGTATGTTCACGAATCTTCATTTAGGATATGGGCAAGGAATCTCCAGCCTGTGTCATAGATGATTCTGAGTGCTTTGTTCTGCAACGTCTGGAGTCTGACGTAAGTGTAATTCGTCACTGTTCCCCAGATCTCGCAGCCGTTAAGAAACGAATGGGATGATCGTCTGATACTGCTGGAGCTTTAGACGGAGGGGCATGGTAGGGGAGTGGAATACACGGTATAGTTTCGGGAGCGTGGCGCGCCGTTGCTGGACCTTGCCCTTGACCTGTGGAACGTAAGTTAATTTGCGGTCCGTTGACACTCCGAGATACTTCACCATTTGCACACTTGGGATTCGACGACCCCGTAAAGGTTCTGCTGTAAGTGGTTGGTTCGGGCTTTCGCCAGAAGAATCGCACATCTCCTCTCCGGGCTAGTTGCCATTCGCCATGCCATTGCTCCAATTGTCAATGGCTCGCAGGTGCGTTTGTAGTTGTCGAAAGCTATACTTGAGGTTTCTGTTTGTTGCGACAATCATAAGATAGTCCGCGTATTGTGGGGATATCGGCCATGTAAGCTGCAAAAAGTGCCGGCGACTGCACGCTGCCTTACGTCACTCCGCAGCAATCGGCCGTTCGGTGGATAATGCCCCCTCCATTTTTACTCGCAAGCTTCGGTTTCCAAGGAAACCGGCGACCAAGGAAATGTATGTAGGGGGGATTTCATCTCTAGGACTTTGTAAATAAGCCCCTCATTCCAGGCTTTCTCCACGTCAAGCAACACTGCATCCGTTTTAGACCTATCCTGGAAAGCCAGGGAGGCCTTTTCGGCAAACAGCAGTAGTTGCTCTGTAATGAATTGGCCAGCGCGAAAGCCAAAGTGGTACTCCGGGAGTGTGCCCTTTTCCTCTAGATGAGAAAGAAGGCGGGAGAGAAGCTTTTTGAATAGTTTGGATAAAACTGGTAGGAGACTGATGGATCGGTAACTTCACGGGAAGACCGGGTTTTCTCCCGGCTTTTTAAAAAACGCACGCCACATGGGCCTCCTTCCAAACATTCGGAAAATGGCGCATGTACAGGCAAGCGTTATAAAGGTAGGTCAGGTGAATCACGGCTCTGCGGGAAAGGTGCTTGAGCATTTCTGCTATTACATGGTCCTGTTCAGGGGCTTTGTTAGTGCCCATCCAGGTTTGGGTTTAACCGCGGAAAGGATTTTCTTTTATTAGGATGGGTTAAGGATGGCGTGTTGTGGTTTAGGATGGAAGAGACTATGAGGTAGTAGATTACTTCTCTGAAGGAAGACAGGATGCTATGCCTAATGCACCCTGGCGATGAAGTAGATTAAATTTAAATAATTTTGAGACCAGAAAACTCTTGGTTTGATTATGTAGGAGCTCAGCTTTTGCTGCTGGTGGATTTGATTTGCTCCGTGGTTACCTCGGATGCCTGCAAACCATGCGGGGGACCCGGAAAAGTTGAAGCCGACGTCTAGTTGGATCATAATCACCAAGAGACCTAACCAGGGCGCTTCTATGTGATGGTAAAGTGGCGCATAATTTTGTCGCCCGGCGCCTAATTTCATCCTCCACGTATGGAAGTGATGAGGCTTCATGAAGAAACCTTACTGGGAAAAATCGGCCTACTGAATAGACGGACCTAAGTCCTCTATTCTAGGCGCGTTGAAGCCATGCCAGCCAACTATCTGCGGCCATGCCCCAGGCCTCGCAGGCATAAAGCATCAACGGGACTATGAGTGTTCGGAAGAGATTTAACTTGACACGGACTGGCATCGATCGAGAACTCAGCATAGGATACAAGGAAGCGATAGCTCCCTGAGCCCTTGCCGAGAGGTCCCCGATGTGTCGGCGAAAAGTCAAACCCCTGTGTAACTCAACTTCCAGGTATTTGATGGAAGGTATCCACTGAAGGTATCCTCTGAAGTTGAAATTTGGGCAGTCTGCGAGGGTGTGGCGCTGAGTGAATAGTATGGCGTGACTTTTGTCCGGATTAACGGACATCCGCCAACGCCGGCACCACTCTTGTGTGAGACGGTGTCTTTGTATTGGGTTGAAGGCTCTGAGCATGTGCCTGTCTTTGCAGAATAGCAGGTCGTCAGTGTATTATGCCATTTCGACGCGCGGCTCAGTTGGAAAGTCTGCCATGTATACATTGAATAGTGTGGGAGATAGTACAAAGCCTTCAGGGACTATGCCTCTCACAGGTCTAAGAGAGGATGTTTTCCCCGCGACTGTGACTTTTAATTTCTATAAATTCTTTGATAAGTCAATCATTCTTTGTGTTGCTGATAATTGGTGGATTGAATCTATTGTATATAAATCTTTTGTGAACTTTCTTGATGTCATGCTTTGTGTAACCATTGTGTTTCAGAGTATTTTGTAAAAATTGTATTTTCTTATCTAGGTGTTCGTCCATTATTTTGAAAGCCTGATTGAACCATTGTTCTCTACCTCCAAGGTGAATTTGATATTCAAATAGACTTGAGGTGGTTGAAAAAAAATCACCAAGCTTTTCTTTGCCATGGAGCTAAATAACAAAGGTATCACTGACATTGCAAAAATGCTTTAGGTTTGTAAGCAGAAGTGTCCAGTGTCATTGCTCAAAATTCTTTATGAAAAAGCTTGCAATGGGCAATGAGAGAGGCAAGTCCATACCTACACCTTCAGACTATTCTTAGACCTGGTTATTGCAAATTAAGTATGTGGAGGTAAGTGTGTCTGATGTTCTACAGGAAATTCTCAGCTAAGAGATGTAATGAGTCCTCCAAAGGTGTTCTGCTGATGATTGATTCAATGTCAAATCTAATCAGTATGTCAACTGGGATTCAGCTTCAGCAGATGAGACAAAATGGTACACCGGATTTGTGAATTTTTGGAATCTGTAGAGCCTAGGCAGTGTAGTGTTTAACGCCTGCTTTTACTACATACGGCACCGCAGGCGGTGACACTGATGATACAGGAGATGAAGATGGAGCACCGGTGGAATGAGATGGCGGGGGAAACCGGAGATCCTGGAGAAAACCCGCCCCAGCGCCTTGTTGTCCACTACAAATCTCACTTTGCAGTCGCCTGGGATCAAACCCGGGCCACCTTGGTGAGAGCCAAGCGGTCTAACCACTGAGCCACGGCACGGCCGTGTAGAGCCTAGACAGAGGTGCAACTTGTGGAATTGTGATTATCTGAGCTTTGGGTGATAAACTGGAAACTTCAATAAGGCTGGTGATCTTAGCTGTGAGGTCTCGTTCTATTTCCTTAAATGTGGGATCTTGCTGAATTTCCTTTTTTTTTTTTTAAATTGTGGTCAACAGTTTCCATCATAATCTTTAATTATCCTAGTTAGTAGGTAGATTAGTAAGAGTGAAGTCCTCCCTTAGTCTTATTAGGGCTTTGAACTCTATCAATGTGAATTTGGCTTTAGACTTCTTTGCTTGTACTAAGGAGAATTACTTCACTGCAGAATTCTGCAGTATCTGCTAGCAAACAGCTTAAGCACTGTTCAATACCGATGAGGTCCTTGTTGGCAATGGACCTCGGCACAGGGGCCAAATTTAGTACCCTTGACAGCGCAGAAATTGAAGGGTGGTCCAAGTCATGTTTAGTAAGATTTGCCACATATTTGGAGATGTCCAATGGCAAGTTGCACTGAAGTCTGTTGAATTTCTTGATAATTCGGTTGGTAGTTTTGGTCCAATATAACGAATATTGAGCAGGAAAGAGTTGTCAATCTATTAAAAGTCAAAGACACAAAGTGTGGAATATATGCTCAGCTGACACTTGAGAAGTTTTTTGGAGATGCAGTCCAGTATAAGTAGCTGTTGGGAACTCTTTCTCTAACTAGAGTAGGATTGGCATGTTGACGTGTTGTGTGTGCTTGGCCAGTGCTATGGTGGCGACATCCCAGAAAATGTGGAAACGAGTTCTCAGTAATGCCAACAAGCATAGGATCTTCTACAAACTTTCAAAGTGCAGCATCTGCTTATTTCAAGTCTTACATCATGAACCACCTTGATAAGCACCTCACCATTCTACTTCACCTGTTTATTGGCGATTGCCACCATCACATCAGCAATTTGAAACAGTTTATCACTGCAATTTCAATGCTGAAGCTGGACCCTAGGCAACATACTGGTTAGCTTAGACATCGAATCCTTCTTCACCCTAGTACCTTTAGAGGATTCCTTACATCTCTTAGCTGAGAATTTCCCAGAGGACATAACAGAATTATTCAGATACACACCTTCACATATTTCATCTACAATCACCTGTTCTACAAACAGCCGAAAATTTAGCTACAAACATGTAGCTATGGGCTAGCCTCTCACCCCACTGCAGGCAAGTGTTCCAATCAGTTCTCTCCACGCTCACTGGCTAGAACATAACTAGATCCGTTCATCCTCTTTTAGGTATATATATTTTTTCACCCGTGAAAGTTCCAAGTCTTACACTTTTAGCATTCTTTAAATATTAAATATTTTAGTCTATTTTAAAAATAATTTCCATTAGCCTGTGTCGGCCGGCCCTGGCTGCACATTTCACACCTGAACACTTCCTAAATAGTCTAAAGTGAGGAATTTTGGTCCTACAAACCCTAAAGCTAAGAGGCCAGGTTAGGGTACACGGCATACAAAGAAATGACTCAATGTTGCCCCCAATAAACAATTCAAATGCTTTAATTCACTACTACAATCCTTGATTATAACAAATATAACTTTCATTATAATGTGCTCCCTTTAAAATAGCACAAGGAAACAAAGAGCATCACAATCTTTAACCAAAATTACTCTATCACAAACAATTTTCCTGAAACATAATGAAGTATAAGGGTAAAAAGGGACCTAGGGGACCTGAGTCCACAAGTAAATCTTAAGATCAGCAATTTCATGTATTTGTACAGGAGGTATAATACAGCATGTTTTATGTTAAATTTTATTGTACTGAATTTGTAATGGATATTGTACAAATAAATATATATTGAATACTTGCGTCAACACCAAGCACCCCGATTCGAAGCAGAACATCTATACTCTGTTTCATATAACCTTGCCCCGCTAACATGTATCACTCCGCGTTAAACTACCTTCCCCCTCACCCTAATTGGCTAGTGCTTTCGTGTCATAGGTCATAGGCGGTGCCTTTCCGTCACATTTAAACCTGCAGTAAACATCATAATAATTGCCGGGAAGATAACTAAAACCATAAAAATAAGGATATGAAGGCATGCAAAAATACAAGTTTATAATGAAACTGGGCTATTTGAAACTGAATGACTGAGCAATGTAACTGAAACAAGTTTATAATGAAAGGCCTTCAGCCTTTTCCACTGGGATATTTTAAACCAGCTCACATAGCTTTCAAAAATGCTTGTCTTTCAGTCTTAAAAGTCGTGTCACGCCATACCTTACTTTTCGTGTGTTCTTCATTCTCCCAAGTCTCGTCAAGGTAGTATATTTTGCAACTTGTATCTCGGTACAGTCTGACTGTCCTTAAATAACATCTTCGCCACACAGCAACATTGCCTCTGTTTTTTTAGCACATTTTTCTTGCCTCTTTTTTCATTCACAAACCCCAGCTATATAAGCAATCTGCTGAAATTTGGTGAATCTGCATCCTCATTTACAGCAAACGAAATGTTATTTATGTTAGGGAGTTCGTTTCTAAAGAGAAAACTATACCTACACATGACGAGGCACAGCACTTTTCACATATTTTCTCCGAGCACGCGCTTTTGTTTATTCCTGCTTTTGCCTGGAGTGGTAAGTTTTCCTGTTTTCTCGATGTTCCTACGGATCTAACACTCACACCTATAACTTTAGAGCACAGCTGTTCGACTTCTCTCACTGACAAAGACGGATTCTTCTCTATGAGTGCATTAAACACATGCAACACAATTATTTTTCGCCTGTTTGTAAAGATTTACCCATGCGATACTTCAGCGCAAAACTGGCGGTAGATTCTGGCATTATTCATATAAGTACATGCGCAATCAGCGATCAATAAAATAATTTAGCTTTCGCACTAGGCACAACAACCTTCGAATGGCGATATATGACTAATCCAGTTCAAAACAAGGTCAGTGATAAAAGTCATATAAACAAATATGTCACCACTACCGCTGAAGCTCGTGCTATCGTGTCATGTGCTTGAGAGCAAAGGAACCTCCTCTTTACTTCGTTTAAGAATTAACATGCATTTCAGATAAATCAACTCTGTTGCAGGATATATTTAATTAAAACAGTTACGAAAATATAAGTTTGACAATTCTCTTCCAACATATAAAGATATATCACCATGTTAAATAACGAACTAATTTTTACTGCACGACTGTCTTTACCACAATAGCAGCCAATGAGATGTGATTAGGTCACGTCACCGGTAAGAGATACTGGGCAAGCTTACGTGAAATAAGGATTAGGAACCCAGAGTATTCAAAGAGAACAGTGGCAGGAATCCGAAGCGAAAAGAAATGAGTGGGGGGGGGGGGGGGGGAAAGGCGCAAGCCCCATGCAGATTGTCTTCTGAAAATTTTTCATTGTGAAGATTTAACAGCTATAAAAATGCTTGTAAAATTAAAAAATAAGAGGCAATACAATATATAAGCGCAGTAAAACTTAGCACATATGAACCGTTCATGCATTAATTATCTATTGGATGTAACCCATAATTTTCATTTCAAACCTTATAATTTTCTTTGCTATTAAAAATTAACAATAATTCATTTTCAGATAATCTGTATTGGGTAAGGAATTAAGTTACTGAAACATTAAAATAAATGTGGAAAAACACTTTTCATATCAACATCAGGATTGAGTTCACAACACACTTCTGCTACTCTTGCTGATGTTGCTAAATTCTCACCCACTAAGACAGACAGTGATTCAAGTTTTTCAGAGTACTTCTCTTCTTTAATGGATGTCAAATCCTTTTCTAGTTGCTCTACTTTTGCAGCCAATGCTTTTAATTGTTTATTACTATCAAGAATGATATCCGTTATCGTTGGATTCTTAAAACCAGCTTTACACTCTTCAGAATCATTTCCGACATGACCAACCATCTTCTTAATAGTGAATCTGGAAACAAAGAAAAACAAATTTATATCAGCTGCCTGAGCAAAACAAATTAGTAATGCTGCAGTAAGTTTTGATAAATGGGACATTAAAGTGAATGTATGGGAGTTCACACCTCTGGACCATTCTATTTATTTATGGACTCATGCTATGGTTTTCATTGACCTGGGCACAAAGTCTGCTTAACTTTGGTCTGAGATCTTTGTATCAGACTTGAGGTTCTTTTACATGTAAATTTACAACAAAGACAAATTGATTGAGAGATCATTTTAGGTCATTTAACCATAAATAAATTGAGAAGTTAAATTATTAAAGCAATTTAAACGTTCCAATAGATTTAATGGTTTGGAAGAAAATATTTATCTTATAAAATCATGTAATAAGGTACAAAAGTGAATCGAGAATATATTGACACATTGCTTCACTCTACACTGTTTATTCACAGGACATGTGACAAGTACATCACGCCATCTATTGACAATACGGAGAAAGAAGAAACCACTACAACTTGCACTAATCGAGTATCAGCTGAGGATAGGAGCAAGAGCTCTTGAAACATGTCCTGTGAATAAACAGTGTAGAGTGAAGCAGTGTGTCAATATATTCTCGATTCACTTTTGTACTAATTTGTGCTTCACTGTCCCTACGCTTCTTTCAAGTTTATACTTTCATGTAATAAGTTTTGAAATACTGCCAATTGTCTTTACGTTTGCTTTATTTTCAGAGTTTGGTAATAAATACAAAACTAATACACCTATGCCCGATTTCACCGATAGATGTTAAGACTTAACACGAGTTTAGCAATAGTTAAAGCAAAAATTACATTTCACCAATAAGTGTTAGCATAACACACGTGTTAAATCTATTGTTAAACTAACAAGCCAAATTTCTTATGTTAAGTCCTTAACAATTGTAAATAATCAAGATGGTGGGCGTGAATGCAGCTGTTGATGTTGATTTGCTATATTTAAGACCGTCTAAATGGCATTCGCAATAGAGTATGGCCTATGAGGAGAAATTATTTTGAGGAGCTATCCGAAGAAAATGTTTTATGGAGGTTGCTGTGAAGGTTACTGCGGAAGTACAAGAGAGGTTAGAACATGCATCGAAAGGAATATGGCGATCTCGCCTTTGCTTCAAGTATTAATAACCTTGCGATTTTATAATTCACTGAATTATGTGAATAATACATTATCCTCCTCCCGTCTTGAAATGTTCAAGTAACTTGCCCTTCTTCGCTCCTCGTTTTAAATTTACGTAATACTGAGTTAGAACATGCATCGAAAGGAATATGCCGATCTCGCCTTTGCATCAAGTATTAATAACTTTGTGATTTTATAATTCACTGTGGATAACACACTGTCTACCTTCCGTCTTGAAACGTGCAAGTCACTCGTCACTTGTACTTCTTCGCACCTCTTCTTAAATTTACATAATACTTTTCGTTTGTAGTAATGACACATGCATTTGAATTAAGTTTGTTTCCAATTTTTCCCCGTGTGACATCTTTCTCTTTTACATTCACCACATCCGTGCTATTTTCCACAATATCATTATACTTCGTCACCAATTCAATTAACAATCCTTTCTCCATTTATGAGAAATTTGTTTCATGGCGTTTGTTTATGATTTTGTTTATCCACCATTTTTTTTTTTTTTTAGCTGTGTGCAGAATGCGGTGCAGACGAAAATGAAAACAAAGGCATACAAAAATACACGTTTATAATGAACTGAGCAAGTTGAAACTGAATGATATGTGAATTTCCTGAACTGTCTTGGTTTTTGATTCTGTTAATTTTGTGGTATCCAATATATTTCTGTTTCTTTTAATTTCCAAATTAACATCTGCCTTCATATCCTTAACTGAATGATTGAGCAATGAAACTGAAAGAGTTTATAATGAAAGGCCTTTGGCCTTTTCCGCTGGGAGTTTTTAAACCAGCACATATACCTTTCAAAAATGCTTGTCTTTCAGTCTTAAAAGTCGTGTCATGCCATACCTCACTTTTCGTGTGTTCTTCATGTATATTTTGTGATTTGTACCTCGGTACAGTCTGACTGTCCTTAAATAACGTCTTCGTAACACAGCAAATTTGCCTCTGTCTTTTAGCACATTTTTCTTGCCTCTTTTTTCATTCACAAACTCCAGCTGTATAAGCAATCTGCTGAAATTTGGTAAATCTGCATCCTCATTTACAGTAGATGAAATGTTACTTATGTTAGGGGGTTCGTTTCTAAAGAGAAAACTATGCACATGATGACGCACAACACTTTTCATGTATTTTATCCGAGCACGCACTTTTGTTTATTCCTGATTTTGCCTGGAGTGGTAAGTTTTCCTGGTTTCTCAATTTCACATTGCAATGTTTTTACGGATCTAACACTCACACCTGTAACTTCAGAGCACAGCTGTTCGACTTCTCTCACTGACAAAGACGGATTCTTCTGTGAGTGCATTAAACACAAGCACCACATTTCTTTTTTCGCCTGTTTGTAAAGAATTATCCTTGCGATACTTCAGCGAAAAACTGGCGGTAGACTCTGCCATTATACATATAATAGGTACACGCGCAATAAACGATCAATAAAATAATTTAGCTCTTGCACAACACACCATCGAATGGCTATATATGACTAATCCAGTTCAAAACAAGGTCAGTAATAAAAGTCATATAAACAAATGTCACTACTACCGCTAAATCACGTGCTATCCTGCCATGTGCTTGAGAACAAAGGAACCTCCTCTTTACTTCATTTAAGAATTAATATGCATTTCAGATAAATCAACTCTGTTGCGTAATATATTTAATTCAAATAGTTACGAAAATATAAATTGACAATTCTCTTCCAACATATAAGATATATCACCATGTTATATAATGAACTAATTTTTCCGCACGACAGTCATTACCACAACAGCAGCCAATGAGAGGTGATTAGGTCACGTGACAGTTAAGAGATGCGGGGCAAGCTTATGTGAAACAAGGATTAGTGATCGGCAGAGTTGAACAAAACCCGAGGCCGGAGGCAGAACAAAATATAATGAGCATGTTGAAAGGAATTGCAGAGGATACAACAAATACAAATGCAAGTATCAAAGAAATGAAAAAGAAAATTGACGAGAAGATGGATGGAAAATTTGAAGAGTTAAAAAAAATGTGGGGAAGATTTGAAGATGAAGTGAACAGAGAATAGTAGAATGCAAGCAAAGAATTACATTCTTGGAAAAATATGAAGACAGAAGGAAAATAAATGTGATACTTTTCGGAGTTGAAGAATCGAAAGAAAAACATGTTTGGGACCAGATTGAAGAGATTCTGAAGGATAAAATGGGATTAAAAATAGAAGGATGGGAGATAAGCAATGTATTTAAAGTTGGGAGGAAAGGCCATAATCCACAACCAGTGATCGTCCGGTGTGCTACAACAAAAATAAAATGGACAATTTTATCAAATACCAAAAAATTAAAATGTACCAGAATATTAATTGAACAAGATTATGGGAAAAAAGATAGGGAAACTAGAAACATGTTAATACAAGAAATGAAGAATACCAGAGCCAAAGGAGAAAAATCTTTTGTTAGAGGTCTAGATATGTGGATAAATGGAAGGAAGCAGGATTTGTATCAGCGAAATATCAGATGAGGAACAGAAGAGCAAAGGCAATCAGTATCCATGGCCAGGAGAGAGCAACCGTATTCGTCACAGAGTTCGAGAGGAGCAGGAGGAGGAACTGGAGTAACGATTACGTCATCCAATACATCATAACACAAGGAAGGAGGCGGGAAGCAGACGTCATTCAGCACATCACCAAGCAGGCATATTCAGCTGGAAAAACAGCTGACTGCGGATGCGAGACGTGACGCGCTTGCATCGACGGCAGGCTTAGATATGTGGAGAGAAATGGGTCTCACCACTGTATCTACGGAGGAAGGCAGTATTATGCAAATACTGGACCATGAAGAGGGGAGAAAAAAGATGGAAAGGATAACTAGAAGTAAGTCCAAAGTGCAGCAATTCAGGTTTGAGAGAAAGGGATCTGTATAGGGCAAGGTTTTGCAGGTTATATTCTGGAATGTTGAAGGGTGGTGGGGCAAGGTGAAAAGTGGAGAAATTTCTCAAATTCTAAATCTGGCTGATGTAATAGGTGAAGTGGAAATTTAGTTGTTAAGAGATAATGTGGATTTGAGTGATTTTTATTTTTATGGGAAACGTGGCACTAATCAAAGATAAAGGTAGAAGTTCAGGAGGCGTAGGATTATTAGTGAAAAAGACCCTAAAAATAAAGATGAAAATATTGAATGAATTAGGTGAAAAATCAGTTTTGTGGCGTGTGTTAAGTGGAGTATGGGGGAGAGAAAGTGTGTATGTGACAATACTGTATAACCAGCCAAAAACACCTCAGAATTCTACGACCCACAGTTATTTGTTAAGTTGAGACAAAACATGGAAGAAATATTAAACAGAGGCATACATAAAGGATTTGTTATAGTGGGTGATTTCAATGCTAGAGTGGGGGAAAATCTATTGCAGTTAATAGATTTTGAAGGGGAATTAAATGGGTTAAGAAAAGAGGGGAAGAAAAGGAGCAAAAATAAATGTATCAACAATGAAGGTAAGAAACTAATAAGAGTTTGTGAGGAGAATGGTGTGCAATGGGGTGAAAGGAAATGACAGTATAGGGGAGTTTACTTTTATAAATAGGGTCAAAGTGTAATAGACTGTGCTCTATAATGGGTAAAAACTAAGAAAAATTTAATTGAAATTGCGAACTTTGGGCAAAGTAAATGCCAAATGGTTGAGGAAGATAATTAAATATGACGAAAATGATGAAGTATTTTAGACAAGTTGCCAATAGGGACCCATTAGCTCGACAACCTCAGAGTAACTTAAATTCAACCTAAGGTAATATATTATAGATGTTCTTGGGCTTCAAGCCAGATGTATTGATGAGTAGCCATCAACATTTTGGGAGATGTGCACTTCCAAAATGTTGATGGCTATTCATCAATACTTAAAGCCCAAGAGCATATAGAATATGGCATGTTACCAGGAAAGTTTAAGATTTTATTTAAGGTAATTAAAATCATAAGTATAATATAGTCAAGTGATTATTTTAAAGTAGTTCAAACATGGTATATTAATTATATGTTTGGAGGAATTTAGTGACAGTGACGTCAAAATTAATTTCAGAAACTATTTGTAGTTGATTTATTAATTCCTTTCTTGGAAGTGTTGAAAACAGTGTTGTTATGATAAATTAACTTTAAGGAGAGTCGATTAAAGACACTAGACGACACTTACTTTTAAATTTTTCCGGAACATGTTTCAGAGGCTTTGCCTCTATCATCGGCCGGCTCTCGACTGGTTCTCGTTGGTGTAGCTGACGATACCTTGTCACAGGTCTCCTCTGGTGGCGGCTCAAGGAACTTGCTGACCAAATCCTTCTGGGGGATGTCGAAATTGAATACTTTGATTTGTCCGAAAAATAGTAAAACAAGGCAATGGAAATCCACAACAAAGGGCGGCGGAGAGAAAGGTTTTAAAATTAGAAATTAATAAGCAATACAAAAATTTGGATGAGATAGAATTAAAACTTTACAAAATTCATTCAATTTTAACGAAAGCGCTGGGAAACGTGATGTGGGAAAACTTTGAACATAATTATTTGGCAATCCTAAGCAAGAAAATGAAAGAAAAGACCGTACGACTTAAACACAAATTGGCCAATCTGTGCAACATGTCCTCACACAGAAATACCGGGAAAAAGACCAGTATCCATACAAAATTCAGTAAAAAGCCATTGTGAAAATATTTTGGAGGAAATAGAGAACAGATCCTTTCAGAAGAGAAAACATAATACTATCCATTCTTTGAAACAGAAAAACGTTATTTACACAAAGGCAGACAAAGGCAACAAGATTGTCATAATGGAAAAATCAGATAATATTGAAAAAATGGAAAAAATGCTAACTGACAATGAATATGAAACCATTAACAAAAATCCTCTAAAAACTTTCATACAGTCATTTGAAAAAACAATAGCAAAATCAAGCATAATACCAAACAAATATGCAGTTAAACCGGATAACCCAACCTTACCTAGACTTTATGGCTTACCCAAAATACACAAACCATCCATAACAATGAGACCTATAGTTAGCAGTATAAATTCACCAACATACAAACTTGCAAAGTGGCTAACAAACAAATTCAATTCATTTCCAAAATTCGACAGCCTAAGCATCAAAAACACCTATGAACTTATAGAACACATTAAGGATACTGAACTAAAAGAAGAGGACACACTAGTCTCATTTGATGTTAAATCACTGTTTCCCAGCATACCAGTTAATCAACTCCCACCGTTGATAGAAAAATGGCTCAAATCACTTGGAATGGCATCATCTGAAATTTCAGACTACATTGAACTAACCAAATTATGCATAGAACAAAATTTCTTCCAGTTTCAAACAAAATATTATCACCAAACTTCAGGGTTAGCAATGGGCAACCCACTATCACCCTTCCTGGCCGATCTGTACATGAGAGCATTAGAAATAAGAATCAACAAAGGTTTCCCTTGGATGTTCAAACTCTGGCAACGATATGTAGATGACATCTTTGCAATAGTACCAAAAAAACACATCAGTGATGCACTAAAACTTTTAAATATCCAAGAAAAAAGCATCAAATTCACTGTAGAAATAGAAAAAGATGAGCATTTACCATTTTTGGATCTAAAAATAATGAGGAATAAAAACAGACTAAACTTTGGCATTTACAGAAAACCAACACAGACAGACAACTACATAAAAGCTAATGGATACAACCCAAGATCCCACAAACAGGCAATCTTCAATAGTTTAGCACACAGACGAATACAAAACAGAATACAACAAAATAATTGAAATAGCACAAAAAAATAACTTTCCCAAATCATTAGTGGACAAAAAAGTGAGCTTAGCAAAAAAGAAGAAGCTACTAAAGGAAACCACAACTCTCTCATCTACAGAAACTAATATGATTTTCAAAAAATTCACTTACCATCCATGGGCCTATGATAAATTCAAAAAAGTCTTCAAAAAACAAAATATTCAACTAGCACCAGTCAACCATTTCTCCTTAAAAAACCTAATTTGCTCAAACATCAAAGATGCCATTCCATCTAACAAAAAATCTGGTATATATCAAATTGAATGCAATGACTGTAGTCAAATTTATATTGGAAAAACAAAAAGAAATTTAGAAACAAGAGCAAAGGAACACTTTAGAAACATAAAATATAAACAATTAGAAAAATCAGCAGTTGCCACACATTTTTGGGAAAAAAACCACAACATAAATCCAGAAACAAAACTACTGAAACATATATCAGGAAAACAAGAACTATCCACATGGGAACAAATCTTCATTTCAAAAAATAGGAACAAAGTATTCAATTTCGACATCCCCCAGAAGGATTTGTTCAGCAAGTTCCTTGAGCCGCCACCAGAGGAGACCTGTGACAAGGTATCGTCAGCTACACCAACGAGAACCAGTCGAGAGCCGGCCGATGATAGAGGCAAAGCCTCTGAAACATGTTCCGGAAAAATTTAAAAGTAAGTGTTGTCTAGTGTCTTTAATCGACTCTCTTTAAAGTTGATTTATTAATACTCGTCACTTACTTATTTATATTTATGAGAGACTAGTTTCAAAGACATTCGCCTCCATTTTCAATCTCTTTCCAACTGGCATCTGTTGTCTGCTCTCTCTGGTGGTGGAACTATGAACTTCTGTCAAATTATCTACTGGTGGGATTTCAAAGTTCATTATGCGATCCTTATTTTTCCATATGAATATGTTCTCCCATGTTGTCAATTTATTTTGGTTTATCACTCCTTTTAATAATTTTGGATTTGGATCAATGTCATGGTTTTTATTCCAAAAGTGAAATGCTACTGCTGACTTATCTTCTTGTTTCAATCTGATGTTTCTAAAGTGCTCTTTGACTCTGGTTTTTAGATTTCTTTTAGTTTGACCTATGTAGCATTTTTCACAATTCTTACAACTTATCTGATATATTCCGGATCTGTTAACTGATGGGATTTCATCTTTTGTTTTTGAATTTAGCAATTTTAAAATTGAGTGTCTATTAGTAGGTGTCAAGGTGATATTTTGTTCCTTGAAGATCTTTTTAAATTTATTAAATGTTTTTGGGTGATATGTGATGAACTGAATATGCTGTTGCTTTCTTTTTCTTTTGTAAATGTGGTTGCTTCCTTAATGGTTTTCTTTAGTTTAGCTTTTCTAATTTTCTTCACCACCAAATTTTTGTTGTATCCATTTCCCTCTGCTATGTGTAGTATTGTTTTTTGTTCTTTGAAATATTCTTCTTTTTCCATGGGTATGTTGATTAGTCTGTGTGTAAGGCTGACCACCCCAATTTGACAAAGAAGTTCATAGTTCCACCACCAGAGAGAGCAGACAACAGATGCCAGTTGGAAAGAGATTGAAAATGGAGGCGAATGTCTTTGAAACTAGTCTCTCATAAATATAAATAAGTAAGTGACGAGTATTAATAAACCAACTACAAATAGTTTCTGAAAATGGTATATTAAGTTCAAGCTAATACTCTCTATGTAAGTTAGATTAAGATTTTCTGGATTTCATAACAGTTTTCACTCTGATAGCAACTTAATAGCAAGAGACATTAGTACCAGTTTAGAAGCGGTTGACAGTGGAAGACCTCAGATAAATAAATATTTAAAAAAAAAAAAAAAAAAGGGGGGGGGAATAGGAAATCTCTTTACACATTTCACTACAATTTATACACTGGACATACGTCAGGAGTCTGTTACTCTCATCAGCAGCTGCTGGTTGGTGTTTATCCTTGTCTGCCTGTCCTTGTCTGTATCACCTTGTCTGTGGTGATACTTGTGAAGGTTTAATATACCTACTAAATTTATCTTCTGCTGGGAGGTTGAAATTCACGGCACTATCCATCTTCAAAATGCAAATTCTCTGTCATAAGGTAAGTTCCATTGATTTACAGACTACTTCTGATACAATTTTGAGTCGAACTAATACTCAATGCTCCATTTATTGCTAGTATTTACCTAGAAAGCATTTCGTTAGGATCTTCCTAATATCATCAGCTGTTGTCGACTAATGGATGCCGGTTCAGTGAACTCCTCGGAGGTGATAGGTGCGTCTCTGTCGGTATCTTGATGAACTTGAAATTGGGGTTGTCTTCAAAGGTAGTATCGAAATTAAACAATTTACTTTCATATTTCTTTATAAAGATTTTTTCCCACGTGGTTAATGCAGCTGGACCTTGGACACTTTTTAGTAAGTGAATTTCTCGTTCTATGTCATGATTTTCCTTCCAAAAATGGTACGCTACCGCCAATTTATCTATTTCTTTATTCCTTATGTTCCTAAAGTGCTCTTTAAGCCTAATGTTCACGTTCCTTTTTGTTTTTCCAATGTAGAACTTGTCACAGTCCTTGCAATTTATCCGGTACACTCTTGATTTTCTGCCTGTGGGTATCTCCTTTGTATTATGTGATTTCAAAAGGTGTTGTACACTAAATTTGTTCTGTGGGGCCAAAGTAATATTGTGTTCTTTGAAGACTTTCTGGAAAAGGTGTGTAGCTCTGGGATGATACGTAAATTTTCTGTATGAGGTTTCATTGCTAATTGGGGAGAGAGTAGTTACTTGTTTGCATCTTAGTTGTCTTTTGAATTTATCTATTTTCTTGTTGACCAATTCAGCACTGTATCCATTGTATTCTGCAATGTGAATGATGTTATTGTACTCTTTGTTATATTCTATCTTGTTTAAAGGTACATTAACCAGCCTGTAAGTTAAACTGTTGATAACAGCATGCTTGTGTTGTCTTGGGTTATATCCATCTGATTTTATGAAATTTTCTGTGTGTTTCCTTTCTGTGTATGCCAAATTCAAGTTTATTATGTTTTCTGGTAAGTTTCAAATCTAAGAAAGGGATTTCATTGTTTATCTCTTTTTCTATGGAGAATTTTATTGCAGGATTTTGTAAATTAAGTAGTTTTAATGCATCATCCACTTGTTTCTCATTTATTATTGCCCAAATGTCATCCACATATCTGTACCAATGCTTAAAAATTAGTGGGAATGCCTTTGTGATGTGCGTTTCCAAAAAGCTCATGAAGAGGTCTGCCAAAAATGGGGACAATGGTTTGCCCATAGATAGTCCTGATTTTTGTTTGAAAATTTTTTTATTGAATGTAAAAAAGGACTGTTCAATGCAAATATTGGTTAATTGAAGGTATTCCTCTATGATGTTTTGGTCTATTTGTAGGGACTGAAGCCATGTTTGCATGTACTCTATGAGTTTGTCTCTCGGAACACTTGGGAACAAGGAGATTACATCAAAAGATACCATTCGGTCTGTGGGAGAAAATTGTAGATTTTTAGTTTTGTTGATGAATTCCAACGAATTTTTAATACTGTGGCTTTTGAATTTTGGTAGCTCCTTAAATTTTTTGTTTAACCATTTGGATAGCTTGTAGCAGGGTGTGTTTATGTTGTTAATGATTGGGCGCATCTTATTTCCTGTTTTATGAATTTTGGGTAATCCATATATGTTAGCTACTGTAGGGTTGTCTGGTTTTAAACTTTGTTTAATTTCTTTTGGTATGATTGTTTTATCCTTCATTGTTTCATTTAACTGTTTTACACACATATTTAAAGGGTCAGACTTTATTTCCTGGAATTCATCATTTGCCAATAAATCTGTCATTCTAGAGATGTAGTCCTGTTTGTCCATGATGACCGTCTTATTTCCTTTGTCTGCTTTCGTATAAACAACATCCTTAGTCGACAACAGCTGATGATGTTAGGAAGATCCTAACGAAACGCGTTCTAGGTAAATACTAGCAATAAATGGAGCATTGAGTATTAGTTCGACTCAAAATTGTATTAATTTTGTGCTTCATTGTATCATAGTCCTTAAACAACAGAATACTTCTGATAGTTTGGTCTCTGGGTTTATTTCATGCTTTCTCTCCCAAATATGTTTTGCAATGACTAATTTTCCAGTTTACCTTTGGCAAATGTCTGTATGGGAGAGAATTCATACAGTAAAAGCTTAGAGAAATTTCACAAAATCATATATTCTGTTATTGAGATAAATTAATAATTTGACCTACAAAATAATTGGGAACTCAAGTTTTTTAGATCTGACTGTACTCCACCCATGACCTTCAGCCGATATGCAGAACGCTCGAGTCATTCATCCTGTTTCTTATTGAGCAGACTTTCACAGGACAGGTTTACTTAGACATGCTAGAACAGTACATTTTCCAGCAAGTAGACCAAATTGAAGAATAAAATAACATAACATTATTTCATCAAGGTTGCATGCCCCCACACTTTTCCTTACCAGTTCAAGACATTCTGCATGCAAGGTTCCCTGATTTGTGGATGGTATGACCGGTCCTGTTCAATGGCCTTCCAGAAGCTCCAATTTAACACCCCTAGAATTTTTTATGGGGATACATAAAAAAAAAACATTGTGTACAGTAATTCTAACACAGATCTGATCACTGATGCTGTTGCAACAATCACACCTGGGAGGATACAGCACTTTTGAGCCATAATTGTGCTGGAAGTTTGCACAGTAACCAACAGAGCGCACATAGAAACATTTTAAGGTAAGGGAAAAACTTTTGGAGTTGATGAATGAATAAGGGGCATTCAAAAAGAAACGAGCCGGAGTCTGGTATGTGCAAACCGGTAACAGGATGGTAATATCGTGTTGTGTGTAACGAAGTGTTGTTCTGAGAGCGTGGAATTTCACAGCCCATCGCTAGAGGATTTATGTGCACGTCATGTGACTACACAAAGCTAGCAGCAGCATGCATCAATCGTTCAACACTGCCAGTTGCATTACAAACAATGAAATGGAGGCATCAAAAGAAGAGCAAAGAGGTGTTGTTCATTTTCTGATAGCGGAAGGAGTAGAGGAAATGGACATTCATTGACAAATGTCAAGAGTATGGCTAACACTACATGTCCCTTGCAAGGATCAATGTATGATAAGTGCTTCAGGGGAGGACGGGTGTCATTAGCCGACGATACATGGTCTGGAGCACCATGCATTACCAATGACATCGTCCAGTTGGTTGAAGCACTCATTACCCAAGACCGCCGAGTGACAGTGAAAGCCATAGCCACCAAGGTCGGATTGAGTGTCGGAAGTGTTCACACCAACATGAAGGAATGACTGCTCTTGCACAAAGTGTGTGCCCAATGTGTGCCCCACAGTCTTCAACCATATCAGGAAGCATGTCGAATGGCCCACTCTCTTGGTCATCTGCAGCGCTATGCTAGGGAAGGGAATGAGTTCCTGGCACGAGTGGTGGCTGGAGATGAGCCATGCTGTCATCACTTCAAACCAGAATCAAAATGACAGTCTCCAGTGGAAGCATCCAGGGTCACCAAAAAAAGCCAAGATCATCCACACAAGTGCAGGAAACGTTACGCTGATCTTCTTTGACCAAGATGGCCCCCTTCTGATACGTTTCCTGCAGCACGGGACAGCAGTTACTCCAACCCTTGACCAAGCAATCAAATCAAAATGACCAGGCAATCTCACCCATGGGGTCATTCTGCTCCAAGACAATGCAAAGCCTCATACGGCCAACACAGTCATAGCACTCCTGCAGAAATTCAAATGGGAGGTACTCGGCCACCCTCCATACAATCCAGACCTCTCTCCCTGTGATTACGGCATTTGGTTGCCTTAAAAAGACTGAGGGACAAATGATTCACCTCAGACAACGTCCAGGTGTACATGTGGAACTGCCTCACATCGCAGCCCCTGGACTTCTATGAGACAGCCATTCACCGCCTTGTGCCACAGTGGAACAAGTATCTCAACAGCCAGGGCCAATACTTCTACATACAGGTACTGGTTTCTGTAATTATGTCTCCGGCTCATTTCTTTTTGAACACACCTTATAATAAATGTTTTAATATCTCAAACAACTAAGATGGGAAGAACATTTTCAATATCTTAGTAAAAGATTAAATAGTGCTTGTTTCAACATGCATTGCATAACAAAAATTACTAACATACAAACAAGAAAAGCTGTTTACTATAGCTATTTCCACTCCATAATGGCATATGGTATCATACTCTGGGGAGCAGCCACGGGTTTTGATAAAATATTTAAATTACAAAAAAAGATTATCCGTATTATGATGCAGGTTAGCTCCAGAAGTTCCTGTAGAAACTTATTTCGTAAATTAAATATACTTACTCTGCCTTCTCAGTATATTTATGAATTAACCAAATACATGTATGAAAATTTTGATAATTATTATATAAAACAGAATGAACACACTCATGGGACCAGAACACAAAAATATCTGAAAGTGCCGGCCCATAGACTTACATTATTTGAAAAAAGTCCTTTCTATGCAGGCATAAAAATATATAATAAATTACCGCCAAAATTTAGAGAAATTAAAAATAAAACCCAGTTTCTAAACACATTAAAAAAGACTCTTGCTGAAAAAGCATATTATTCAGTAAGAGAATATATGGCAGACAGTCTCTAGGACCAATGTAGCAACTACATGATTGCATTTGCACATAATTGTTTAAGCATCACTGTACATATTATCTTTAATTGTTTTTGATATATTCTCTTGTATTTCTAATGTTAATCTTGACGAGTCATCTGTTTACTGGGCTCTTGCCCAACCAGTGTAAATGTTTATGACGAATAAATTATTCTATTCTATTCCTAAGCTATGATTTTTGGAAACTGCTGCACGCTTTTTCACTGACCCTGTATTTTGAATAATGACACCATCATGAATTTCAGTATCTCAACAGAAAATCTTAGCAAGTACATTAAACACACACCAGGTACCATCACAGAACACAGGACAAACAGGCACAGCATAACCGAAAAACAATCAGTAGGTCAGCAGCTGATGAGAGCAACCCTCTCAAAATGTGTCCAGGTATTCTTAATTGTAATAGTGTCTAAATGAATTTCCTGCTCATTTATTTTCAAACAATTTATTTATGCCTTTCAAAAGCAATTAAAAAGCCACAGGTGGCACAAAAAAAAATAGCTTACCTGTTTATAGTGTCATTTTTAAGTTTATATGTTAATTTCTTTTTTTTATCTTCATGACCCTCACCAACCGTATTGTTGCATAAACATTTTAAGTTGTAAACTTTTGGATCACTGGTTGGTATTACATCAATGTAGTCTTCAATACCTATGCAAAGTAAATAATAATCATACCTATTAATAACTTTATCCTCTGTTAACACTTTGTTTACTATATCTAAATGAAGAGCTCTGCAGTGATAAAATCAACATTCTGCAATACATGGTTACACAATGAGTATTCACTGCCAGTTATTCGTGGTACCTATTATTCTAAAAACAATAAATATTCTGTCAGATACTATCAGTGCTATAATGGTAATAGTATATGTTCAGAAAACTGCTCAAAAAGATATATCTTTCACAATTGGGTGTAGAATGTGAAGTACAAGATGCCTACATCCGCAAAATTGCTTACTATAGTGAACCTAATTAGTAAGGTTGCATTTTGATGACTATATTTACTCTGTTAATACTCAGGTGATGCTATGTGGACAAATATACTTTGCTCATCACCAGAGACAGAAAGTTTAGACATTGTAAATCATTAAATTAGTCAGACAAAAAGGTATAAACAGCTAAAATAGGCAATAAAAAGGCATTATAAATAGCTAAAATACCAGGAAAAAGGCATTACAAATACTAGAACAGGCAATAAGATAAAGCATTTAATAGATTACACTATTCAATAACTATTATCATATTTTAAACCTGCAGTGGTCACACAGGATATTGTTTCATTGTAGGTCACGTGGAGTCTCGCACATGCAACAGCATTCTTGCATTAACAATGTTGGTTGGTTGCTAATGCTCATGGAGTTAAAGAATTTCCATTTTCCTTCTGGCCTCCCAATAACGTGTGACTAGTTGTGCTGTCAGTTCTCCATCTGTTTTTGTCAGGGCACTACACTGGAGCAGATGATCTCTGTCCATCAATGAGTTCGGGTCCCTACACAGTGCAGGTCGAGGATTCAAAAATATTAATCCTGTATAGATGAGTGGCCAAACAGTCGTGGCCAGTAATCAGTCGGAAGATGGCAACAGTACTGCTTCTTGGGTAGTCTGGGATGGGATTTGTACTTCCTTGTAGAATTTTCCATTGCTTGTTGGTACTTTTTTCTTTGCATTCTTCTTTCCAGAATAAGTTGATTCTATTGGTTATATGTAGTTTTGATGTGTGGAATGAGGTTTTTTGCTGGCAGCTTTGTTATATTTGTGTTCCTTTTTTTGCTAAGGAATCTGCTATTTCATTGCCTGTAATTCCACAGTGGGGTGGAATCCACTGGAAGTGTATTTCTTTTTTTAGACCTTGTAGTATTCGTAATGGACTGTAAATTTCAAGTATTCTATTGTTGTTAGGGTACAGTGAGGATAGGGCTTGAAGTGCTGATTTAGAATTGCTTAGAATCACTGCTTTAGAGAACAAGTTCACATGGTTGAAGAGTTGTTTCAGCGAGGTGTTGATTGCTTCTAATTCTCCATCATAGTGGGTTGCTAGTGTGCCCAAACAGATGTAAAAATTGAATATTTTACTATGTATTCCTGCTCCAGCATTACTTTCTTTGTCAAATAGGGAGCCGTCTGTGTATATGTGTAGCCATGAGTCTTGTGGATAATAAGTTTCAATTGTTTCTAGAGGTAGCATTTTAAGTGTTTCTGCACTTACATCCCTTTTTGACTCTATTTTGCAGAAGGTTTACTCTATTTATTTTAGGTTGTGATAGAAGGCAAATTGGAAGTGGGAGATGTTCAATTTTGTTTGTGTCTTCAAGGTTGTATTTTCTCTGTAGGTTATAGGCTTTCTGCATAAATCCTTCTTGTGTTTTTAAGGTCCTTTCTCTGCTTTTGTAGTTCTTCCAGTGAGTATTACAGGGGAGCCTTTGTAGTTTTTCATTTAGGAGGAGATTCTGTTTTTCCATTTCATATTTAATTGGCAAGTTATTTGTAGTAATTTGCATTGCAGTAATTGGTGTTGATTTAACTGCTCCCATTATTAGTCTGAGTGCTTGGTTCTGTAATGTTTCAAGTTGTGCTAGTTTACTTTGACTTGCTGTAAGTATCACCTCGCTTCCATAGAGGAGTGCTGGTTTGATGTAACTTTTATAGGTGGTGTTGAGTGTATTGACAGAGGACCCCCATTTGCTGCCAGCTAGTCTTTTGAGTGTTGTTAACCTCTGAGTGGTCTTTTCTATGGTTTCATTAATGTGGGTTTTCCAAGATAATTTAGAATCGAGTGTTATGCCTAGATATTTTCTGTTTCTGTTAGTTGCTCACCATTTAGTGTTCTTTTGATAAGCGGTTTTGTGCATTTTTGATAAGCGTTAACAATGTACATTTTAAGTATAAACTTGAAAGAAGCGTAGGGACAGTGAAGCACAAATTAATACAAAAGTGAATCGAGAATAAATCTCGATTGACAATACGGAGAAAGAAGAAACCACTACAACTTTCACTAATCGAGTATCAGCTGAGGATAGGAGCAAGAGCTCTTGAAACATGTCCTGTGAATAAACAGTGTGAGTGAAGCAATGTGTCAATATATTCTCGATTCACTTTTGTATTAATGTACATTTTGTTAAATTTGTTTAGTTTTATGATTGTAAAAGTACTAATTCGGTAAAATGAAACATGTATACATTATGAGTGAACCAATGTTAGAGGAAATTGGAAATATGCAAGAGGTATATATCACTGCCTATGCCAACGATTTAATGATTATGATAGATTAGAACTAGAACAGAAATCAAAGCGGATGATTAATGCCCTTGAACAGTGGTGTGTCAGAACGAAATTAAAATTAGCCCCACATAAATCGGCATATGTGATGTTTAAGGGAGAAGTCAAAAGAGACACTTACTATTAAAATCTATAATGTAAATATAAAAAGACACAAAGTACATGGGCACATAGGTTAAGGGTCAAATCCTGTGCCAATTTAATAAAAAAAAACTCAGACAAATACTACTTCGCAACAGCAGAGCTACAAAAACATCTACTTTGGCCCTACTAATAGTAGCGGGAATTTGGCCTATTGACTATATCATTAGATTAAGGGGTGCAACTTATTGGCTAACGGAAGAATATGGAAATGTTTTTAAAATTATGGGAAAAAGATGCAATACTAAGAAAGAAGTGAAAAATTATTTATTACAAGAAAGACAAGAAGAGTGGGATAATGCACATGTAGGAAGAAGAGTACATGATTTATTTCCGAACACTAAAGAGAGGCTAAAATTGGAACATATAAAACCAAGAAAAGCATTTTTTCACTTTGTTACAGGACATGGCCCATATAATGTATATTTAAAAAGAATAGGGAAGAACTCAGATTTATGTGAGCAATGTAACTGTTTAGATTCGCCTGAACATATTTTTGAGTGCAATAAATATAGTGAACTAGTAGAAGATGGTCGAAGGAAACTTCAAGGAAAATGTTTATGGAACATCTTAAGAGATGCAGAAAATTATGTACATTTAGAAAATATGTCTTAGATAATATCCGTTAAGGCGGTAGAGAAATATATGACCCGCGACAAAAGACTTCAAGAAAGAAATGTAGGAACATTTCAATCTATGAGAAAAGAATATTACTTAAGAGATTGTCGGAGGGAAATAGGACCAAGAGAAACTGAAGATACAGATTACCAGACTTGAAGACCAAATTTAAGATGCACAACCAATTAATAGAAGATGCCAATTATGGATATCAGAAAGAAGAGCAGAAACCATAGACAGAAAGAGAATACCAGGAGAGAGAAGATATATATGGAGAGTATCAGAGTGGACAGATAAAACTGATTATGCAGAAGCGGAAAGATGACTACCCGGATGTCTGGAACTGACGAACCAACTCCATCTACTGATGCCAGTCCCTTTAGGAGATGGATACCAGTAGGAGGAAGCTTTAGATACCAGTTGCAGAAGAGGAAATTTTAAAATTGTATGAAACAGTCTTTCGTAGCTCGTTATAACAATTAAAGCTGTAGTAGAAATGTAGATTTGATTTATATTGTTGGTGTAGAAGTAAAGTAGAAAAAAGACTGTTTTAGATAGATAAGATGAATAGATTTGGAATCCAGTAAGCTGTAGGTTTAGTTAGTTTGTTAAGGTAAAAAGTAGATTATATCTGCAAAATTAGTAAATTGTTTTGTGTAATCTGATTGAGAAGTTAATAAAGTTAAAAATGAAGTTTGCATAATAAGGCCTGGTATAGATTCCAGAAACTGGGTTATTAGATATGCAGATTTTTTTATTTTATACATTATGAGCAATGTAATACGTTTTATTTTTCTGTGTTTTAAATATAAAAAATTGCATAAATGTATTCCAGAAAACTGTTGATTGCTACATTACATAAGTTATAACCTCATTCATCAGAAAGGCATATCCAAAAATTATGTAAGTTTGCAATGGACTTCATAACTCCCACAGAGATACTGCATTGTCTCATTACAGGGATGAAATAAGTATCAAATTGTTAAATTATATCTTATATCTTACCAATGCTTCTTAGTCATATGAGCAATCATTCTCTCATGTCAATGAAAATTTTATTCCTCTATAAAAAAATGGAGATAATCAGAACTTGCAATTACAGGTTCATGTCACTTGGCAACCTTTTTCTACAGTAATGGAGAAAACGGTATGCAATCACAGGTTAGAAGATACATGGAGTTAAACAGCATTTTCATATCACCCCAGTTCGGATTTAGAAAAAGAATGTCAAATGAAAATGCTACATACATGCTAACTTCTGAAGTAGTAACAACCTTGGATAAAATAGAACTAATAGAATTATTTTGAGACTCAGTTATGATAGCATAGATCCAGCCTCTTGCTGCAAAGTTAGTTTTATGATTTCAATGAGTTCTCTAAAATTGTTTATGATTTGAAACCAGAAGTTACTGCTAAAGGTGTCCCAAAAGGCTCTATGCTTGGGCCTTTGTTATTTAACATTTACAAATGACTTGCCATATTATGTTAGTAAAGGTCAATAGCTGTGCTCTTTGCAGATGACACTTGCTCTTTGCAGATGACACTATTTTATTTATATCTGAAGTTGCATCACCAATTGTCTCAATAAAGCACTTGAGTAGCTCAACATTTGGTTTGAAGCAAATAACTATCATTAAACTATGATAAAACTATCCAATTTAAAACAAAGCATAAGAGGGTAGTTGAATTAACAATTAGATACAATTCCACTAAGTATCCAATCCAACATTCCTTGGGCTCCAAATAGATGAGTGTTTGGAAAAATATATAAATTTGCTTAACCAAAGTGCATTAAGAACAGCATAGTTTGCCTACTTCACTCCCTAACACAATATATCTTCTGGAGTAATTCAGCGCAGCAAGAATTTATATTAAAAACAGGGGCCATACATATTACCTACAGAGTTGCGAGCCATCATTCCTTATTTAAAATGCAAAAAATTCTTACTCTTGCTAGTGAATACACATATTCTCTGTTGAGCTATCTTACAGATGATAACTTCACAAATCTTGCTGCACATGACCACAGTACGAGGGTAACTATGATGGATTTATCACAAGCATGTGTCAACATGAACAAGTCTGACGTGTTCAGTGTCTGAGCTTTGCTGTCGGTGCAACCTAACAAATGTACAAGCAAACAAATACTATTAAAGCTAGTTTAGGTCAGAACATGAAAAGGATTATCAGTTTATACTAATTTTCATTCATTAATGATCTGAGATAGTATTCTGGAGAAATTCAGTACATGCTTAAAAAAAAAAAAAAAGAAAAAAAAAAGCTTATTTAAAACAAGAGGGAGTAAAAAGAACATCAGGAGTACCACAATAAACTTAGTACAAAAGTGAATCGAGAAGATATTGATACATTGCTTCACTCATACTGTTTATTCACAGAACATGTTTCAAGAGCTCTTGCTCCTATCATCAGCTGATACTCGATTAGTGTAAGTTGTAGTGGTTTCCTCTTTCTCTGTATTGTCAATAGATGGCATGATGTACAATACGGAGAAAGAGGAAACCACTACAACTTACACTAATCGAGTATCAGCTGATGATAGGAGCAAGAGCTCTTGAAACATGTCCTGTGAATAAACAGTGTGAGTGAAGCAATGTGTCAATATCTTCTCGATTCACTTTTGTACTAATTTGTGCTTCACAGTCCCTACGCTTCTTTCAAGTTTATACAATAAACTTAACTCTAAATCACTATTCAGGACATTAGGAATCCATAGTTAAATATGGCATGCCACAGGGATCGGTACTCGGGCCAATATTATTTCTATTATATATAAATGACTTATCTCGCTATGAAAACTGCAAAAATGTATCCTATGCTGATGATACTACTTTACTGTACTGGCACAAAACCATCAATCTCTTGGAGAATTCTATTATAGATACTTTCAATGACCTACTTAAATATCTGGAACATAATAATTTAAAAGTGAATATAGATAAAACAAAATAATTGCATTTTCAGTATGGAAGATCGAATTCAGAAAGACCTTTGGTGGTAAAAGTAGGGAACAGTATCATTGAACTAGTAAAACAAATTAATTTCCTAGGTATAATATTGGACAAAAGCCTTTCATTTATTCCACATATAGACTATGTGTGTAAAAGAGTAAGTAAAGGTTTATATCTATTGAGGAGCCTCTCAAAATATTTAGATACGACTACATTGAAAATGACATATTTTGGTGTAATATATCCTTACTTACAATAAGGCATTGAAGTATGGGGAAGCAGTAGTGTACATAATTTAAATACATTGTTGGTATTACAGAAGAAATGTATAAGAGCAGTGTATGGTTTAGAGTATAAAACTTATTGTCGTAATACTTTTGTAGAAAATAAGCTATTTACTGTTATCTCATTATATGTATATAAGGTTATACTATATATTACTAATAAGAATTTGCATATAACACATTGTAACAAACAACATTATGACCACAACACAAGTGACAAGAACAACATATATCAGACCAGCATAAATAAGAGTTACAACTGAACACGATCCACTCTTGTCTTGAGTGGTGTGAAGCTATACGATAGATTACCAAGTACCTTAAAAGGAAAACATGGAGATAATTTCAAAAGAGAGCTAAAAAGGTATCTTCTAAATAAATGTTTATATAGGATAAATGAATTGTAAATATTGTAAATAATATAAAAATAGTAGCATTTAAAATTATGAAACCACAATGCATTTTTCTTATGGAACTGAAACTTATTGTGACTATACTTGTTATTGACTATTCTTGTAATTATTCTTAACTGGACGATATCTGAAACATACTTGTACCATGCCTATAGGCTAAATAAATATTATTATTATTATTATTAACACTGGCATGCAAAGACATTTTAGCTATATTGTACTTTGAAGTAGAAAACTCAAGAGAAGTTTGCAAAAAATGCAGACATTCACAGCAGACCATATACAGACAGGATTTACACAGGCCAACTAAAAATGTATAGTTACTCTAAAATGGGAGTTATTAGAATTACTTAAGTCTTATTTGATTCACTTCCATTATATATAAAAACAAGAATTACTTCAACTCAGCATTAAAGAAATATAAGTTTAGGATATTCTTTAGAACATGACCCGTAAGAAATTTTGTCTAAGTCCAAATTTCAATTTAGTATGCTTCATTATTTACATATCAACTCGGATGAAGTTTTCAGAGGAGTTTGTTTTACATAACCTACAATTAATTGCAAGGTTAGTGCAAATATGTTTCCTTAGAATATTATGTCATACTGACAATGTAAATTAATAATTCCTAGTGATTTTGCAAGAATGAAATTCCTTCTCAGTGTATAAAATATGAATTAGTGTTATTCCTGACATAATCTAGGAGTTAGACCCCTTTGGCCTAATCTCACTTAAAGATCTACAGATAGAGATAATTATAGTACAGGCAAAATGAAAGTTATAATCGGCTAGATCATGTTATTAATATACTTTTAGCGGAAAGAAAAAAAAAACTGAAAAATCTAATCTGCTGTAAATATTCATAGGGACAAATAACAGCAGCACTGGAGGTAGACAAGGTAAAGCAAAAAGGCGTCTAAAGTCATTGCAGAGAGACTTATGCGATAATTCTGTATGTTCTTAAATAATTATACTATAACATTTTATTAGACATTTTACTTCCGTATTCATAATCACAAGCAGTTAAGCAAAAATACCACCATGTGAAGCACCCACTAAGCTTTATTTATAAGAAAACGATTATCAGTGTATTTACCTTCAACTACAATACCGTTAGCATGCTCTTGAATAACACATAGTTCATTGCTAATTATTCGGAAACACATCTTACATTGATACACATGCATCTTTTCGGCCCACTGAAACTTATTTTAACATTACTTTTACAATTTGTCTGGTAACTATGAAGCAAGAATTCAAATAATCCACAGTGCATTTTGAAAACAGTTCCTTACAAGAATCAGTGTGTCCCAGTTCCATGTCTATCTCGCGCTTACCGATTCAAGCTTTAAAGTGATTGGCCCGGATCATTTTATCCAACCAATAAGCGTGGAGGAGTAAAAGAATAGGAATCCACATCCACATCCACATGGCAGTGCCATCTACAGTGCTACTCTAAAACAAGCAATTTTTAAACTACAATGCACAGCTGATTACAAAAATCTGATTTTTTTAAAAAATAATGAAATCTATTTCTTTCTCCACGTAGAAAGTTGGAATATATATATATCACTCTTTAGCCCTTTACCCAGTTAATTATCGAAACATACAATGTTCCAGTTTACGTCAGCTTAAACATTAAGATGTAAACTGTATTACTATTTTAAGAAGAAGCGTAATTCATTCGTTGCATCTTTTATTGTCTCTTTCTCTTTCCAAAGTATTTTATGCCATTTAGGAGTTCTTAGAACTTGAATCCAGTGATATGCATTTCTAGTACGTAACTCGAGTATGTAAAGGCACATACTATTTGCATAAATATAGCGCCGTTAGTTTTTTTTTTTTTTTTTTTTTTTTTTTTTGTGAAATTATTTTTATATATTCTTTTATATAACGCTTTCAGTTCTTAGTCTGAAAAAGTCTATTGAAATAACGTATTACCTATAGGATTAGGATTTCATTACGGAGGGGATTCGGTACGTAGGCCACCATGCTGGGCTCATTGTCCCTATGCTCCAAGTGGGGCACCTCCGGGAGGAAGGATGAGGCGAAGGAGACAGTGCGGCCGACCCAAGGAGCCACGACAGTACAGAGGGCAGGGTCCCTACAGTTTACTTGGATGGAGACTTCCCCCGACAGGCCAGGACAACGAACTTGCTCCCCCATAGCGGGACAGCAACCGAGCCCTAAAGGTCCCAGTCAGGCGATCCGAGCCCCAAAGGTCCCTGGCTGACGGTCGCGAAATGGTGCCAGCAGCGGAGCAGAGGCCGGGAACTGACCTACCGAAGGAAGTAGTTTTCCTCAGAGCATATCATCCTGCCATGCACCGCCGAGACACCCGCCGACACTTCTACCCTGAAATAGACCACCAGATGAGTGATGATGTGAAATGATAATGGAGATGAAATGAAGGGACAGGAAATTCGGGGGATGTAATTAACCTACCCAGCATTCGCCTAGCGACCTGGGAAAACCCTCGAAAAATCCAGGATTCGGCCACAGGATTCGAATCTGGGCCTCCCGAATGTGGACCACAGACGAAACCACCTGAGCCATCCCGCTTGGTCCTATTACCTATAACTAATATATATATATATATATATATATATATATATATCAAGATTATACATTGAAAGTAAATAAGTACATTCATAAACAGGCATATCTATTACACCATACAAATTCTTTCAAATTCTGGATATCTCATAACAACAAAACCATTAGAACTAAAATATCTGATCAAATATATTTCTGTTATTTATTTTTAAATTCAAATTCCAAATTATTGCGGGCGTTACTCAAAGAGCCGATCCATTTCTCAAACTGGCCCTGCTACTTTTAAGAGAAGAAAGAAGTTTATACGTGATAGGATGTGCGGGCGCAATAGCCATCAATGAGCCATATTGTCACCCGAGCGTTGGAACACCCTATAGAACCAGCTGAGAGCGGACAAGCAGGGGAGGTCGGCCTTAGCCACGCCCCCCCCCCCTCGTTTGTCTTATAGTGCTGACAGGAGGTGGCTGGGAGAAAAAACATCACTGCGCCGTCTCTTTCTGTTCCACCTGTGTTCTCGAGCTTACGGGATATTTCATCTAATCTAGAACCTTCCATATCG
The DNA here is from genome assembly GCA_030765055.1 of Mantis religiosa. Lineage (NCBI taxonomy): Eukaryota > Metazoa > Arthropoda > Insecta > Mantodea > Mantidae > Mantis > Mantis religiosa. The sequence continues at coordinate 34,655,809 of CM060959.1, forward strand.
ACCCGCTGGCGCTATATAAGCAGCACGTCGGGCAAGAGGAGTGAGTCAGACAGTTAGTCAGTGTTTGACGTGCTAGCGAAGGAGCGCCGTGTTAATGAACGAGAAGACTGTGCAACGGAAGACTTTACGTAATTGTGTACGTGCATCGGAACGGTAACGGACGAACTGGTGAATCGTAATTGTGTGCATTAGGTAATTTTGTGTAATTGGCAAGTGTTCAACTGTAAGTCGGTGGAAATAAAGAACATTATTGAGTTTGTGTAATTGGACTTTTCATTTCACGAGCCCACAAAGTCACAATATAATTACAAACTATCCAATTGGGAGACTGGATAGAACAAACTATAACTCATTGCTTCCTAAAATAAGAGAAAAAATGTTTCGCTGCTTCTCGTTAGAGATTCTAGAAACGGTCACCTCTATCATTACAACAACATGTGTTCCTTTTCCTCACTTAGTTGAAAAATGTTCTTTGTGAAGGACCATATTTTCTTCTTTCTGTTCATAAAAACCTTAAGGAAAGAGCAAAAATTATCTTAGCTGTGCAAGTTAACACTCTAAACCCTAACTGGAAGTTAATGGACCGTAATATATTGTCACGCGAGCATCGGAACACCCTATAGAGTGGGCGACAGGAGACGGGTCGGCGTTCGCCCCGCCCCTTCGTTTGTCTTATAGCGTTAAGAAGGGATGGTTAGGAGAGGGATGTCGGGCCCCTGAGCCGTCTCTTTACCCTTCTCCTAGGTTCTGGAAACTCGGGACATTCAATCTAATCGAGAACCTTCTAGATCGGCAAGCGGACCCTATATAAGCAACACGTCGTGCAAGGGGCAGTGAGTCAGTCAGTTCTTGGTGTAAGGATGCAGTGCTAGTGTACGACGAGAAGACTGTGTGAGAGCATCGGAAGATTGTACGTAATTACGAGTGCAAGTGAAATTGTAACGGACGAACTCGTGAATCGTAATTGTGTGCATTACGTAATTCTGTGTAATTGGCAAGAGTGTAACTGTAAGTCGGTGGAAATAAAGAACATTTTTGAGTGGTGTAATTGGACTTTTCATTTCACGAACCCACAAAGTCACACTGGTGTCAGGAAGCGGGAAGATAACATCACCGAACATTACAGCCATGGAATCCGCATTGGAAATGCTTTTGGCGAAGATGAACGAGTTAACAGAGAAAACAGAAGCGGCAAATAACAACCTGGCCGCAAAGCTGGAAGAAATGAAGACGGCTAACGATAACCTCATGGAGAAGATGGAAGAAATGAAGGTTGCGAACGAGGCCCTCGCCGCCAAGTTTGAGGAACGGTTGGCTGGCGTGAGGGATGACGTCACGAATCTGGGCAAGCGGATGGGTCAAGTAGACGACCGCCTTAATGATTTAGAGGAAAAGACCGACAACATCGCCAAACCCCTCACCCGCCTGACAGAGGAACACCGACCTTATGTGTGGACGGAGGACGCCGAAGACGCTTTCCAGCACCTAAGGGAGCCCCTGTGCAGTGCTCCAATTTTGGGTTTCCCACAACCGGTGGCGCCTTCATTGTGGACACCGACGCCAGCGACCATTGCATTGGAGGTGTCCTATCGCAGATCCAGGACGGCCATGAGCGGGTGATAGCCTATTACAGCAAGACGCTATCCAAGGCAGAGAAGAACTACTGCGTCACCCGGCGGGAGTTACTGGCGGTAGTAAAGACATTGGAGCACTTCCACAAGTACCTGTACGGTCAGCCATTCCACCTGAGGTCTGACCATTCCGCCCTAACTTGGCTATTGAGCTTTAAGAACCTGGAAGGTCAGACAGCACGTTGGGTCCAGAGGCTGCAGGAGTACGACTTCACCTCGGAACATCGCAGAGGGAAGAGCCACGGTAACGCAGACGCCATGTCCCGAAGACCCTGTCCAGAAGAGTGCAGCCAGTGCACAAGAGTGGAAGAGAAGGAGCGTGCCGCAGCAGTCCGAGTAGTTGTGGCAGTGCCTGCTGAAGGCTGGGATAGCGCAGGCCTGAGGAGGGAGCAGCTGGCGGACGCAGACTTGGGGCCACTCTTGAGGGAAGTGGAGGCAGGGACGAGGCCAACCTGGGAGGACATCGCACCGAGGAGCGCCACCTACAAGTCGTACTGGGCCCAATGGGACTCGTTGAAGACCAGAGAGGGCGTGCTGTTCCGGGTATGGGAGTCACCCGATGGGAAGACGCAGAGAGAACAGTTGGTACTTCCCCGGAGTAAGGTCCCGGAAGTCTTGGAGGAAGTGCACGCCGGTACTTCGGGAGGACACCTGGGAGCGAACCGAACGATTGACAAACTTCGGCAGCGCTACTTCTGGCTGAGACTCCGAGCAGATGCTGGTGGTACACCTGGACCGCCTGGCACGCTACGATGGTGCTGTTCGGGACGACCAGCTTTGAGGAGGGAGCAGTGTCACGCGAGCATCGGAACACCCTATAGAGTGGGCGACAGGAGACGGGTCGGCGTTCGCCCCGCCCCCTCGTTTGTCTTATAGCGTTAAGAAGGGATGGTTAGGAGAGGGATGTCGGGCCCCTGAGCCGTCTCTTTACCCTTCTCCTAGGTTCTGGAAACTCGGGACATTCAATCTAATCGAGAACCTTCTAGATCGGCAAGCGGACCTTATATAAGCAACACGTCGTGCAAGGGGCAGTGAGTCAGTCAGTTCTTGGTGTAAGGATGCAGTGCTAGTGTACGACGAGAAGACTGTGTGAGAGCATCGGAAGATTGTACGTAATTACGAGTGCAAGTGAAATTGTAACGGACGAACTGGTGAATCGTAATTGTGTGCATTACGTAATTCTGTGTAATTGGCAAGAGTTTAACTGTAAGTCGGTGGAAATAAAGAACATTTTTGAGTGGTGTAATTGGACTTTTCATTTCACGAACCCACAAAGTCACAATATTGTTGTTCTGAAAGCCTCGCTCCCCCCCCCCCCGACGCCCAGATAAATTGTGAACAAATTCCATTCAGCTCCTTTTGCTCTTATCTCAGATTAATGCAGTCTAGTTTTTATGTTATCACCTCAGATTCACCTTTCGCTGATACATGTTTAAATGTATTGCACAAAAACTTAAAATCAGAAATTGTACGAAAATAGAGATTGATCTCCCAAAAATTGTGTTTCTCCGGAAAAGTATTCCCCAAATTGTTTCAACAATGCACAAACCTACACCAAACGGAATAAAAACCTCTTAGTTGTTACAAAAAACACGTTTACCAACTTATAGTGTAAAACATTCGGTTAGCCCCTCGCTGATAATAAACACTTCCATCCCTAGCTTCTATTTAAGATTCAATCTTTATTTGCATTTCGCAACGCTGCAAAGTGCAAATACGATTTGATAATGACAGTCTGCTTTTTTACTGGGACGCACCTAGTTCTCAGAATCAACACGAAAAGCGGCGGCAAAACGCGGAAAGTAATCCAGAGATATCATCTGCTTCCCCCACCCTCCTTCCTAGTAGAACGGAGAGCTGGAGGAAAATACCGGCATTTCCTGGTCAACCACAGGATGTGTGCCTCACGTTATCTACAATAGCGGCGTATTGACATTATTGCCCATTAGATTTTCTTGTCTTGTTTCCGCAGAAGGAAGCAAGTAGCGAAACAGTGTTGTGGGACGAGCGTGAGAGAGTACAGCAGCTATCGTTTATCTGTAACTATTTATCTGTAACCAAACACTTAGATTGAATAGCTAATTGATTACCGCAGCATGGATTTTAGTGGCAGCAGAAGTAGTGTATCCATACAAAGTGCTTTGAAAAAAGCAATCATGGAAGAAGATGATGAAATTTTACATTTTTACCGAGGTTAGTACAATATAAATTTGATTACTAATACATTGTTAGCGAACTGTTTCATTGCCTACTGGAAAACTAGCCTAGTGCATGATATTTAACGTCTAACATATTTGTTGTTTGTGGTAAGCACTTATATATTACTCTGTGCTAGTGACATTTACATATTTGTTGTTTGTGGTAAAGCACTTATATATTACTCTGTGCTAGTAACAAAAACAAAAGACTAGCTCGTTTACGTGCATGTGTTTTAAGTAACAAAGGGTTATTGAAAGAGTCATAGTTTGCGTGTAAATCATACTTTTTTTGGAAAAGTAAACCTTCTGAAAGATAATTGCTGATTGTAGAAGTGTTGTAGGTGCCTAAATTAATGCAAATTTAATTATTTGGAGTACCTATAACCGACGTTACCGTTTAAAGAATGCAAAATTACTCATTCAACTCTGAGAAGTATAACACAAGTAAGTACAACATATTCTCTGTACAAAGGCGTTACTTTCCCTCTAGAGGTACTCTTGTTGATATAAAGTATATATAACTTACACCTAATGATATTCTAGTTCAAATTTAATATTAGTCATGCAAGTTAGATTTGGGGACGTTATTTTCATGTTTTCATATTTTACATAACACAAAATGCCCAACTTTGGTTTTATTCGCTGGTCAGTACCTGTATCAACGATGGATAATAGGTCTGTAGAGCAGAAGTGAACTTCATTCTCTGTGCTGTTATTGAGAGAAAATACATCGACGATTGTATAACAAAAAGTATTAAGAGAAAGTTAAGACCAGGGGCGACCAACACTAGGCCGCGGTCCAAGTTAATGGCCCGTCACACATTTTGAATTACCGCCGATAGCTCAAGATACGATATAAACTTATTAATGCAAACTCTTACTCTTTCGCATCTGGAAAAGCTAAATTCATAAATCCATTTTGCTTTTAAGAGTGTAAGATTCGTGGAAATAATAGAAATTCTAAACTGCTCAGGACTTTGTGTAGAGCACTTAAAGTACACCCACTTTTAATTTGACTAAATTGTTTAAATACCGGAGATCCAAAAGCATCCTCACCGGCTGCGCGGGGCTTTGTCTGTGCGCGTCTTCGGCGCTTGTTGCCGTCTGCCGCTGTCATAGAAAGGCGCAGATGAAACATGAAACATTTTTAAAACCATTTTTAAAGCCTTTACTTACTCGTGTCATTAAAGGAGATGCTGAAACTGGACACCGCCGTTCACACGTTGGTACCTCTTTAAGAAACTACACATCAATCGCCGTGGTTCACGTTGAGAAATGCTGACACTATTCCATTAGCGGAGAAAGAATAGGTTCATTTTTTTTTTGAGTCAACAGGATTTCATTACGGAGGGGGTTCGGTACGTAGGCCACCATGCTGGGCCCATTGTTCCTATGCCCCCACGTGGGGGTACCCCCGGGAGGAAGGATGAGGCGAAGGACAGACTGAAGGAGGCCGACCCCGGAGTCACGACAGTACAGAGGGCAGGGCCCCTACAGTTTACTTGGATAGAGACTTCCCCCGACAGGCCAGGACAACGAACTTGTTCCCCCACAGCGGGATGTCAACGAGCCCAGCAACCGAGCCCCAAAGGTTCCAGGCAGGTGATCCGAGCCCCAAAGATCCCTGGCTGGCGGTCCCGAAATGCTCCCAGAAGAGGGGCGGAGACCAACAACCGACCTACCGGAGGAAGAAGTAGTTTTCCTTAGATCAGAGCATCCCGCCATGCACCGCCGAGACACCCGCCGACACTTCTACCCTGAAACAGACCACCGGATGAGAGATGAAATGAAATAATAATGGAGATGAAATGGAGAGTCAGGAAGTTCAGGGGATGTAATTAGCCTACCCAGCATTCGCCTAGCGACCCGGGAACCCCCCCCCCCCCCCAAAAGAAAACCATGGGTCAGGTAGGTCATCCACGGGAATCGAACCCGGGCCTCCCGAATGTGGGCCACAGACGAAACGGCCTGAGCCATCCCCCTCGGTGACGTCTGAACATACGTGAATACAATTTTTGGCCACCCTTTTCTAGAGAATTACTAAGCAGGGAGTATGATTTTGCTTCAGCTCGTACAGCCAATATTTCAATGAGATTATTTGAAAAAGTGTTTCAGAACAGAATTATTAGTAAAGATTTGTGGCCCCCTCGGTCCCCCGACCTAACCCCCAGAGATTTCTATCTCTGGGGTAACTTAAAGCATAAAGCGTACAATACAAATCCACACATCTTGGAAGCATTAAAACAAAATATCCGTCAGGAAACTGCCAGCGTTTCTTAACGTGAACTACAGCGAGTGATGGATAGATACCAAACATGTATATACAACGGTGATGGCCAGTTTCAGTATCTCCTTTAATAACATGGGAAGTAAAGCCTTTAAAAGTAGTTTTAAAAAGGTTGCATTGTTTCATCGGCGCTTTTCTAAAACAGCGGCAGACAGCAACGAGCGCCGAAGACGCGGACAGGCAAAACACCACGTAGCTGGTTCGGATGTTTTTGGGTCTCTCGGTATTCCCGTAGGGGAAGAAATCCGTCCCCTTCAGCTGCCGTGGTGCGGGCGCTGCAGACCCCTAGCTCTCGTGGTACCTCTGACGTTACTAGAGGAACCTCGGGCCGAATATTCGAGCCCCTCCGTGATTGGGAGTTGTTCGGATTGGGTTGGACTCGAGGGGGCAGTGGTTCCTGATACCCGTGGGAGATCGGGTACGTCTCCGGACGGGGTTGAGGGAATCCATTAATATCCCGCGTACTAGCCAGCATAGCTAGTAGGTGTGCTAGATCACCAGACGACCCCACCGAGGTTATATCGGTCGCCTTCCCATTTTGGAGTTGGCGCACGTAAGTGGCGTATCCACTTCCATCCCGTCTTGAGTCCATAGGACCAGATGGAAGGGGGGGGGGTGTTAGTCTCTAGGTCTTGCCCTATGGAAAGCCCCACAGAGGCGCCGGGCGCCCTTTTGGGACAGCTCTGTAACTCCCTGGTTGAAGGAGGCCAGGGTCCTCGACTAATTGGAGTACATCCTCCGCAGTTAACGTTAACGGTCTCTCGGTATGTCCCTTCCGACCGTTTTTTTTTAAACGTCCTCCAACGTTAAGTCATATCGGACGAACCGGCTCTTGCTCTGTGGCTCAGGCGAAGAATTTGTATTGACAATATTTGTGATCAAACTTTTTCTATAAATAAATGTTCTTAAGAATAAATAGCATTAAACTATTATATATGCACACTTGTTTTTGCAAGCCAAAAAATATAACTAGTGATGTGAGAAATTGGTAAATGAAAAGCAAATTCAAAGGTCTTAAGAATTCGTTGGGATATTATTACATCACTAGTAGTTGTATTAAAATTCAATGCTTTCTTTGATGATTTTTAAAATGTGTAAAACTGTATGATCTTTCGAAATAAAAAAAAGAGAATAGGAATAACGGAATAACTTTTAAAACACTGCATTTTACACCTATATCTGCCTAAGTTGTACTTACCTGAATACTTTATTAATGCTTTAGATTTAAGGGTATGTATGACTGAAATTTCATGAAAATCGTGAAAATAACGACTTTTTTTTATTTTAATTCTATAAAATAATTTAAACATTCCCGAATGTGAAAAATGCATAATTTGCCTCCGGACGCCATTTTTAAATGCTTATTTAAATGTCGGTGGCCTTTAAACTCTGTCAGAGTCACGCCCTCTTTTGCCTACATCCACATTCTTTGTCTGTTTTCGGTTCTTAAATTTTCAATTCAAGAAAAGAAAAGGCTTTCAGACAAAATAGTTCCTAAAATGTTACCAATATATCAGAGGCTAGCTTCTACAACATTACTAGAGAGGTGCAAAACAGGAAAAACACAGAATGCCAATGAATCTTTGCATCATGTCATATGGAATAAGTGCCCAAAGAAAGTTTTCATATCAAAACAAAAATTGGATCTTGCTGTTATTAAAAGCATCAGTGAGTTTAACATGGGTAGTCTTAAGTCATTGGAGCTGCAGCAAAATATCAGAGGTGAAAGTGTAGTAGACTCAGCAAGGAAAACTTCAGTGCAGCGAGATCAGACTCGTATCCTGCAAAGCAAGAAGCGAAGTTGTGCAGAAGAAAAGCAACATCTAAAGAAGAAAAAGGTGGAAAAAGCAGCAACAGAGGAGAGGAAAAAGAAATCTGAGGGTCCAACCTATCAGCCTGGTGGATTTTAATGTGAGTTATGCAATCAAATCTTTAATAGCTGTTTTCTCAATGTTCATATTTTCAGCATTTTTCTTCCTGTAAAATGCTCCTTGCGATGCAGTTTTTGTACTACATTCATGAAATTTCCTACACAGGTTCAGAATATCATGAGGAATGGAAATTGCCCTAGGTTTTATTGTGAAATGTATATAAGCATATATTTTTAATTTACAAACACAAAACTTGCAGTTTTTTAGACAAAAAAAGAATATTTGTAAATTAAAAAAGTTGTGTGACATAAACTAAAGGAGACACAGAAAAACCCAGAGCAATTTCAAAAAGTATGTGTATTATGAACATAGGGTTAAAATATTAGACCAAAATTCAAAATATTTTGTCGCAAGGGACTTTTTTAGTGACGTAACAAAAAACATACAAAATTTATCATAATTTATAAACTGCTGGAGAAAAATGGTTTAAATTTAGGTTGTAACATGTTTACAATATACTACACCTATGGTGTAAATTTGAAAAAGTTAGCATTATTAGTTCAGAATTTGAAAATTTCAGTCATACATACCCTTAAACTATTTTAATATAACTTTAGTTAGACGGCTCTTCAAAGAATCTATCAAATTACTGCCCAAACTCAAAACAGGTTTATTACCTTTGATCTAGATTTTTATTATAAAATTCTTACAAGAGCCATTAAAAAAATATTATCTCTTAAAGACTAGTCGATTGTTGTGGTAACTGAAAGAATGAATTTAATGTTGATGGATGTGATAAAGGATATCAGCGTAAACAAAACCAATGCTAAACAATGGCAAACGATAGAATAACACTGTCCATAAAATTACCAATTGTTCTCAAGGACCTTGGATGTTAAACACGGGCATATAAAATGGAAAACAGTACGCGTGGACCTTGCAGTTTCGGTCGAATGTGTTCCTTTACAATTGCACAACCATGTTATACATAAAAACTGACAATGAAACAATACAAATACCTCCTACAATAAAATAGAGTTTATAGCCATATTCTCTTATTTTAACGTATGGCAGAATTTATATTCGTAATTTTTAAAAAAGATCAATTAAGTTGGTCATAAACTCATTCTACCTGACACTTTTATTATCAGAAATTAAGCATTGTTATTTGCGGCCAACACAGCCACTATACCTGTTCTGCGATTACAAGCTGATTTAATGTAAACACAACAAAGCTACCATCTACTCATTTGTGCTGAATGTCTGGAGACAGAATTATTGTGAGTTGTTATGCTCCAGTTAGTTTAGAACGGGGATGACACGCCATTAGTGCACTTTCACTAATAGCAGACACCTTGTCCTTGAGAATCTTGACCATTAGCCTGGAGAGAATACAGAACAGCATTGCGCCATAGATGTAGCTATATACAAGGACCTGCAGACATAAAAAGATACTTTGATAGGTAGAGTCAACATGAAAAACCCAATGCCGTGCCCGGGATTTGAACCACGGATCTCCTGGTTTCCGTCCAGTCGCTCTCACCCATTGAAATACCATGGCCAACGTGCCGTCCTGACATTAAATTCTCCATTTGACTCGTATATTACCCTGGACGGAAACCAGGAGATCCGTGGTTTAAATCCCGGCCATGGCATTGAATTTTTCATGTTGACTCTACCTATCAAAGATCTTAGCCTATATACGGCTAGTGTAAATAAATGATTAATTTCCATCAATTAACTAAAATAATAAGAGTTAAATGATGAAGCCTGGGACTCAAGTACTTACGATAGTAAATGTAATGTAAACGTGTAGTGTTTAACGCCCGCTTTTACTACATACGGCACCGCAGGCGGCGACACTGATGATCCATGAGATGAAGATGGAGCACCGGTGGAATGAGATGGCGGGAGAAACCGGAAGTCCCGGAGAAAACCCGCCCCAACGCTGTGTTGTCCACCATAAATCTCATTTTGCGGTCGCCTGGGATCGAACCCGGGCCGCCTTGGTGAGAGCCAAGCGGTCTAACCACTGAGCCACGGCGTGGTCCTTACGATAGTAAGTCGCCACAAACGGTGTATCTCGAATGCGAGAGGCCCTAGTGGACTACCAGGGAAATATACGAGTCAAATGGAGAATTTAATGTCAGGACGGCACGTTGGCCATGGTAGCTCAATGGGTTAGAGCGACTGGACAGAAACCAGGAGATGCATGGTTCAAATCCCGGCCATGGCATTAAACTTTTCATGTTAACTCTACCTATCAAAGATCTTAGCCTATATACAGCTAGTGTAAAGAAATGATTAATTTCCATCAATTAACTAAAAATAAAAAGATGCTGTTGTGGTTGTTCTTATTTTAAATTATATCCAAATGTTCAAGTTCCGTTAGACAATTCACAATTTAAAACAAACAGAAAGAGACATTTTAAGTGTCTATATATTGAATAGGTACTATTTATTTGAAGTTCATTATTGAGTTAATGTTCATACAAAAAATTATATTTATCGTATTAGCAATAGCAGTTTTTTTTTAATTTAAGTCATATAGCACGATCAATGGAATGGGTGAAATAATGGTCAAATGGGTCCAGGGTACATGGAGCTTAGAGTTACCCGACATTCGTCTTTTAGGATAAGGGAAAACCCCGGAAAAACCTTATCCAGGTAACCCACCCTGACCGAGATTCGAACTCGGGACCTCTTGTTAACGCGAGGCAGACATGCTACCATCTACGATACCGAGGCGGGCAATATCAGTTTATTCATCCGTTTATCATACAATTACATTGGATACGTCAGTGTAATAATGCTATTTACAATATTATTACAATATGCCCTAATGTTTTATAGTTTTAACCCTTCATATATCATAAATTAGTAAATTAATAGAAATAATAGAATAATAAAATATGAAGTGTTACATTTAAGTAATTTCTCTACTATCTTCTACAGACTGTATATTCTTATAAAAGATTATTTGTCTATTTTTTACCTTCTAATTCTTTACTATGTACTATACAGTTCAACCTGCTTTATACGTAAGCCAGTTCTAAGTATTAAATTAATTAGGAGTCGATTAATGACACAAAACAACACTTTTAAATTTTCCCGACACCGGTTTCTGAGGCCTTCCCTCTATCTTCAGCCGGACATCGACTTGTTCTCATTGGTGTAGCTGGCAATATTTTGTCATCGGTTTCCTCTGGTGGCGGTTCGAGGAACTTGCTGAACAAATCTTTCTGGGGGATGTCGAAATTGAATACTTTGTTCCTATTTTTTGAAATAAAGATTTGTTCCCATGTGGACAGTTCTTCTTTTCCTGTTGTATGTTTTAGTAATTTTGGTTCTGGATTTATGTTGTGTTTTTTTTTTTTTTTTTTTTTTTTTTTTTTCCAAAAATGCATGGCAACTGCTGATTTTTCTAATTGTTTGTATTTTATGTTCCTAAAGTGTTCCTTTGCTCTTGTTTCTAAATTTCTTTTGGTTTTTCCAATATAAATTTGACTACAATCACAGCATTCAATTTGATATATACCAGATTTTTTGTTAGATGGAATGGCATCTTTGATGTTTGAGCAAATTAGGTTTTCTAAGGAGTAATGGTTCACTGGAGCTAGTTGAATGTTTTGTTTTTTGAAGACTTTTTTGAATTTATCAAAGGCCCATGGATGGTAAGTGAATTTTTTGAAGATCATTTTAGTTTCTGTAGCTGAGAGGGTTGTGGTTTCCTTTAGTAGTTTCTTCTTTTTTGCTAAGTTCACTTTTTTGTCTACTAGTGATTTGGGAAAGTCATTTTTCTGTGCTATTTCAATAATTTTGTTGTATTCTATTTTGTATTCTTCTGCTGTGAGAGGGATGTTTACCAGTCTGTGTGCTAAACTATTGAAGATTGCCTGTTTGTGGGATCTTGGATTGTAGCCATTAGCTTTTATAAATACTCGTAAGTACTCGTCTTTTTCAACTTCTACAGTGAACTTGATGCGTTTTTCTTGAATATTTAAAAGTTTTAGTGCATCACTGATGTGTTTTTTTGGTACTATGGCAAAAATGTAATCTACATATCTTTGCTAGAGTTTGAACATCCATGGGAAACCTTTAGTGGTCCTTATTTCTAGTGCACTCATGTACAGATCGGCCAGGAAAGGTGATAAGGGGTTGCCCATTGCTAAACCAGAAGTTTGATGGAAATATTTTGTTTGAAACTGGAAGAAATTCTGTTCTATGCATAATTTGGCAAGTTCGATGTAATCTGAAATTTCCATTGATGACATTCCAAGTGATTTGAGCCATTTTTCTATCAATGTTGGGAGTTGTTTAACTGGTATGCTGGGAAACAGTGATTTAACGTCAAATGAGACTAGTGTGTCCTCTTCATTTAGTTCAGTATCCTTAATGTGTTCAGTATCCTTAATGTGTTCTAAGTAATTTGTATTTATATGCAAATATTTTTAAGTCTCGGGAAAAATGTAATTTAGAAACACAGTTAACAGAACCTCATTTATACGTAATGCATTTATATGCAATTCACTATTATCGTATTACATTTCAGTGGAATAAACTGAGCTTTAAGTAATTGTAAATAAGCATACGGCGTATAATACGCCATCTTAAAAGAAACTAGAAAGGCATTTACCTTATCGCTGTTGACAAAGGACGAAAGCTGAGCGGGCGACTTTCGGCTACGGAAACAAGGGCGTTTGGTTTCAGCGTAACAATGTCGTAGCAACAAACGAGAAGCAAACACAATTATTGTCGGTATCTGGTGTTTACTATAGAATAGCCGTTTTTTCTTTCTCAGTTGCTTTTAATCAACCAGGAAAAAGATAAAGGAAATGTTATACAAAAGATTAAATAGTTTTGAAAGATGATCCAGTGAATTTATCCCTCCACATTGTACCAATCGTCTACAGCTACTTGATTTGGGCATCATTGAGCATTTCAAAGTTCATTATAGAAAAATGTTGGCTCACCATGTATACAGGAAATGAAAATCTCGTCATTATCTTATAAACAATGGAATTTTATTTCAACTACTTGGAAGAAGGTATCAATCCTTCACAATCAAACACTGTTTCTTTAAATCTGGTATCTTAAGGAAGGGGCTGCCTCTGACAATTGTGATGACTAGAGGCAAGAGTTTTTGGTTTTAGCGTTTTTTTTCGCGAATTTCCGCGAATTTTTCTTTTTTCAAGAATAATTTTTTAGTGATTAATGAGAAAAATTATGTTAGTTTTTGTCTGCGTAGAAAAATATACATTTATTAAAAATTGCATAAATATAGCTTTAATTTAACATTCATGTCTTCATAGCATGAAGCTAGAAGTCGTGAAAAAATGTTTACAAATTTAATGAAAGCAAGATAAAATTTAATACTTAACAAAGCCAATAGAATGACATCATCATGCACAGTGAAATAACAGCTAAGCGGTGCAACAATAAACTGATACCACAGCACCCGGCTGGTCCGTTATACTAAGAACTGTTTGTCGCATGCTAACTGGAAATATTATTTATTGGATAGCACACGGTGCACAGCAAAAAGAAAAAGAAAAGTAAAGGAACCTCCTATCATGCTGACTAAAAGTACTGATAAGATTGAACTTCTTGGAAGCTACTCTCAGACATTGCATAACATGGAAATGTTGTCTCTTAGGACTTAAGAATGTGTTCCGAAATGCCCGAAAGCTAAAAAAATGAATACAGACAATATCTCACTGAAAACCACCCATATTTAGAAGCTAAACGCGTTCCCATTGCCTGTACTGACTCGCTGGTCTAGCTGGTTTAATTCAGTAGCTTACGTTGTCAGCTATTTTTATAAAATTGTCAATTTCATTTCTAAAAAACAAAAGCTTTCAGTTCCTGCTCAACATTTGTTAAATAATCATTTTTGCGATGCCTGCAATATTGTAAAGATACAGAAAACATTTGTTTCTGAAATGAAGGTTAATAGCAGATGCAATATTAGAAATCTCAATCTAAACAAACACCGTGGTCCATTTGTTTTTTCCCGAATTAACTCTCTGAGCACCAAATGTGAAATATTAGAGAGTGGTTGCTTTGGAAACAGAGTAAGTGCACTTGCAGATCATATCATGGACCCCAGTGTTAGAAAAGCAGTAGAAGAGAATCTAAAAGTTTGCTGCCGTATGACTTTCTCTAAATTGAACTCCATTATGGCAAAAGAAACGGATGATGTACGATAATAACCATAAAATCTTTAGATCATTTGTTTGAGCCTTCTAGGTTAGTTACTAAATAAAGTATAGGTGATTTAAATCGTTTAATGGCAACATTTAAACAACTAAATGCATTTAAAACCAGTGGTATTATTTTTTATTATCTGTGATTCTGATTTTTTTCTTTGTTACAAAGAGCTTTGTGACATTGTTTAACAGCAAAGCCATGATGGTAACGCTAACAGATTAGATGTAGTAACAGTGCTCCAGGCATTGAAGGTGAAAGCTGATTCTTACCGCAATTTCTGTGAAAAGTCCCTTCAATGTCTTCGGTTGCCGATGTCAAACGCTGACGGTGAGAGATTTTTCTCTACATATAACTTAGTTGTGGCAGACAAAAGAAGAAGTATGAAAAGGGCTGGCCCCGTAGCTCAGTCGGTAGAGCACCTGCCTGCCGTGGTAGGGGTCCCGGGTTCGATTCTCGGCGGTGGGGGTGGGGATTTTTCTCCGTCCAAGATAATTCCTCATCTTCCACGGAATCTGGAAGTATGAATTAGCGTGCGAATGTGTGCGTAATGTAATGAATAAAACCAACCGAACAAGAGACACCTTCGATATGTTCCAAAGGAGTACGGCCGCCGATATGATCATTGCTGCAGTTTGGCGATGTGTGATAATTGATTTTATGCATGTTACCTACTATCTGCTGATTTCAAATACAATATTTTAATTTAGAAAGAAAGGAGTTACTCTGTTTACCTGTTACTTTTCATTTCAGCCATGATATTACTATTAATTCTTCCCGATAATTTGCACGAAATTAATGCGAATTTATGGTAAAAAAAAAAAAAACACAAAACACCACCAATTAAAATTATTAATGCGAATTTTATGAATAATTTTCACCACAAAATCTTGCCTCTGGTGATGATGGTTGTGCCCATAAATGAGCTAGCTCTAAGGAAACGGGGTGCAAATTCCTGTACCTTTATGCATTTTGATAACAATCTAGCTGTGTGCGGGGAACTATAGGATGAGAAGATTATTGCAGACGTGTGCCAAAAACCTGGCGATCAGGAAAGCGTACCAGCTTCAAGCGACACAGGGGTAACTAACCAAATCGAAAAACCTAAAGTGCGTGATGTGTGTGTGTGTATACGTTACAACGGTGCGAAAAAGTTTGCAAAATGAGTTGTATGTATTTAATGCGAGAAATGTGAATTAAACGTAAACAATAAAAAAAGGTTAAATAAGGAAAAGAAAAATATATATCTATATACATAGATAAATATTTTTGAAAAAAAAAAAAGGCTTCGCGGGTGATCAGCCGTGTCAAATTAATAAACGTCGAGCTTTCGGCCATTGTAAACTCCATGGCCTTCTTCATGATCTGAACCAACATCCTGAAGAAGGCCATGGAGTTTACAATGGCCGAAAGCTCGACGTTTATTAATTTGACGCGGCTGATCACCCTCGAAGCCTTGATTGGAAATTAATTGTTCTTTCACACTAGACATATGTAGGTCAGAGTGTGGAAAGGTAGAGTCAGACTGAAAAATTCAATGCCATAGCCGGGATTTGAACCATGGATCTCCCGGTATCCGTCCATTTGCTCTAAACCACTGAGCTACCATGGTCACCGTGCCAGCATGGCATAAAATTCTCCAACTAACTCGTGTTTTTCCCGGTAAACCACTAGGAGGTCTCATAAACTCGTGAAACAACTACCTTAATGGCGGATAGAGTCAACATGAAAACTGCAATGCCATGGCCGGGATTTGAACCACGGATCTCCTGGTTTCCGTCCAGTCGCTCTTAACCTTTGAGCTACCATGGCCTACGTGCCTTCCTGACAATAAGTTCTCCATTTGACTCGTATATTTCCCCGGTAGACCACTAGGTGCTCTCGCATCCGAGATACACCGTTTGTGGCCACTTACTATCATAAGTACTTGAGTCCCAGGCTTCATCATTTAACTCTTATTATTTTAGTTAATTGATGGAAATTAATCATTTCTCCACATTAGCCGTATATAGGCTAAGGTTTTTGATGAAGCCTGGGACTCAAGTAGTTACGATAGTAAGTCGCCACAAACGGTGTATCTCGGATGCGAGAGCACCTAGTGGTCTACCGGGGAAATATACGAGTCAACTGGAGAATTTAATGTCAGGAAGGCACGTTGGCCATGGTAGCTCAAAGGTTAAGAGCGACTGGACGGAAACCAGGAGATCCGTGGTTCAAATCCCGGCCATGACATTGAATATACGGCTAGTGTGGAGAAATGATTAATTTTCATCAATTACCTTAATGGCGACTTGCCCGCCTCGGTGGAGTGGTGGTTGCATGTCTGCCTCACTTTCAAAGTGGTCCCGATTTCGAATCTCGGTCAGGGGTTTTCCCTTATCGTGAAAGACGAATGTTGGGTAACTCTAAGCTCTATGGACCATGGGCTCATTTGAGCATCATTTCACCCATTCCATTCATCGTCCGACATGACTTAACGTTGGAGGACGTAAAAAAAAATTAATGGCGACTTACTATGCTGTAAGTACTTTAAGGCCCGGGCTTTATAGTTCAGACCACAATTAGGTCATTCATGGAAATTAATTGTTCTTTCACGCCAGCCATGTGTACTGTCCACCAACGCAAAGAAGGTCTCTGAAAGGAATAAGCCCCCTTCCACAGTGGGACAAGGACAGCGAATGTGTGTGACAGTGTGACTAAAACCGAGAAGACTCATTAACAAAAGTAGAAGCCAACAGAATGTTTTAGAATGGTCTGTAACTGAACTGACATGGAGTGCGAAAATTGTTTTGTTGGCCATGCTTGCTATTTTAAATGGCTGCGCAGATATAAAATTAATTAATCTCTTTTATTTTAATGAAAATTACTACGGAGCTTCCCTCTTTTTGAAAGTCACGCCTCGCCAATGATAAAAGTACTGTAAATAGTGAAATGGAATGAAAAACTGAGTTGCATAGTTTGATGTGTACTTATAACCATGCAGCTGTAGCAGGTGACCTTTAGAAGGAGTGGACAAAACTGGAATACTTCCTTTTCCTCTTTATTACACCAAGTTATGTCATCATTCAACTGCCAGTCTACTTGACCATAAATGCATGTCATGACCATGTTTCTCGGTACGATCGAACCCATCCATGTTGCCATTTTCCGCATAGCGATCAATGTATTTGAGTACAGCTTGAAACAGGAAATTTTACCATTAAGCTTAAATTGCTCGATTAAATGTTTAGATAAATGAATTATCAATGTGTATAAGATGTTTCAAAATTGTATTTATTTGAGAATATTTCAGGTATACTGTCATTTTTGTGAATTTTGTAATGCATGAGGGTGGGTCAAAAAGTAATGCCTCCTATTTTTTTCTCTTTTAATTGCCAGGAAAATTGAACCCAATTTACATAGCTTGAAAACTACAACATTGATGATTAATTTGTCACTATTCAATATAATCTCCGTCCTTTTCCACAGTTTTGGTCCACCTTTTAACTAGGGCGTGTATTCCAGTGTGGTAAAACACACGGTCTTGCTTCCTAAGCCATTGACGCACGCACGTTTTCACAGCCTCCTCATCTTCAAAATGAATCCCACGATGAGCTTCCTTTAGTGGCTCGAACAGATGGAAGGCCGATGGTGCCAGGTCAGGACTGTATGGGAGGTGAGATAAGACTTGCCATCCCAATTTCTCAATTTCTGCAGTGGTGCAACGGCTGGTACGTGGTCTTGCATTGTCATGCAAAAGAAGAACATCCGCCATAGTTTTTGTTGAGCGAACTCGGCGAAGACGTGCTTTCAGCTTTTTGAGAGTTCTGACGTATTGGACAGAATTTATTGTGCATCCCAGCTCCAAAAAATCAATCATAAGCACGCCCTCTGCATCCCAAAACACTGTCGCCATAACTTTCCCTGCCGATCGCTGAGTTTTGAATTTTGTTTTTCTTCGGTGACGTTGTGTGATGCCATTGCATTGACTGCCTCTTTGATTAAGGTTCAAAAAAATGAACCCACGTTTCGTCTCCAGTAACAATTTTTTCCAGAAACTCCTCTCCCTCCAAATTGAAGCGCTGCAAGTGTTCGGAGCCTATTGGGTGGTTAACATTCTTGGTACCCAACGTGAACAAACTTTTGAGTAACCCAGTTGTTGAATAATCGTTATCACACTGCCTTTACTGAGGGAGGTAATGCTACACAATTCGCCTGTTGTTACCCGGCGATCACCACGAATGATGTCATCGACTCGCTGAATGTTGCATGGAGTTACTGCAGGCACCGGCCTGCCGCTTCGCTTTTCATCTGCCAATAGTGTTTACCCTTCAGCTTCGTTACAGCGATGAACCCTTCGTCTAACAGAGCTGACATCCACCGTTGCATCACCATATACATTTTTTAGCCTTTCGTAAATGCGAATTGACGTTTCACCTTCCGCAGTAAAAAATTCAATCACAGAACGCTGTATAATACGAATGTCGATGTCAGCCATTTTGCAAGAGGATGCAGTACTGCCACCCGTTGACTTAGGAAGTTAGTACTGCAGGGGATTGGAGAAGAAGATTTGAGGAATTGCGCCATAGGAGGCATTACTTTCTGACCGACCCTCGTAAAGTTCAGTGTCATATTGTGCATCGTGGACCTGGGTGGATATCACCTGGGTGGTACATTGAGAACGAATTGCAGCCAGTACTCATACCATTGCTCAACAATTGCAGCTAAGTCGTAGCACTGGGGGAAGAATTCTGCAGGAATTGTTGTTGCACCCTTTTCACCTTGAAAAGGTCCACGTAATGAGACCTGAAGACTGTCCTATGCTACAGCAATTTTGTCAGTAATATATGGACAAAATTGAAAACGATGTACTGTTTGCATTTCATGTCATGTTCACAGATTAAGCAATGTTCAAACCATGCTACATTTCGAGGTCAATTCAACTGAGATTTAGTGTTAATGTGTTGGTCGGTATTATGGATAACTTTTAATAGGACTACTTTCTGCCACCTGACACAATGCTTACAATTACTTATTACACCGTTATGCATGATTCTGGGGTTTCCTCCAAAATAGGTATACTTTACTAAATTTTATGTGCTGATTCCAAAACTGTAATCAATCTTTTTCTACCACATACCATTTTTGCACAATTAGTAGTTATACCTAAATTGTTTTAATGTAGTTACGTGCATAAATATATTGTTTGGAACTGAAAAGAAACTAGTAAAGGAAGAAACAATTGTTGAAAATTAAAGTGCTTCACAACAGTATAACAATGTAACTGTAACAGACAACAATGTATGCCTTAGTTTAAATCCAATCCCTGTAAATTTAGCTCCGTCTATAACTGCTTTTCAAATAGTGATGATCTGTTTTTGTGATAGGCAGTTGTATGTCATACTTATTTTGAGAATGTGAAGCAATTGTCTTCCAGAAAGTCTAAAAATAACCCTAATATATTTTGCCATACCTGTGGCAACTTTGTTGTTCAAGCATTGGACAAGAAAGAATTTGAAGCAGAGAGACAGACTTGTGCCAGGAATGAAAAATATAATTCATGAGTGTCTTGTGGACTCCAAGAATGTTCTTTTACCACCTTTGCACATAAAATTAGGCTTAATGAAGCAATATGTGAAGGTTTTGAATAAGCATATATCTACGAATATATCTGCAAGAAGTTCCCTGGAATATCTGATGCTAAAATTAAAGAGGGAGTATTTGTTGGTCCACAAATTAGGAAGTTGATTTCTGATACATTATTTGATGTTATTATTTGATGTTAGGAAGATCCTAACAAAATGCATTCTAGGTAAATACTAGCAATAAATGGAGCATTGAGTATTAGTTCGACCCAAAATTATATTAATTTTGTGCTTCATTGTAACATAGTCCTTCCACATTGGAATATTTTACCTCGTTTCTTTGCTAGCACTGAACTACCTAACATGCAAAGAACTTCTGTAAAGTATCTTCATTGGAGTATGAATGCTGATAAGTCAAAGGTTATCAAGCTATAGATTTTCTTTCTTAGATTAATGCTTCTGTATTTATTGTAGGAACTGGCAAAGAACTTCATGGAGATGACAAACATCCGCTGCTTCAGGTGGCCTATGTGAAGGTTGGTGATGAGAAAGAAAGGCGAGAATCTCCATTCTTTGGCTGGCACGTGTTAATTGGATTCCTGATATTGCTTGCAGTAGCAGCATGTACTTTTTTCTTTATTGCTATACGTGTTACCAGAAAGACTGCAGGTGAGTGATTCAAAATTTTGGGAGATGGTGATGCTAACTCAAACTATACTATAACTCTAATAGTAGACTCACTATACTAAAACCGAGAAGATTTATTCACAAAAGTAGAAGGTGTCAAATGTTTTTGAATGTGCCGTAAGTGAACTGACCTGAGCATCATAAACACTACCAGGCAGGTTATCGGAATTGTGTCTAACCTTCCCTGCACCTCATTCTCCTGGGACTTTCTTTGCTGTAACAAACTGTAGGTAGGTTTGAAAGGGTAGAGCCAGACTGAAAAATTCAATGCCATAGCCGGGATTTGAACCACGGATCTTCTGGTTTCCGTCCAGCCACTCTTAACCATTTGAGCTACTATGGCCAACATGCCGACATGACATTAAATTCTCCAACTGATTCGTGTTTTTCCCAGTAAACTACTTAGGAGTTCTCATAAACACATGAGACAACTACCTTAATGGCGACTTACTATGCTGTAAGTATTTAAGGCCCGGGCTTTTATAGTAGGATGCACTATGAAAGGATAGAGCCAGACTGAAAAATTCAATGCCATAGCCGTGATTTAAACCACAGATCATCTGGTTTCCGTCCAGCCATTATATTGCCAGTTTGCACTCTCTCACCTCTTAAAAACACAAACTGGCAATATAGAAAATTCACCTACCATCCATGGGCTTCTAGAAAATTTGAACGAATCTTCAAAAGACTAAACTTAAAACTAGCACCCCAAAACAAATTCAGTCTGAAGAACCTGCTAAATAAACCGCTAAAAAATTCAAACCCCAACACTTTGAAATCGGGAATTTATCAGATAAACTGTGAAACCTATGATAAAAGCTACATAGGAAAAACTAAGAGAAACTTGTTAACCAGGCAAAAAGAACACTAGAGGAACATAAAGTTGAAACAAACAGAAAAATCTGCAGTGTCACACCATTTTTGGACAGAAAACCACAACATTGGCCATAACATAAAACTGTTAAAATCTTTAAGTACACCCATAGAATTGGATATTTGGGAAAAAATATTCATAACCAAAAACCGCGATAAAGTTATAAATTTTGATATCTCGGCATTAAATGAAGTATTAAAACTTAGTGCCTCTAACACCAGATGGCAGAGGGATCGGAGCACCGTAGTAGTGGAGGAAGAAGAATGTTCATTTAGTCACCAAACAGCTGAGGATGAGATCGAATGATCTTGAAAACGTTTCAATTATACAACAACAAATAAGTGAAGTTTGAGTGTAAATATAGTGACTCATAAATCAAACTCAAAAACTCCTTAGTGGTTTACCGTGAAAAACACGAGTCAGTAGGAGAATTTAATATCATGTCGGCATGTTGGCCATAGTAGCTCAAATGGTTAGATCAGCTGGACGGAAACAAGAAGATCCGTGGTTCATATCCCGGCTATGGCATTGAATTTTTCAGTCTGTCTCTACCCTTTCATAGTGCGTCCTACACACGGCTAGTGTAAAAGAACAATTAATTTCCTATAGGTAGGTTGTCATTCATAAAATTGTTGCTGTGACTAGAACAACAAATTTATTTGTAGCTAATTCTTTAAAATAATAGTAAGGAATTCAATGACGTGAGGGAAGTGTGAGAGAAAAGAGTCTGAAAGACTGAAATTCTTCTCCTCTACCTTATCCCTAGTATACCACTTATCACATTAAGGTCGGTTCTGAGGAACCAAAGCTTTGGATCTGATAGAGAATTAGGAGTATTTCACAGAAAGGGTAGTTTGGCATGGGGGAATTAAGTAGAAAATCTTTGTAACACATTCTTGGAAGTTGTTGGACTTGAGTAGAGAATCTGATATTTAACCCACTTTTTGGTTTTTAGTTTGAGTTGTTCACTGCATCTTATCTTTACTTTTTACTCCATGTGTAGTTCTAAGGCAGAATTGGTGTAGTAACGTGTTTTCTTTGTTGTTACGCTAACATTGAGTAGTGCTACTCTTGTCTCCTGGTATTTAACTTCCCTCTAATGACTGGCAGAATCACCTAATTAGATTTCTCTCCTTGAAAATTTCAAAGTTATTAGCAGCTCTAGACTTATGAATGTCTTACTAAATCAAGTGGAAGGTAGTAAAGAATTCAATTCAATTCAATTTATTCATCCTTTAAATCTCCATACAAGATTGTGGACACGTCAAAACAAAAATATTTACAAAATTTAAGTACAAAATTTAAATACAGAAATTACAAAAAAATATGTATAAAAGTAAATGCCCAAATATAATAATATAACTTAATTTTCTAAATACTCTTGAATAGAATAAAAACATGCTTCACTTAAAAATTTATGTGGTTTCAATTTAAAAATCCTTTGTTAATCTGTTTTAAATAAAGATGTAACTTATTGTACAGTTGGGTACCACTATAAGTGAAGGAATGTTTGTATAACATGGTATTATGACTAATTGCTAGTAGGTTTGAACTGTTTCTTGTATCATCTGGTGTGTCGCTGCATATGTTTTAAAGCAACTTAAACTAGCTTTTACATGTAAAAGAACTTTGTATATGTATAAACATGGCAGGGTTTCAGTTCCTTAAAATACACTCTACAGCTCAAATATGCAGGCTGGTTCACTATTATCCTTATGGCTCTTTTTTTGCATTTGCAAAACCTTTTCTGACATTTGAATAGTTATAAATAAAAGCGTTAACAGTGAAGCTAACTTTTCTGACATATTTGAATTACCCCAAAAGATGATACCATAATTCATAAGGGAATGAAAATATGCAAGATATGCCATTTGGTCTGTCTTTACGTCTGCTATCATTTTTAATGTTTTTAAAGCATAGCACTGCTTACTTAACCTTTTAATCAAATCTTCTATATGTACAGTCCAATCCAAGTTTTGATTTAACAACAAACCTAAAATTTTTGTATCTTTTACATATAAAATGTTGATGCCATCCAAATTAAGATCAGGGAAGGTAATATTTTGATAAAGCCATGGCATAATAGTTTCATTAATTTCATTTACATTTTTAAGTAAATGACCTTTATCATTACCAGTGATGAGTATAATAGTAACAAAATAGTAATTTTAGATACAGCTACATACAAGGAAAAAATGTTAGAGTTACTACAACAAAAAGAATTCCAAGAAATAGATTCTAATCCACTCAACCGATGCATAAAAGATGTACAAAAAACCATCATTAATAGTAAAATTTTAACAATTGCAGAACAAAAAACTATCAAACTGGACAACCCTACCCTTGCAAGACTATATGGTTTGCCTAAAATACACAAACCCAACGTACCTATGAGACCCATTGTAAATAATATAAACACTCCTACTTACCTTCTGGCAAAATGGGTGTCCAAAAAATTTCAGTCCTTTCCACAATTCCATACTCTGAGCATAAAAAGCTCTTTAGACCTGGTAGAAAAAATTCAAAATCTTAAACTAAAACCTCATGACACTTTAGTATCCTTTGATGTCCGCTCCCTCTTCCCTAGCATTCCATTAGACAACTTTTGATTCAACTGAAAAAATGGCTAAATTCTATAAACCTAGATGCCAATGCAATAGAAGAATATTTGGCAATGACTGAAATAGATTTGCTAAATTTACTTACCACCCCTGGGCCACAAAAAGGTTCCAAAAAATATTCAAGAAATACAATATAACATTGGCACCAAAAAACAATTACAACATTAAAAACCTACTTCACAGTAATAATACTGATAAGATAAAACCAGAGGAAAAGTCAGGCATTTACAAGATTAAGTGTAAAGACTGAAAAAATTTACATAGGGAGGACAAAAAGAAACATAGGCACTAACTAGAAAGAAAGAACACTTAAGGCACTTAAGATACAAAAATATTGATGAGTCCGCAATGGCAGCTCATTTCTGGTCTGAAAATCATGAAATTGAAGATAGCATCGAATTTCTAAAATACGTACAAAAACATAGTGAACTCGTCATATGGGAGAGAATATACATAGAAAAACATAAAAACCAACTAATGAACTTTGAAATCCCGCTAGAAGAGAATCCCACATTTCAGTTCATCACTAAATCAACAGATGGCAGCAGCAACCCCAGAATTACCCACACCACTGGATCAAGCTTTAGTCACATAAGAGCAGAAGATGCAAACAATGATTTGCGAAACATGTCCTCAAAATAGGTACGAAAGTGAAGCAGATGTGTAATAAATACAACTCATCTAAAAATTAATAATTATTTTGCTTCACTGTGGTGTTCCAATACAGTTAAATCTCGAGTGATGAGTATGTTTGTGTCATCTGCAAAAATAGTAAGTTTAATATTTTCCTAATCTACATTATGGGTTATATCATTAATATAAACTAGAAATAGAAGGGGGCCCAAGGCAGAACCCCGTGGGACCCCATATTTTCTAATTTTCATTTCAGAATGTTCATCATAAAGTGTATTAGTCTTTGCATCTAAAAATTGTAATTCCACTATCTGTTTCCTGTCTTTTAAATACAAGGCAAACCAGTTGTTTACAGTCCCTCTGATGCCATATGAATTTAATTTGGATAATAATATATCATGATCGACCAGGTCAAAAGCTTTAGACAAATCTAAACATAGCGCAATACAAAGTTTACTTTTACTATCCATATTGTAGTATACTTCTTCTAGAAATTCTTCTTCTTCTAGAATGCCAGCTGATTATTAAAACTCAGTCAGTAATGCATTTAACAAGGATTTGGTAGACAAGAAGAAAATTGAAGATCTCAAGTTATATGATTAAAGAAGACAAAACTGTTAAAAAAGACGTTCATATTTCTTGTGGGCCAATAGGAATCTGAGAGAGTGTTTTATCAATGCAGCATCAATAACAACAGATTTTTATATAACAGTTTTGCTAAAATTTAATAAAGGCATAATTTATCCTGTTAACAGATCTGAGATTTAGCAAGTATATAGTGAGGAAGGACTGATAAAATGTATATTGGGAAAACAAAACAAAATCTAAAATACTTCTTTTTCCTTTCTGTAACATGTTTTCTCTTATAACTACAATAAAATGAACTATAATTTTTCAGGAGATCAAGATATACAATTTATAAATCGCACAATGTGGAATGCTACAAAACCAACAGAACGGGCATTTTTGATGCGTCCTGCAGACATGGTAATTGTGAGTCATACAGATTCCCTAATCTGTGACAACAACTGCACAGAAGCAGTGCATGAACTACAGAAGACTCAAATGTCTGTATACAACTACTCTGACATAGCTTATAACTTCCTGATTGATGAAAATGGTTGGATTTATGAGGGCAGAGGCTGGGGTGTTCGACCTGAAGTTGTTGAAGCATTTGATGCTGTAGCATTTGCAGTTGTTTTTAATGGTATGTATTCTTTCTTAATGCAATTTAATCTGTACTTATATATAAAGACAGAGAATTTATGTGTGCGCAGGCGCACGCGTGTGTGTGCGTGTGTGCGTGCGTGTGTGCGTGTGTGTGTGTGTGTGTGCGTGCATGTGCGCACGTACACATGTATAGGGTAATATCAAAACCTAATCAAGATTTTGATGGTTCTTTCACCATTGAACCATATTTTTTCTGACTATAAAAACATATAATTTCAAATTATAAATCACAAAAAGACTAAAATTGGGTTTCCAAGTGTTAGCTGAGAAGTTCAGAGGTTCAGAGTATAAAATAGTTCCTATACACCATCTGTCTTTGACTCAAGAGAATGCCTTTGTCCTTGAGGCTGCTATTGTGCAGTGAAGTGACAAAATTCTCAGTATAATGTTTAGTTTATTTTCAATCATAAAATATACACAGTTGGTGTTATTGAAGATCACGTCAGAAGCAATTATAATGGATAAGATACAAATAATTACTAAAATCTTGTCAAGGGCAATGAAATATTTATACAGAATCACTAACTTGGAAGATGGCAATATAATTAAAGAATGTTTTCATATTCAAAAGAGAAGTAACTGGGGTGGGTCTTGGGCACATAAAATGTATGACTTGTTGAAGGAGATAGGTATGGGTCATTCTTGGATAAATGCAGAGTATGGGTATAGAGGCTTCTGGAAAGAAGTTAAGCTAAGATTAGAAGATATTGACAGACAAGACATTTTTGCCAATACAAGTGACAAAAGCTCACTGAGATTATATAGAGGAATAAAAACAACCTGGGGGAGGGAAGGATATATAGATATATGTAGTAAGTTAGGGCGAGAAGGTTTTGCTTGGGCGAGAACAGGAGTGAGAAACTTGAAAGGTATAGGTCAAGAGAGGGAGCTAGATAAATGTCCATTGTGTGGAGAAGAGAATGCAGATTTCCATTGTATATTAAATTGTAGTCAAACAAAGATATGGAGAGAGCAGGTTTGGCTACGTAAATGGGACAATTTGGGGGGTGAAGTAGTAATTAGAAAAATGTTGTCAGTAAAAGGAGAAAAGAACAGGAGAAATATAGGGAATTATTTAGGAAAAGTTAAAGAGAGATGGCTTAGAACAATTAAGAAAAAAATGTAGAGTGGGATAGGTGAAATGGCAGAAAGTGTAAAAAGGAGCAGAGGGCCTCCAATACACAAAAACCTAGGGTTAGGTGTATGGGGACCGAATTATTTTTCAATGGTGGGCAACATGATAACATGATAGGATTTTCGGGATTTAGGAATATATGGCATATTTCAGTATGGATTTTATAATTTGTAATCTTGATTTTGTATTTCCATTTGTTGATGTAAAAGGAAATAAATTACTATTACTATTACAAATAATTACAATGATACAATTAGTGGTACTAGACACATCAGTATTAATAAATGGTAATTAATAATTATGATAAAATAATAAGAATTTAAAATGATGCATACAAAACCAGGTGTAAGTTATACAGAACATATTATTGAATACAAATAATTGTTGTGCATCATTGATAACAAAACAAGCAGTTAACAAAGAAGAAAAGTACATAAGCAGGAAACTTCTAAATTTATGCAAGTTATAACCATTTCAGAACAAAGATAACACTTGAAATGTGTAGCATTAACTACATCTTTGTTAATGTGTTGAAGACTAATTAGTACTGTTTAAAAATTCCTGTGAATTGTAAAAGCAGTATGTTAGTAGATATTTCTTGAGTCTTTTCTTAAACAGTTTTATATCAGATAATCCCTTTCTTTTTTTTTTTTTTTTTTTTTTTTTTTTTTTTTTTTGTAATTTACGTCCTCAAACGTTAAGTTAAATCAGACGAATGGAATGGGTGAAATGATGTTCAAATGAGCCCAGGGTCCATAGAGCTTAGAGTTACCCAACATTAGTCTTTTAGGATAAGGGAAAACCCTGGGAAAAACCGTATACAGGTAACTCACCTTGACCGAGATTCGAACTCGGGACCTCTTGAACGTGAGGCAGACATGCTACCACCACGCTACCGAGGTGGGCTTCAGATAATTCCTTTAGATCTGTTGGTAGTACATTGAAATATTTAGAATCTGCATTAATTATATTTTTATTACCAAAAGTACCCCTGTATGAAGTCAGAAAAAAGTCATTTTGTCTACGAGTAAAATAAGTATGTACATCTTTGTTTAGTTGAGGGAATTCACTTGACATTTTAAGATACAAAATAGTGAAGAATACATATATACAAAAGTTGCTTAAAGTATGGCCTGACTCCAATCTGCAAACTTTAGCCAAAGCTCTTACAGCTCTTTTTTGAAGCAAGAAGATCTGCATGAAGGAAGTTTTAGGCAAAGATCTGCATATCATCGCTCTGTATTCTAAATGGGAATGAAACAATGCAAAGTATACTGTACGAACCATTTGAAATGATAACATTTTGGTAAGCTGGTGCAGCAGGAATATAGTTTTGTGGAGCTTGGAGTAAGTCATTAGGACATGATTCTGAAATGAAAGATATCATCAATATGGATGCCTAGAAACTTTGTATTTTGAACCCCTGATATTACTTGAGTACAATGCAACCTGAGTAACAATCATAATTCAATTTACTGTCTGCAGTGCAGTTATATTGTTTTATAGGTATACAGGTTCATTATTGTGGTAATCTAACACGTTACTGATGCTACTTCGTGTTATATTTATCGTCCCAGAAAAGAAAGGATGTTACTTTTGAAGGAGGGTGTAAAACATTAATGTTAGAGGAATAAATAATGGAGTGCTATCTCAAGTTCACTTGTGTAAAACTCAAGGTCATTTAGAAACTTAGAAACTAACCTAGAGACTAACAAGCCCCCCTCCTCCCTTCTGGTCCTGTGGACACAAGATGGAATGCCTGCCTCAGAAGCGTGGTGGTAGAGTGTCTGCCTCACGTTCAAGAGGTCCCGAGATCGAATCTCGGTCAGGGTGAGTTACCTGGATAAGGTTTTTTCCAGGGTTTTCCCTTATCCTGAAAGACGAATGTCGGGTAACTCTAAGCTCCATGGACCCTGGACTCATTTGATCATCATTTCATCCAATTCATTCACCGTCCGATATGACTTAACGTTGGAGAATGTAAATTACAAAAAAAAAAAATAAAAAATAAAAAGAACAAGATGGGATAGAAGTGGAAACGCCACTTATGTGTGCCAACTCCAAAATGGAAAGGTATAACCTTGGTGGGGCCGCCTGGTGATCTAGCACACCATCTACTCGCTATGCTGGCTAGTACGCGGGAATATTATGGTTTCCCTCAACCCTCTCCGGAGACGTACCCAATCTCCCATGAGTATCGGGAACCACTGCCCCCTCGAGTCCAATCCAATCTGAACAACTCCCAATCAGGGAGGGGCTCGAACGTTCAGCCCGAGGTTCCTCTAGTAACATCAGAGGTACGACTGCTAGGGTCCGCAGCGCCCACACCACGGCAGCTGAAGGGACGGATACCCTCCCCTACGGGAACTCAAGGTCATAGCTAAACTCTGAGTCAAGTGCAGTAGAGAATGCCTGTAAAAACAAAAGCCAGTTACATTTTATTTCAGCTAATATACATAGATGGTCACAAAATAACACTTAAGCAAAATAAATTGAAAGATAAAAGTTGATCCTGTTCATAAAGTCACAAATTTTATGTTACATTTATTTCTGTAATTGCCATTTATCAAATACTGTAGATGTGTATAATAAAAGAGTGTCTAAACATCTGATTAATCTTTCTTATACTTCTGTAAGCAGATGCACTTAAGTTTCTGGATGCCAAAACCTAGAAACTCTCATGTAAGAACATTTTGTTTATTTCCTTTGTATTTATTGTTAATCAAGTTCATTAGCAGGGCAAATAACGTGTAAAGAGAAAATATTGCTAATATTAGAAATCATTCTTTTAAAGTGCTTTAGTTCTCAGCATCCCATTTTACTTTGTGATGAAAGACTGCTTAATTCTGTTCAGAGGCCTCTTAGGATTAGGATTACTATGGAGGGGATTTGGCACCGAAACCTGTGATTTATTCTACCTAGCCCCAAGTGGGCATTCCTGGGAGGAAGGATGAGGCAAGAGGAGACAGAGGGCAGCCAACACAATGAGTGTTGACAATCAAATGACAATGCAGAGGGCAGAATCCCTACTATTTACCAGTTGGAAACTCTCCTGGCATGCCAGCACAACTGTCATGCCACCCGCCATGCTCCGAAAATGGCCTACTAGGTCAGCTCGGAGACCGGATACTGTCTTAACAAAGGCGGAAGTGTTTACCAGAAGCATATCATCCTGCCATGCAGCGCCAAGACAGTCGCCAACCTTCTAGCCTGAAAAAGATCACCAGATAAGAGATATTGTAAAATAATAATGGAGATTGAAACCGTCCCTGTAGTGTCTAATAAAATAATATTAGAATAAGTTCAAATAAATACATACACATAAAGTTACATACATATGAGCAGGTTAAGATTCGTGGAGCTTGTAGTTTAGGAATGCCAAGGTAGAAGGTCCCAGGTATAATAGAATACGTTTACCCCTTACAAACGGGATCGCTGTTTGTGTAGACAATAAAAGGGTTTTTCCTGGGAACAGAGGAATATATCAGTCATGGAGCAAATATTTCTGCGAGCCTTTATAATAGCTATAGCTAACGGAAGGGACACACTGGTACACCTGACAGCGGGGAGGTGACTCCTGAAAGTGACGGCGGATGGGTAACAGTCACATACATACACTTGCGGACTCAACAAACAAAATACACAAGTATCTAGTAGCAAGTGATTGAACGTGAATAGTTTACAAAGACATTAATGTGCGCTAAAATAGTTGTGTGTGTTTTCCTTAGTAGAACCCTACATCAAATCCAGAACGTCCCACACCTTTATCCATATATAGGGGTCTCAAAGGGAGAGCAACCTCAAGGAAAACCCCGACATCCCAAAGCATTACCCATCCGTGTGACATAAATTATGAGGTGTCGAGTTAGGGCGACTCGGCGACAACGGGCAGTCTCAAGATGAAATGGAGGGACAAGAAATTTGGGGAATATAATTAACCTATCTGCATTATCCTGGCAACCTGGAAAACCCCCTGAAAAAACCTATGGGTCAGGAATCCAACCTGGGCCTCCCGAATGTGGGCTACAGACGAAACTGCCTGAACGTTCCCACTCACTCATAGGTCTCTTAATCAGGCTTAAGATTCTTTTACATGCAGTAAATCTACGAGGTGGGACCACTGATTTTATTTCCGTTCCAAGGGAAGACATGCTAAGCATTTTTAGAATGAAAAAGATCACCCTCTGCCAGGTTTGAATCTGTGACCGTGAAAGCCAGAGACTACCATGTTACCGCTACACAATGGAAGACAACTTTAAAATCAGTGAACTGGCATACAGCATGGAATTGAAATAATTCTGTAGACCGAAGGTGGTAAATAAACAAAAACTTGTAATGCTTTTTGTAATTAACTATTGTTAACTAGAGAATCAAAGTCAAAAGTTAGAGTATGTGGCAATATGGTCAACTTATTAAGTGGTCTGCTTCTACTGTCAGAGCAATGAACTATTTTAATGCTCTATAAAAACCATTAAATGAAGTTGGTATCTTATATTCCGTCATTAATTTGAGTGTATCTGTGTGATATGCTGAAACTGTTAAGAAAAGAAGAAAAGATGTGCTTTATCCAGAGCAGTTTAAACAAAATGTGATGAAAAACAGCTAAAATAAAGGGATTGGAACATCTGATTATTGAGGTAAGCTAGTACAACAAAAGCCATCGGACAGCCTTGCAAATGCAATTCCAATTGTTTCGATTTGATGAATGAAGATGATAAATTATCAATTCTAACATACTTCCTTGATCATAATACTAAAATCAAGCAATATTTTCAATCTCCAAAGCTTAATAAAGGCAGAAAGTGTAGAGTGACACAGTTCAAGGGAGGCAAAAGATCTAAAGATAGATTCTTTAAAATATCACTGTACAGTGGGAACAAATCATAGCCAGGTTTGCAGAAAAACATTTCTAAGCTTATTTGCAGTTGGTAAAAATAAAGAAAATAAAACAAAAAGTAAGAAGAATAAGACAACTACTTCTGCAAGGCAAAAGCCCTAAAGATGGGTGGGACTACTCAGAGAGGCAGCTCAATTGCAGAACTTGAAATTGCTAAAATTCATGAACACAGATATATTGTGACTTTGTGGGTTCATGAAATTAAAAGTCCAGGTTACAAACACTAAAATTTTGCTCTTTATTTCCGTAGAAACACACTTTGTCAACCTTTATAGTCTGGAATTACGTCACATACACAATACAACTTGCAAGATCAATGACCACACCACAGTTCACACAGCTGTTCACGCACACGAGTTCAATTAACAACTGTCCGACTGTGGAAGGTGGCGGCTCCTTTTATAGCTACTCACTTTTCCAGAAATTTGTGGAATGTTCTCAATCAAGACGGCGCTAGAAGAAAGACAAATTCTCCAGAAATCCGTCTCCTTCCCCCCCCCCACCATTTCGGCGAGCTTTTATCTCTGCACTGCACTGCCTGTCTCTTTGAACTTGTCACCTGCACCGCCTCAAATAAACAATGCGTTTGTGACAATATTTTCTGAGGCTTTCGTGGCCGGTGTCATGAACAGAGTTATCTTCTGGGCTCGTATGCCGTGGTCCAGTAGGATTGGAACATCCTGACGTTTTGCCAAGGACTGCACCTGATAATGCTAAAGGAGGCATGTAATTATGTACAAATAATATGTTGGATAGATTGATGTAACAATCAAAGCTAAAAGTTAGAACATCAAGTATGCTGGCTTCATATATGGTAAGAGGGTTAGCAATACAAGAACACTTTTAAAGCAAATAGTTCTATGTATTCTAATGATGAATAATGAAACACAAGAGATATTTTTCCATTCCGGATGTCATTAGTGTTCAGAAATATCTTGTACGGTGAATTTATAGTCAACTATTCAACCTAATTAAATTATACTTTGTGTGAAAGCCAGATGCACATGCAGTCCATTTTCTGATTTGTCTTTCTTTTAGCATAACAGATATTGCACCTTAGATTTGTAAGACTATTTTGCACACTAACCCTTAGTGAAGAATTTAGTAAGACAATATTCCAATGTGTAAGGACTATGATACAAAGAAGCACAAAATTAATATAATTTTGAATCGACAGTCGACAACAGCTGATGATGTTAGGAAGATCCTAACGAAACGGGTTATAGGTAAATACTAGCAATAAGTGGAGCATTGAGTATTAGTTCGACTCAAAATTATATTAATTTAGTAAGACAAATTTACGTTTTAACAGTTACATATAAGTATTTCTTGTATTTCAGGAGATTTCAACTTCTCTCCACCTTCTGAACCTCAGGCGAAGGCATTTAAAGCATTACTGACTATGGCTGTTATTCAAGTTAGTCTTGATAAATCTTATAATATCGTGGGACTCCGACAACTGAGAATTACTGACAGCACAGGTGATGAACTCTATGTATGGCTACGTTCTTTGCCACACTGGAAACGATGCTACATGGAAACTTGCATGTGAAATAATGCACTAATGCTGTGAAAACAAAACTATTGTGCTATATGCACATCAAAACTGTTTAGCTTAAACTGTTTTTTTTGTAAACATTGTTAAAAACAAGCCAAAGCTCTATTGTTCCTGCATTTCAGCACTGAAAATTAATGCATTTAGAAATAGTTGTAGAGAGAGTTTTAAATAATTGTTTACTAGTTAAATTAGCTTTAAAGGATAAAGTATGATGGGTTGAAATTGTGATGCAAGCTATTTTATGAAATGTGCCAGTAAATATTTAATTATTTAATTTTGTGATTGTGTTAAAACCCAATTTAAGTTTGCTTAGCTTGTAAATATTTATTTACAAAATTATGAAGCATAGAATTTCATTATAAATCTGTATACATTCTTATCTACAGCCAATGCACATTCATAATAAGCTTTGTAATCTGAAGACTGAATTATATCACATTTTTGCATATAATGTTACAAGCCATTCCATGCAGGAAGAATGTAAGAGTTTTCATTTTTGACAAAAAGAACAGAAAATTAGTTGTAAATTCTAGTTAGGAAGCTTTCTAGTTAAAAAGTAATATAAATGAAGAAGTAGAAATTGATAAAACAAATATTCACTTATGTTAAGTAATAAGTTTTTCTTAAAATACCTGTTGCTAGAGTATATGAGATAACGTAATGATTAATGCCAAATACCACACAAAGTATTAACTATCATCTGACATTTCTAAATAATTTATTCAAACTTTGTGATATATTGTACTCATTCTTATGTAAAATTCTCAGCAATTCTGAAATTCAACACATACACTTGACTAAACATGCATCATTAGGTAATCCATCTGTGAAAAACTAAAATTTCACATTTTCTTTGGTTTAGATTAACTTAACACTTTTAGCATGTATGTAAAACATGCAACCAGTGAAAAATAAAATCTTTAATGAGCTACATTAAGCCACTTAAGAGATAGTTTGTTTATTTGAAGTTTAATTGTAATATATTGATATTAAATGTTGCTTGTAAACAATTTATGGTAAGTTCTAATTTTTATGTAGAACTTAAAAAAGTACAAAAATTGTATAGGCATTAATCATAATAAATTTGTTTCGTGCACATGTTACTATCTTATTCAGTTTTATATGTATGAGTTACAGAAAATGTACTATTGGCTTGATGACTTAATATTTTTGATTGGGGTGACAGTTTTTAAAACTGTTATCTGAAGTTTTCTTGAAAATGTTGGTCCAGGATCTCTGGATGAGAAGCTGTTGCTGCAATTTGGTACAGGATCTCAGGGTTGGGAAACTGTTGCTGCATCTTGTCCTTGGAGATGGAGTCAGTGTTTCAAGTCATGCAGTGTCTCAATCTGAGTTTTTGCTCAGATCCAGAGTCTCAGGTTGAGCAATTCCTTTAGATGCTGTCTGTCACTGCTGCAATTGAAGCATGAACAGTCCTTACCTAGGGTTTGGTCTCAGATGGGAATTGTAACTAATTTACTGGAGAAACTTTCTTTTGTGCGACACAAGTCAAAAGGTGCACTTATATGCATGCGCAAGCAGACCAACAGCCGGTTCTGGCGTTGCAGCCAACATGAAAAAGCTAGCCAACTTGTAGTCAACCTCTGCAAAAATGCCCCAGACATAGGTGACGCAGTCTGTGTGCAAAGGAATATTGTTTGAGCAGGCTAAATTAGCGCCCAGTCAAATTTGTTACTCATGCACTGCTTTGCACAAAACAATCCTACGACATGACGATTATGGAGTGCTCCGTAGGGAATACATGTATCAGCTTACGGACTGTATCGGACTGGTTCAGCTACTGCCGCGAAGTGTGCATGATGTCAAATGACACCCAAGTATACTGCAAGGGGGAAAATTGGCGGTGCCGGTCACTTCGTTCAAATCAACGAATGCAAAATAGGACGACACGAGTTTCATCGTGGGCGCGTCGTAGAGGGCAACTGGATCTTGGGAATGATCGACATGGAAACGAATGAGGTGCAGATGATGATATGTCCCAACAACAGGAGGGATGCAAATACGCTCTACAGTCTAATTGCAGCACCCACGATGAAACCTGCATCATCCAATTTTGCATTCGTCGATTTGAACGTGACCGGGACCGCCAATTTTCCCCCTTGCAGTATACTTGGTGTCATCTGACATCATGCACACTCTGCAGCAGTAGCCGAACCAGCCCAACACAGTCCGCGAACTCATACATTTAGTCTACTAGATAGTGTAATTTCGGAATAAGTAAAACTGTGGGCAACGTTGCTTTCAGTGGAGAAACAAGCATAGTTTGGCTGCACTGAATTCTTCAGTATGGCTACATTACGCAGTAAGTAAATAAACAAACAATTAATAATGCTAAAAGAATGCCCTCCAACACGAAATTGCACTAAAAGTATAAAGAAATTACATTGAAAATCATGGTTGTATATAAAAACATCAAAAAATGAAGGAATTAGAAAAAAATCACCGTGTCGCATATTAGAAAGAAGAGTCTTTACTAAATCACATGAAATAATCATTCAACTTCTTTCAAGTATTCCAATATTTAATTCAATGTTAATTTAACAAAAACACATTTTAACATAAATTAATAGATAACTTTATAAATGTTGGTTTCCTTCTCAATATTAATTTGAAATCGAGTTCCCTCACACTGATAAGGTTTTGCTTCTTAACTCAACGACATTCATACACAAACACGTTAACTCTGGCTAATCTGAAATTACTGAATTTGCTGTTGTTATGGCAATTCCATAATTTCTCATTGGTTCATATCATCTTTCAGTGATCCACTTTTCATTACTATATTAGGAAATTTACATAATCTTTTGTTCAAATCAAATTTAAAAATATAGCATCAAAATACTATTTTTTTTTTTTATAATTTCAGACTACTATTATCGCCATTAAACACATTAATATTATTCCTGTTCCTTTGTTTCTACCTAGTGAATCACAAGTTTACCTTCAGTTGTTTCTTAATCTTGTTCACTTTCCACTAAAGTTTGAATAATTTCCAATGAATTCTTTTCTTAATAAATTTAAAATAACAAAATTGAACTATAAACACTGTTTATTGGTTTAAAATCGGAAGTAACAGTCACAATGTGTTATGCGGAACATTTGAAACAGTAAAAATGCTAAGGAGGAAGGAAGAAAAGATGCCCGCCTCAGTAGCGTAGATGGTAGCATGTCTGCCTCATGTTCGAGAGGTCCCGAGTTTGAATCTCGGTCAGGGTGAGTTACCTGGGTAAGGCTTTTTCCTGGTTTTCCCTTATCCTAAAAAGACGAATGTTGGGTAACTCTAAGCTCCATGGACCCTGAGCCCATTTGAGCATCATTTCACCCATTCCATTCATCATCCGATATGGCTTAAAAGGCTATGGGATGTAAATTAAAAAAAAAAAAAAAATGGGGAAAACAGACTTTGAAGTTTAATACTGTAATGTCAGAGGCTATTTAAATAACTGTTAGATGCTCTAAAATGGCCAATATTAAGAAAACGAGGGTAGTAAGAAATTATACGCTACACAAGAACCTCGTTTATCCAGACCACGGGGCACTGGAGGTACTTTGAATTAATGAAAATCTGGAAGCAAATAATTGTAATGAATATAAACTACTAATCTGTATAAGCAATATTTTGTGACTAACAAGAATAAGAAAGAAAAAAAGACTTGCTTTGGTTACTTTAACTCAATATTACACTCACTTATCAAAGAAAACCCACTGACTTTTGAACCAATTAATATTCAATTAGATTTAGAACAAATAGTTACAAAATCTGAAACTTCCAAACCTGTACTAAAAGCACTAGCATTAGAAACTGTGAACAATAGATACACATCTGAAGAATGGTTACATATCTACACAGATGGATCTAACTTGGACAACAACTCAGGAGCAGGAATTAAGTGCGCACTATTCTCATTCTATCAACCAGCAGGATACCACACAACAAATTTTGATGCAGAAGTAACGGCTATTCATATTTCACTCCAACACCTTCTATACAGAATAGATAGAGCTGTCATACTTTCTGATCCTAAAGCAGCATTACGTGCAATAAGTTCATATGAAATGAGGTCAATCCAAATTAAAGAATGCCACAAAATGATCCAAAAACTTCAAAAACTGCAGAAAAGAATTATATTACAGTGGATACCTGCACATTGTGGAATTGCTGTAAATGAATGAGCTGATTTTCTTGCCAAAAAAGTACAAATTTAATTCAGAACAAAAGTAAAAACTTACCCTTTACATCCATAAAAAGATTAATCAAAAACAAATATAAAAACAAACAAAACCAATCAATATCTAACAAAGCCAAAGATAAAAAATGGAACATTTTAAATAAAAATCCAGAAATCCCACGTAAAGCTGCAGTAGCAAATTTTAGATTACTTACGGAACATGATTATTTGGCCAAACACTTACACAGAATAGGAATTTATACAAGTCCAAATTGTGCTCTGTGCAACAAAGAGGAAATGACTGAAGAACATCTTTTAACCTGTGAAGCCCTACCTGCCGGACCCACTACACAGAAATATTGGAGAGCAAGAGAGCTAATGGCTTCATTGCCAAAGCCTAGCATTTGAAAACAACATATTACACTCACTTTTATTTTCTGAAATGCACCTGAGATTCTTGAGTTTCAAGTTTGTGCTGCGTTTGAGAAGAAAAAGTAAGTAAGCAAAAACTCAATCCAGATAAACTGGAAAACTGTATGAGGAGCTGCCTCATCCTTCCTCCCATGTGCATAGGCACAATAGACCAAGACTGGAACTCAGTGCTGAGTCCCCTCTGTAGCATAATCCAATTCAATCCATATCTTTTATTTTGCAAATAATACAATACAAAGTTGTTTTTTTTTTTTTTTTTTTTTTTTTTCAGTTTACTATCTCATGTGAGCAATCCACAAGAGCAGGATTAAAGGTGTATGCCTCTGATCCCAAGATTGTGGGTTCAAACCTGGTCCAGACTAATGGTTTTCAAGTGTGCTTAAAAGTGACATCTAGCATGTAAAAGAACTGCAGGACAAAATTCTGGCATCAGTGATATGGTGCTCGCAATACTATTAAGAAACAAAACATTTATTTATTAATTTTTAGATGAGTCGTATTTATTACACATCTGCTTCACTTTCGTACCTATTTTGAGGACATGTTTCACAAATCATCGTTTGCATCTTCGGCTCTTATGCAACTAAAGCTTGATCCAGTGGTGTGGGTAATTCTGGAGTTGTTGCTGCCATCTGTTGATTTATAAAAAATAGTGATGAACTTAAATGTGGGATTCTCTTCTGGCGGGATTTCAAAGTTCATTAGTTGGTTTTTATGTTTTTCTATGTATATTCTCTCCCATATGACGAGTTCACTATGTTTTTGTACGTATTTTAG
Source organism: Mantis religiosa (assembly GCA_030765055.1). Classification (NCBI taxonomy): domain Eukaryota; kingdom Metazoa; phylum Arthropoda; class Insecta; order Mantodea; family Mantidae; genus Mantis; species Mantis religiosa. The sequence goes on from CM060959.1 coordinate 34,694,601, forward strand.
TAATTCGGTGCTATCTTCAATTTCATGATTTTCAGACCAGAAATGAGCTGCTATTGCGGACTTATCAATATTTTTGTATCTTAAGTGTCTGATTTCGCTTCACTGTGGTGTTCCAATACAGTTAAATTCTCGATATATTTATTTATTTATTTTTATTGTGTGGATGCAACTTTGGATCACATACATATTGGTCATTACCTGGCAACCAATCAAAATCACAAAACAAAAAGCACAATTAGTACTGCTACATGAGAGATTTTATATTATTGACCTTTCAAATGTAAATGTAAGGCTGTCTGTGCCATCTTGCTTAGTTAACTTTGTTTTCATTTTATTATAACTATTCACAAATTTGAACAGGTAGAGTCGGATTGAAAAATTCAATGCCATAGCCAGGATTTGAACCACAGATCTCCTGGTCTCCGTCCGGCTGCTCTTAAACATTGAGCTCTTGTGGACATGCTGACATGGTATTAAGTTCTCCAATTGACTCATACTTTCCCAGTAAACCACTAGGAGCCCCCATACAATGAGTTATGCACCTTTTCTGGCGACTTACTATGCTATAGGTACTCAAGTCCCAGGCTTCATAGTTAACACTATTACGTATACTGATGGAAATTAATTGTTCTTTCACACTAGCCATGTGTAGGCGATGTTTTGGATAGGCAGAGTCAGATTCCGGCTGTGGCAGTGAAGTTTTCAATCTGACTCTACCTTTTCAAATCATTTCCTACACATGGCCAGTATGAAAGAACGATTAATTTCCAACTGTTCACAAGTTCAACCCTGTATACCATATGACTAAGGGACTTTGCATTGAGCAGTAGATTTATAAAGCAGCTCCAAAACATTTATGTAAAAGTAACTTTTTTTCTATTTGATTAAAACACACATATTTTAATATTTGTATGAAACAAGTTTCCTAGGTCAGTAAATGTAAATTCTATAGTGCACTTATTGCCTGTATATTTTGGACTTTTTTATCAGTATTTAATATCAATTATAAATATTGTAAATTCTTTACAGTTCACAAGACTAGTTTCACAAATACTTTTGTATTATCAGCTGAGTTGTTTACTTCTATTTTTATTGTTATACTGTTTATATTTATATTGTTATACTGCTGCTAGGTGATGGATTATTTTTGTATTCATTACCAGCCTCTGAAAGTAAAACAAACTTATTGATAGAATCGATTGGCAGTATTTCAAAATTCATCATGCGATTTCTATTTTTTAACATTAATATTTCTCCCAAACCATTAAATCTATTGGTCCATTTAACTGCTTTAGTAATTTAACTTCTGGATTTATTTCATGCTGAAATGACCAAAAATGTTTTGCCACAGCTGATTTATCTATTTGTTTATATCTAATATTTCTAAAATGTTCCTTCATTCTGATTTCCAAATTATGTTTGGTACTTCCAATATAAATCTGGTTGCAATCTGAACAGTTAAATTGATAAATGCCAGATTTTTTACAATCATAAACTTTATATTTTAAGAAAAATTAGTAAATTTTTGTATATATTTATTTTGAGAAACCAAAAGTATACAAAATTCTTTAAAAAATGTTTTGAAATTTTTCATTAGTTCAAGGATGGTAAGTAAATTTTTTAAAGTTATGATCATCTTTTATTTTGTTAAATGTAGAAATTAATTTCCATTTTTTTTATATTCAAATTTTTCAATCTTTTTATGTATATAAATCTTTATTGAAACCATTAACTAAAGTAATGTTAATGTGTTTATATTCTCTATTAAATTCCACTTTATTTATGAGTATTGTGACTTTGTGGGTTTGTAAACTTAAACGTCAAGTTTGCAGAAATTCAAACTGCTCTTTATTTCCGTAGAAACACGTACAGCCCTACCAATAGCAGAATTACGTAACATAAAACCAACACAATCTCTCGTGGTATCTGCACACCATAAATAAACAAAAGAGTTCTCTTTCAAATCACAGCTGCACACGCACAATTATTGAGTCCAATTACAACTGTCCCCTGACAACTAACTGCGGCTTCTTTTTATATCTCTTACTCATTGATCTAGAAATTAGTGAAATTTTCTGTAACAATCAAGAAAGCGAACCTTCCAGTCATCTATCTTTATCTGTTTCAGCAGGCTTTTTATGTCCGCACTGCACTATCTGTCCCTTTGTGTGCGCTGGCTGCGCAAGTCGCAACAATGGCTCATGATAGTATGTTTATTAACTTTTACATTAAATTATTAAAAATAGCAAATTTATGTGAAAAAGGTCAAAATTTTTATTTTTTATGTAATATTGATATAATAATTCACCAACAAAAGGTGAAAGTAGATCACCTATTGCTAAACCAGAGTTTATTGAAAAATTGACCATTAAATTTGAAAAAAAAAAAAAAAAAAAAAAGATCCAAACAAAGATTAGTATTGATGTAAATTATCCAAAGATTAGTGTGTTTAACAAAATCAACTATTAACTCATTCAAATTCAGAGAACTCAACCATTCTTATAAAAACAACAAAAGTATTTTCTGTAAGAATACTCCATGGTAATCCATTCCCAAAACATTAGAAAAGCAGAAGTCAAATATAAAAAATTGCATTTGTTTTTAGAAACATGGTATTCCAAACATTTTCAGTGTTGAACTTGGAATTGACTTACCAATTGATATTTAAGATGATCAGCTAACCTGAAAATTATTAAATTTTAGATGAGTCGTATTTTTTACACATCTGCTTCACTTTCGTACCTATTTTGAGGACATGTTTCGCAAATCATCGCAAATCATCGTTTGCATCTACGGCTCTTATGCTACGATGATTTGCGAAACAAGTCCTCAAAATAGGTACGAAAGTGAAGCAGATGTGTAAAAAATACGACTCATCTAAAATTTAATAATTTTTCGCTTCACTGTGGTGTTCCAATACAGTTAAATCTCGATAACCTGAAAATGTTTATAAAGAAAAAGTAAAAAATGGAACAGAGTTTTGTTTTTATTTTCTAAGAACCTTGGTTTCATTAACACACTTTCTATTTACATTCCAACTTCAAATACTGATAAAACTAATACTTGACAGTTCTGAAAATATCACATTGTTTACAAGCTCTCAAAATGCCAATACGTGCTCTATTTTTTTCTTGCATTTTTCTTATACATAAAAAAATTTGAACAGTTATCAAAGAGAATACAACATATTTTTAATTAAACACATACATAAATAAATAGATACTGAACAATATATTAAAGAATACATACATAAGGATTGTGTAATAATTACGTACTACACCATCTAAATCTTTTTATGACATCTGACAGCTCAGTTCTTCGTAAACCTGCATATATGGGGGACACAGAAAATCCATGGGTTTCATATTTGCCCAAAATAGTTATATTCATTTGCTGGGCTAAGTAACCAACTATTTCTTCTAGGATTGCAAATTTACATTAACAATAGGATGTACTTTCAAATACTTGTGAAAGATAAATCAACTTTATTTTTTTAGCATCTCATAATGTCACTATGCTCGGTTATCAATATTTCTACAGATTTCTTCTTCTTTGTTTAAAACAACAACACTTTTTCTTTATCATTAAGTACAAAAACACTAATGTCACATTGAAAAAGATTATTGACTCTTCTCATACAATGGCTCTACATATAAACTTTATACACTAAACCAATGACATGCATATTGCTGCAGAACATGTGTTTTGGAACATTCAGGAAGTAAAGAATTTTACTTCACTAGATTTTAATATTTATATTGCCATTCCCAAAATTTGGTAATCACAGAGTGCTATCACCAGTTGTCATCGTCAGTAAATCCATACGTTACATACATTTGAAAATCTAATGCTTAGTATATTTAAGTATTAATTACATATGGTTTTCTTATATATTACACAAGTATAATCTGACGCTTATAGAATGAATGAATACCAGTATAAAATAATATTAAATTGCTTCATTATCTCCCAGTTTCACATTTTTAAATCATGTTTAATGTAACAAACGGAACAGACACTTGATAGAAAAATGGTAGCTTTGTAGAAATAAACAGTTTTGGTCATATTAATCTTTTCAAAATATTTTCCATTGACTTTTCAAATTTTTTGCATATTTTCATACAGTTAAGTGTTATTCTGTATTTTAAGCTCATGGCTAATAACTATTGACCATTTTCTAAGGTGATGACTATCATTTTGGATTCATGCATTTAATGAAATGAATACCAAAATTCAGACCGGCAGATTTATGACAAAGTTTGTAACATGGCAGGAATTAACTGACATCATTCAACTCTCAATGTGACATATCATTCACTGAATATGTAATTTACTACTCAATTGTTTACATTACTATGTCACATCCTGCATGGAAACTATGGTACAAGAACTGGAGCTTTTCTCTCATCTTCATTCCTGTTTTCCAAGCTCTGTATCCCTGCCATAGTTTTTCTAAATTAAATAATATTTGTTGAATATTCAGACAGCAACAAAGTTGTAGAGAAAAAATAAACTTGGTATACATGAGCAGATTCAGATTTATTCACCATTTGCAAAAATTTTTACAAGTATAATTTTGAGTCAAACTAGTACTTGATGCTCCATATATTGAGTCAACATTAGCTGAGGATGTTAGGAAGGTCATAACAAAATGCTTTCTAAGTAAACACCAGCAATATATGAAGCATGGAGTACTAGTTTGACTCAAAATGCTATTAATTTTGTGCTTCATTATACCGTAGTCCTTACTTATTAAGAATATTTACAAGGCTTGGTGAATATAAAAGGATAAGTTTGTACACATATTCATTTTAAGTGCATTAATTTTAAGAGTTATATATACAAAAGAGTGGATGTGAAATTTAAAGGGTGGAGAAAGATGAATTAAAGCTTTTGTTTACTGTTGCTGAGTGAATGAATATACATAAAAAAAGACGTTCACTATAAAGTGTAACAGGTCTAGTGCAATTCTTTTCCGAAAGCACTGTTTAACACATGGGGATACTAAACAAAATAAATACATAAATTATTTAGGCTCCATTGGCCAGCATCAATATCTTTAAAGCAAGTTCTTTTCCTTTCTGCTGAATGGGTGGACACCAGGCTGCCTTAACTTAAAATTCTGAGATTTCTTTTCCTATTGCTTACATAATCCTATGGACGGAACTTTTGCAAATCACATGGGCTTTGGCCTGTGGAAACCATAAAGCATTATACATTGATGTGTGTAACATAATTTTCCTGTTGCACTTCATGCCTTTTAAAAGAACTTCATGGACAACTTAAGAACCTTCTTTATTCAATAAAGTGTGCTGCTTCTATTTTAGACAAAAAATGTAATGGTTTACTTATCTGATACTCGGCCTTACTATGTCTTCAAATATTATGTTCAAGCTCATACTTTACATGTTATATGCAAAAATTTTCTTTCATTCACTCACTATATACTCTCAAGGATTTATAGTTAATAAAAAAGAGTTTCTATTATTCATAGCAAAATACCAGTCTGAGATAAAATGGTATAAAAGAATGCATTGTCCTATATAAGGGAGGTATCTAAATTTGCCACACATACTTAACATTTCTGAGCAATGCATGGACAATCAGCTTACATTAACAGTCAACATTGTTGGACTGATGTGAGAGTGGTACTACAGCAATCTTCTTTTTTATTTTATGTTTATGTAATTTCAAGCTCCTTAAAACATCATCTATATAGTGTGAACAACTGACATGTGTACACCATGCCTGTACCACTTGTAACACCCAAAGTCTTGGTCTTGATCTTCTTGCAATGCCTAAAACAACCCATTTTCAGTCATAAACTTCAAAATGTGCAAAATAAATTCTAAAACGAAGGTCTTTTTGTTTTTTTTTTTATATTATTAGCTCCAGCATATAATGTCTTTGATGAAAATCAATTTTACAGCTTAGCTAACGTCTAAAACTTAGGTATAGAATATTTTCTTCATGAATGTCTTTTCCAAATTGTAATTTCATGTTATATATTGTCAGTATTCACCATCTGCTGTGACATATATGTATGAACAAGTGTTAACACAATTAAAAAAAATAAATAAAAATCAATGAATTCTCATTTGAGCTGGGGTTTAAAGAGCTCAAAATTTAGAAGTCATAGGGAGAAAGGTTCAGCAATTAGGTAAAATGCTGGAGTGCTTCCCATCACCACTTCTTCCGATGGCGGCTCTATTATGGTGAAGAAGGATTTTTATGCAGAACTCATAATTTCCGAATTGATTCGAAGGCATCTTCAAGATTTAACATGACTGCTCAACCCCAACCTAACGAACAACTGCTTCCAAGGATTATAGCTTTGGAGGAGAAGATGAATAACATGACTGCTGAACCCCAACCTAACGAACAACTGCTTCCAAGGATTATCGCTTTGGAGGAGAAGATGAATAACATGACTGCTCAACCCCAACCTAACGAACAACTCCTTCCAAGGATTATCGCGCTGGAGGAGAACATGAGTTTGAACTCTGAGCAAATGTTGACAAATATTGACTTCTCTGTGAAAAGACACCTAGATACCCTGGATGTCGATAAAGAACAAGAGATAATCAAGCTGAAGCAAGAACTTCAGACAGTTAAAAAAATGTGTAAAGATTTGGAGGAAAAGTTAAAGAATTCAGAGAAGAGATATGAAGAAATGAAAGTCCAAATGATGAATGGTAACACTGCCAGTAACAGCAATGGTGACCTTTGGGTGAATGTACCAAACACAGATACTACACAAAATGTTGCTACAAGAGTTGAAGATCTATTCAAGTTTATAAGAGATGGAAATTTATCTGAGGTGAAGTCCATCTTAACATCAGGAGCAGATGTGAATGATATAGCTGATCATGGTTACTCTCTTCTACATTATGCAGTACAACATGGGCAGGTTGCAGTTTGTGAATATCTTCTGGACAAGGGGGCTCATGTGGATGTTAAGGATTATGCGGATAACACTCCGCTACACGTGGCTTGTTATAAAGGACATATTGATATTGTAAAGTTGCTTATGGCTCGTGATGCTTCTGTTAACATTACTGACTCAGCTAAATCTACTCCTCTACATGATGCATCAGAACAAGGACATACAGCAATATGTGAATATCTCCTGGACAAGGGGGCACATGTTCATGTTAAGGATGATGAGGGTGCCACTCCCCTACACAATGCTTGTTATAAAGGACATATTGATATTGTCAAACTGCTTATTTCTCGTGGTGCTTCAGTTACTATACATGATAGGAAGGGCAGAAGCCCTTTGTCATATGCACAAGCAGGAGGTCACACATCACTTTGTAAATACTTGAAGAGGTAGAATATTTACTTGGAATATGTCTCCCTGAGAGAAGTGTCAACCTATACACTTAGCTCTAGGATAACAGCCACCATTGCAGTTCCTCTTATATCCGATTATAACTGCCACATAGCACAGCCATTTTATAAGCTGTCTGTATTACTGATTATAAACTTGTTTTTCTTCACACAAACATCAGGTTTTCATGATGTACTTGTAATTTTTTTTTTTTGCAGGTTAATTTGTGTCTATATTAATTATTGGATTTCTAATGATATCTCAATCTTTGTTAATCATATTTAATGAAACTCAGTAACTGTTATAGAATTATATGCACATTACATCTTCACTCTAAGTTCAGTGTTCATATATGTACTACAAAGAATTCGCAGAGAGACACCCTAACTCATTAACATTGGATATATGTTTATTATCTTTAACAGACACAAATTCTTTTACTGCAACTTCAAGTGTTTAGTAATGTAATTATTAAAGCAGTGTATTGTAAACTTTATTTGACTCATGGGTATATTGTATTATATATATTGGTACATTCTTACTGTAACCCCAAGCATTTGGTAATGTAATTAGAGCACTCTTTAGTAAACTTGATCTGACATGTGGATATATCAGGCTGAACAGACATTGTATGTTGTGAAAGAATTACAATGGACAGAGTTTTCTTGTCCTTCAACTGAGGACTAGACAATTTAATGTGGCCGAAAGGCATAAGTTGATAAATATAATTAGCTTCTTTATTTTCCAAGCACTTGACATAATTTCCATGAGGATGCAATACTTGTACTATTAATGTTTTTTTTTTTTTAAGTGGATCTAATATTCTCAGTTAAAACAAGATGTTCAACAATTTTATAAGTTTAATATGCATGTATGTTGAATTTCTCCTTATTAGAATGATTTTTTATGTACTTTTGTTTAATTGGTAATAATACCAAGGTGGACAGACACTCCAGCATGTTTATAAAAACTTAATTTTTAATATTTTTGAGGTGGAAAGGACATTCCTACATTTGATATGTGTTGATATTTATGCAATGTGTCCTACATTATTCTTAATTGAAGTGCTGTCATTTAGTTTTATGGACCGAATAAAGATTTTCTAGTGTAGCTTAGATTTTCCTGTGTTTTAAGGATGTGTTTGACAGAGTTCTGTTACATCCATTTTGTATTTCCAACAAAATTTCTTATCACAGCTAGTGATACCATAATGTTCATTAATATTAATGGTTAGAATATAAATATATATAAAATAGTTTATAAAAGCTAGTAAATGATTAGAGAATGTTATGTAAACATAACTGCTGGAAATACAATTTAGTAAGATTGAATACTCTTCAATAAAGGCCGTAACACTGTCAAGAAGAATCAGTGCATCTTATATAAATTTAAGGAATTCTCTTTAACAGCTGGACATAAATTTCTGCAGAAATGTGTGTGAGTAGACGAGTACATTTAATGTTTTGGAATGTGAAACAAATGGCACAAAATTATATGCTACATGAACATTACTTAATGGAGAGGAATTCTGCAATCTTTGATGCTGTTCTGTTTATGATGATGATTATGTTTAAGGGCGCTCAACTGCTGGGTCATCAGTGCCCTTAAAAAATAATTGGGTTACAAAAAAAAAAAAAAAAAAAAAAAAAAAAAAAAAAAAAAAAACTAAATAAAAGTCTAAAACACTAAAAGACCATAAGATATACTCAAGATAAAACACCCACATAATCATGAGGCAAAGACTAAAATCTTAAAACCATAAAACCAGAAAAAGTTAAAAAAGGCTAAAATGCCCCAAGTGCTTGCGATGTGGCAAAGACTGCAACGGAAGTTAAAACAATAAAAAGGTTAAAAAAGATTAAAATACAAAAGTCCTTTGGTCTAAATTCTAAAATTTACATCTAAAATGAATGCTAAAACCTTGCCCACTGCCGTCTTGCCATCCGCGAGGATCTCCGCCAAGCTGTCCAGCAGCTGGAGAGACCTGCGGAGATGTTCTAGTCTAAAACAATCTAAAAATATGTGTCATACTGACAGTTCTGAACTGTATAGCAGGAAAACTGGAGCCGGGGTCCGATTCAATAAAAAACTGTGGGTAAAATAGCAGTGCCCATTGAGCAACAGAGCCAGGGTTATTTCCTCCCGATGGGATAAACGACAGGAGGTCACCCAAGGAATTGGGAGCTCCTTCACCAATCTCAGCCTGTTGCCACGCAGAGCAATCCACTCATCATGCCAGCACGAGAGCACCTCCCTACGCACAAGTCAAAGGTCTTCCATAGTGACCAAAGGGAGGGTAACACTAGGTCCTATGACTATGCTGTTCTGTTGACTAATGTTTCAATTGTAGCTCATTGGCCTTTCCATGGTCACAATTCTCATCAGCACATGATCTTTTTCCTGCTCATATTGCACTAGCTGATGATAGTATGTTTTGTAAAGTTAAACAATATTGGTCTGTGTTGCTCTATTGGCTAGGCTCTGGCCTACTGATACCAAGAACATGGGTTCAAATCTGGTCCATATCAATGATTTTTAAGTGTGCTTAAAAGCAACAGCCCATGTCTGCAGATTTACTGGCAATTAAAAGAAATCTTGTGGAATGAAATGTTGGCGCACTGGCAGTGTTGGTATGATCCTGACACTAATTGAAAGAAAGTAAGAAGGAAAGACAAGGATCTAAAATATAATTAAATATTAATATTCTAACAGACCTAGATATGTTACATTCCAATTAGCAGAACTTCATTATTGTTACTGAGCTTTAAACCAATATGGAAGTTACCTAGGCTCTTTTTCAAAGAGAGAAAATTATGCAGTTTTTTTATTCGCATTTACAGTGACTGAAGAAATGCATAGCTTTAAAATTAACTTTTGGTGAATTGCATAATGAGTATTTGAGAAAAATTTGTGTTGGAATATGTAAAGATAGATAAAACTGATATAATACATTCACTGACTTGTTCTAATTAATTTCCTCTACAAGCCACTTATATAAATACTTATTCTATTTCTAATTCATGTTAGTCAAGATAAACATTTGCAGAAATATCTTTATTACACATTTCATTGTAGCTATAAGAGGGGTAAAGAATCCTGAAGTGATAATCTATCTTAATACGCTGGCCGGAATTCCAACTCTTTTCATGACATTGTGAAAAACAATTGAAAAGTGACCATTTAAAAAAGAATAAAGTACTGAAAAATTACAACCAATAACATAAATATGTCATACAAATTATCATTTTTTGTAAAAGTTTTTCCTAAGTCTTAGAATTCCAGTTATATAAAATCTATTCTAAATGAAGACAGCTTCAGGGGCTACACTCAGAATATCCAAAATATAGATTTTGTTAAGCACATAAATATTTGGAATATTTGAATGAAAATTAGAGAATACAGAATAACAACAAATAAGGATGAGAAAATTTTCTTGAAAATCTTTGTCACATCCTTAGATGATGTTGAACATTAGTATAAAATTTGGTATTATCTAACATTTCAGTTCTGGGCTACGTTTTCACACACATACATACACATATACACTGACCTTTCTAAAGGTGCTAAAAAATATAAAGCATTTTAGGGACCTCAAAACATATTTCTGGTGACATTTTAAAAGCAAATTTCGGATGGAATAGAATACTTCCTTTACCACCTATAAATAGTAAAAACATGAAACAGCAAAAAATAAAAATGTCAGTATTATGTGTGTTCCTCTTGCAGATGTTCTTACAAAGGGAACACTGATCCACGGAGTTTTATTAACTTGATAAAATGAATATTAAAAGTATAATAAGCACAACTAGAAGGACTCATTGCTTGCAATGAAATAATAACTTTTATTATGATGTGTGTTTGGAGGAATTTAGTAACTTTTATTATGTTAATATTATGACTACAATTTAGTTCTTTACTATGTACAGCATGATTAATTATAGTAGGAACTTGAAAAAGGTCGATTCTTTATTTAAATAGAGAGAATTATGCAAGAAAACAAAAAGAAAAGGGGGGGGGGGGATGAAAAAGCAAAAGTCTAACAACTTGTGATGGCTTTTTGCACGAAAACCAAAACTTTTATTTTGTTAATCACTAATAAGAATCTTGAAGGGCTGGATTCACCAACCAATGCTAAATTTTAACACAATATAAAATTGATTTCATACTGAAGTTTTGTTACACCCATGTGTTAAGGCATTTAACAAATGTTAAAGTTGGCTACTGCATAATAAGTTGTTCAAGTGAATTTGTCATATTTGGTATTTTATGACATTCCTATTTTTTTTTACTTGTTTTTATATAAAGAAATAGTAAAAAATATATATCTATGCATATATGCACTTTTTTCTCACTTAACCGTTTTTTCATTATTCCCATTTATTTTCTTATCTGTTTTCTCTAGTTTCACACACATTCACTATATGCATAAACATCCAAGCTCATGGTGGGACTCGAACCTGCGACCCTCTATGCGGCGGAATGTTAGAGACATATGCTCTAGTGACCATGGCTACGAGGGCCGGCAGCTAATGGAAGAGCAGCCATGTATCATAATACATTTGAAAACTTGCAAAAGAAGGGCTTTTAAAATGAATACAGCGAGTCCAAAGAGGTTGTACAGAAAGATTACAATGCTACTAGCACTTTTCATTTAATGGCAGGAGATAATGTTGGTATTTCCAAAGCTCCTCTTGTGGGTTTATCCAAAAGGTTTCTGAAGCAATTGCTCCAAAAAGTGAACAGTATTTTTGTTCAGGTCTGCTTGGTCCTTAATCTGTAATTACTAGAGTTTGGATTTATATGCACTATAAAGTAGGAATATATTCATGAATCTAGGCATTGAAAATCTGCTAAATATGCACTAAAAACTTTATAATAGGCATTTAAAATAAAGTACATTATTTCACCTTTTTCACATTTATCTTGAAGTAATCAAATAGTAAATTCTCAAACACAGGCACTAATTAATATTTATTAGTCTGCCATTCAGTCTATTTTTAATATTAGTCATTTTATTGCAACAAACAATTAAATATTGATTACACAGAAAATGAAGCTAGTTAAAGTGGAGTAATAAATATTATACAAATAAAAATATTTAGTAATTATCTTCCACTTATCTTAAGAAGTTGATGACTTCTATCTTCTTTATATTCTTTATCTTCTTAAGATAAGTGGAAGATAATTACTAAATGTGTGTTTGGAGGAATTTAGTAACAGTGACGTCAAAATTAATATAAAAATTATTTGTGGTTGGTTTATTGACACTCGTCACTTACTTTTTCATATATTTATGAGAGACTAGTTTCAAAGGCCCTGGCCTCCATTTTCATGTTGGGAAGAGATTGAAAATGGAGGCCAGGGCCTTTGAAACTAGTCTCTCATAAATATATGAAAAAGTAAGTGACGAGTGTCAATAAACCAACCACAAATAATTTTTATATTAATTACTAAATATTTTTATTTGTATAATTAAATATTGTTCATCTTTTCTGGAAAATATTTTGCACCTTTTATACAAAAATCCAAGCTCTAGTAATTACACACTTTCATCCACTGCAGTTTCAATGTAGTATTCATCACCACTTTTAAACCATTCTAAATGTTCTCTGCACCTGACATTTTTGGCGTTGCACTTTCTTAGCATGAAATTGCCAAAGTTGCTTACTATATGAAGGAGAAGCATGTGAATTTCAAATTAAACTATTTGCAGATTTTCTGACAGTCTGCTTACTTTAATGTAAGTCAATCAGAGTATTTATACTTGGATAATACCTGCATACTCAGTAACCAATTCTATAATTAATGTTCATTGAATGCTGGAACATTTAATTCCTCTGCATCAGATTTTTCAGCTGATGTCATGATTCCAACTTTAGCAAGAATGCCACATGAAAATTAATTGCCCATAAATATGACTGTCTGTTACTAACAGAGAGTGCTGTGATATACAGATAAAAGTTATCAGAGCATGTTCAGTTTGGTGAGTCTTGTAATAATAATAATATTTATTTGTACTTCCATATCTTACAGTCTCAATTACAAGTTTTACAATTCTAATCTACGTACAAATTTGTTAGCTGCTTACATTATGGGCTGATAGTGGTGTTGGCTCCCTGGCCGTTAACCTCTATCCTAGCCCTTATACGACCTTGACCTAATGTTCTGATTGTGTCTTCCATTTCTCTACCTCTTATTTCCTTGCCCTTTTCAACCATTTCTCTTTGACTTTGTCAGCAAATTTCCCCACCTCCCTTAATCTTTTCTCTCTTTTCAATGTAAGCATTTTTATTGTTACTACGTAAGTCCCTTTATTATCCCAGTTTTTATCCCATATTAATTTCCTCTAGTTTTCAATTTCTTTACACTCCACTACATAACGTTCTTTCCACATAGAATGCACTCCTTTGGTGAACCCTCTCTCAATATGGCTCCTGTCCTTAACCAAGCTAAACCCTCCCTCTCATATCTATCACATACGTCTATATATGTTTCCCTTCCCCATTCTGTCTTTACTTTCAGGTATACATTTAGTGATATTTTACTTATCAGATTTCCCCATGTCACTTGTCTGTCAATGGCCTCTATCCTATTCTTAATAATTGTCCAAAAACTATTTACACTTCTTTCACTCTCTTGTCAGATATCCCCCATCCCTGTTTTAGCCAGTGTTCTCTCTAGCTCTGCCCACCAGCTGTTCTTATATGTTGAATTCTTTTGATGTTCTAGACAGATCTTTAATGTATTATCATCATCCTTTTTTATACAGCTATACCAATATTTTAAACATCTTTCTAGAATTACCCCACTCCTGCAAGGTCTTCCAAGTTCCACTCTAGCTACTCCATTTGGCGTTGACTTACTCAAACCCAGTATCTCTTAACAGAACTGTTCATATGTATGTTCAACATGATTTCTTATCTCACTGGCCCCCACAACTCCACACCATATGTCATTTTTGATTCTACGATTGTTTCATAGAGTCTTTCATGCCACTTAGCTGACATATCTGGTAATTTATATTTACAGCTCCTTACCCCAGACATCGCTATTTTCCCTTTCACTCTTATCTTTCTCCCATGGACAGTCTTGTAACAAGATGTTAGCTAATAATTTGCTGTAAAATTTGATGAAATGAATGAGTTTTAACATTGCTAAGCTTTTAACTAAATATTAACAAACAGAATGTTAGAGTACTTCTAACATTGGTTGGTGAACCTGGCCTAAAAGAATTTAACCTATGAAACACATCTTTTCATATAAAAATTATTTGTGGTTGGTTTATTGACACTCGTCACTTACTTTTTCATATATTTATGAGAGACTAGTTTCAAAGGCCCTGGCCCTCTCATAAATATATGAAAAAGTAAGTGACGAGTGTCAATAAACCAACCACAAATAATTTTTATATTAATTTTGACGTCACTGTTACTAAATTCCTCCAAACACACACCACATCTTTTCATATTAAAAGGATGCATATTCATTCTGATTTGAATTATAACTAAAATAAAGAATACTAAGAGCTTCCTTAAGTTTAACTGTATACAGTAGAAGCCCAAAATAGTGTTACCCAATCGGCAAACTTGCGGTCGGTTACGCGAGGGAAAGGCCAGTGGAGGGGGGCGTGTGGCATCGGTACCGACTGCGGAGGCGTGACAGAGTGGAGGGAGGGCAAACCACAGGGGTGGCTGAATCTTCGTTTCCCCCTCCTCCTGCCGCCTGAAAGAACGTGAAACCTGTAGAATATTTCTCCCCTCCATGGTAAAGAATTCTCTAGAAACATTTAGTCACCTATAAATAGAGGGACGATGCGACCGGGAGTTGAGTTCAGTTCAGTTCTTGGCGAGCAGCGTGAGGAGCGCCCAGTGAGGGAACAGATTGTGTACGTGTATCAGAGGAGTGTACGTAACTGCGTGCAGTGGACCTGTGACAGACGAACTGATGAATTGCAATTGTGTGCATTACGCAATTCTGTGTAATTGGCAAGTGTTCCGATTGTAATTCGGTGGAAATAAAGAACATTTTTGAGTGGTGCAACTGGACTTTTCATTTCACGAACCCACAAAGTCACAATAGCAAGGTCCGAAATACCATGAATTCAGATTTAATGGGGTAAAAATATGTCCCTGTTAAAAAATATTGCAGTTAATTATTTTACTTTTTTAATTGGAAAGTTACAATAAAAATGTTCCACAAACACAGGTTTTGCAGTGTAATTTTCATTACAAGCTGTGTTCGTTGACACTGATTGCTGCATTCCAGGAAAGTAACGATATGTAAAACACTGCTGAAAAAAATCACGCCCTGCAGGTGGGGAAGGAATTAGGAAGGTAGTGATGTCATCTGCATCTGAGTCACAGTCCTTGCAAATTAACAGTTCCTCCTGTTTTCCACACATTCATAATTGCATAAATTAATTATGCCATCAGTTACTTTGTAAATTAGGACCCAAAACATTATACAGTAAGATTTGAGAAATTGTTTCAAATGTATGAGAACACATGAAGAAACAAGCTAAAAGCAAACAACTGGTTACATCAGAAGATTTTTTCAAAAAGATTAGTGCATATCAAATGACATGGGAGTATCAGAAAGAATAGTGAAAAGATTTGTTAAAGAATGCAAACAAAATGTAAATCAGAGCACATCTTTGGAAGTTCAGATAAAAAGCACAGCATTCCGAAACAAGTAATAGATTTAGATGACTTAGACAAATGTGTCGTTAGAAAGACTCAAAATTTTTATGTTCAGGATAAAGGTGCTCTTACAATAGTTAAGAGAAAAAATTAACATTCAGGGCAGTAAGTCATCCCTAAAGAGAATAGTGAGAGAACTGGTTTTTAAATGGAAAAACACTAAAATAAATAGAAAATGCTTATAGAAAAGCACAGCATTTATTTTAAATGCCTCCAATGAAGACACTATCGGGTATTACACAACTTGAATTAACTTATTTACAATATCTGAAATTATGCTTATATTAATATGAACAGATTTGCACAACTAATTCAGCCAGTAAATTGTGTGGACATTTTTTTGCAAGGAGTATACTGCATTTCTAACGAGTGTGTTATGAAGCTGATGCAACAATTTGCATAATGCTGTCCACAACAACGATGACAGTGAAGAACAAGAGGACAGTGAATATGATAGTGGTCAAAATGACATGGAGGCGGAAAAAAACATTCTGAATGTTAATGAAGTGATACCTCATTTAAACAATGTGATTCTATGAATGGAGAAGTAAAATGAATCAAACAGCATTCATATCTTCCAAATTACTGTGAAACTTATTGATTTTTTTTTAAAACAAGGAAAAATTAGGTTGGTTTAAAATATGTTTAGTGGAATGTAAATTAAGATTGGTTACGGGCTGGAATACATCTCTCAGCATTACCGGTGAGTAATTTTAAAAGTTAATCACTGATGCGACAGCCCTAAGAGGGCCAAAGCCTACCAACCCGGCTGCCCGCCTCACGCCCACTTATGCACGGCAGAGGTGGGCAATCATAGAACCGATAAGGGGAGATGTGGTCAGCATCACGGCATCCCCAGCCAGGATGTTGGTTTTCGTGACCAGGGCCGCTTACCTAGCGTAAGCTCCTCACTTTCCTCATGATGCTGAGTGGGCACTGGTCCTATACCCGGGACCGAAAATCTGCACCCCATGGGTGGGATCGAACCCAGGCCACTTTCCGTGGCCAGGGACCAATGCATGCTGCCTTAGCCTGCTACATCATGGCGCAGGACAATTTTAGAAGTACTGTAATATATTTACCTTATATACGATAATTTAATATGGTACTGTAATTATTTTTATATGCACATTTCCCTCCTCCAACTGCACAGGATTATTTTTTGTCCCTTCTAGTGCTACATCCCTATATATCGCTGTAAGGTTATAATACGGGAGGTAAAGGATGTCCCCCTACATTATTTCAGGCTTCTACTGTATTTTGACACTCATGTATTTCTATTTATAATGTACTATGTGAGTCAAAAAATGTCATGTATGTAACAAAAATAATTTATTGCATTACTTTCTTTATTACCAGAGAGCAGCATCAATCACAGTTTCAACTAATGAGGAATAAGAGTCCTTGATATTACTCAAGAATAAAAATTAATTAAAGAGCTTAACTGGAAAACACCAGCTAAATAACAAAAGTGTTTGCTTCACAATTTTAATTTTCCTAGCATTTTGTACTTTTAACAATTAATAACTTCAAAAAAGCTCCTGTAACAGTACTGATTTTCTAAGTAATTAAATCTTTATGCTTAATAATAATATGTTATAAATTATCTTTTGACATTTTATGTCACACAGTTAAACTTACAATCAAATAAGTACTTAAAATGACAAAAACCATTTTAAATACCAATAATAAACATATTGACCACATTTATCTATGAATGTGCTTTAAAATAAAACAAATGCAATTCAAATAGATTCTTGGACTAGAAACATAGATCATCATCTTTAATGGTTCTTGATTTCAGTTCTCAAAAGAGATGTTACATTAGAAAGTGCAAAATTGATAAGTATTTCTGTTAATTTAAACTGTGTAATTATTGGCATATATTGTCTAGTTAAGTACTCCTGAGTTTAATCAAATATAAATTTTAGCTTCTTAAGAAGGCATATTTTTCACAAAAATTCTTAAAAAGTATTAGAAAATATGTTTCCTATTTTAATACCATAGCGTTTATTTCATGAACGTGTTAGTGATATAAGTATCATGAATGTGCTGGAATTTAGCCCTACTGAAATTCTGTAAATTTGCCATCATGAGACTGAAGCGTACTCAGTGGTACCATTCTAGGTGGAGACTGAATCACAGTCTTACACATTAAGTCAGCACTGAAACAACTGCACCACACAAGTGCAGGAATATTTGTGTTACAGGTACTTATCACAGCTTTATAAATAAGCACATAAAGTTAAGTACACAAGAGTACACAATGGTAATGCACTTTAGCTACTGAGGAAACAGAAAGATTTTAATAGTGCCAAACTTTATGTACAGAATTATTTATGCTTATATGTTATCTATGCAGTGTCCTGTACTTCTACTGAAACAGGAATCTAAAATCCATCAAATACTTCAAGTAATAGTTTTTAAATTCACTGCACATTATGTTACCTTTTACACATTAAAAAGCACTGCACAAAATGCAGAGAAATGTACATGGCCAAGTGAGAAATGATATGATTTGCTCATGATAATTCTGAAGCAAGACAGAATGGATGTAAAAACTGCCAAGATACATGGTTTGTAGCAATATGCATGTCTGCATAACAAAAAACATATGGATAATTGAACATAACTGATGTAATGTATATGCTGAATTTTGCATTTCATGATGTTTTTAATCATATTCTGAGGTGCTTGTTTTCTTTTCCTTGAGAACAACACATTAAATGATGATATTGTCGTATCTAAATTCAAAGGCCATTCTCCTTTGTTAACTTACCATATACTCCTTGGGGAGTAGCCTTAGGTTTACGTATAATATTAAAGAGAGATTCAGGGACAGAAGGTTATGGCTGACATATGTAGCAGGCAAGAAAGTCAAGGATTAATATGAACGAGAATGGACGATGTTCCTAGAAGGATTAAAATGAATATGTGTTATATTTCATAAAAGTAAAATAATAAACATGACTTAGTATAAGGCAAAGAGCTAGAGAATAGCAGACAAGATGTTTGAGAAAAGAAAAGCATGGAGAAAGAGAAGCAAGCTCATGGAGGAGATATTATTGCTTTTAATATATAGAATAAAAAGAAGTATTTCAGAAAGTGGAGTGCCATTGTTACTAAAATTAGGCAAGTGAGTCAACCTTGTATATACTTTGACAAGTCGGCCGTAGCACATCACTTTTGGTCTGAGAATCACAACATAAAACAAGAAATAGAACTGATCAAACAGGCAAAGAAACCTCTGGAACTACAGATTTGGGAAAACATATTCATTACGAAAAAACAGGACCTCCTGATGAATTTTGAAATTCCCGCGGTAGATGACGTCATCAAACTTACCAGGACGTTAGATGGCAGCACAACACCAAGCCAGATGCAGACACCGGATGCATCATCAGTCAACCACAGAACTGACGATAGGGGAGAAGTCCCCAGAAACTAGTCTTCATAAAAAACTTGTAAGTGGAGAAAAGTATATACAAGGTTGACTCACTTGCCTAATTTTAGTACAATGGCACTCCACTTTCTGAAATACTTCTTTTTATTCTATATAATGATTCTAGTTAATTGATGGAAATTAATAATTTCTTCACACTAGCCGTATATAGGCTAAGATCTTTGATAGAGTAAACATGAAAAATTCAATGCCATGGGCGGGATTTGAACCACGGATCTCCTGGTTTCCGTCCAGTCGCTCTTAACCTTTGAGCTACCATGGCCAAAGTGCCGTCCTGACATTAAATTTTTCAGTTGACTCGTATATTTTCCCGGTAGACCACTAGGGGCTCTCGCATCCGAGATATATCATTTGTGGCGGCTTACTATTGCCATGACTTAGTATAAGGCAAAGAGCTAGAGAATAGCAGACAAGATGTTTGAGAAAAGAAAAGCATGGAAAAAGAGAAGCAATCTCATGGAGGAGATTTTATTGCTTTTAATATTTACAAAGAAAAACAGTTGAAGAAAGTAAAAAATGCAAAGGTAGAGACTCCGGAAGGACAAAAAAAAATGTAAAAACTAGTGAATTAGGAAAGAAAGGGAAAGAATAAGGGATAACCCAAAGCCAAAAGACCAAGGTGTCAGGTTGAAAGTGCTCAGGTTGTGACAAAGTGTAACAAATAAAAACTAAAGAGAAAAAAAGGAAGAAATAATCAGGACACAAATTGTACTTAGAATATAAGTAACTTTGAAATTTAGTAAAAATATATTATAATTTTTATATGCTCTTAAGTACAAATAAATAGTGTAAAATAATTTACACCTCCTGCATTCTGTATTTCAGCAAACTACAGAATGAATCTTGAGATTCAAATTCAACTTTCATCATATTCACATTGATTGTTATCTGATCAATGCTGTAATATTATCCCCATTCTATATTATGATCACCGCACTGCAAAAACACAACAAAGCTCACTGACTTTGAACATATTTGTAGAATTAATTTAATATTTTGGTAAAATGAATAACTAAAGAGCAAGCATTTATGGAGGACCTGTCTGAATGAGCAACTGGGCATAACAGAATTAAACGAAGTGAAAATTTAATGGCACATGACTGTTGGCCAATGCTCGCCTGGGCACTATTGCTAAACAAAGTAGAATGAATCAGTTGTAGCTCTGTATACCAGAGCAAGTTTTACATGTCAGTCATGGCATTGTTCATTGTTTCCATATCTTACCTTGATTTTTGCTACACTAAGAAACACCTTTTTCAAAATCATTTAAACCTGAAACTCACTTTTAAATATTCTAGGTTTTTCCCAAAGATTGAAACATGAGGTACATTACCCTTTAGTTCAGATGAAGCTGCTTCACTACAAATTCCTGACACTGAATATGCTATCTACATCACAAGCGTCCACAGTCAATCCCTGCATTGTTGAAAGATCTACATTTGCCCTATATTCTGGATTGGAGAGCTTTTTTTAAAAGTTGTATACAATAAGTATTATTTCTCTTCCACCTGAATGAATCAATTCATGTTTAACAGAAAAATTACTTATCCCAGCTTTGATGGAAATATTCATACACTCCTATCACAAAACTGGGGATAAAAGAAATCATTTAATTTATATACTAACAATAAAAAAGAAGTAATTAGGGTGGGTCTTGGATGCATAAAATGAAAGACGTGTTGAAGCAGATAGGTATGAGTCATTCTTGGATAAATGCAGAGTATGGAAAGAAGTTAAGCTAAGGTTAGAAGATATTGACAGACAAAACATTTTTGCCAATACAAGTGACAAAAGCTCACTGAGATTATATAGAGAAATAAAAACAACCTGGGGCAGGGAAGGATATATAGATATATGTAATTTCTGTTTCATATAACCTTTCCCCGCTGACTGTATCACTCCGCGTTCAACTACCTTCCCCCTCGCCCTAATTGGCTAATGCTTTCACGCCATAGGCCATAGGCGGTGCCTTTCCGTCACATTTAAACCTGCAGTAAACGTCATTTTAATTGCCGGGAAGATTAAAATCATACAAAAAAGTATATGAAGGCATGCAAAAATACAAGTTTATAATGAAACTGAGCAAGTTGAAACTGAATGAGTGAGCAATGTAACTGAAACAAGTTTATAATGAAAGGCCTTCGGCCTTTTCCACTGGGATTTTTTTTTAACCAGCATGCATACCTTTCAAAAATGCTTGTCTTTCAGTCTTAAAAGTCGTGTCACGCCATATCTTACTTTTCGTGAGTTCTTCATTCTCCCAAGTCTCGTCAAGGTAGTATATTTTGCGACTTCTTTCTCGGTACAGTCTGACTGTTCTTAAATAACGTCTTCGCCACACAGCAATATCGCCTCTGTTTTTTAAGCACATTTTTCATGCCTCTTTTTTCATTCACAAACCCCAGCTGTATAAGCAATCTGCTGAAATTTGGTGAATCTGCATCCTCATTTACAGCAGACGAAATGTTATTTATGTTATTTATGTTAGGGAGTTCGTTTCTAAAGAAAAAACTATGCACATGACGATGCACAGCACTTTTCACGTATTTTCTCCGAGCACGCGCTTTTGTTTATTCCTGCTTTTGCCTGGAGTGGTAAGTTTTCCTGTTTTCTCAATTTCACATCGCGATGTTCCTACGGATCTAACACTTATACCTGTAACTTCAGAGCACAGCTGTTCGACTTCTCTCACTAACAAAGACAGATTCTTCTCTGTGAGTGCATTAAACACATGCACCATAATTCTTTTTCCGCCTGTTTGTAAAGATTTACGCTTGCGATACTTCAGCGAAAAACTGGCGGTAGACTCTGTCATTATACATATAAGTACATGCGAAATGAACGACCAATAAAATAATTTAGCTTTCCCTCTCGGCACAACAACCTTCGAATGGCGATATATGACTAATCCAGTTCAAAACAAGGTCAGTGGTAAAAGTCATATAAACAAATATGTCACCACTACTGCTGAATCACGTGCTATCCTGCCATGTGCTTGAAAGCAAAGAAACCTCCTCTTTACTTTGTTTAAGAATTAACATGCATTTCAGATAAATCAACTCTGTTGCATAATATATTTAATTCAAATAGTTACGAAAATATAAATTTGACAATTCTCTTCCAGCATACATCGATATATCACGATGTTAAATAACGAACTAATTTTTACCACACGACAGTCTTTACCACAACAGCAGCCAATGAGAGGTGATTAGGTCACGTGACCGTTAAGAGATACAGGGCAAGCTTACGTGAAACAAGGATTAGTAAGTTAGGGTGAGAAGGTTTTGCTTGGGCGAGAACGGCAGTGAGAAACTTGAAAGGTATAGGTCAAGAGAGAGAGAGAGCTAGATAAATGTCCATTGTGTGGAGAAGAGAATGCAGTTTTCTATTGTATATTATATTGTAGTCAAACAAAGATATGGAGAGAGCAGGCCTGGCTACCTATATGGGACAATTTGGGGAGTAAAGTAGTAATTAGACAAATTTTGTCAGTAAAAGGGGAAAAGAACAAGATAAATATAGAGAATTATTTAGGGAAAGTTAAAGAGAGATGGCTAAGAACAATTAAGAAAAAATGTAGTGTAGGATAGGTGAAATGGCAAAATGTGTAAAAAGGAATAGAGGGCCTCCAATGCAAAAAAACCTAGGGTTAAGTGTATGGGGACCGAATTATTATTCAATGGTGCTCAACATGATAGGATCTTCAGGATTTAGGAATATACTGCATTTTCCAGTATGGATTTTATAATTGTAATCTTGATTTTGTATTTCCATTTGATATTGTAAAAGGAAATATGAGAAATAAATTACAAATTACTAACAATATTTTAGCTTCAGTTTGAGATACAACTTAACACATGTCTATTCACTTTAAAAATAAAATAACATAAATACTCTAAAAATCATTCCTTTTCAAACTGTGTAGTTCAAATTTTTATAATAAATGTATGTTTATATTTGAGAGCAAGGAATAGTGGAAGCTTTCAGGCTTATCTATGTTGAATGAATGTTAATAATGTGACTTTGTGGGTTTGTGAAATTAATAGTCCAGGTTTCAAACACTAAAAATTGCTCTTTATTTCCGTAGAAACACTTTAGTCAACCTCACAATCCAGAATTACGTGAAATACACAATACGACTTGCAAGGTCAACGACCACAACACAGCTCACACAGCTGTTCATGCACACGCATCCAATTACCGACTGACTGACACTGGCGGGCGCCGGCTCCTTTTATAGTTACTCACTATTCCAGAAATTCATGGAATGTTCTCAAACAATCAGGACAGCGTTAGAAGAAAGACAAACTCTCCAGAAATCCGTCTCCATCCCCTCCACCATTTTGGCGAGCTTTTATCTCCGCACTGCATTGCCTGTCTCTTTGAACTCGTTGCCCGTGCCACCTCGAATCAACAATGTGATCGGGGCAATAATAACATTGTGAAGCTAAACAATGCATAACTAGCAATCTAAGTATTGTTGAGCCAGGATTTTTGTATACCATGATCAGAAAATAAACTTCTATCTAAATTATATGATTGACATCTAGCATTTTCCAGTATTTATCTAATCGTAATTAATGAATTTACTGATTTTGGTTCAAGCATAGAAGATAAGTGTGCATATTTGCCCCCCCAGGAGGGGCAAGTATATGATTTGCTGGTCTTTAGTACAGCCCACCTTCATATGCCTTTAAATTCTACACTTCCTTTAATTGTAATTATGTGCTCTGACATAACAGCACAGTACTAGTAATGTATCTCACATGTTCTTTAAAACAATGCTATGTTTTTGATGGATTTGAAGAGTTTCAATATTTGACAAAAATAAGACCATAAATAAATAAATTAAACAAATGGAAATGCTTAAAACAATCAGACTGAAAGCAAAGAAGCTTGGCCTTGATTAGTCTATTATAAATGAATAAAGCTCATAAACCAAATTACTGACTGTTGTATAATTTTGCTAATATCACTAGAACAAATTTATAAATGTAGATCATATAATTGATGCATTCGACTTTGTTAGGTCCTTGAGGTGTTAATTAAGGAGCTGCTTGATTGAGAATCAACAACCCCTTGGTTGCAAAGACTGCCTATACTGGTTGGGAGGGACGCCAACACTGACCATGTTCCACTCAAGCTTTACATCCGACACAAGCCTTGGCCCAGAAAGGGCTGTTGCGTTGCAGATATGATGATATCATTTAATATCACTATTGTGTGTCTATTCATACCATAGTTTGGAAGTGATAGGAACTTGAAGTTAAAACACCAAAGTGGTTTAGACAGATTCCAGATTTCACTTCAAGAAAACTTTCTGCATATTTCTAAATGGGCTGTGGTTTTAGTTTTCAACCTAATATTCTTGTAAAGGAGCATTTTCTGTGATTAATAATATCAAAACAGTGAAATATGGCAGTAAGGGTCTAAGTTTGGGTGTGGAATTCTTGAGCAACTGACAGTTTATGCAGAATTATTCATAAATAATAAGCGGATACCGCTTTATAAAGATAACAGTGAAAATAATAGGTCTAGTGATCTGAAACATGATGAATACAAAGAAAAACATAGAAATGAAAATTATGCAAGTCTTAAAGAATGTACCACTACTGCTAATCTTGATTGTAATATTCTGAATGATGAACAAAACATCAGGAAGAGTTTTATGGCAAGAATGAGTGGATATTAGTGCAAAACAAGAAACTGGGGGGTGAAAGTATAAGGATGCAGGAGAGCTGGGCTAGAACAGAGTTTTAAATAATATAGACAATGTTTCTTCATATGTTGAAGTACTGGACCCTTCTTGCTGGCTGGGTTACCGTTCCCAAAGTTGCTAGTTCAAACCTGGCCCAAACGGATGGTTTTTAAGTATGCTTAAAAGTGACGGACCTATGTCAGTAAATGTACTAGCATAGAAAAGAAGTCCTGCATCCTGCACAGTGGCTTAGTGGGCTAGGGTGTTGTGCTTTGGTTCCCTGTCACGGATTATGCGCCCACCTTGGTAGCGTAGATGGTAGCATTATCTGCCTCACGTTCAAGAGGTCCTGAGTTCGAATCTCAGTCAGGGTGAGTTACCTGGATAAGGTTTCTCAAGGTTTTTTTCCCTTATCCTGAAAGACGAATGTCGGGTAACTCTATGGACCCTGAGCTCATTTGAGCATAATTTCACCCATTCCATTCATCGTCCGATATGACTTAACGTTGGAGGATGTAAATAACACAGATACAGGGATTGTGCCCAGGTTCAATCCCACCCTTGAGGGATGCAGATATTAAGTCCCGGCTATAGGACCGGTGCCCACTCAGCATCGTGAGGAATTCAAGGAGGTACAATAGGTAGCAAATCCCGGACAAGTAAGCCAACTTTCCAGCTGGGGGTGCAGAGATGCTGACCACATCTCCTCCCTATATTGGTTGGATGATCGCCCACCTCTGCCTTGCGTATGTAGGAATATTCAAATGTGATAATAGAAAAATAGAGGTTTCCAGGGATTTTTAGAAAAATAAATTCCAGCTTCTCTACTTCCTCTGCTGAACAGAATAACCAACATACCAATATCAACCATGAAATTGAAAGGGGGTTTTTGTAAATAAAGTTGCTACTATAACTCATTTAAGAGCCTGTCTGCACCTGAAGGTAGTTGCCAACTGCCTGATCATCAAACTAGTAGATTCTCTCTACCCAACTGCTTCTGTGGAGACTGTTCCTGAAAGGAAGTGATCTCCTTGCAGATAGTAAAAGAAGTGGAAGTACAAGATGGTGATACCCTCATAACTAATTTGGAAGCTGCTTTAAAAACTTAGTTCATCTGCCAGGTATTTTACAAGCCTTATTTCTAGATATGATGCATAATGTGAATATTTGATTACAGAAAAGGTGTGTGTTAAAACTATTATATATTTTGTAACAATACCCATTAAAGGAGGTCAATATTTAGAAATTCTTTGAACAGTATTATCAGCTGTACTTTTAATTTTTATTGCTGTATCTTCTCTTTTTTATTTACCTCCAATTCCACATTAACTTTAACAACTATTAAGTGTTTCAAATGGGACGATGTTTGTCCTTGAGTGCTACTAGGTGAGCAACCAATCGAAGTCCTGTGGTGTTGTCATATTGCATTCCCCCTATGTGGTGTGTCACGAATGCCAAACTAATCAATCTCTAATAAATACTATTTGCGCTGAGACAAAAATTCATATTTTGCAAAAACTGATCAATGGGGAAGGAGAGAGTAATGCATTTAACGTAACCATAAATACTCCATATTTTTAGCTCAAATAGTTTTCCTAATACAAATAAATAAAGTAGATACCATTATAACAATGCATTGCGATGTAAGCACTGTAATGAACATCATTATTGGTGGGCATGTACGCGTGAACATTTATTTGAAATTACTCGGAACTGAAACGTAAACATTTGACATGACATGGTAAAAGAAATATGTACTTTGAATAAGCCAAAGTGTTTGTTGGATGAGAGGAAACAATACACTTCCTGCTGGTCTGGCAGAACGTGTCTGGTCACATTTATGAATGGTTGTAATCTCTATTTACTCTAGAGAGTTCAAAGAAGTACTATTCAGTTACTTTTCCATGAAAAAGTGTATCAGCTGGATCAATGAGATACGATCCACCTTACCCCTTACTACTGCCAGAACAATCCAATTGAATTAATGTGGGCTCAAATTATGTTGCAAATACAAATAATATTTTTAAATTGACTGATGTTGAACAACTTATTCAAGAAGAAATTAACAAGGAACACAACAAGACTGGGAAAACTGCGTGAGACATCAGATAAACTACAAGAAGAGGAGTTTTGGAAAGAAATAGCACGTAATGAGAATTTGGAACCTATCATCATAAATTTGCAGTACTCAGACAATGAAAATGACAAATTATCTCTTAAATAAATAAATGTAACATTCACAGCTATACGGATGCACCCCTGGTATTTTCATTGGATTAGAAAAATAAGTAATTCCTAAACTATAATTAATTTTGAACTAAATATTTAAACCATTTGCGTAATATACAAATATCCACACTGTAATTGTGATTTCAACAACAGCATTATTATAAAACTTTGGAAAATTCAGTTTGTGTTAGCGCCAAAAACTCTCGCAAGTGTGCGACAGAGAGGAAAATATTAAAAGAGTGGGGGTAACAACATGGCAATGCTGAAGGCTCTAACACATCTGATTTGCTACAGGCGAGAACTCTTCCCATTTGAAACACATAATACTAGACATCAATAATACTGAGGTTATCAATATTCTCCCTTGAACAGTAACACAACTTTCTTCCAAAAACTCATTACTGTATGGACTATGTGACAGATTTGAAACAGAAAATTTTTCTTGAATGAGCTACGGAATAAACATGCAGACAGCAGTAGGATGGGTGTAAAATATGAAAAAATTTATTATTGTCTCATAGAATGTCAGCAACTAAAAAGATGGTATATAGGAAGCAAAATGGAATAATTTATCAAATATATTACAGTTAGTAAAGAGTTACTGAAGAAAATAAAATAATGAGAGAAACATGAAATAAGAAAGTAAGAAGTGCTATTAATAGGGAAAATGAGTCATTTTGTCATGTGAGAATAGGTTATTTGATAATCTTATCAGAAGATCTCACAGGTTATACATACATACCATGATATCTATCAGTATAATTTAATTTCTTATTGTTAGAATTAGCATAAACGTTGAATTTACCTAAAGCTTTGGTAGAAGAATAATGCAGAATGTTTCTTTAGTGGCGTAAGGTTGGTGTCATGACTCTTTAGTATACCTTTGCTTCAGTAATGCAAGTTATGAGTGAAGACTTGATGGGGTAACATTGCCGGACTGCAGTCAGATATTGCATCTTTGCTATGGAAGATCTTTGGAGATATAATACAATCACTTGCATTAAAGATTACCGAGAATACACATACATAAGTTGTACATTAATCTCCATCTTATTCAAGAAGTTTCCTGGTACAGTTAGCTCTTCCTTTGTTTCCTCATATACAGCAAGTCTGTAACATGTTATAATATTTTACAGTTTTCCTTTTTGCTTTGTACATTACTCATTGATATTTGTAAGCAAAAGTTATGAATAAAAAAGTAAATGCTTTTAATAATATAAATAATTTTATATCTCCAGTTTCAGTGATTCATATTTATGGAACTCCTGTGCTAGGGAAGGTGAGTCACCTAGGACTACAATTGCAAATATCTCTGAAACAAAATTAGGGACTAAAAAAATAACTTTCATAGGCTAAAAAGATAGGGAAGGGTTTTATTAAAGAGATGATATAGGCATTCCAAATTTAAACAATTCTGTATTTTAACATTAACTTCTGATCTTTTAAAGAGAAACTTATTATTTTTGACTCACTTAATGACAGAAAATAACATTAAGAATGGCATTTTATCACAATAAGTCAATTATATCCTGAGAATTATTACAGGTTCTACCACGAACAAGCGAAGAAAATAAATCAGATGCATTGATATACAATAAGATGGGTAATAATTTGGTCTTTTTAGTTTAAGTTTCTGGAAACTTATAAATAGGGCCCGGAAGTTTAGCAAAAACTGTGTGAAATTAGTTGTGCACAAAGTATCATTCATCAGAGGTGGAAGGTTGTGTGCATTGGCTGCACCAAGCAGAGACAGAATATGCTATGAGTACACAAAATCATGCATAAGCGAGGATGTCCAAAAACAGTCACAACAGATGCACTGCTGGCAAATTATGGCAATGAGTATCTTTTCTATGATGGCTGGAATATTACTTGTAAGTTGTGTGAAATTACCGATATTTTCTGTAACAAACAAGACAGCGTTAGAACCTTCTAATTATCTAACTTTATCTGTTTCAGCATGTCTTTTATCTCCACACTATCTTTATTTGCTTTGGCAAGCTCTTTATCTCTGCCCAGCAATATCTGTCCCTTATCTCTCCATGCTGAACCTTTTGTGTGCGCTGCCACCAGTCGCGACAATATTAAGATGTTCTCTCACGTTGTCAGTTTTTTATAACAAATACAACTACTCTGCATGCAGTCTGCAGCGATTTCCCCTCA
Source organism: Mantis religiosa (assembly GCA_030765055.1). Taxonomy (NCBI): domain Eukaryota; kingdom Metazoa; phylum Arthropoda; class Insecta; order Mantodea; family Mantidae; genus Mantis; species Mantis religiosa. The sequence goes on from CM060959.1 coordinate 34,724,189, forward strand.
TGAATACTTAGTTTGCTGCCATATTGCCACAAAGTGCTCTAATATGCTTCACAGAGTGACACATTAAGGTTTGTTTACTTCTCCTTTGAACTTAAAATGAAACAGACATAGCAATTATATTGACAGAGTTTCTATTCTTGCCCATAACCATAACTATTATGCAATTTTGACACAAGAATAATCAGACAGGTCCTGAAAGTCAGAAAAACTACAACAAATATCACAGTGTGATATATAAACGTTATTATAGAATGAGTACTGATCATCTTGGAAGTGATTGCTTTGGCTTTCTTAGATGTATGTTCATTGTCATGAGAGTGTTTTATCACATTATTTAGCAACTTAATATTTATGTTACCAGAGGAATTTTCTACACTCTCTTAGTATGAAAATGAGAATTTTGGGCAAAACTACACCAAAGTATATAAATTAGGTAGTAATTATATTTGCAGTAGCAAACCCAGGTATAAAAATGAGAGAAAGAGCACTTAGTAATGCTTGGTTTATAAAACTAAATTGTAAGGCAATATTTTCATTCTATGAAAATATTTAAAAATCTATAAATTACCAGAATGAATGAGAGCTTATGTTATACTTAAAAACTTTCTTTAAGAAAAGTATATACACACATATTTAACATCCCTAACTGTCAGGATCATCTGTTGATTCTCCTTCCAGAAGCAGTCGATGATCCTCTTTCTTTTTTGTTGTAACATGTTTCTTTTTCCTTCTGTTAATTACACCATCTTCTTCATCCATCATGCGGATGATCTGTGTTTGATCAGAGGAATCCATAGGTGCTACAGAGATGTCACGTACAGCTCGAAATTTACCACAATTGTTGAGATGCTCATTCTCCAGTCGAAAGAAGTTCCATACAAAGCGTCTGCTGACAAGAATCTTAATTTAACTTTCCTTTTCATTCATTTTGAAGAACACAAATAGCCTTCTATTCTAATTTGATCACTTTCTAGTCAATCTAAAAATTTTATTTTAGGCATAAAAATGTCATAAGTTTATAAAATAATCTCCTTGCAATGACATCAGACTAGTGGAGGTACAATCCTGTTGTAAACATATCTGGAAGACAGAGATAATGATACAGAATGTTCTTAGGCTGCTGATTGTTAGACAAAAACTGTCTCTCAGAAGGATAACACTGTAAGTAGTTTTCTAATCACTGCCCAGCAGGAATTAATTTTGAGTAAGACAAGTTTATCAATGATTAATTTTTAGATGAGTCGTATTTATTACACATCTGCTTCACTTTCGTACCTATTTTGAGGACATGTTTCGCAAATCATCGTTTGCATCTTCGGCTCTTATGCGACTAAAGCTTGATCCAGTGGTGTGGGTAATTCTGGAGTTGTTGCTGCCATCTGTTGATTTAGTGATGAACTTAAATGTGGGATTCTTTTCTGGCGGGATTTCAAAGTTCATTAGTTGGTTTTTATGTTTTTCTATGTATATTCTCTCCCATATGACGAGTTCACTATGTTTTTGTACGTATTTTAGTAATTCGGTGCTATCTTTAATTTCATGATTTTCAGACCAGAAATGAGTTGCTATTGCGGACTTATCAATATTTTTGTATCTTAAGTGCCTGAAGTGTTCTTTCTTTCTAGTGCCTATGTTTCTTTTTGTCCTCCCTATGTAAATTTTTTCACAGTCTTTACACTTAATCTTGTAAATGCCTGACTTTTCCTCTGGTTTTATCTTATCAGTATTATTACTGTGAAGTAGGTTTTTAATGTTGTAATTGTTTTTTGGTGCCAATGTTATATTGTATTTCTTGAATATTTTTTGGAACTTTTTTGTGGCCCAGGAATGGTAAGCAAATTTAGCAAATCTACTTTCTTGTTTTATTGGTGTGAGAGCTGTGATCTGTTTTAATCTCTTTTGAAGTTTGAATGATTTTAGTTTTTTATCTACAAGATTTTTTCCATATCCATTTTTAATTGCAGTTTTTAAGATTTGATGGTATTCGTTTTGATATTCTTGCTGGCTGAGGGGTAGATTTACTAATCTGTGTGTGAGACTATTGATGGTGGCATGTTTGTGTGGAATTGGGTTGAAACTATTTGCTTTGATGTAATTATCTGTGTGTGTTGCTCTTCTATGGATACCAAATTCTAGTTTTTCATTGCTTTTTGTGATTTTAAGGTCCAAAAAAGGTAGAGTACTGTCCTCTTCAGTTTCCACTGTGAATTGTATGCTGGGTTCTTGCAGGTTGAGTAGTTTCAAAGCATCATCTATTTGTTTGTAGGGCACTATTGCAAAGATGTCGTCTACGTATCTGTACCATGTTTTAAAAAAATGAGGGAAGGCTTTAGTTATATGTGTTTCGAAAAAGCTCATGTATAGATTGGCCAGAAATGGTGATAGCGGGCTTCCCATAGCTAGTCCTGAAATTTGTTTATAATATTTTCCTTTGAAATCCCGCCAGAAGAGAATCCCACATTTAAGTTCATCACTAAATCAACATATGGCAGCAACAACTCCAGAATTACCCACACCACTGGATCAAGCTTTAGTCGCATAAGAGCCGAAGATGCAAACGATAATTTGCGAAACATGTCCTCAAAATAGGTACGAAAGTGAAGCAGATGTGTAATAAATACGACTCATCTAAAAATAAAAAATTATTTCGCTTCACTGTGGTGTTCCAATACAGTTAAATCTCGATATAAGTTTATCAATGTTTACATTAATTTCTCTGTTTCATGCAAATACACCACAGATACATATGCTCTATACTCGTGAATTCCAAAAGGAACCTTAACATATATATATATATATTAAAGCACAGTTATATACTATTATATGGCATACTGTTTTAGAAGGCATATGAGCTGAACCTATGCGTGCACACAGTGGCTGCCCTGTTGTGAACTGATGCACCAGAGAGCAGAAGATACAGAGAGGGAACGAGGAAAATTACTTTATCATATGACAAATTGTGAATACGTAAACTTACGCAGCAAATGATAATTATGATAACATTGCAAACTGTAACATTCAATATTAAAATGCTTATTTACTGAAAATGATGTACCTGGATTTCTGAAAACGGCTTATTGTAGAGGAGTTGCTAGTTTAAATAAACTAAAGGTTCACCAATTTCTGTGCCAGAAGTTTTGCCCTGTTTAACAATATGCAACACAGTATGCACACTGACATTGCACCCTCTGGTAGTGAGTACCTGGCTTTGTGAAAAACTGTACAGTCACGCACTTCCTCAGATAACAATTCCTTAAAGAAACTGTACACTATAAAAATGATATTTCTGGCCTGGGAGCAGAGTGGTCGGGTATGCCATGGTAACAGGCTTTGAAAGTGACTTAACAGTTCACAAAATACAATGTAAACATGCAAATTTTCTGTTTGTCACAGTTACACAATCACCTACACTCAATTTGCATTACTCACTGGTCTTGAACCAAACTTTAAAGAATATACGCAAGCTACTGCAGTGTTCCGACTCAGTTAATTTATGAAGTAAATATATACAATGCTGAGTGACAATTTGTAATGTCTTACTCAGTAATGCATAACACACAGGCAGATTGGAAGTTGAAGCATACTATAAGCATGCACAAGGGAGTCAGGTGTTTGTTCCTGAAGTGATAACTGTAGCAGTTACTTTTATACTTCATACTGTTAGGAATAGTCAAAGATATTAGTATTTATAATAAAATAAAGAAGTGATGTAAAGTGGGTAATGATGTAACCATGGCAGTGGATCATGGTGCAAATTAAAGTTCAAATTGTTTGAACATCCACTTAATTCGACAATTCTTGCATCCAGTGACTACCACGTGTTCTCGAACCTCAAAAAATTTCTTGGAGGATGAAGATCTCACAGCAACGAGGAGGTCACTGATGCGGTAAGCAGCTATTTTGAGGACCATGATAAATTGCACTACAGAGATGGTTTAATTAAATTAGAACACCAATATGATAAATGTATTAGCCTTTCTGGATATTATGTTGAGAAATAAAGAAAAAATATTTTTAAAATGTTTTTGTTTATTGTGAGGCCCAGGACTTACCCTTGTAAACAGGCAAAATCCAAGCAACTGCAGTTAAATGATACCCTGTCAACATCCGTGAGTTCATCACACCGATTATTTTATGTGGACCCTCCCCATCCTTTAACATAGGCACATTTGACTACAGTTGTGGAGATTTGAACGCATGACATTTGACTTTGAAAGTATTCCTTTAACGACTGTGGCTATTCGAATCGATTGCATTGAGACACTAAAGAAAGCAATTTGTAAACCAGTTTATGAATTACAGCAAGAATGGCATAAATAGCAAAATAATTCATACAGTAAAGGGTTAACTTCTTAATGTTAAACAACATGTAGCTTAAACTATATTATTAACGAAACACTTTTATAATAAGCATATTTATTTCTTATACCATGCACATCATCATAACAAAGCAAGTGACAAGGTGAATACCAATTCAGATGTTATTGTTCATCGTGCAGGAGCTGCTTCTGATATTTAACACTGTATTTCCTATATCTTATCTTGCATACCTCAAAAATCTAGGTGACTTGTATACATACCATTTTAAAGCAGTCATGTTATCATGGGGCAGGTATTCTGCCCAAATAAAATATAACTTTAGGCAAGGGTTAAGGAGTGGTGAGAGGCAAATAATCACACACTGTTTTATGATTATTAAAAAAGGAAGCCCAAAAGGTAAACATTAAGCAACTATATGATACAACTAATTCTGTAACACATAGACTATTAAGTTACTCACATCTTTCTTGACTTATTGTCAAGAAATTAATTCTGTTACAGCTAGTGTTACAAAATATATTCTCACAGATGTATATCAAACATATGGCAGGCTAGTCTGTTTGTTCTGCCTTGTTGTTTACAACAGGATTGTTCTTGTCTGATATAGAGTATACAAAACTCAACTCATTGTGTCAAGCAAAAAATGTGATAAAATACTTGAAAATAGTTTAAGTATCAATACTGCCAAAACTTTGAGTTTGGAGATAAAGAAAAGCTTTAATTTAAAAGGAATTTTCTAATTTTGTATTTTTTGTAGTCGTTTTAAAACTTTCCTTTAACTCAAAGGTTTAAACAAACTACAATTTTAGAATCATATTAAAATAATAATTATTCAAATATAAAATAAGACTAACACTAGTAAAAATAGCTATAGACAATTAGGTCCTACAAACGGAATAAAAATCTAACAACAAATCTGATGTCTTGCACTTACATGACTTTCTCTACTCTTGAACAAACTATTTATATAACTGCTTATTTCTCGATTGACTTCATGTTAATCGAGATAAACATTTGAAGAAATTATCTCAATACACATTTTCTTATACATGCTAGGGGAATATGGGAGTACAGCAGGCTTTAAATGATACTCATATTTTTTAAGAGCTGGTCACTTTTGAGATTCTGCTCTCTTTGCATGGCCAAGAGAAAAAAAATGAATATGACATAATCTGTATGTTTTAATGCTTTTTTTTTTTTGTGCAATAAGATTTTGTCTATCTCTTGCAGTTTCCAAATTATGCAAAAATCATCCACAATGAAGAGAACTTCCAAGGACATTCACAGAAAATTCAAGATATACTTCAAGAAACATATTTTATTTGACATGAAAATATTTTATACATGATATTTTAATCAAAATCGTTACTCATTTTTCAGAAACTAAACATTTTCAAAAATATTTCATATATACTAATAATAAACATACCTGAACACTTCCAGAGGAGATAGAATAGTGACCATCAGATCAGCATGGACATAGCCCATCTCAGTCAAGGATAAAGTGAGTGCCCAGCAAAAGCGCAAAATAAAATCTTCTACAATTGCAAAATAATAATAACTCTGTAAGAAAAGAGAAGAAAAGAATGTAAGTAATTAAGTAAGTTTTCTTCATCGTAGGTATATACAATATTCATGGCTTCGGCAAATTTGTATCCATAAGAATAATACAATTCTTATGAGCAATACAATTATGAAAGTGATACAATTATGAAAGGAGATTATCATCAATGACTGTAGTGAATACTGGTTAAAAAGTGATTGTGGTGCTTTGACTTAGGATTTATATTTCTCAACAGTTTCTGACAGACATAAATGTAAATTCGTTAATCCTAACTATGATCTCACTCAATTCTTAACTGGACATGGCAAATTTTTAGCTTACTTAGTTTGATTCTAAATCAAATCCACATCTGATTGTATTTATGGAAATCATCTTCAAGATGTCCCTCACATTTTATTTGATTGCCCGTTTTTCTGTTTTGAAAGATACAAACATGAATTATTGCTTCAATCCTTAAGTTATACTTTCTCAAAACCACTTACACATACATATTCTAATGAATTACAAAACTTATCAATATTTCATGGCTTTCTTAAACAAAATATTTCTTAAGCTAAATGATTCATCTTGATGTTTACTGTTTGTCAACTTGGTATTGAATTTTGTTGGTGTTCCAATACAGTTAAATCTCGGAATACAATAGTAATTAAATAATACAATAGTGATTAAAGTAATGCAGTAGTAATTAACAGAATAATAATAATACAAATAATAATTAAGAATAATGCAACTTAGGTCACATAATTTTAATGTATTACATTTATTAAGAACTAGACTGTAAGAGACATTACAACTTTTACCAAAAAATCAACATTTACTTTATTGTATCGAGATTTAACTGTATTGGAACACTTTCGTAAGTGAAAGTGAAGCAGATGTGTAATAAATACGACTCATCTAAAAATTAATAATTTTTCGCTTCACTGTGGTGTTCCAATACAGTTAAATCTCGATATATTGAAGTGACGTCAAGTCAAGAGGAACACGCGAAAGTTAGATCCAGCCAATTTTTAAAAACGAAAGTGAAGCAGATGTGTAATAAATACGACTCATCTAAAAATTAATAATTTACTTTATTATTTAATTTTACTTCTTAGAAACTCATCTGTTGTCTGTGGCATTATTTTTAGTAGGATATTTTTTACAGCTTTTCTGAAATTTTTATTAAATAGATTTTTTAGCTTAGCTGGGAGTTTATTATATAGAATGATTCCTTTGTGAGAGATGAAATCTAAACTCAGAGCGAGGCAATGATGATTTAAATGTATATTTTTACTGTTCCTTGTATTGTATGTGACAATCTGAATTACTTGTAAATTGTGATCTACTCTTATGTATAAAAGAAACTACTTCATAAATATAAATACATTGAAAAGGTAGGATGTGAAATTTTTGAAATATTGGCTTGCTTAAATCCTTTCATGGAAGTGTTGAAAACAGTGTTGTTGTATAAATTAAATTAATTGGGAGTCGATTAATAACACAAAACAACACTCACTTTTAAACTTTCCCGGAATATGTTTCTGAGTGAGTGTTGTTTTGTGTTATTAATCGACTCCCAATTAATTTAATTGGCTTGCTTTCTGTTCTTAAGGGAACCTTTTTAATTATTTTTAATATTCTTTTTTGCATCTTATATATACACGAGGACTTGGATGTAGACCCCCACAGAATAATTCCATATGTAATTATAGGTTGTACATATACAAAATATATTGTTTTTAATACCTCAATGTTTAGTACCTTTGTTAAAATTTGGAACGCGTAGCACAGTCGACTTAGCTTTTCACCTAATTGCTTTATATGATTCTCCAAATTTAGTCTGGAATCAAGCCATACTCCCAAAAATTTTGTAATTTGAGTTTCTGTTATAAAGGAGCTGTTTATGAGAAACTGGATGGGGTCATACCGAGTTTTACTTTTATACTTATTAATAGGTTTGTTTGGACATAATTTCTATGAAAACATAAGTAATCAAAATCTCAATGGCTTTATGTCCTTAATGAGTAAAGACTAGGATACAAAGAAGCACCAAATTATATTAGATTTCTATGTACTTTAGGTAAATTGATGGAAATAATCATTTCTTCCACACTAGCCATGTATAGGCTAAGGTTTGGATGAGTAGAGCGAGACTGAAAAATTCAATGCCATAGCCGGGAAGTCTGTGGTTCAAATCCTGACTATGGCATTGAACTTTCCAGTCTGGCTCTACTCAGGCCACACCGTGGCTCAGTGGTTAGACCGCTTAGCTCTCACCAAGGCGGCCCGGGTTCGATCCCAGGCGACCGCAAAGTGAGATTTGTGGTGGACAACACGGCATTGGGGCGGGTTTTCTCCGGGACCTCCGGTTTCCCCCGCCATCTCATTCCACCGGTGCTCCATCTTCATCTCATGTAATATCAGTGTCATCGCCTGCGGTGCCGTATGTAGTAAAAGCGGGCGTTAAACACTACACATTCATTCTGGCTCTACTCATTCTATGTACTTGTTTTTTGTACACAATGTCACTTATCAAAGGAGCCATTTTTTTACTTAAATGATATCTCTATGATTTAATGAGCAAATTAGTTTGCACATTAATTGATGGAAATTGTTCTTTCACACCGTGTGTAGGCTAAGGCTTATATAGGTAGTCAGACTGAAAAATTCAATGCAATAGCCAGGATTTGAACCATGGATCTTCTGGCCATGATAGTTTGCTCGTTTTAAAATTATAATTGTTTACATATGAAAATAAATGCAATTTCCTCACTTCGCAATTAAAGAACCCTTTGCTCTTTTTTCTATATTTTATTCTATTTTACAAATCATTTGGTTCCTTCACTCTACTTTACAAACGGATATGTATTTAGAACAAATAAAACAAGCTGCAACAATTAAAAAAAGGATTAACAAACTACTAAGATTAAACAAACTTTCAAGGATTCTTTAGGGATAAGTACATTAATCATCCAAGATACTTATTCTGGCCCACATTTAACTAGATTGATTTCTGGCTTTTTATACATGCACCAGTAAACATTGCTTGAATTTGGTGATACAACTTAGAAGTTTCGGTGCCACGCTCATCCTTGGATAGAAATTCTCAAACTAAGCATTAATGTTCTCTATTCTTCTATTTCCATTGCAGGACAAAGTGTGGATATTTTTATATATTATATGAAAGGCATCCAGAAAGTAAGTTTCCCTTTAAAAAAAAGTCCAAAAATAACATACTTAAATTAAAATGTTTATTGCCATCAGGTAGAGCAATATTTGAGCTGATGGATTGAGTCAACATGAAAAATTCAATGCCATGGCCGGGATTTGAACCACGGATCTCCTGGTTTCCGTCCAGTCGCTCTTAACCTTTGAGCTACCATGGCCAACGTGCCGTCCTGACATTAAATTCTGCATTTGACTCATATATTTCCCCGGTAGACCACTAGGGGCTCTCGCATCCGAGATACACCGTTTGTGGTGACTTAAGCACTTGAGTCCCAGGCTTCATCATTTAACTTTTATTTTAGTTAATTGATGGAAATTAATCATTTCTCCACACTATCCGTACATAGGCTAAGATTTTTGATGGATAATGTTCACTCTATCCATCAAAAATCTTAGCCTATGTATGGCTAGTTTGGAGAAATGATTAATTTCCATCAATTAACTAAAATATTTGAGCTATTTTTCGACATAGACAACACCGGAATTGAAACACTTGTCATATTGTGGGTATCAACTATTCCTGTGTCATTGAAGTCCGCTTCCTGTGGATGTCATCATCAAAATGCTGCCCTGAGGACAGGAATTTTTTGAGGTGCATGAAAAGCTGGGAGCAAGATCAGGACTGTATGGTGAATGATCGAAGAGATCCACACTTAACTTCTATAGAACAGCTGCTGTGTGTGGAGCTGTATGTGGACGAGCCTTGTCATGGAGCAGCACAACCAGTAACAAGTATTTCACCTCTCTTGCTTTGAATGGCATGTCGCAATTTCTGGAATATTTCAGAGTAATGGTCAGCATTCACTGTTTCATCTCTAGGGAATACAATGAACAGAATGCCCTTCCTGTCCCGGAATGCCATGCACATCACTTTCTGCACAGACATGTTTACCTGAATTTCATCCTGATCACAGATCCAATGTAATGCAAATGCACTGCTGTTTGTTTTCTGGAGTAAAGTACAAAATTTGTATCTCATTGCAGTAATGATTCTATCAAGGAATTCACCGCTGCCATCACAAGACCATTGCAGAAATGTCAGTGCTGCTCCTATGCATTTTGTTTTGTGCTCTTGAACAGATGTTTAGTGACAATTTCATGCAACAAGGATTGCTTTAAAAATCCTTTCATGGAAGTGTTGAAAACAGTGTTGTTGTATAAATTAAATTAATTGGGAGTCGATTAATGACACTAAACAACACTTACTTTTAATATATCGAGATTTAACTGTATTGGAACACCACAGTGAAGCGAAAAATTATTAAATTTTAGATGAGTCGTATTTTTTACACATCTGCCTCACTTTCGTACGAAAGTGAAGCAGATGTGTAAAAAATACGACTCATCTAAAAGTAAGTGTTGTTTAGTGTCATTAATCAACTCCCAATTAATTTAAGGATTGCTTTATCGGCAGAAAATGGCTGCTGAGCTCCCTAATGTTAAGCGAAAGTTCTCCATGATGCGTTGCCGCACCAGCTCAACAGGTTTCTGATCAAGAAGACAGCTGACCACTGTGTTCTTCATCATGGACACTTTGTTGACCTTCAGAAAACTGCCTATACCCATGACGCACCATCTGTTTGCTCATGATACTCGGCCCGTAGACCTAACAAGAGCTGTGATGAATTTTGATCAGCGCTGTGTTTGTGTACTAAGGAAGTTTATCCTGACCACACTTCCAGGTGGCAGGAAAACAAATAAAGGTCACCATTTCAGGCCACTGTTGCCATGTTACTGGTACCAAGTGGGACTTGTCTGATTCTCATATAACTGATATGTCATAGATCTGTTATGCATGTGCAATTTTCTCAGCTAAGTGGTTTACTTAAAAAAAAAAAAAAATTGTTTTTAAAAACGATTTGTTCTTGCACAAATAATTCTAAGCTGCATGGTCTCATTTTCAAAACAGTCATTTTTCTCTAATTCCTAAAATATCTCCTCAAATTTTGTTCTTAAGAAATATCATCTGAAAATTGTTCTTTCACATTACCTGTATGTAAAACAAGTTAGAAACACAGATTCACACTTAAAAATGCAAATTCATAGCTAGGATTTGAACCATGGATCATTTAGTCTCTATAGTGTCTCTTTAACCAACTGAGCCACCAGCATGACACTAAATTCTCTAGCTGATTCCCAACTATGACAATGCAATATATCACTTGACATATGCAACAAATGTAACTCAACTGGAGAAAAATTGCTTTTTCTCTGGGAAATAATGTCTGTTACATAAACTACTTCGAAAGTTTTAACTTAAACCATAGTTTTCCCACCTTGGTAGCATGGATGATAGCATGTCTGCCTCACGTTCAAGAGGTCCCGAGTTCGAATCTCGGTTAGGGTGAGTTACCTGAATAAGGTTTTTCTGTGGTTTTCCCTTATCCTGGTAGACGAATGTCAGGTAACTGTAAGAGACACACACCCACACCCACACACATACAAAAGTTTAAACCAACCAGAAGGAAGATGAAGACTTGAGTTACATCTAGGTTTAAATTAGTTTAAACTAGCATAGAAAAAGGGTATATTATTTAAACCTTCTCTTAAACTTACTTAAAACTAAATCTTGGTATGTGGAAAATTCTACTGCTAATTATGAGAAATGCAATAATTTTAAAACAAATTTGTTCAGTTTCTTTTAAACTCTTCATATCTGCATGTTTTGATATTTGAAGGTATAAAGTACGTATCATTATGAAATCAGTTGCGATGAAAAACTACTTTCTATAGCAAATTTTGTGCTCAGAAGAAAAAAGTGTTATGAACTCAAATCAGTCATTAGTGTTGGCACCTTTCCACCTGATAAAATAAACAGTTATGATTATAAGTGTTGTTAAAATTGAAGCTAATTTCTTAAGGAAAGACTTACTGGGTTGTATTTTATTAAAACTTCACTTACGTCAACTATTAAAATAGGAATGTTTTTAATAAATTATATGAGTGAAGTTTCAATAGAATATAATTCAATAAGTCTTTAAATATATAAATGAAAATTTGTTAGGTTATATATGAGTATAAACTTAGAAAATATAAGAAAACTTACTGTCGATGAATAAACTATTTCTTCTCGTAAATATTTATTGTCCCCTGCTCTCTTGTCAAAAAGGCCCCAGTCCATCTTTATGTCCCATGTGTAAGCATAACAAGAACTCACAATGGAAGACACTACCCATAAGTAGAAATATGGGTTCTCAGATGTTAACAAATAATCATCTGAAATCATTAAAATATTATTATTTATATCAAATTCATGAAACTCTGTTCTTTAGGATAGATAATTATGCTTGCATATTTAATATCTCAAATTTACATTTTGTTTTAAATTGCAGGAGAAAAATATGGGATAAGAAATGGGACAGTATGAGCAAAGAGGTGGTGGCGTTATGCATGTTAACGGTGACGGGTGAAAGGAGCAAAGGTCAAGAAGAAATGACACCAAGCTGCTCTGGAAAACCAAAGGCCTATGGCCAGGGGACTCGAGTCAGCGAGTGAATCTTAGGATCAGCAATTTCATGCATTTGTACAAGATGTATAATAAGTCATGTACAATAGTAAAGTTATTATAACTGAAAATGTAATGGAAACTGCAAAAATAAATAAATACATAGAGTCAACATGAAAAATTCAATGCCATGGCCAGGATTTGAACCACGGATCTCCTAGTTTCCATCCAGTCACTCTTACCCATTGAGCTACCATGGCCAACTTGCCATCATGACATTAAATTCTCCATTTCACTCATATATTTCCCCAGTACACCACTAGGGGCTCTCACATTTGAGATACACCATAGGTGACGACTTACTACCGTAAGTACTTGAGTCCCAGGCTTCATCATTTAACTCTTATTATTTTAGTTAATTAATGGAAATTGATCATTTCTTCACACTAGCCGTATATAGGCTAAGGTTTTTGATAGAGTCAACATGAAAAATTCAATGTCATGGCCGAAATTTGAAGCACGGATCTCCTGGATCACTCTCAGGAGAGGGATCTTTGTAAATAATGAGTTAAAACAAGAAGTAGAAATATGGCTAGCCAGTTTGGTGGGAGAGTGGTTTGACACTGAATTAAAGAAAACTGTTATCATGGTACCAAAAATGTACAGAAATTCAAGGGGGTTATATATAAGAAAATAGCTAAAAGAATGTAGCTTTCAAAATATATCATTTTTAAAATATTTAAACATTTTTTATTTTTGAAATAATAGTGTAACTTACTTTTGAGACAATTCTTGTAATAAGAAGTTGAAAATAAGAGGCAAATAGTAGATAAGGAAAGACAAAAATTTGACAAATAATGAAAAACTAATGCAGCATAAACAAGTAAAAGAAAATCAATGACTATTACAAGGATAAAACACATACCAAGCATGTAAATGTATTGAAGTAGCAAAAGGGTCAGGGCCCAGCTCAGTGATAGCTCAAGATGTTCTGCTTTAGTACTTAATAATAAATCAAATCATATTACAATGCATAAACACAATTTATGGAAGAAAACGTTTATTCTAAATAAATGTTTGAAGTTTGCCAAATAAGTATAATCATATGTTATTAATTTTTAGATGAGTCGTATTTATTACACATCTGCTTCACTTTCGTACCTTCACTTTCGCATATGTGTAATAAATACGACTCATCTAAAAATTAATAATTTTTCGCTTCACTGTGGTGTTCCAATACAGTTAAATCTCGATATAATCATATGTTGTTTGGAAACAATACCAGATAATGAACTGAGGTAACTTCTTACTTAGAATTAAGAAGAAATGGATGTGGTCTGCAAAATAAATTAAAGTATGTAGTGTAAACTATGTTTTAATTACAAAGTATAAGCATAATTTGGTAATACCAATGTAGGAATTATCAACAACAGTGTAAAAAGTAGTTTTATTTTACATGCTTGGAGTAAAACAAATATTAAAATTGTATTCCAATGTGTATGGTCTATGATACAATGAAGCACAAAATTAATATAATTTTGAGTCAAACTAACACTCATTGCTCTAGGAATTAACATGTATTTACCACTTCCTTAAAATTGGGATTGCTATTGGTTTTCAGAGACAAGGATTAAAATTTTCCGTTAACTGGGTTGTGAAGATAGATTTATGACAGAAATTAGGCGTGGTAAGAAGGGTCTTTTGTAAAACAACTGAACTCGCTTCAGTATTGTGACTTTGGCGGGATCGTAGCTTCGTACACCTCTGATAACTCACTCACGTAAACTAGCACTGCACTCTTAACGGCTTCCTGCCAGAAACAACTGATTCCTCTAGCCCAATGCATCGCTTATATACACACCAATTGCAGAATCTAGAAGTTTCCCAAATCAACGAAACATCATAGTCTTTCCAGACGGCAGGAGGAGGGGAAAGAGATGGTCCAGTGACTTGTGGTTACTTCTCTCCCCACCCCCTCAGCAAGTGCTAACCAGCCACATGAGTGGGCGTGGTCTGAACTCTATCCATCTCCCTCTTTTTGCCGGCCCTTTCTGCCAGCTGGTCTTGTCGTATGATCGGGTGACAGTATTGAGTATTAGTTCGACTCAAAATTATATTAATTAAAATTGTAATTTACTGTTGTACTTTCTGTACTTTTATATTAATGTACAAGTACACTGAACTAATATTAATTTATCAGGTATATATGTATATTACTACTACTTAGGTATATCCTTTATACAGGCTGCGGCATGTAAAACTGGCCTGTCATAATATTATGGTTAGGAATAGTGATATTCAGCATTTTGAAATCAGAAATTTAACATTTTGATTTTTACATTTAGCATTTTATAGATAGCCATTTGAAAAAAAAAGTTTAATTTCAGTTAATTTTTATAAATGATGAATATTAATTTTATTTATATGCGATTTAAAAGACATTTATGGAGGGTTATTAATGACGGTGACTTAAAAGTGCATAAAGTGTCAATTTATTTTACATTAATATGGGTTAAAGCAATACACAGAAATACAGAACAAGTTGATACAGACTAAAGCATACTGCATAAAAAAAAAAAAGATAAATGTATACTGATGTGAAACTAGCACAATAAAAAGAAAATGCACAAAATTAGCCTCGCACTTACCGACATGACCTACGCATAGAATAAATGAGAGTGGCGCGTAAAACCAAACAGAACAATTAAAATTGAGACTTTGGCAACTGAGAACTCCAACTGGAATTAACCGCTTCACCGATGGCCATTTAAAGCCTTCAGAGGCCAGAAACGGATACCCAATAAACAGAACAAGACATTTAAATTGTTAAATGCTGTAAAAATGCATCATAAATACAATTCCATATCTTCTGTATTTATTAAGTTATTTAAACGAAACAAAAACTGGTTTAAAACCCATTAAAGGCAGTATACATCTACAGTAACAAAAAAGTAGAGACTACATTAATAAATCGTTCAAATTTCACTACTTTGTTTCACTGTAGCAAAAGCCATTCTCTGTGCCGAATGCGCCTAATATTTGAATCATTTTGTTTTGTGTGTATACGAACAAATGTATGTATGTATGTATGTATGTATGTATGTATGTATGTATGTATGTATGTATGTATGTATGTATGTATGTATGTATGTATGTATGTATTTTTTTTTTTTTTTTTTATTTTATTGAACTTTAACAGCATGCCCCGTTACGGAGTAACATTACATGCATTTAATTACATAGATACATTATAAATAGTAATCACATTTTGATATTATTTTACAATAGTTTTTTAAATATTAGAATTTAAATGTTCAATTCACGTATTGTTTTAAAATAAAAATTGTTTACAAGTCAATTGAATTAACATATATACAAAAAGCTTTCAAATGTTTATTTATAAGGTTTTGGTTTGACACTGGCCAATTTCCTCCATTCTTGTGTACTTCTTCAATCAACTTGTCCCTCTGATGTTTTGTGTCTCTACATTCATAAATGAGGTGGTTTGCGGTCTGCTGTGGGCTATTGCAGGTGCATTGGGGATCATCTATGATATGAAATCTATACAAGTAAGCTTTAGTTTTTCCATGTCCTGATACCATTGCAGTGAATGTCGCTGTTAATGGTAGTTTTGTCTTAAGACGATCCTTTATCAAAGGGAAGAATGATTTGGTAAGGGCTCCTTTACTTGTACTGCTCCATCTCTGTTGCCACTGTAGATGTCCTGCCCTCTCTATTTCAGTTTTCAAAGAAGATTTTGGTACCTTGTTGTAAATAGTCTTTATTTCGATGTCTTCAGCAGCTGATTTTGCTAATATGTCTGCTAGCACGTTACCAGTAACTCCTGCATGTGCTTTCACCCAACTAAAGTGTATTGTCCACTGATTTCTTTCTAAAGTTCCTAGTCTATTAAGTGTCTCCTCAGGAATATAATTGTGTTTATTGTTGTTTTGTAAGGTGGATAGTGCCACCTGACTATCTGTAAATATGGCTACAGTCTTCTCTTTGTTCAGCGTATTTGCCATGTTTTGTAGCTCTTCAAGTGCTTTCAAAATAGCCAGTTGTTCGGCCTGATTGTTTGAACACCTTCCATCCAGCCTGAATTGCAGTTGTCGAATTACAGTATTGTGCTTGTACAGAACTACAGCAGCCCCGACTTTTTCATCTGATTTACTCCCATCCGTAAAAATTTGAAAGACGTATGCCCCATCATCCTCAACTGCTTTTATATGAGGTCGTTCTGCTGGATGGTTCCAGACGCTTGGTGGTAGGGGTGCATCATAGTCACGTTCACTGTGTATATCATTATACAGTTTTATTTTGCCTTGTATTGTTATACCAATTGGCTGGATGCCGGCAATAACACAAGATGCATCATAAGAAATTGTCCTATATGCCTTCGTCATTTTTATATTGAACAATCTCTGAATCCTCTCGAATTTTTTAATGTTCTTCTGCTTTTCTAGGGCAAATCCCCACACAGGAGCACCATAAGTTAAAATAGGTTCTATTGCGCCTTTATAAATAGTTTCTAGCGCCTTATTTCCCAGTCCCCAAGTGAGTTTTGCGCACTTGGAAAGATTATGCAGAAGTCGTAGTGCTTTGTCATGTACTTGATCTATGTGGTGATCAAAGCTAAACTTCCTATCAATGTAAATACCAAGATATTTAATAACATCCACTTGTTCCAGAGTTTTATTGTTCAGATATATGCTGATTGCTTCATTATGATTAGTTTTCTTCTTTGATATTACCAAAACTTTTGATTTTGAGTCGTTAAACTGGATTTTATTTTCTTTAGCCCATAACTCAATTTTCTTTATGTCCTGATTTGAAAAATTTTCAGCATCTAATATACTTTTTCCTTTTGTCATGACAAGTAAATCATCAGCAAATGCTATTACCTCTG
Source organism: Mantis religiosa (assembly GCA_030765055.1). NCBI lineage: Eukaryota > Metazoa > Arthropoda > Insecta > Mantodea > Mantidae > Mantis > Mantis religiosa. The sequence continues at coordinate 34,741,637 of CM060959.1, forward strand.
TCCGCGTTGTAAATTCCAATTTTAGCAAAGAGTTATATAGTATATTCCAAAGTCCAGGCCCACAACAAGATCCTTGCGGACAGCCTCGCTGGACCTGTACTTCAGTCCTGAATTCATTCGTAGAGAGAGTTGCTTTCCTATTTTTAAAATAATCCTTTGTAAGTTGGTACAAATTTCTTGGGCACTTCATCTCTCTTAAGTTATTTAAGACACTAGGCCACCAACATGCATCAAAAGCTCCTTTCACGTCCAAACTCACCAAAACAACATAACCAAAAGATTTTAGCTCATCTTCAATGAATACCTTCAGCGCCATTGCTGCATCTGTCGTGCTTTTCTGAGCTTTAAATCCAAATTGTCTTGTACTGTAAAGGTTTCTCGTGTTAATATGATATTCAATCCTATTTATCATTAACTTTTCTAAAACTTTACCGCATATGTTCAACAAGCTGATTGGTCGATATTTTGTTATCGTTACACTATCTTCTTTGCCTGGCTTTACTATAGGAACTATAGATGAACGCTTCCATCTTTCTGGAAAAATTCCTTCCATAAGACATTGATTATATATTGCTGTAAAGAAATATGGGAACATTTTAAAAGCATTTAACAGAATATCACTAGATTATGTATGTATGTATGTATGTATGTATTTTTTTTTTTTTTTTATATTATTGAACTTTAACAGCATGCCCCGTTACGGAGTAACATTACATGCATTTAATTACATAGATACATTATAAATAGTAATCACATTTTGATATTATTTTACAATAGTTTTTTAAATATTAGAATTTAAATGTTCAATTCACGTATTGTTTTAAAATAAAAATTGTTTACAAGTCAATTGAATTAACATATATACAAAAAGCTTTCAAATGTTTATTTATAAGGTTTTGGTTTGACACTGGCCAATTTCCTCCATTCTTGTGTACTTCTTCAATCAACTTGTCCCTCTGATGTTTTGTGTCTCTACATTCATAAATGAGGTGGTTTGCGGTCTGCTGTGGGCTATTGCAGGTGCATTGGGGATCATCTATGATATGAAATCTATACAAGTAAGCTTTAGTTTTTCCATGTCCTGATACCATTGCAGTGAATGTCGCTGTTAATGGTAGTTTTGTCTTAAGACGATCCTTTATCAAAGGGAAGAATGATTTGGTAAGGGCTCCTTTACTTGTACTGCTCCATCTCTGTTGCCACTGTAGATGTCCTGCCCTCTCTATTTCAGTTTTCAAAGAAGATTTTGGTACCTTGTTGTAAATAGTCTTTATTTCGATGTCTTCAGCAGCTGATTTTGCTAATATGTCTGCTAGCACGTTACCAGTAACTCCTGCATGTGCTTTCACCCAACTAAAGTGTATTGTCCACTGATTTCTTTCTAAAGTTCCTAGTCTATTAAGTGTCTCCTCAGGAATATAATTGTGTTTATTGTTGTTTTGTAAGGTGGATAGTGCCACCTGACTATCTGTAAATATGGCTACAGTCTTCTCTTTGTTCAGCGTATTTGCCATGTTTTGTAGCTCTTCAAGTGCTTTCAAAATAGCCAGTTGTTCGGCCTGATTGTTTGAACACCTTCCATCCAGCCTGAATTGCAGTTGTCGAATTACAGTATTGTGCTTGTACAGAACTACAGCAGCCCCGACTTTTTCATCTGATTTACTCCCATCCGTAAAAATTTGAAAGACGTATGCCCCATCATCCTCAACTGCTTTTATATGAGGTCGTTCTGCTGGATGGTTCCAGACGCTTGGTGGTAGGGGTGCATCATAGTCACGTTCACTGTGTATATCATTATACAGTTTTATTTTGCCTTGTATTGTTATACCAATTGGCTGGATGCCGGCAATAACACAAGATGCATCATAAGAAATTGTCCTATATGCCTTCGTCATTTTTATATTGAACAATCTCTGAATCCTCTCGAATTTTTTAATGTTCTTCTGCTTTTCTAGGGCAAATCCCCACACAGGAGCACCATAAGTTAAAATAGGTTCTATTGCGCCTTTATAAATAGTTTCTAGCGCCTTATTTCCCAGTCCCCAAGTGAGTTTTGCGCACTTGGAAAGATTATGCAGAAGTCGTAGTGCTTTGTCATGTACTTGATCTATGTGGTGATCAAAGCTAAACTTCCTATCAATGTATATACCAAGATATTTAATAACATCCACTTGTTCCAGAGTTTTATTGTTCAGATATATGCTGATTGCTTCATTATGATTAGTTTTCTTCTTTGATATTACCAAAACTTTTGATTTTGAGTCGTTAAACTGGATTTTATTTTCTTTAGCCCATAACTCAATTTTCTTTATGTCCTGATTTGAAAAATTTTCAGCATCTAATATACTTTTTCCTTTTGTCATGACAAGTAAATCATCAGCAAATGCTATTACCTCTGTCCGCGTTGTAAATTCCAATTTTAGCAAAGAGTTATATAGTATATTCCAAAGTCCAGGCCCACAACAAGATCCTTGCGGACAGCCTCGCTGGACCTGTACTTCAGTCCTGAATTCATTCGTAGAGAGAGTTGCTTTCCTATTTTTAAAATAATCCTTTGTAAGTTGGTACAAATTTCTTGGGCACTTCATCTCTCTTAAGTTATTTAAGACACTAGGCCACCAACATGCATCAAAAGCTCCTTTCACGTCCAAACTCACCAAAACAACATAACCAAAAGATTTTAGCTCATCTTCAATGAATACCTTCAGCGCCATAGCTGCATCTGTCGTGCTTTTCTGAGCTTTAAATCCAAATTGTCTTGTACTGTAAAGGTTTCTCGTGTTAATATGATATTCAATCCTATTTATCATTAACTTTTCTAAAACTTTACCGCATATGTTCAACAAGCTGATTGGTCGATATTTTGTTATCGTTACACTATCTTCTTTGCCTGGCTTTACTATAGGAACTATAGATGAACGCTTCCATCTTTCTGGAAAAATTCCTTCCATAAGACATTGATTATATATTGCTGTAAAGAAATATGGGAACATTTTAAAAGCATTTAACAGAATATCACTAGATATTCCATCTTCTCCCGGTGACTTTTTTGGATTGAAATTTTTTAATACAACCCAAATTTCATTAGGTGTAAATTCCTTGTCATCTGGGGTACTAATTACTTCCTCTGCAAGCCTCCTTAGGTCTTTTTGTCGTTCAGTATCATCTTGTACCCTATCCTCCGGAATGAAGTTCTCCAGCATATACTTTAATGTGCTTGGTATATCTTCAGTGTAGGTTCCATCTTCTCTTTGCAATGTAGTAAGTGAATTCTGATATCTTATTTTATTGGCTGCGATCTTATAGACTACAGTCCAAGGATTAGTCCCATCAGTTACATTACAAAATTCCCTCCAGGATTTAAACTTTTCGTCATTTATTTTCCTTTGGTATTGCCGATTACCTTCCAAGTACTGATTCCTTCTTTCTTCTCTTAACTGCTCATTATTAATAGTTCGTTGATATCGTCGTCTTAATGCATTTACCTTTTTCCTCAATATGGTTAGTTCGATGGTCCACCAGGGAACTGATTTGCCTTTAATTGCCTGCTTCTTACCCCTGCTTACTCTAAACGCTTCCCTGCATGCAGCTTCCATACTATTGTAGAACATTTCAATTGTATATTCAACATTATTTTCTTTTACTTTATGGGCGAGCTGTTCATCCACACTCTGTCCATTGCCCAGACAATTAAAATTTTTGGTCAGCTTTCGTGGCAACGTTTCCTCAAATGTCTTATAATTTTCTGGTCTAGTTATATATTTAATTCCCTTTAATGTACGAGTTTGGGTTTTGATTGCATTTCCTATTGTGAACGATATTATCTTATGATCAGAGCAGCTTTCTTGCTCTCCAACGGTCCATTCCCTTACATCTCTAAGGAGTTTGTCATTAACGATAGTCAAATCGACCCAACTCCTTCCAGTTTGGGATTCAAAAGTTGGCAAGCCGTTGTTTTCATTCATGATATGTAAATTTGTTGCTGTAATGAATTCTTCAAATATTCTACCACGCTGATTAGTTATTATATCATGCCAAAGTTTGTTTCTGGCGTTACTATCTGCTAGTATTATCAGACCCTTTCCTTTAATATGCTGGAGAATATTTTCAATCTTGTTAATGTCATCTTCTATATTCAAGTGCCCATCAAAGTACATACAAGCTGCAAAAAATGTTTTCTTATTATATACAACCTGTATAACGACACAATCACTGTCGGAAAGCTGACCAATGGTAGTTACGTCAATATTTTTGTTGTTTATAAATATTGCTGCTCGTTTACCCGTAGTACCAACTGTATATATTCTAAAATGTAATGGTACACCTGCTGGTTTATTGTTAATCAAGTAGGGCTCCTGAATAAATACTATATCTATAGCTTTTTCATTCACAAGCTGTACCAAATTAGCAGTCGCAATCCTTGAATGTTTCAAGTTAACCTGAAAACATGTTAATCTGTATCTATCCATTTTAATAGTCGGTATTGTCTTTTAGCCGCCTAAGTGTTGCTTGATAACAGGAGCAATTCGTATCCAGTGCAGAATGATTTTCTGACACTTTGTTGTCTCTGTTATATTTATTATACGTTACACAATTAATGCATTTATATGCAGCTCTGTTAGCAGTACATTCCTTTAGAGCATGCTTCTCTGCGCAATTTGGACATGTTTGCTGTCCTTTACAGTCCTGCGCACGATGATTATATTTACAGCAATTGAAGCAACGCCCAGCCTTGACATAATCATCCCAGTTACACATATTCCATCCTATTTTTAATCTTTTGCCAAGTATTTCCCTCCGTACAGTTGAAGTGACTTCAACAACCAAATTCAAATTCTTTTTCCTATCATGAAAGGAAAATTTAGGCTGAATCTCTGTGCTGAAATTCTCCAGCTCTGTATTTTGTGCTGTTAAAACCTCCACAGCATTCTCCGTTGTTATCTCATCTGGTATATTGAAAATAATTATTCTTGGATTTCTTTTCTTCGAGACGGTAGCCTCAAGCTCCTCTCCACACTTATTATTAATATTGTTGCAAATAGTATCTACTTCAGCTTTATTGTTCGATTGTATTAGAACTTGTCCGTTCCTCAATGCCTTTACAGACTGAACACCAACCTTCATCTCTACAGGATTAACCTTAGTTTTCACCAGTGTCTTTATATATTCCACACTTTGATTATTCTTGCTCCGAACAAGCAGTTTAAAGCACTTAGAGTCCCCTGTACGTGCAGCGCCAGTCAACACCGAAGCATAACTCCTTTCTACCCCAAATTGCTCCACAACCCGTTCGGAAGATATCACCCCAGGTGTCACTTGTGATGCTATTCTCGCTCTCTTGCCAACACTCAACTGTTCCTGATAGTTCTGCACTGCCATTTGTAAACTTTCGGTTTCATTTTCCTTCTGATTCACGATGTCTTTCATTTTTGTAAAATATTTACGTAAACTACTTACCGACTTCACAATATCCTGCTTCAAATCTTGACGCAAGTTTTTACTAGCCTCCGTAACATTTAAGAGCATTCTAAAGGCACTCTCAATACCCTCACTAACTTCATCCACCATTTTGAAATCTCTTATGTATGTATGTATGTATGTATGTATGTATGTATGTATGTATGTATGTATGTATGTATGTATGTATGTATGTATGTATGTATGTATGTATGTATGTATGTATGTATGTATGTATGTATGTATGTATGTATGCATGTATGTATGTATGTATGTATGTATGTATGTATGTATGTATTTTTTTTTTTCTTTATTGATAACAATCAGCATGCCCCACTACATAGTAGTATTACATGCATTACATTACATTTTTCCAACATTTGATTTTACAAATTGTACATATTTACATGTTAATATTACATTAGATCTTTTAGCAGTTGATTTCACAAGTTATACATATTTACATATCTTTATAGGTTAATTGAATTTATGTATTTACAGAATGCTTTTATGTGGTGTTTTACAAGACTCTCGTTGGTTACTGGCCACTTGCTTCCATTTAGAGTTACATCTTGAATTAGCTTGGCTCTTTGTTGACTTTTGTCTACACATTCGTATATTAAATGGTTTACGGTTTGTTGAGAGCTGTTACATGTACATTTTGGATCGTCTACTATATGGAATCGGTGTAAGTAAGCTTTGGTTTTTCCGTGGCCGGAAGTTATTGCTGTGAAAATTGGTGTTAAAGGAAGCTTTCTCTTCAGCCTATCTTTTATTGTTGGAAAAAATAATTTGCTGAGTGCCCCCTTGTCCGTGGCATTCCACCTATTCTGCCAGACCTGATGTCCTGTTTCTTGTATTTCAGAAATAATTACAGATTTAGGTATCAAACTGTAACTATTGGGCAGATCTCCGTCCAGAGCAGCGGATTTCGCTAGTTTGTCTGCTAACTCATTTCCACATATACCTACATGGGCTTTAACCCAACTGAAGTGTATTCTCCATTTTAGTCTTTGTAAGGTATTACATATATTAAGGGTTTTCTCTGCTATGGAGTTATGTTTATTATTATTCCGCAGAATGGCTAGAGTTACTGTACTGTCTGTATATATCGCTACAGTCTTCTCTTCCTCCGGTGTGTTGTTAAAGTTTTGAAGTTCTTGTAGTTCTTGTGTATGTATGTATGTATGTATGTATGTATGTATGTATGTATGTATGTATGTATGTATGTATGTATGTATGTATGTATGTATGTATGTATGTATGTATGTATGTATGTATGTATGTATGTATGTATGTATGTATGTATGTATGTATGTATGTATGTATGTATGTATGTATGTATGTATGTATGTATGTATGTATGTATGTATGTATGTATGTATGTATGTATGTATGTATGTATGTATGTATGTATGTATGTATGTATGTATGTATGTATGTATGTATGTATGTATGTATGTATGTATGTATGTATGTATGTATGTATGTATGTATGTATGTATGTATGTATGTATGTATGTATGTATGTATGTATGTATGTATGTATGTATGTATGTATGTATGTATGTATGTATGTATGTATGTATGTATGTATGTATGTATGTATGTATGTATGTATGTATGTATGTATGTATGTATGTATGTATGTATGTATGTATGTATGTATGTATGTATGTATGTATGTATGTATGTATGTATGTATGTATGTATGTATGTATGTATGTATGTATGTATGTATGTATGTATGTATGTATGTATGTATGTATGTATGTATGTATGTATGTATGTATGTATGTATGTATGTATGTATGTATGTATGTATGTATGTATGTATGTATGTATGTATGTATGTATGTATGTATGTATGTATGTATGTATGTATGTATGTATGTATGTATGTATGTATGTATGTATGTATGTATGTATGTATGTATGTATGTATGTATGTATGTATGTATGTATGTATGTATGTATGTATGTATGTATGTATGTATGTATGTATGTATGTATGTATGTATGTATGTATGTATGTATGTATGTATGTATGTATGTATGTATGTATGTATGTATGTATGTATGTATGTATGTATGTATGTATGTATGTATAGCTACGCAAGCGACTTCCGGTTCAAGGTTTTAGCTTTTAGTTTATTTATGCTATACCAAGCGATAATCATATGAGAATATCGAGATTTAACTGTATTGGAACACCACAGGGAAGCGAAAAATTATTAAATTTTAGATGAGTCGTATCTTTTACACATCTGCTTCACTTTCGTATACGAAAGTGAAGCAGATGTGTAAAAGATACGACTCATCTAAAATTTAATAATATGAGAATATGTTGCGTTACATACACACGCTGGAAAGAAAACTCCCTGTCAGCATGTTATTACAGTGTTTCTCAACCAAGGTTTCTGGTAGCCTTATGCAGCTGTTTTCCCTCAGTATTTTAGTTATTTATACTCTATCTGTGTTCAGAGTTATTCCTTACAGCTATCAAGAGCTAAATGAATGGCACATTTGAAATTGTTAAAGTTCAATGTTAACCATGGCTTATCCCGGTAATGTAGCAAATAAATTACCTTGCATATGATATATACAGGTTTCTGATATTACTGTAGAAAATCTGGAAGATTTGTTGTGCGCTTCACTGTGGTGTTCCAATACAGTTAAATCTCGATATATGAAGGAGATGTTTAGGATATAGGTAGCAGTGACATGTACTGGTCTACAGGTGACATGTTTGGGGGAAATGGCGGGTCAAATATGGGTGATGTGGATCAGCTATTACTAGCTATCCCTCTTAACGAAAAACAGTTAAATGGTAAAAAAGTATTTTTATACCACTGGATGTAACCATGCACAATTGTTTAGTAATTTTCAGAGCTGTAAATTCATGCAAGACATTCACCTACCTGTATTTGTGCATATAAATACCTCGTAACCTGAGTATTATAATACTCAGAGGCCTCTTTATACGGGTGGGGGGGGGGGTAAGAAATTCACCACATCACCTCTCATACTTGAGAGAAAACACATTCCTAAAAGGATACCACCCACAACCAAAAAAGTCGCAACCATTTCGAAAATGTCTATGTTTTGCGAAAAAGAAGTTCGCAAGGAAACCAATATTATTTGGTGTGAATCTGCAGATTTGGGTGTTTATCCAGGTTTGGAGGTGTACAATTAAAAAAGAAACCATTAAGGGTACATTTACATTCCTTATAGAACTAATTTAAATCTATTGTGAAATAGGAAGATTAAAATAAGTGGCATTAAATGAGCATTAAATGCATGTATGTGCAGGACATCTATACACGTCCATATCGGTTTGGGGCATTTTAACTTGGACGTCATATGACGTCCATATCGGTGAAAGGGTTAACATGTGTTTATCACTTCCTTAAAATTAGGATTGCTATTGGTTTTCAGAGACAAGGATTAAAATTTTCCGTTAAATGGAAAGAGGGGTATCTTTTATAAAACAACTGAACTCGCTTCAGTACCAAACATATCTAATATGGGCAACGGTGGAACAATAGGCTAATTTAGTGGGAAGGGTTGCTTTTACCATTCCAGAAGAGTGGTCACTTACTTTATAACTTTCTAAACATGCAAAGATTCCACAGACTCTTGAGTTACAGTTTCCAGAAGCAAAACCATTGGGAAAAAATAATTATTTGAGACAATCTTCGATTTCAAATTTATATCGCATTTTGAGTCAATTTCGCATTTTATCGCGGTATACTGCATTTGCAAAAAATCACCACCCCTAATTATGGTATATTGCATTATTTACAATTGTTACATGGTTACATTCGCATAGTGTTTTTGGCAATCATTTTGACAACACACCAATAAATAGTGTGTCAAGCCTGCCACGTATAAGGCAGCTGCAGTTGCAATCAGTGAAACTTGTTGAAACTATTTTAGTTAATTGATGGAAATTAATCATTTCTTCACACTAGGTGTATATAGGCAAGCTTTTTGATAGAGCTTTCGTTGAACTAGTTAAGAAAAAGGCATCATTGTGTGAAGCAGTGTACAATAATGACATGTTCAATACACGAGTACATTGCCATTGCTGAAGTATATTCAGTGCATTATATTACACTATATTTTATGTTCATTTTATGTTCGACTTCATGGGCTGGTTCTACGTGCCACACCTGTATCTGTAATTTGATGATCCTTTTAAAATTTAATTACACCTGGTGAATAATAAAAATTATAAAATATAAATGAATATAAACTATTAGTAATTACACTGGGCAACAAAAAAACAATTTTTGAATGTTTCAAGCACTTCATGAGGCAATTTCTACTAATTTTGGGTTGAGAAAAACAAATATGACACTGAAAAAAATTTATTAGCTCTAGTTTCTGTGATATACACAAGGTGGAAGTATTACATATTAACGGATTGAGAGAAAAGGATACATTTTAATTACATACATGCTAACAACAATGAAAGTGTATTTGATTTTTTTTAACTGGTAATTACATGCTAAGAGTTCTAAATTGCTGGAAAAATACTTCGCAGATAGTCGTGTCTGAAGAGAATCATGTGGTGGCCTATTTACTTCATCTTTTAGTTTGCCTCTTGTGATGGAGTTCCACAGAATCCCTATACAAATACCAACAGTAATCCGCAAGTATTACTTCATTCCAATGGCTCTGATATCTTTGTTCCATAACAGAAATGTCCTGATGGAATCTCTCCCCATGTTCATCACTAACAGCTCCACAACTAGGAGGGAGAAAGTCTAGGTGGGAGTGGAGAAAATGGATCTTAGGGGACATGTTGCATCCAAGGTTATGGTACTTTTGCAGGAGCACTGTCACCAAATGCTTGTAGTTGTCATCTCTTTTGTTGCCTAAAAATCCATGAACAACACCCTTGAAGGCTTCCCAAGCTTCCGTTTCTTTCCCCTCCAAAATTTGGTCAAATGCAGGATCCTTTACAAGTTCTCTTATTTGTGGTCCGACAAAAATGCCTATCTTAACTTTTGCATCACTTAATTTCCAAAATTTCTCTCTGATTATGTTTTGTTATTTGACAGGTGTGCCAACTCCCAAAAAAATTCCCCCAAATTTAAAATCTTCACTCTAGAAAATGAAATGTCATTTTATCTTCAAAACAAGAGCTAATCTATCATTTTTATGGTGATTTTTGAATTCAGCAGATGGAAATACATGTAAATTCACTATTTTTAAGCCTGAAACATTTTCATTGTTGCCCAGTGTTATTATAAAAATTAATAATAAATATTTCACATAAACCTCAGCTAGCTGCAGCCCAAATAACACTGCGAAGAGTTTAATACACACAAACAAATATAAATACGGTTTCAACTTACAGAAGAAAATAAAGGTAAGAAAATAAATCGTTCCTCACTACATAGTTATGACACTTGATGCAAACATAATTTAGATACACCCCACAACCAATTGAGCAAGACCATAAATAGCCACTGTTATTAACAGTTAAAATTATTCAATAAGCTTCCTCTGGAAATAAAAGAACTGCCACAAAAACAGATTTGTTATAGTATTAAAAAACTGGTTTAAACAAAAGGCATTTTATACTGTACAAATATACTTAGAATATAACATATATGCTAGTGAATTTATGTTAAACTATTGTAAATTATAGTAGTGGGTACCTAATTGTTTAATTTTATTATTACTATAGTAAAGTTATTAGCTTACGATAATTACTACCTTAAGCCATGCAAATAATTTGATTTCACCTATAACTTTATATGCATTAATTTGTAAACCTTCTGTACTTGTAAGTACGTTGTAAATATCTTTTATAACTGATGAAACCTATTGCTTCATGTAAGCTTAATGGTGAATAAAGGATCAAAAGATGTATTCTGTGTGCCAGTGAAATGGTGTACAAAATGGGGGAGCGGGGAAACACTAATTTAGAAGTAAACCAAACCAGAAAGCAATCACATGTTCAAAGTTAACTAAAGATTACTGTACAACACAAACTGTAGTTAGCATAAGGAATAGGTTCCAGTTTAAGGGCTTTGTTTAAATAAGAAAAAAATGTATATAACAGAACCTTAATAGTTTGCAGTAATTAGCTCAAATTAGCTCAAATCAGTAAAAGTTGACTTTTGCTTTCTTTTATGTACTTAATGTAAAGATATTTGATACTTATTATGATTTTGTTCTCTTCTTCCATTTGCCCAGATAATTGCCAGTTTTCTGTACATGCGCATACTAACCTCCATGTACAAGGTGCAGAGTAGAAAAGAGCATTACAAAAAAAGAAGTAGCATATTTTCCAGCATTCACTAGATGAGGGAATGCTTCTTTGGTGTCCCGAAACCGACGAAGACACTGAGCAAACCTCCACCAAGCTGGCAGACAGGCTACCAAAGGGCGGATAATTAATGCATAGTTGTGGCAAATTGTAGTTTCTGAAAATAAGAAGTGGCATACTTCAAAACATGTCTACATTTAAAAATGAACACGTCAAAATGAACTAAGGTTGTTTGGAAGGTTCCTAATGAAATGTTCTAGTTAAATACTATTAATAAATGGAGCATGGAATTCATATTCATTTATTGCATCCGAAAATCATACATTCATGATGTGGAATTGTCAAATTACTAACTGCACAAAAAATAGTAACAAAAAACAAAAATTACAATAAGTTGTTAAGCATAATAACCACATAAATAATTAAAATTTACATTCCTTTTATTCCTACCCTTTGTCATTTAAATACTCTTCTACTGAGTAGTAACACTTTTGAAACAAATACTTCTTTGATGTGTTTTTAAACTTTGTGAAGGACTCAATGTTTTTTATTTCAGTTGGCAGTTTATTGTAGATATGAATTCCGTTGAATTTAAAACTGTGCTCATACATTTTCTTTTTATGATAGGTGATAGAAGTTTGAACTATTTCTCGCGTTATGGTCATGAATATCATTGCTTTTTTGAAATTTATCTAAGTTTGTTTTAACATGTACTATTATTTCTAAAAGGTAAATGCTTGGTAATGACAATATGCCTAATTTTTTGAACCATCGCTTACAACTAGCTGTTCTCTTTAAATTCATCATAATTCTAATTACCCTTTTTTGGATTCTAAATACTTTGATAATGCTACTACTATTTCCCCATACTGTTATACCATAAGAAATTAATGATTGAAAATTTGCAAAATAGGCTATTCTTAATGTATTCAAATTTACACTACACTTCAAAATTGATATTTGGAAACAAATGCTACTTAATTTGAGTTAATATTAGTTTAACTCAAAATTATACTAATTTTGTACTGCAATGTATCGACTAAAATAACATTAATTTGAAAAGGTAAACTGAAATAATACAAAATAATGTAACAATTAAAATTATACTGAGTCAACTGAGACACATATACTTCACAATGTGAATTACAGAGTATAGAGTATCTCAGTTGACTTACTGTATAATTTTTTTTCCTTCCTTTCTCATCAATGCTGGCGCTAGGAGGCGCTTGGGTTCCCTCAAAGCGTGGGAGATGCATCTGACCTGAGAGATGAAATCAGGGTTGAGGGGTAGGCCCAACGCCTGAGATGAATGAATGATGGCACAATTGGTGAAATGATGGTGGGGAAACTGGAGGACCTGGAGGAAACCCACCCCAGGACCATGTTGTCCACCACAAATACCACTTTGCGGTCGCCTGGGATCGAACCCAGGCTGCCTAGGTAAGAGCCAAGCGGTCTAACCACTCAGCCATGGCGCAGCCACTGTGTAATTTTAATTATAGAATAACAGTCACTGGTGCCAAGGTGATGTTAAATTCACTGAAAATCTATCTAAATTTTCTGGTTATGCCCAAGGATGATATGTGAATTTCTTGTATGATTTTCGGTCCTTAAGCGCTGTTAAGGCGGTGATCACATTCAACTGTTTTTGTCTACTGAATCTTTTTATTTTCTTGTCTACCAGTTTTTTTATTGAAACTGTTTGTTATCACGTTTCTATTATTTTAGTCATCCATCCGTATATTAATCAGTCTGTGTTAGGCTATTGAAGACTGCATGTTTGTGAAGTCCTGGGTTGAAACTATTGGCTTTGACGTAGCTGTCTGAATGTGTATCTTTCTTGTAAATGCCAAATTTTAACTTGCCACTATCTTTAATTATTTTTAGGTCCAGAAAAGGAAGCATGTTGTTGGATTCTATTTCCATTGTGAAACTGATGGTGGTTTCCTGTAAATTTAATAGTGTTAGGCATCAGTGTTGTGTTTTTTGTTGATTATTGCAAATATATCTTCTACATATCTGACACAGGTTTTAAAAATATAAGGGAAGGCTGTGGTAATATGAACTTCAAAGTGGCTCATGAGCAGGTTGGCTAGCAAAGCTGATAAGGGTTTGCCAATAGTTATCTCTAGATTGATAACAAGATGTTTACAAACATACATTTCCAATAGAAAATACTCAATTATAGCCTTGAATCATTCCTTAAAATTATTTAATGTTATTTTGACTCATCCTGTATATTGTACAGAAACATATCAATATCCTGCTTATATCTATATTAAATAATAAAATAATACAATTTTGTAATTAAAATAAGGTGCTTTTATCCACATAACAAGTGCTTTTAACCACATAAAAAGGGCAAATAAAATTTACCTGAGAAATATGTTTGCACCCATTTGTTATATACACTATTTATAAATTTTAATAGTATTCAGTCCACTTTGTTTCTGAGATTTTACAGTCATTTCTATTGATTTATATCCTCAGAAATAAAAGCATAACCTATTTCTATAATGCACGAGATTTAACTTGGCCCCTGGTTTGTAGAAAGAGAAAGAAATACATACTCACCATCTCTAACCCGACCCTCTTTTATGGCCAGCCAGGCAGGGCAGACACATCAGTGGTGGATGATCCTTCTTCGTCCTCCAAATTTGGTTCCTGTTCTCCTTCATCATTGTCAGAAATTTCAAAATGTTCCTCATGTTTACTATCTGAATCATCTTCTAAATTAATTGTGGAATGCGGATCAAACTCAATATTATTGTAATGGAGCCATGATTGCATTGCTGATTTAAGTGATGATATCGGAGCCTTGTTGATTTGAGTAGAATGACAAGATGCGTTGTCTATTACTATAGCACTATTGAGAGAAATTTTGGGTAACAATTGATTAATAAACCAATTTTTAAATGTTTCCTATCCCTTTCTTCATTATAGTCTTTGCTTGATTTTCATTTAAAACTTAAGAAGAGCCTTGGAAATGAAACCTGTCGCACTCCCCGCATGTAAGAAAATGCTGTCCTTTACCTATTGGGATGCACATTGGAAATTCAAAATCATCCTCTTCACTTTTCCACACTTTGTTTTTAGTATGATTTATATTGATCCAGGTTTCATCTAAGTAAATAACAGGAGCACCGGAAGTCCTTACCTATTTCATTTTTCTTAGAAATGCAAATCTTTTTGCAACAATGTCTGGCCGTTCCATCAGAAACTTTCCTCCACGTGAGTTCTTTACAAATCTAAATTTCATTTGATGCAGTGCTTTTCGCAAGCTCCATAAACTCCCGTTAAACAATTTTTTTTTTTTTTTTTAGAACTTTATTTATGTCTTCCAAGCTGAGCAGAAAATCGGTCTGATAGAGTAATAAATAGATTGTCTTATTGCGGCGGCACAGAAAGAGCCTATTGCTGTTTTTTGTGGGTTTTGCATTAGGACGTTTTTTACCACTTACTTGCACTTCAGTTTGTTCTTTAAGTATTCTTTTCACAGTATGAGATGAAAAACTTGTAGCTACAGCAGTTCTTTGAATTATGCTCGATACAGATATAGTTGACTTTCCACATTTTAGGGCCTCGTATTTGTCTGTAAAAAATTTCCCTACCATCTGATTTTATAGCTTTTCCCTTTCTTCCCACATCTCCTAGAACTAATGCAGACACTTGCACTATTCCCAGCAGTATGTTTAAAATAATCACAAAATTTTCAACTTCTAAAAAGATTTTTTTGTTTTGTTTCCAACACGTTAGCAACCGATACTTCACTTGCAACACCACTAGTACCTACCTGTGCTTACCCTCATAACATAGCAGATAATTAGGAAATACAATAGCACTTTAAAAGGGAATGACCATTTCAAGGAAAGAAACCCAGCGCCTCTGCTGGACAAGGATAGTGCAAAAAGTGCCAAGTTAAATCTCATGCATTATACTAATCAGATAAATCAGTATTGACCTACCTTTAGGCACCATCCAGTTGTCATTAGAAAGATAGAAACATATAAAGTACTGAAAGTCTGCGAAAACTACCACCAAACTATTGAGTTGATCTGCTAGCCAGAAATCTGCGAAGTTCACATAAAACAATGGTGCCAGGACTATGCGACCCTGAAACAATCAGAAAACAGGTATAATATGCATTATCAATCATCATATACTGCTCGCAAAAATTAAAGGCATGTGAATGCTGTCCAATACTCAAGTGGAGCGCAGAGGTTTGTGTACCGCAGAGGTTCTGTACATAAGAGCACTTTTACTTGTTATCAAAGGCTCTTCCTATTTTTCCTATAATCAGCACATTAAATATTCCTAAAAATTAAAATCTTACCTTGACACACGTCACAGCAGTGGAACAGCAAGCACGGTTTCCAATCCACTGATTTGCTTTCCAACTTTGTGTTTCTTTACCTGATATTGAAATAAAGACATGCTCCCTTTTTCTAAGGAAGAAACTGCTTCATTACAAATTCGTGACACTGTGTGTACACTACCTACACCACAAGCTTCCACATTTAATTGCTGGGTTTTTGAAAAATCTACAGTTGCCCTATATTCTGGATTGGGGAGCATTTGTAAAAACTTATTCCCATTAAATATAATTTTTCTGCCCAGAGAATGAATCACTTCAGGTTTGTTGATTGAAAAATCACTTGTCGCAGTCTCGAGGAACATGTTCATGCATTCGGATCACAAACACTGGAGAAAAGATATGTGTATAATAATAATTTAATGTAACATTAACAATGTTTCAGCTTGAGTTCAACACATGATTTAACGATGCCACTTACTTTAACAAAATAACACACCTCTACTCCAAAAACAAACTGAAAATGAACTCTGTTTCAAATTGCGTGACTTCAGTTTTCGTAGTAGGTGCATTATTTATTTATGCTTGAGATATTGTGTGGAAAGAATGGTGTTTTATTTCAGGCTTATCTGTGTTGAATGGATGGATTTTGGGTATCCAAAAACATGTGAAGATAAAACGTGCATCACTTGTGTTCTAAGTATTGTAGAGACAGGATTTTTGTACGGTCATGATTAGAAAATAAAATTCTCTCTTATTATAAGATTGACACCTACAATTTTCAAATATTTATCCATAACATTTAACAATAACAATGTGAAGATAAAATGTGTATTGCTAGCATTCTAAGCATCGTAGAGACAGTATTTTTGTAGTCATGATCAGAAAATAAAATTCTTTCTTATTAAGATTGGCATCTGTAATTTTCAAATATATATCAGTAACATTTAACCATAACCATGTGAAGATAAAATGTGTATTGCTAGCATTCTAAGCATCGTAGAGACAGTATTTTTGTATAGTCATGATCAGAAAATAAAATTCTTTCTTATTAAGATTGGCATCTGTAATTTTCAAATATTTATCAGTAACATTTAAACATAACCATGTGAAGATAAAACGTGCAGGAGACAAATATTGTGTGGGTTTAATTCATTTTGAGGAATTATATAAGAATCAAATTCAACATCTATAAAATCTGATTATTCATAACTTCTTGCTCGTGTTCTAAGTATCATAGAGACATGTAGAATTCTTTCTTATTATAAGATTGGCATCTGTCATTTTCAAACATTTATCCGAGCATAATTAATTAATATAATGTTCTCAGTTCAGGCACGTGAGATGTGTGTACCACATTTGGCAGCACTGGTAGGAGGCGCAAGCTTAGGATTGGCTGGAGTCTGTAGTATGGCCCGCCTACATATGCCTTTAACTTTTGCGAAGATTATTGGATAAGCATATTAAATGGAGACATTACATAAGATTATCCTATTTTTACTTACAACAGTTCATTATGGAGTATTGTGATTTATGATGGCATTGCCATCATTCACAATTGCTTACAAACATAAGCTTAAATTAAAGCATTAAAATGAAACTATCAGTGGCTACAGGCTGTATTAGGTGAAATAATTATAATTTGAGTAGGTACAACTTTTACTTCCTACATTTATTATACGTTTATGACTAGGAATAACATTTGACTCTACCTATCAAAACCTTAGTCTATATATGGCTAGTGTGGAGAAATGATTAACTTCCATCAATTAACTAAAATAAAAAGAGTTAAATGATGAAGCCTGGACTCAAGTACTTATGATAGTAAGTCGCCACAAGCGGTGTATCTCAAATGCAAGAGCCACTAGTGGTTTACCGGGGAAACATGGAGAATTCTCAAATGGAGAACTTAATGTCAGGACGGCACATTAGCCTTGGTAGCTCAAGGGTTAGAGGGAGTGGACGGAAACCAGGAGATCTGTGGTTCAAATCCCGGCCATGGCATTGAATTTTTCATGTTGATCTACCTATCAAAAACCTTAGCCTATGTATGGCTAGTGTGGAGAAATGATTAATTTCCATCAATTAAATAAAATATGTCTATTTGTTTTAGATGCACCTACCTATATGGTAAAGGCAGGAACACATTTGCAAATCACTTACAGAAACTTAATACGTGTCATGTGTCTTGCTACTGCCTGCCACAGACTAGCAGAAGAGGTACAGTCTCAATTTTCAGCTGCTAAGTTTGTAGGGACTGTCAAGAAGGTATTTGTAAAAATGCTTTCATGTGTGGCAACATTTTGGGATCTTTATTCTGGTACTTCTCTTCATCAGTTCCAACATAATAGAAAACATGGCTGAAGAATTGAATACTGTTCTATGAATTTCGATGCCGGCCATGCCGTGACCGAGCGTTAGATGGTTTGGTTCTCACCAAGGTGGCCCAGGTTTGATCCCAGGCGAGCACAAAGTGAGATTTGTGGTGGACAACACAGTGCTGGGGCGGGTTTTCTCCGGGCCCTCTGGTTTCCCTGCCAGCATTCCACCAATTGCTCCATCATCATCTTTCCTATCATTTCATTTTGCCCTCATTCTGTCATCCATTTCTCTCAATCTCATACCAGGCATTCGGCTGATCACCCTTCATGGATTTTCTCTCTCTCTCTCTTACTGATCCAGAGATTCCGTTCCTCGACCCCCCACCTATGGGAATAAGGGTTAAGAGGAACTGACAGCACACAGTGTTATAAGAGAACTGTTGAAGAAGAAGAAGAAGAAGAAGAAGAAGAAGAAGAAGAAGAAGAAGAAGAAGAAGAAGAAGAAGAAGAAGAAGAAGAGGAAGAGGAAGAGGAAGAGGAAGAGGAAGAGAAAGAGGAAGAGGAAGAGGAAGAAGAAGAAGAAGAAGAAGAAGAAGAAGAAGAAGAAGAAGAAGAAGAAGAAGAAGAAGAAGAAGAAGAAGAAGAAGAAGAAGAAGAAGAAGAAGAAGAAGAAGAAGAAGAAGAAGAAGAAGAAGAAGAAGAAGAAGAAGAAGAAGAAGAAGAAGAAGAAGAAGAAGAAGAAGAAGAAGAAGAAGAAGAAGAAGAAGAAGAAGTAGAAGAAGAATTATTTCAATGCTGTTTAACATGTGGTGCAGATGTTTGATAGTAAATGTAATATAGAACCTGAAATTTTGTGACCTTGATATGACCAACTGACATGCATTACCTCAAATTTTGGATTTCTTCTCTTTGCAATTAAAACTTTAGAAAGGTCTGGAGAAGAACTGGTAAAACACATTACCTTGATGAAAGACGTTATCAACAACTAAAATGCTATGGAAGATCGCATGGAGAAAAGAATAGCTACGAAACTGTAAAATCTTTTACAGAAAAATAGTGGATACCATAAACTGCATAACTTTGCTGACATAATTTAGATGAAAACATTGCTTTAAAATACCCAGATGTAGCCAGAGAGTGGTAAAAGATTTTACATATGATCTTGCGATTTCAGCAGATGTGGATTGCAGCTTTACTGCCTATAAGTCAGTGTTATTGGAAAGGAGACAATTGTTCTGCATTTGAAAACCTGAAAATGCAGATTGTAATTAATTGCAACAAACAGTTGCAATTGTGAATGTGCATATTGTGAATTATCGTTTGCATTAATTTAAGTTAATTGATGGAAATTAATCAATTCTTCATACTAGCCGTATATAGGCCAAGGTTTTTGATAGAGTCAACATGAAAAATTCAATGCCATGGCTGGAAACCAGGAGATCCATGGTTCAAATCTCGGCCATGGTATTGCATTTTTCATGTTGACTATATATTTTCATTAATTGTTTAATGCAGATGTTTCATTAAAATTCGTAAGCTTTCACGGCCGGTGTCAGTATAAGATAAAGTATTAACCGGAAGGTGAAGAAGGAGCCCTGTAGACCACGGCCCACAAGCCTGGTTAATACTTTATCTTATGCAGATGTTTCAGTTATATAAGTTAGGTACAAATGCTATAAACAGTACTGGAGAAATAAAGTAAACATTAGTGAGACATGTAATTCTTGTATAGTCACTTGGACCTACTATATGGTGCCAGCACAAGTCCTTATTGTTAAACCTTGGTTCTTCCTATTCTGTACACTTTCCTCACATTGTCACTTCGAGTCACAGCCCTAGTCATGTGCCTTATCTGATGGTAACTGTTCTCTAAAGCATTCTTGGAATTGAGTTCAAATGTGGTGCTTCTACTTATATCTAATATTAAACCTAGTTGAAATGTTACTGTTTAGTATGCCTTAAGATTTATAAAAATGTAACCTACTAATTTACACAAAGAAAGCATTTAAAAATGTTCAACAGTTAATAGTTTTAAAAATTCTCTTGTTGAGCATGATGAAATAATTACTCTTGATTTTCAAAGTTCAATACTACATAACCAGTACAAGTCAATCACCAATTAAAGTTGTGCTAGTAATATTAAATCACTATACTAACATAAAGATGACTTCACAACTCACCAAGACTTTAAGTGCCCAGAACCTTGCTTCATGTCTGATGAATGTTTTAGTTGGGTTAAGAATAAATGCACCCATAATAATAATGAGAGCCAAAGGGTTCACATAAGGTGGAATAGCCAAGGATGAGCTGTACAGGAAACTAAGTACACTGAGTGCCCACACTACACCAAATATAGCAGCCAACTCCATAATGTGCTGCTCAGACAGATGATTTCGGGGATCTAACTCAAATATGAGAACATGGTTTACTCCAGACGAACGCCAACCATATACATTTATGCCCATTAAGAACAGGAACAGCACAATCAGCAATGGACCTCGGTATAAACGGAACACTATGGGCCAGTCATCCCTTGAACGGTGGAATATACCTGAAAGACATTTAAAGGTATGGATTAATAATGTGTGCAGGTTCCTTAGATTATATAACATTTTAAAATAACCTTTTCAGTTTGCAATCTTAAATCACACAAAATTTACATGAGTAATTGCTATCTGACTAAAGTACTTTCGGTTTTAAGGAATTTATAATTTATTTGATATAAAGTGAAAACTACAATGGAGGTCGCTCCACAAAATTATACATAAAGAATTTAATATATTACATTCACGCAAAAGTTAAAGGCATATGAAGGCGGGCTGTACTGCAGACTCCAGCAAATCCTAAGCTTGCCCTTTCTACCAGCACTGTTAAATGAGGTACACACATCTCACATGCTTGTACTGAGAACATTATCTATATTATTAATTTTTAGATGAGTCGTATTTATTACACATCTGCTTCACTCCAGAATTACCCACACCGCTGGATCAAGCTTTAGTCGCATAAGAGCCGTAGATGCAAACGATGATTTGCGAAACATGTCCTCAAAATAGGTACGAAAGTGAAGCTGATGTGTAATAAATACGACTCATCTAAAAATTAATAATTTTTCGCTTCACTGTGGTGTTCCAATACAGTTAAATCTCGATATATTATCTTTATTAATTACACTCAGATAAATATTTGAAAATGACAGATGCCAATCTTATAATAAGAAAGAATTTTATTTTCTGATAATGACAGTACAAAAATCCTGTCTCTATGATACTTAGAACATGAGTGATGCATGTTTTATCTTTCACATTGTTATGGTTACCCAACATCCATCCATTCAACACAGATAAGTCTAAAAAAAACACCATTCCTTCCTCACAACACTTATCTAAAGCATAAATAAGCAGTGAACCCACTATGAAAATAGAAGTCACGCAGTTTGAAACAGACTGAGTTAATGTTCAGTTTGCTTTCAGAGCAGTGGTGTGTTATTTTGTTGAAGTGAACGACATCGTTAAGTCATGTGTTAAACTCTAGTTGAAATATTGTTAATATTACATTATATTATTATTATTATTATTATTATTATTATTATTATTATTATTATTATTATTATTATACACATATATTTTCTCCAGTGTTTGTCATCCGAGTGCGTGAACATGTCCCTTGAATTATTAATTTTTAGATGAGTCGTATTTATTACACATCTGCTTCACTTTATAGGTACGAAAGTGAAGCAGATGTGTAATAAATACAACTCATCTAAAAATTAATAATTATTTCGCTTCACTGTGGTGTTCCAATACAGTTAAATCCCGATATATGTCCCTTGAAGTTGGGACAAGTGATTTTTCAATCAACAAACATGAAGTGTTTCATTCTCAGGGCACAAAAGTTATATTTAATGTGAACAAGTTTTTAGGAAAGCTCTTCAATCCAGAATATAAGGCAACTGTAGTCTTTTCAAACACCCAGCAATTAACCGTGGAAGCTTAAGGTGTAGGTAGTGTACACATAATGTCACAAATTTGTAGTGAAGCAGCTTCATCCTCTAAAAAAGGAAGTGTACCTGTTAATATAATTTTGAGTCAAACTAATACTCAATGCTCCACTTACTGCTAGTATTTACCTAGAACACGTTTAGTTAGAATCTTGTTGTCGACTAATAGATGTTGGTTTGGTGAACTCATTGGAGGCAACAGGTGCATCTCTGTTGGTATCTTGATGAACTTGAAGTTTGGGTTTTCTTCAAAGGTAGTGTCAAAATTAAACAATTTTCTTTCATATTTCTTTATGAAGATTTTTTCCCACATGGTTAATGCAGCTGGACCTTGGACACTTTTTAATAAGTGGATTTCTCGTTCTATATCATGATTCTCCTTCCAAAAATGGTATGCTACCATCAATTTATCTATTTCTTTGTTCCTGATGTTCCTAAAATGCTCTTTAAGTCTAATGTTCAAGTTCCTTTTTGTTTTTTCAATGTAAAAGTTGTTGCAGCCATTGCAGTTTATCTGATACACACCTGAATTTTTGTCTGTGGGTATCTCCTTTGTATTATGTGATTTCAAAAGGTGTTGTACACTAAATTTGTTCTGTGGGGCCAAAGTAATATTGTGCTCTTTGAAGACTTTTTGGAAAAGGTTTGTAGTTCTGGGATGATATGTAAATTTTCTGTATGAAGTTTCATTGCTGATTGGGGAAAGAGTAGTTACTTGCTTGCATCTTTGTTGTCTTTTGAATTTATCAATTTTCAAAAGTCAACAAAGATGCAAACAAGTAACTACTCTTTCCCCAATCAGCAATGAAACTTCATACAGAAAATCGAAATTTAACTGTATTGAAACACCACAGTGAAGCGAAATAATTATTAAATTATAGATGAGTCGTAAGTCACTTACGTAAGTGAAGCTGATGTGTAATAAATACGACTCATGTATAATTTAATAATTGATACAGAAAATTTACTTATCATCCCAGAGCTATACACCTTTTCCAAAAAGTCTTTAAAGAGCACAATATTACTTTGGTCCCACAGAACAAATTTAGTGCACAACACCTTTTGAAATCACATAATACAAAGGAGATACCCACAGACAAAAAAATCAGTTGTGTACCGGATAAACTGCAAAGGCTGCAACAACTTTTACATTGGAAAAACAAAAAGGAACTTGAACATTAGGCTTAAAGAGCATTTTAGGAACATCAGGAACAAAGAAATAGATAAATCGACGGTAGCGTACCATTTTTGGAAGGAGAATCATGATGTAGAATGAGAAATCCACAAATTAAAAAGTGTCCAAGGTCCAGCTGCATTAACCACGTGGGAAAAAATCTTCATAAAGAAATATGAAAGAAAATTGTTTAAGTTTGACACTACCTTTGAAGACCCAAACTTCAAGTTCATCAAGATACAGAGACGCACCTGTCGCCTCCGAGTTCACCAAACCAACGTCTATTAGTCGACAACAGCTGATGATGTTCGGAAGATCCTAACGAAATGCGTTCTAGGTAAATACTAGCAATAAGTGGAGCACTGAGTATTAATTTTGTGCTTCATTGTATCATAGTCCTTACACATTGGAAGTGTACCTGTATTTCAATCTCCAGGAATGACCCACAAAGTTGGAAAACGAGTTACTGAATTGGAAACAGTGCTTGATGTTCCAGTGCTGTGACATATGTCAAGGTTTTAATGTTTTAGGAATATTTAATGTGTTGTATAATTACAGGTAAAATAGTAGCTTTGCTGGCATGTAAAACGTGCTCTAATACATACACTGGCACAGAACCTCTGCTGGTACATGCATTACATTTGGCAACAGCACCCTGCTTGAGCACTGACCAGTGTTCACATGCCTTTAACTTTTGCGAGCAATATAGTCCACAACTTTAAATGCCATATTAATACAATATTATGTTCTACATATTTAGTTATAAAATCAACAAACATAAAAAAATTATAAGTAGCACGTGGTTTGAACCTAAGAACTTGTGAGTAGAAGCAATGCCATTTTAACCTCTTGGCCACTGTAATGTTATTCTCTGTTCTGTTTTCAGTACACATAAGTTAACCATTGTGTTGACAATCACAGACCATTGTACAGTTAATGACTTGAAGCTTTCCCGGCGTTGATTTTTGATGATAGTTTCTCGGGCTAACAGCCAGGTCAGATTCGACTGTACAAAAATACTTGAAAAGTCCTCTAGGTACTACGATAGAGTGGTTAAAGAAGCCCTATACATTAAAGCAAATAAAAACAACTTCAACAGGGAAGAAGGCCTTCAAATCAGCAAAGCATGGACACCAGTCATTCAGCATATCTCTCCTCCACAGTGCAAAGAAGCATCGGCAATCACCTGATTGGTTCCGCACGTTTCTCCATCGGCCGGAGCTCAGCCAATGGGAAGAAAGTAGGCGGTTCTTATCGGCCACGCGCTAGGTATAAATATCGCAACATCAGTAGCCTAGATTCAGTTCCCCTGAGGATGGCGGCAGAGTTAGTCGCTGAAAGCTTGGGTAGTTACCCTAATCTGACCTGGCTGTTAGCCCGAGAAACTATCATCATTGTACAGTTCATTCATGTGCATTGTGAACACAGCTTTTATGAAGAATATGAAGTTCTTAGATTAACATGTAGAATCTGAGGGTGTCTCATTTTTTGTGTTCACAGCTGTACATGAATAAAATAAACAAGGTTCAGTGTGCATTTTATATCGTACTTGTGCGAATGAGAGTGCCTTGGAGGCTTAGCAGAGAATGTATATAAGATAAGCAAGATTTAAAATGCATTTTACGGGCTTGGCAGAGAATGTATATAAGATAAGCAAGATTTAATGTGCATTTTACGATAAAAGCTTAAGTGGTCCAGAGAAGGAGCATTGGCACAGAAAGCCGAAAATCTGTGGCTGACTGGAAGTTTTATTAGACCTGGATTTTTCAAGTCTGATTCAACTCTGTAAGTATGATTAAGTTTTTTTCATAGCAACTAAAAGTTTTAACTTTACTCTGTAAACTGAGATGTTCCCTGTGTTGGGCCTCTTTTATATACCTAGATTCTATCTCATTATGCTTGTCATTAAAGATAACTTGGAACAAGTTTCTCAGTTCAAGCTTAAGCTTTGAATTGGGCTAAACCTGAGGCTTAGGTTGCAGTAGAGTTTTATATTGTGCAGAGCAAGCAAACTACCAAAGCTTAAATGGTGATTAAGCACACATAACAGCCAGGAGTATATGATGCTTATTCAATTCTGTAGTGTATTTACTTCCTTAGCAAAGCAATTATTTTTATCCACTCTAAAGAATTTAAAAATATTTTCAGCTAAATAAAAAATATACTTACCAGAGAGTATAACTGCTATAAGGAGAACAATAAGAGATCCTGAAAACAGCCCTACTTTAAATGTTGTCCACGGACTTTGTTGCTCTCCAAGAGGTGGAACACGTAACCTTTTCATTGCCCTCTGCCGATCTCCACCTTCTAAATCCTGCGTCACGACAGTCTCAGTCTCTCGAATTAGTCTATCAATGTCTTTGTTGGTATAAAAATGTGAAGTCTCCACATTTTCTGCCCGCCAGCGGGCACCAACATCAACATTCAACAACTGCAGGAAATAAAAACATTCATATTAAATTATAGAGAAATATGATCAAACAATTAAATTCAATTTATTTATTCTCATATAACTTTATTACAAGCCCAGAACATTGTCAAACACCAATGCATTTGTTCAAAGGTTTGATCAGTGATTCACGATGCCAGTGTGCTGTTTCATAAAAACTCAAATAACAAAAAATGTTGAATTTAAGGATGAGTCAATTAATGACGCTAAACAACACTTACTTTTAAATATTTTAAAATTTAAATTACTACTTAAACACACAACAGGAAAAGAAGAACTGTCCACGTGGGAATAAATTTTCATTTAAAAAAAATAGAAACAAAGTATTCAATTTCGACATCCACCAGAAA
Source organism: Mantis religiosa (assembly GCA_030765055.1). NCBI lineage: Eukaryota > Metazoa > Arthropoda > Insecta > Mantodea > Mantidae > Mantis > Mantis religiosa. The sequence goes on from CM060959.1 coordinate 34,767,986, forward strand.
GATTTTTTCAGCAAGTTCCTCGAACTGCCACCATCATGCTGGGATAAGGGGAAACAGCAAACTAGAATACAAGATAGAAGGGTGACTATGCTGCTCAGCAAGACTAAAAGGTCTGGGAAAACAGCACCAAAATTTATACAACCAGAATAAGGAATATGTATATATTGTAGATAATAATATTGTGAATAGCAAATTGTACAAATAAATTCAATTCAATACTCAGTTTATATTAGTGTTATTTTCATGGTTATTCCTAAAAAGGATATAATGTGTGTTTTCTTGATTTTGGTACTTCTATCAAGAGAACATTAACCAATTATTTGTCATTACTCCTGTATACAAATTTTCAGAAAATGAGTGCTACCTACATTGTTTATTTTCTGCGCAACCTAATGCAATAAGATAAATTACTAATTAGTTATATGTGAAAATAAGTTGATATATCTGTACCTTATCATGCTTCTTGAGTATCTTACGAAAACCTGTAAAATTCAGAGTCTGGTAGTTCTGCAGAAGAATCAAACTAAGATAAAATTCACTGAAGGCCAGCTTCAGCTCTTGCATTTTTCGTGCAGGAACATCTCGTTTGCGTAGGATATTTGGTCCATGACGGAGAAATCCTTCCTTGCCACGGAACTCTTCATCATGTGCCTCACTCAACTCACTACACAGGTTAGCAAATTTACGTGTTGCTTCTGCAAGTTTCTCTGAAAAGATAAAATTTAAATGTACAAATTTACAACAGAAAGTTATAAGCCATTTATTCTTTGAACGTGTAAGTAAAATTAATATTACCTGAATAAAATGTGTTTATTTTTGCCAGTTCCTTATCACAATAATGAAAAAACTGCTCATCAAACTTTGCAAAGTATCTTGTTAGCACTTCAGGTTCAATTAATTCTGCTGAGGGTGCCTGCTCTACTGCAGCGTAGAGCATTGCTTTCATTTCCTGTTAAAAAGAATGACAGTTTAATATTAACAACATGCATCACTTTTAAAATACGCCGGTCGTCTCTAAGCGATTCATTGTCAATATACAACAGTAAATCGACCCACTAACTGCGATCACGAATAAATGTACTTTTACCAGGAGCTAACGCTTACCTCATAGCTAATGTATTGCTTCCTCCACTCGGGAGTGATGTGAGCTGATAAATGTTCCGCAAATTTCATGGTAAAAGAATATTTTCCAAATGTCAATGCTTAAGACATAACCTCCAGCACACCATTATATCTTCTTCTATTTAGCATTTGTTGTAAAAAATGCATTAATGAATTGAATAACTCAATAAAATAGTAAATCAACATATTTCAGACATAAGTTATGCTTAGTGTCATACAAATACATTCTTTTAATTAGCTAAAATCTGTATTTTCTTCCCCTTGTTTCTCGGCAGTTGCATTTTATTTACACCAATTAGCCTTGAGCATCATTGTTACCACCACTGTTGATTAAAAATATATTTTGAAGGGATTCAGTTAATTAAACTTTCACTTTTAAAATAATAATTTTACAATTCAAATACAGTAACTTTTAAAAACCATTTAATCACAAATAAAATACATATTGTAACAAGAATAGACTCATCGGTTAAGTAACTTTACGACGTATTGTGTTGGAAACGCTGTGTGAAGTACTGTCTTGGTCTGAGGAAAAGAAGAACGATAGAAAGCGATACCTTACCATATGTAGAAAAATATAATGGTAACCGATTAACAATAACGTAGCAGAACGGAATACAGAATTACATTGTGTTTGACAGTTAACAACTATTGCACTAATAATAATAATATTAAAAATGGCACAGAAATGTAGGCATTGCAATTGCACGTTACGGCTTTTAAGAAAGGCAAGTATATTTCCACATTTATTTATTAAGGTTATGTATGATATTTATTTATTAAGGTTATGTGTGATATGTAAGGGAATATTTTTGCAAACTCCATTCATTCAGCAAAAGTTTATACTGAGGTTTTTGGGGGTTTGTACAATCAGAATATCTCACAAAAGGTTTATGTTTAAGGCATTTGGTTTCCCATTAAGTGTACAATATTCAGCTCCGAACCGAATCCGGTGCAAACACTTGCAGGAGGAACTCTAAACAGGTGTCAGATCTTTTATTTCCAATCATAGCTGTTCTAATGTCTAACGCGCCACACAAGAGAATGTTTCTCCCCAACCATAAATAAGATGCAATGGCCCTCCCTTTTTTTTTACTCGTATATATTTATTTTTATATATGAGTATTCCTATTTAAAAGTGTGGGACACCATGCAGCAAGCTTGCTTGTTCAAGAGAACTCAAATAAAACTGGATCTGAGATATTGAGTACATTACCCATAACTATCTATCATATTCTTTTTTTCTGTTGCGGAAAAGCCAATGCCCACATCCTAATTATAGGTCACAGTTCAAAACAATGATATAGGCTCATATAATGCAGATCATGCATTTTATAACTCAGCTAAACATACTCACATTTTGAGTCAATCACAGTTTATTAAATTCCTTTTCAGTGTTATTATGTAGATATTTTTAGGAACAGCTCAGTGAATATTTTTCTCTACTCATTCAAACCTTAACCTACACACGGCTAGCGTGCAATAAATGATTATTTTCATCAATTTACCTGAATAACTTAGTTGTTTAACTATGAAGCTTGGGACTTAGGTACTTATAGCATAGTAATCGGCACAAAAGGTGCGTGTTTCATAGCATATGAGAACCCCTAGTGGTCTACCAGGGAGCATACGAGTCAGTTGGAGAATTTAATGTCATGTCAGCATGTTGGCCATAGTAGCTCAGTGGGTTAGAGCAACCACACGGAGAGCAGGAGATCCGTGGTTCAAATCCTGACTATGGCATTGAATTTTTCAGTCTGGCTCTACTCATTCAAACCTTAGCCTACACACGACTAGTGTGGAAGAAATGATTATTTCCATCAATTTACCTGAATGACATAGTGGTTTAACTATGAAGCTTGGGACTTAAGTACTTACACCATAGTAAGTCACCACAAAAGGTGAGTGTCTTGTAGCATATGAGAACCCCTAGTGGTCTACCAGGAAACATACGAGTCAGTTTGGAAAATTTAATGTCATGTTGGCATGTTGGCCATAGTAGCTCAGTGGGTTAGAGCAACCACACAGAGAGTGGGAGATCTGTGGTTCAAATCCCGGCTATGGCATTGATATTCTGTTCTTTAAAGAACTTTTTGAATTTATTAAATGTTTTTGGATGGTACCTGAATCTACTGGATATGCTGTTGCTTTTTCTTTAATGAATGTGGTTGCTTCCTTAATTTTATTTTTAGATTAGGTTTTTAAATGTTCATAAATACCAGACTTTTGTTGCTTCCACTTCTGCTAAGTGAAGTATGGCTTTTTGTTCCTTGTAGTTCCTCTTGTATTAGTCATTTTTGTTCTGCAGTTTACTGTGCAAACTTATACACTAGTATCACTTTTAGAGAGGATTACAGTGGCCCTGTTTTTAATTAGGAATTATAAATTTTATTTAACTTGCCAAGAAGGATGCCATGGTTTACACAAGTAAACACCATTGCCAGATTATGGAAGATTTGCCCTAAATGTATGTGTTATTCTTATTTTTTAATATTTTAGTTAAGGAATATGCAGTATATTTTGTTGAAGTTTGCTTTGTGAAGCCAAACTATTTAAAAGGTAAATTGAATAAATTTTAGTCACTTGTTAAAACTTACTTCTTTTAATATAATTTTAAGCCAAAGTAGTACTCAATGCTCCAAAGCCCGCCTCAGTAACGTAAATGGTAGTGTGTCTGTCTCACGTTCAAGAGGTCCCGAGTTTGAAACTCAGTCAGGGTGAGTTACCTGGATAAGGTTTTTTATGAGGTTTTCCCTTATCCTGAAGGACAAAAGTCGCGTAACTCAAAGCTCTATGGACCCTGTGCTCATTTGAGCATCATTTCACCCATTCCATTCATCGTCCGATATGACTTAATGTTGGAGGTTGTAAATTAAAAAAAAAAAGCAACAAAAGGAGCATTGAGTACTTAGTTCAACTCAAAATTATATTCATTTTGTGCTTATTGTATCAGTCTTTTTTCCCCCCTTCCAAAGGGTCCATCTGCTAAACCCAGATGCACTGCAGCCTTAAGGATCATAGTCCTTACTCATAGGAACTTACTTCACTTGTCCTTCATAATGTTAAAATTAGGAAGATGCCTTTTCAGATTCCATTACGTCCATCCTCAGCTGTTTGGTGACTGCCAATGGTCTTTCTGCTTCACATTATTTTCAACTAATTTTGGTTGCCCTCTGGTGTTAGGTTTGCAAAGTTTGAGTAGTTGACTTGGAGGTGGCAATTTATAATTCAATAAACTCCCAGTATTTTTGTAGATAAAAATCTTCTTCCAAATGTCAAAATCAAATTTTAAATTAACTGGTTTTAATAATTTGATGTTTTTTTCCTATTTCATGGTTTTCCTCCCAGAAATGGTAAGCTACAGCTGATTTTTCTGTGTATTTATATTTGATGCTCCTCTGATGTTCCTTTAATTTAGTTTTTAGATTTCTGATGTTTCTCCCGGTGTAAAATTTATCACAGTTTTCACAATTTATTCGATATACTCCAGACTTCAAATTTAAGGGTATGGTTGATAGAGTCGAACCACGGATCTACTGGTTTCTGTCCAGTGCAGTCCGTCCAGACTAGACGGAAACCAGTAGATCTATGGTTCAAATCCCGGCCGTTGCATTGAATTTTTCATGTCGACTCTATAAATCCAATACCTTAGCCTGTATATGGATAGTGTGAAGAAATGAATAATTTCCATCAATTAATTTAAATAATAGGAGTTAAATGATGAAGTCTGGGACTCAAATACAAATGGTGTGTCTTGGATGCGAGAGCGCCTAGTGGTTTACTGGGGAGTCTAATTATGAGTTATTTGGAGAATTTAATGTCATGATGGCAAATTGGCCATGGTAGCTCAATGTGTAAGAGCGATTGGATGGAAACTATTAGATCCATGGTTCAAATCCCAGCTGTGGCATTGAATTTTTCATGTCAACTCTATCAATCCAATACCTTAGTGTGTATATGGCTAACAGTTTCTTTAGTACGTTTTTCAAATTGTATGTGTTTTTTGGAGCAAGTTTTATATTGAATTTATTAAAGATCTCAATTTTTTTAAAAATGTCAGGGTGGTAGGTAAAGTTTTTATATTCCCAATTTTTTTCCTGCATTCTTTTTAAGATAGTCGTGTTTTTCAATTTGGACAGCAGAGCACATCCATATGAGAGGAAAACAGAGAAGATCTCACTATACCAATCCTGAATAAATGTTCATTGAGATGGTAATTTTATTAAAAATGGTTTAGCTTAATGCCTTAAGTACTATATCTTAAGTATAATTGCTTATCATGTTTGTATCTGCTGGTTATATGAAATGAAGTAAAACACTTTGAAGGTTATAAAACTAATAATGTGTTACATAAATATAATTATTTGTAACAGAAAATTCACTTAAATTTAAAGAAAATGATGTACATTTTCTTATTAATTGAGATTGAAATTTTGTGAATATTTATTCACATCTTCAGTCGAAAACAATCTCGTTGTCAACAAGACAACGTTGTCATTGTTTTTTACGTAATTAATCATGTGTTAATCTGCAACATTAATAGAAATAAGAGTAACAGTTTTGACTGTAAAGAGGTCATATATAAAGACATTTTTACTTACTGATGCATAAGAATTAACAGCTTTGTACATAAGTTTAAAATGTTTATTTTGATATCTTGTTAATTTCAGTATGGTACACAAGCAAAGTTGTTGGTTGAAATGCCAAAGGAATTAGTTGACAACATTGAGAATAAGTCACTGTCAATCAGAAAGCATCCTGGTATATTAAAGCAGCCAGTTGCACAGGTTCCTGAAAGAGTAGTTAATGCTATTAGGAGTATATTAAAGGGTGAGTCCATTTTTAATAATTGTTATAATTAATGCTTAGTTATATTTGAAAATTATTCTTTGGTTTAAAAATAACACAATATATTGCTGTCACATTAGATTTGGAGCAATTTTTAAAAAGTCTTTTATAGTTTTATAAAATGACATTTTATTTCCTTTAACTTTTATAGATGCTCCTGTAAAGACACTTGTAAAAGAAGCCAGAACACTAGAAAATTATCTTATAGGAAGACGTCTACCAAATGAACCTGAGGATGTTGCTGCAAAAGCCAGAAATTTATTGGAAAATTTGGAAGCACATTGTGAGTACTTTATTCTATGTAATAATATGCATTTTGTAAAAATGGTCTCTAAACTGATTAACAATAGGGATCTACTTAGGGCAGCTGTCGCTGACCTCCCTCTGAAACTAGGACCTATACCCTGTTTCTTATAACCTTGCCCCGCTGACATGTATCACTCCGCATGCATCTACCTTCCCCCTCATCCTAATTGGCTAATGCTTTCGCGCCATAGGCCATAGGTGGTGCCTTCCCGTCACATTTAAAACTGCAGTAAACGTCAAATGCCAGGAAGATAGCTAAAATCATGCAAATAAGGATATGAAGGCATGCAAAAATACAAGTTTATAATGAAACTGAACTCACGCGTTATGGAGAATCTGGTAATGAAGTAATCCCCTCCATCTCGGATTCGGATTCTGATTCTGCAGTAACAGTTTCGCTGTCGGAACTCTCCGTAGGGTTTATAATTATGCTCTCTATTACGTTGTCGACGATGCCATCCAGCTCCCACATTTTGTTTTCTTCTTTGAGCACATGATGAATAGCCTTTTTCCATGTTTCGTCGCTGATCTCCGAAAATGCTGTGGTAAGCAATGGCCTGATATTCAACTTAAATGTTCTATTGTTTCTCGCTACGAATCCTTTAATTTGGCTCCAAATAAGCTCAATTGGATTTAAAATCCAGTGATATGGTGGAAGCCTGAGTACCTCATGACCAGCTGACCTTGCCATTTCATCGATTACGTATTTATCACAATCGCTGGCATGCTTTACTACAAGTTCCAGTAGTTCTGCCTTAATAAGGGATTCATTTACAACTTCATTTTTTGCACGTAGCCACTCAATAATGTCTTGTTTCTTCCAGGATGTATTTGGTTTCTTTTCGACACGAACGCTGTGGTAAGGAGCATTGTCCATCACAATTATGCTGCTTGGTTCCAGTTTTGCTAACACACTCGCAAACCACTGCTGAAACACATGTCCATTCATATCTTCATGGTAAACCGGTTTTCTTTGACTCAAACAGCAGTAGACCATCTTCCACAAAACCACTATCACTTCCTATATGAGTGACAATCAGTCTTCGGCCTTTTCCACTGGGATTTTTTAAACCAGAAGACATACCTTGCAAAAATGCTTGTCTTTCAGTCTTAATAGTCGAGTCACGCCATAGTTTACTTGTCGTAAGCCCTTCATTCACCCAAGTCTCGTCTAGGTAGTATATTTTGCGATTTGTATCCCGGTATTGTCTGATTGTCCTTAAATAACGTCTTCGCCACACAGCAATATCGCCTCTGTCTCTCAGTACATTTTTCTTGCCCCTTTTTTCATTCACAAACCCCAGCTGTATAAGCAATCTATACAGACTAGATCTGCTGAAATTTGGTAAATCTGCATCCTCATTTACAGCAGACAAAATTTTATTTATGTTAGGGAGTTCGTTTCTAAAGAAAAAACTATGCACATGACGACGTACAGCAGTTTTAACGAACTCATCGCATTCTCCGAGCACGCGCTTTTCTTTATTCCTGCGTTTGCCTGGAGTGGTAAGTTTTCCTGTTTTCTCAACTTCACGTCGCGATGTTCCTATGGACCTAACACTCACACCTGTAAGTTCGGAGCACAACTGTTCGACTTCCCTCACTGACAAAGACGGATTCTTCTCTGTGAGTGCATTAAACACATGCAACACAATTCTTTTTTCACCGCTTTGTAATGGCTTACCCTTACGATGCTTCAGCGAAAAACTGGCGGTAGACTCTGCCATTATACATATAAGTACATGCGCAATAAACGATGGATAAAATAACTTATCTCTCGAACGCGCACAGTACACCTTCTAATGACAATACATGACTAATCCAGTTCAGAACAAGGTCAGTGATAAAACTCATATAAACAAATATATAATTCACTACCGCTAAAGCACGTGCTCTTGTGTCATCAGAAAGGCAGGCCTAGATGCAAAGGAACCTCCTCTTTACTTTGTTTAAGAATTAACATGCATTTCAGATAAATTAACTCTGTTGCGTAATATATTTAATTGAAACAGTTATGAAAGTAAATATTTGACAATTCTCTTTCAACATATAAAGATATATCACCATGTTAAATAACGAACTAATTTTTACCGCAAAACAGTCTGTACCAAACAGCAGCCAATGAGAGGAGATGAGGTCACGTGACCGTTAAGAGATTACCGGGCAAGCTTACGTGAAACAAGGTATAGAGACTAATAAGCTCCCCCATCTGATCCGAAAACACAAGACGGGTGGAAGTGGAATTGTCAATTACGCGCGCCAACCCCAAAAGGGGAAGGCTACCGAACAACCTCGGTGGGGGCACCTGGTGATCTAGCATACATACTAGCCATGCAGGCTAGTATGTGGGAATATATGGCTTTCCTCAAGGTCCCACAGGTATCGGGAACCACTGCCCCCTCGAGTCCAACCCAATCCGAACAACTCCCTATGGGGGGGACTAGGTTCCTCTAGTAACGTCAGAGGTACCACGAGTGCTAAGGGTCCGCAGCGCTTGCACCACAGCAGCTGAAGGAGATGGATTCCCTCCCCCCCCTACAGGAACATGTAGGGGGAACAGCTGTGTGACAGTGATCCTGCCAACCCCACTGTCGGTCTCACACTCACATATGTAAGGCAGAGGTGGGCGATCTCCAATTGATATGGGAAGGAGATGTGGTCAGCATTTTGCACCCTGAGCCTTGCAACCCTAGACCAGGGTTTGCTACCTATCATAGCTCCTCAATTTCCTCACTATGCTGAGCGGGCACCTGTCCTATACCTGGGACTTAAAATCCACACCTCCCAGGTGTGGAATCAAACCTGAGAACATTCTGTGGCAGGAAACCAAAGCACAGTGCTCTAACACACTACGCCACGGTGCAGGATTCTAAACTGATTGTACCAGCACAAAAGTGAATTTTATCTTCTATTTTGTTCTTCTTTGTGGAGAATGGATCATTATAGTGGTTGTCATACTATAAAGTTAATTAACTTATGAGACTCAGTTGTATTGGTATCTATATACAAATTGTTAATACAAACAGCAGTGGTGCTCAATTTCTTTTCGGGCAGCAAGCCAGGTGAAAAGACGGTTAAATATCGACGTTCTGAGAGTGTGCATCTCTCCCATCATCAGGATATTTATTAAATGTTAGTATAACCACAAATGAAACACTGGATAGAACACAAATATAAAGACAAAACACTATCAAAATTCACATTACTGAACAAAAGACTGTTTTCAGTAAATTAAATGCCAGGTCAGGAGATGGCATGAGTTTAGAAAATTAATTGGGTCAAAGAAATGTAACTACTTAACTTGATTATCAAGTTGTATTGATCTGTGCTTTTTAAGTTGACAGATTTCCATTTTTAAGGCTGGTTTCCAAGAGGAGCTGAACTGAAATGCAGCATCACAATTAAGCGTGTTCCTTTCGGAGGAAATGGCCAAAGCCTCCTTAATTCTCCGCTCCCAGTAACTGTTGCATATTGCCAAGATGGTCATCTCCCGAAAATTGACTCTATGATCGTTATCAAAACAATGCTCTGCCAGCCCAGACTTCTCACATTGCATTAAACGAATGCTCTGTTCATGTTCGTTTATTCTTGAAATGATGATCCTTCTGGTTTGTCCTATATACGGTGTCCTACATTCACAGGGAATGCAGTACACTCCCGGAATTAATTGACACAATTAGTTTTCTATATTCACACCATCTCCTGACCTGGCATTTAATTTACTGAAAACAGTCTTTTGTTCAGTAATGCAAATTTTGATAGTGTTTTGTCTATTTGTATTTGTGTTACATCCAATGTTTCATTTGTGGTTATAACATTTAATAAATATCCTGATGATGCGAGAGATGCACACTCCCAAAATGTCGATTTCTAATTGTGTTTTCACCTGGCTTGCTGCCCGAGAAGAAATTGAGCATATTCGTCACCAGGAAAGCTTCAGGTCTTAAACAGCAGTGATGTTTTATACAACATCATAGCACAATTTTACATATTACACAATTGTACATTTCCCATTCTTGTCACTGCAATACCTACCACTTAAAGCTTGTTTCCCCTTTCTGTATCATTTCTTACTAATTTTTGCTAGTTTTTCTCAGCCACTTGTTTCTTACTTAAAAGGTTTCCTCTTTCTATCATATATTTAAAAGTGTTTTTCCCTTGAATTTCTTTTGGTAAATTTAACCAATCCTTTTTACCAATTTTCTTCCTGAGAATCTTGGTTTTCTCTTATTCCAAAATGATATCATGCTTATCTTTTTTGTTACATAAAGGGCATTTCTCTGCATAAGCCTTTCATTTTCACCACTCCTGTTTTTGTCCATGCAGTGCCTTCTCTTACTGCTTTGTCACATGTGTCATGTACATTTCTCTGTTCCAGTTCATTTTCATTTCTCTATATATTCCCAGTAAATTTTTCAAATTAAAATTTGTAAACATTTCTTGTTTTTCAATATTTTTCAGTCTTAACCTAGTTAATTTTCAGGTTATATCAATTCCCTCTCCTTACACATGTCGCAGTGGAAATTCAAAGTGTCTTAGTTCTTTCTTAAAGTATCTTTTAAACTCTCATCAGTACCTAACTCTATTTTAATTTCAGATGAAAATGCATCGGTTATCAGTGAAGAAGCAAAGGAGTATGTAAGATCAAAAATTAAGACAGAAATGCATTGGTTGCTGAAAAAGAAATTGTATAACTGGCAACCTATTGAGTACAATAAACATGTCAGCCAATTGTACTTGCTTGGAAGATTTGCTCCTGAATATGCAGTATTGAGAAAAATTTTTACTGAGATAAAGACTAGAAATCCAGAATTTTGTCCGAAAACTATGTTAGATTTTGGGTCTGGCGTGGGAACTGCCACATGGTAAGTTCACAATAATTATCTAACAGAAACCCAAATATTCCATGTTGTGAACTCTAAGCTCTCTGTTAGAAATAGTGTAGTAAGTTCTTTAAAGCACTATAGTTATTAATAAAAATTATCAAAGCATTTATTGTACTTGATTCTTTGAATTTGGCTTCAGATGGCCTTTACTTTAAACTGATTATTTTAATGAATAGTTATAAAACAAAACTTAAGCTAATAGCAAAAGGTTTTTAATTAAAACTTTATGTGCTGACAGAAATATATGAATTATAGTACAGCTACTTAAAAAGAAATCTTTGGGAGGGATAATTACCTGGTCATGTATTCCCCCTCTCTAACTGCTTGGGCAGGCAGACCTCTCCTACTCTGCTTCTTTAAGGCATCTCATTGGATAACTCAATAGTTGAAGGTAGATAAGCAAAGGGGGCCAGGTTATCCCTCCTGAATATTGATACAGTCTGCAGATGAGGGATTTTACTATCATGTGTTTCAAATGGGAAGAGTTCTGGACAACCATGAATCAGATGCGTTAGAGCACTCAGCATTGCCACTGTGTTACCCCCCTATTTTCATATTTTCCTCTCTCTCGCATACTATCCTAGTCTCCTTGGTGCTAAACGTAAGGAACGCAAACTGAATTTTCGAAACTTTTATAATAATGCAGTTGTTGAAACCACAATTGCAACATAAATATTTGCATATTATGTACATGTTTTAAATATAATTGTAATTACAGATTATGAATTACCTATTTTTCTAATCCAGCACAACTGCCAATGGCCCATCCATATATTTTGTGACATTTTTGTTGCAACCTGAGCCAGCAGACATATCCTCTGCTGGCTGAGAATGTGGCGAAAACATCCCGAAACTGGAGTATTTAGACAATTTACAAAACAGATATGTGAAGTGTATTGCTAAGAGTTGTAGTTTATTCATAATATTTGTCTTCTTGTAGTTTATCTGTATGTGTCACAGTTATCCCAGTGTTATGTTACCTTGTCAACTTCTTTTTGAATAAGTCGTTCAAAGTCAATGATTTAAATGTATTATTTCTGTTTGCAACATAATTTGAGCCCACATTAACTCAATGGGATTGTACTGGCAGTGGTAAAGGGGAAGGCAGATTACGTCATGTCTCATTTCAGTTGCAAATTGATCCAACTGATACACTTTGTAATATTATTCCATTGGTGATGAATCGATGATGTGATTCTGCATCATGTTGAGACGTTATTTGTAGCAGTCATTTCTCAATGTTCTCCGCCAGCGATGTGTTGTTGCAACAAACGTTTCTTCTTATTGTAGCTGTGGTTTGCATGAGATCTTATCTTGGTCGTGGAATCAGGTAATTGGATTATGGGAACTTAGTATGAAGAAAATCAAAAAAGTTGAAAAATTCTCTTTAAGTTAAATCCGAAACACAATGTCATGTGATTTGTATTTTAAATCAATATAATTACACAATTTAAAACAATACTTTTCTCCCATTGATGAATAATTAAAAGACGGTTCAAATTCTCTGGTTTCTAACCAGACTTTTGCAAACATGTAGCACTTCCACACGTGTCTTCACGTTGAGATCATGATGCAAAAAACGCTATTATTTCTTATTCAACTATTGATTTTTACCTCTCGTTTCTATAACTACCAAATAAACTTCTTTTCACTGGTCCACGTCAACACATTAGGTAATATCATTTTTGCATCTACCAATAATAAAACATTACATCATCTTGTATACATATTGCATCATCTCATGACCTTCTGAATTTAACACTTTCATATCAATCCTCAAACCACATATTTAAACATTTTTCAACTCTCAGAGCCTAAATCAAAACAAGAGTTACAACTTTTCCCTGGTTTTTAAATGAAAGTACAATTGAATAATACAACTTTGAACTCTCTAGAGTAAATAAAGATTATGAATCATTCATAAGCAAACATATAATGTGCCGACTCACATATTGCTGATGCAGCATTCTACATGCCAACAGTTAGTGTATTGTGTACCCACTCTCGAATTTAACAAACACCTTGGCTTATTCAAAATAATTATTTTATTATGTCATGTCAGACGTTTACATTTTAGTTCTGAGTAATTACAGATATACGTACACACATACATGTCAACCAATAATGATGCTCATTACAGCATTTAAGTCACAATGCATTGTTTTAATATATTGGTCTTTATTTATTTGTATTAGGAAAACTATTTGAGTAAAAATATGGGGGTTTTGTGGTTAAACACATTAAACACATTACTCTCTATCTTCTTTATGGATCACTATTTGCAAAATTTGAATTCCTGTCTTAATGCAAATAGTGTTTATTAGAGATGGATTCAACTAGCACTCGTCACACAGAACTTACGGAGAGTGCAATATGACAACACCACAGGACCCAGATTGGTTGCTCACCTATTAGCATTCAAGGACAAGCGTCATCCAATTTGTACCACAGATGCTCTCGGATGTGAGAGCCCGTAGTGGTTTACTGGGGAAATAAATGAGTCAGTTGGAGAATTTAATGTCATGACGGCAAATTGGGTGTTGTAGCTCAATGGGTAAGAGCGATTGGACGGAAATCAGAAAATCTGTCGTTCAAATCCCGGCCGTGACATTGAATTTTTCATGTCGACTCTATCAACATAATAAGTTGTTATACTATAGTTCGGTGACTATAGTAGGATTGTTATACCATTTGTTTTCATAGGTTGTGAAAAAATGAAGTACATGAATTGAATAGAATTTGATTTAATTTATAAGTATTTCTATACAATACTTGTTTTTTGTTAAACTAGTTTAAATTATGTAGTTTATTGTGTATGTGCTGCCTCAAATGGACAGGTGCCAAGTCCTTGTAGCTCTGCCAGGAAGCATTTTGAACCACCTTTGCACTTTACATTGTTTCCTTCCCCTTTTTACTATATCATCTTTTATTTTACTGTTTACTTTCCTGGCTCATTTTTCTTTGCTTTCATTAATTAGAACTCCCCCCATGTTTTTGATTTTCTTGTGCTCTTTTCTTTTTAATATTTTTATGGCTACAAGTTTTCATCAAATTGACCCGCTATTTACTGCCATAGCATAAATTTGTTACATTCTATTACTGTACCATGTTTACCTTTTTACATTACAATTCATAGATTCTTTTTCACTTTATGTTATGCCTCTTAAGAACATTAACTCCGTTCTCATGTATACAGTTTCTTTTTGCTGCAAGTAATAATGGTCTGTGTATTCTCTTCTTCAATTTCTTTTTATGCAGAGAGTTAACGATTTCTTATTTTCTGGGCTTCCCTGTATCTCTTGTCTGTTACTTCGGTTCTTTTCTTTACTAAGTTCCCAATGTTGTTTCTTTCTTCTGGATTTCATATTTCATATGTAGGTCTACCATCCCTTTTTTTTTTTTTTTTTTTTTTTTTTAATTTTACATCCTCCAACGTTAAGTCATATCGGATGGTGAATGAAATGGGTGAAATGATAAATATTAAAAGCAGAAGCATTATTAACAGTGAAGTATTCTTCATATTTAAGTTTGAATTTATGAGTCACTATGTTTACACTCAGTCTTCACTTGTTGTATAATTGAAACGTTTTCAAGATCATTCGATCTCATCATCAGCTGTTTGGTGACTAAATGAACCTCCCTCTTCTTCCACTACTACGGAGCTCCGATCACTCTGCCATCTGGTGTTAGGGGCACTAAGTTTTAATACTTCATAACCTGTGAAAAAAAGCTACATAGGAAAAACTAAGAGAAACTTGTTAACCAGGCAAAAAGAACACCAGAGGAACATTAAGTTGAAACAAACAGAAAAATCTGCAGTTTCACACCATTTTTGGACAGAAAACCACAACATTGGCCACAACATTAAAATGTTAAAATCTTTAACAGTTGGATATTTGGGAAAAATATTCATAAACAAAAACCGTGATAAAGTTATAAATTTTGAAATCCCGGCATTAAATGAAGTATTAAAACTTAGTCCCCCTAACACCAGATGGCAGAGTGATCGGAGCTCCGTAGTAGTGGAAGAAGAGGGAGGTTCATTTAGTCACCAAACAGCTGATGATGAGATCGAATGATCTTGAAAACGTTTCAATTATACAACAAGTAAGTGAAGACTGAGTGTAAACATAGTGACTCATAAATTCAAACTTAAATAGGGTGAAATGATGCCCAAATGTGTCCGGGGTCCATGGAGCTTAGAGCTACCCGACATTCGTCTGTAAGGATAAGGGAAAACCCCGAAAAAAACCTTATCCAGGTAACTCACCCTGACTGAGATTCGAACTCGGGACCTTTTGAACGTGAGGCAGGCATGCTACCATCTACGCTACCGAGGTGGGCCTACCATCCCTGTTTCCTTCACACTAGCTATATCTTGTAAAGTTCTTTTGTTGATTCATAGGTATTTTTAATATTTCTCGCTCTTGTTTTATTAAACTCTGAAGAAGAATTTTATGATTCTTTCCATAATTATTCCTTTATTTGTTCTATCTAGTTCAGTTAAAGCTGCCTCCTTTGGTATTTACCTTTATAACCCTAACAATTCTTTACAAAAAATTCTGTATATCCTTGGAAGACTTACATAAGTCTTGTATAAACACAGTTTTTGTGTGTTAGAACAATCAGTTATCATTGATTGCCTTATATAAGCAATGTGAGTTTAACAGAAATTTGATTAATGAGGTTTTATGGGTTAATGAACTGTTTATTTACTTAGGGCTGCAAAAACAGTGTGGGGAGAAAACTCTATAACAGAGCATTACAATGTTGATTCTTCCAAAGAGATGAATGAATTGGCTAGCCTGCTTCTGAGAGATGGAAATGAAAATATAGAAATGCCTCTAACTGGAGTATACTACAGGCAGTTTCTACCAGCCAGGCATGATGTAAGAACTAGCTGCAGGTGTTGTTTATTTTGAGCATTACATTCTTTTTGAGCATTACATTCTTTTTGAGCATTACATTCTTTTTAGTTATATTATGTTGTCTAATTATGAAATATTTCAAAGCTAAATGCTGCTTTGTATTCCAGGATGAATACTAACAAATCTGTACTCCTTTTACAGAGAAAATATGACATTGTTGTGAGTGCATACTCATTGCTGGAGTTACCTTCTGCACAGAAACGATTGGAGACTATTCTAAACTTATGGAACAAAACCAAACATTATTTGGTATTAGTTGAACAAGGGTCAATTTATGGGTTCCATGTAAGTATATTGACATTTGATGAGAAATATGGAATGAATGAACATTCATTTCTTAATAAAAAGTTACATTATTGGATTACATGTGTAAAATATTTTGTTATAATTGTAACATTTGAATATTATTCAATTCCAATTATCTTTACAGTTTCACATGTGTTTAACTTTATGAATTATACCACCTCTGTTCCCGCATTATGCAAGGTGTAGGGGTGCAGACTTGTGTCAACTTCCTGACGTCAAGTAGAAACATATGTTCCTCTACCATTTTCCTTTTAAGTGCATGGTTGCAGAAATAAAAAATAGAATTGATCAAAGTTTTGATCGCAAATATGTCATCATACATTTATAATTTACTTTTGCAATTAGGATAACAGAAATAGAGCTAGAAAATATGAGTTATTTGCTTATTTACCACATTTTGCTAAAATAATTTGTTTAGCCACAAATTGATATGAAAGGACTGGATTCTTGCATGTCTTATTGCAATTACGTGGCAGGCTTATGCTTGGCAACCCTGAAGCACAGACATGTGTGTAGAATGCATGTAGAACGAAACCTTAGGAATGTAAACAGTAAACTACCTGCTGCGACACTTGACACAACAGCGAGTTCTGTCAGTGTTTCAGATGATCTAATGCATTCAGAACTATGTGTGACAGTCTTTACAAATCAGGAGCATGGTTCTTGCTTATGGCAAAGCCGACTGCAACAGTCATGAAGCACAATACTTGGGATAGTTCCTAATAGCAGAATTCCAAACCCAAGAGTCAAGAGATTTTGAGTATGTACTGTAAATAGACATCATGTATCGAGATTTAACTGTATTGGAACACCACAGTGAAGCGAAAAATTATTAATTTTTAGATGAGTCGTATTTATTACACATCTGCTTCACTTTCGTACCTATTTTGAGGACATGTTTCGCAAATCATCGTTTGCATCTACGGCTCTTATGCGACTAAAGCTTGGCAGCAGCAACCCCAACAGATGGCAGCAGCAACCCCAGAATTACCCACACCTCTGGATCAAGCTTTAGTCGCATAAGAGCCGTAGATGCAAACGATGATTTGCGAAACATGTCCTCAAAATAGGTACGAAAGTGAAGCAGATGTGTAGTAAATACGACTCATCTAAAAATTAATAAGACATCATGTTAATTGTAAAAACTATTTGCAGTCGGTTTATTGACCCTCATCACTTAGGTAAGTGACGAGTGTCAATAAACCGACTACAAATAGTTTTTACGATTAATTTTGATGTTACTGTTACTAAATTCCTCTAATCACACATAGATATCTTCCAATGTGTAAGGACGATGATATAATGAAGCACAACATTAATATAATTTTGATTCAAACTAATACTCGCTCCACTTATTGCTAGCATTTACCTAGAATGCATTTCGTTAGGATCTTCCTAACATCATCAGTTGTTGTCAAATAATGGACATTGGTTTGGTGAACTCATTGGAGGCGATAGGTGTGTCTCTGTTGGTATCTTGATGAACTTGAAGTTTGGGTTTTTTCAAAGGTAGTGTGAAAATTAAACAATCTTCTTTCATATTTCTTTATGAAGATTTTTTCCCACATGGTTAATGCAGCTGGACCTTGGACACTTTTTAATAAGTGGATTTCTCATTCTATATCATGATTCTCCTTCCAAAATGGTACGCTACCGCTGATTTATCTATTTCTTTGTTCCTGATGTTCCTAAAATGCTCTTTAAGCCTAATGTTCAAGTTCCTTTTTGTTTTTCCAATGTAAAAGTTACCTTTGCAGTTTATCTGGTACACACCTGATTTTTTGTCTCTAGGTATCTCCTTTGTATTATGTGATTTCAAAAGGTGTTGTACACTAAATTTGTTCTGTAGTGCCAAAGTAATATTGTACTCTTTGAAGACTTTTTGGAAAAGGTGTGTAGCTCTGGGATGATATGTAAATTTTCTGTATGAAGCTTCATTGCTGATTGGGGAAAGAGTAGTTACTTGCTTGCATCTTTGTTGTCTTTTGAATTTATCAATTTTCTTTTTGACCAATTCAGCACTGAATCCATTGTATTCTGCAATGTGAATGATATTATTGTACTCTTTGATATATTCCATCTTGTTTAAAGGTACATTAACCAGCCTGTAAGTTAAACCGTTGATAACAGCATGCTTGTGTTGTCTTGCGTTATATCCTTCCTATGTATGTTTCCTTGCTATGTATGCCAAATTCAAGTTTCTAATGTTTTCTGGTAAGTTTCAAATCTAAGAAAGGGATTTCATTGTTTGTCTCTTTTTCTATTGAAAAGCCTATTGCCTCCAATGAGTTCACCAAACTAACGTTCATTAGTCGACAACAGCTGGTGATGTTAGGAAGACCTAACGAAACACGTTCTAGGTAAATACTAGCAAGAAGTGGA
Source organism: Mantis religiosa (assembly GCA_030765055.1). Lineage (NCBI taxonomy): Eukaryota > Metazoa > Arthropoda > Insecta > Mantodea > Mantidae > Mantis > Mantis religiosa. The sequence goes on from CM060959.1 coordinate 34,786,764, forward strand.
GCAATGAGTATTAGTTTGATTCAAAATTACACATAGACGTGTTGATAATCGTAGCTTTACAGGTAATCGCCGTGTCAAGCCATGTTTAAAATGTTAAAAATGGGAAGCTATGATTAACAATGCTCACCATGAAAGTTTTGAGTCTTATATCATGTTGTAGTTATTGACAATTAACAAATTTCCTGTTTAGCAAATATGTGACTTTCATTTAATTTTACATGATACATCTGAATGAGGTATTTTCCGTAATTACTAGTTGAATTTATTATCCTTGATCACCCTTTGCATAACTTTTACGCAACTTTTAGTTTAGATCTCGTGAAAATGATTGAGTGGTTTAAAACAAAAGCACCCCACCCCTTGCTACTGGCAGTAGTTGATAAACACACAGACCTGTGGTAAACCAGCTTTCAAGTGCTGGTCTAATTTAGACTTTCACCCACTGAAGGTGTGAAGGCATGACTGACCACAAACCAAAACCAAAATATTTAATTCCGGAGTCTTACTTTGTTGCCAGACTGTGCAGATAATGTATTCAGTAATGTTCAGTTATCTCCTTTATTTTTTAAGATAGAGGAAATTGTTATGGAACTTTATTACTTGTTATATTTTGATCTACCAACTTGCAAAATCTGCACACTCATACCCTAACACCTTACATATAACACCAGGTTGTATGTGTAATGGGATTATACCTTATAACTTATGTCCAAAAAGTTAAAAAGTTGCGCAGTGTTATCAATAGTTCTTAAATGGAAATTAATTGTTCTTTCACACCAGCCCTATGTGGGATGAAGTATGGAAAGGTGGAGTCAGACTGAAAAATTCAATGCCAAGCTGGGATTTGAACCATGGATCTTCTGATATCCATCCAACTGCTCTTAACCATTGAGCTACTGTGGCCAACGTGCCAGCCAGCATGACATTAAATTCTCCAACTGACTTATGTTTTCCCGGTAAACCACTAGGAGTTCTCATAAACACATGAGAGATAACTACCTTAATGGTGACTTACTATGCTCTAAGTACTTTAAGGCCCGGGCTTTATAGTTCGGACCACTATTAAGTCATTAGGGATGTGACAATTTTTGCTGAAACAGCTCATACCATAAGTAATTTTTATTACCATCTTTTTTTTATTTTCATGGCAATTTTGAGCAAAGAAGTACTTTTGTATGCTATAATGAATTAAACATAATTCACTATAGCATTTGTAGATACAGATGTTTTGAAGCACATCATAAAAACAATTTATAAAGATGAGTTGCCCGCCTTGGTAGTGTAGATGGTAGCATGTCTGCCTCACGTTCAAGAGGTCCCAAGTTCAAATCTCGGTCAGAGTGAGTTATCTGGATAAGGTTTTACCTGGGGTTTTCCCTTATCCTAAAAGACGAATGTCGGTAACTCTAAGCTCCATGGACCCTGAGCCCATCATTTCACCCATTCCATTCATCATCCAGTATGACTTAAAAAGTTAAAGGACGTAAATAGAAAGAAAAGAAAAAAAAAAAGATGGGTTGGAATTTGAAATACTAAACATTATTAAGTAAAGGATTTGAACCAGTGATTGATCTACTAGGTAGTTAAAATATGAATCTGGGAACTTTCAGTATTTACGCTATTGTAAGATTGTAAGTTCCCTTAAAACTTCACTTATCTTATAAGAAATGATGATACTTTTCCTATAAATTGTCTGGGATCGCGATTTCATGGAAATTCTTCCACATCCTCAGCTGGAAACAACGAAGTTGTCATCGTCATGAAGTTTTAAGTTACAAATTGTTATATTTGTATATATTTGTTTGCTTCACTGTTAATAACTTCATATTTTACGTATTGTAAGTTCCCATTGGGATATGTAACATCAAAATTAATTTGAGATCTCCTTGTGGTTTACTAGGGAAATGTGAGTCCTTAGGAAATTATTCTACTTTTCCATTGTCGTTAGTGTCAAAAGTATTGGTACCATGGCACAGTGGATTGGAGCTTGGTTGTTTGGTTCCTGGTCACAGAAAGCTATTGTCTCCTCATACTGATTTGTAAACCTGAAGTCTTCATGAGCCTCATGCTTAGCCACCACCACCATTGTTACTTTATTTGACAGCTTTGTTGATTTGCTCAATATTCATGGCCTCCAAAGCAACAAAGCTCAATTTCTATTTACCATGACAAAATTGCTCTCAAGAATCTAAAGGAAATCCACCAAAGGACCAATAGCTGTTAGCATCAGCAACACTTGAAACTGTGTCACTTTTATTCTGACTCCCACTCCATCAGAAAAGACTTTGAGCTACCTTACAGTTTGATCAATACCATTTGTAATATAATGTAACAGAAAGGAGTGCCATGGTACAGAACATTAATTTTTTTTTCAGAATACTGAAAATGGATCTTTATTTTAGTTATATACATATTTCATTTCATTTTTATTGTGATTAAGTAGTATATGGTGCAAATTTAAAAAGAAGCTGAAATTCAACCAATAATCTAATCACTCATTTGTTTTTTGTTCTTTCATTTTCAGACTACAAATGAAGGAAGAGATCTCATTCTCTATCTGACACAGAAAACAAACTCATCAAAATCTCAAGACAAAGTGCATGTTTTTTCTCCTGTAAGTCAAAGAAACAAGTAAAAAAGTACTGTGTTGGTAGCGGTAGATAGTTTTCTAAAAGTCATACTAACATCTGAGAAATATTTTGATTATTTTTTCTATCAGAGATGAAGATGAATTTTGATTTCTTAGATGTAACAGATCTTGTAATTATACAAATAAAAATATTTGTTAATATCCACTTATCTTAAGAGGTTGATGTTAATACTTCTTTCTTCTTTTTGAAGTGCAATCAGATCTTGTAATCATAAATATAAAGAGGGCCTATGAGAAATTTGAAGTAGTTTCTTCCAGGCTTGTAGGCTGTGTTCTAGAAATAGGAATTGCTCCTAATATTTCACTCAAATCTGTGTTGAGCATCATCAAAGGACCTGACAAAGACTGAAAGGCAGTCAGTCCACCTCCCCTATGTATATGTATATTTCAAGGTATATCAACCTCTTGTCACTGATTAGCTGATGGATATCCAATCCCAATCTTGCAGCTGTGCACTTAGTTAACAAGCCATTAGACTCTGTGATCCGCACCTATTGGAGCAGGAAATGCAGAATCTTAAGGCCCTGTGTGCAAATGGGTATAGCAAGGAACGAAATCAACATGCAAGGAGGCAAAGAGAACAAAAGGATGCTGCCCCTTCTAGGGGTATTGCTTTCCTACCTTACACAAAATCCCAGATCACATAGGGAGGCTCTTGTCCAAATACATCAAAACAGTCTCAATTCCACCTAAAGAATAAAAGAGTATTTAAGATTTGCGAAGGATGAACGGCCATTCCGCAGTTCAGCAGGTGTTTACATGTTAAAGCCTACATAGGCACAACCAAGCTTAGTATAAAAACAAGCTTAAAAGAAAACATGAATGCCACTGCAGTTTTTTTTGTTTGTTTGTTTGTTTGTAATTTACATCCTCCAACATTTAGTCATATCGGACGATTAATGAAATGGGTGAAATGATGCTCAATTTATCCGGGGTCCATGGAGCATAGAGTTACCTGACATTCATCTTTCAGGATAAGGGAAAACCCCGGAAAAACCCTTATCCAGATAACTCACCCTGACCGAGATTCGAACTCGGAACCTCTTGAACGTGAGGCAGACATGCTACCATCTACGCTACCGAGGCGGGCACACTGCAGGTTGGGGCACATGGAAAAGTCAGCAGAAGGGCATGCAGAACATGCTCTTCAGAGGGTCATAATGTTTACTTTAGAGACACTGAGCTTACTAGTTCTTCAGAGAGATTTCATGTAGATTGCATTGTGAGATAATAGAAACATATAAGCATAACACAAATTTCAACCATAAAGAAGAGATGAGGAGACTACACAAGACATGTATATCTGAACTACAGCACCTAAAGTGCCAAACAACCTGCACCAATGAGCAGTGAAGGAATGGACGGCACAGCTGTGAGCATTGGATATGGGAGGCCGACAAACTGCCTTTCAGTCTTCGTAGGTCCTCTGATGATGTTCAACAGAGATTTGAGTAAAATATTAGGTGCAATTTCTATTTTTTGATCACGGAAAAAATGTGACATATGATCACCTGTTCCTGGAGAGAATAGAAAAGTTGAAAATAATTATTTTCAAACCATATGATGAATTTCACTTAACATTAAACAATGCTAATGTTAATATATAATTTACCAGAAATATCACTAACAGAAAAATCAGATTAATAGAGCTGACATGAAAAATTCAATGCCACAGCCGGGATTTGAACCACGGATCTACTGATTTCCGTCCAGTCGCTCTTACCAATTGAGCTACCATGGCCAATTTGCCATCATGACATTAAATTTTTCAATTGACTCATATATTTTCCTGCTAAACCACTAGGGGCTCTCACATTCGAGATACACCGTTTGTGGCGACTTACTATTGTAAGTACTTGAGTCAGTGGCATTGAATTTTTCATGTCAGCTTTATTAGCTTAAACATAAAAATTAGACCTTTAATATAAAACCTTTTTTTAAATTATTTACTTGAGATTGCTACATATTCTATTGAATATAAAACAATAGATAGCAAAAGCATACTATGTTTGTAACTTTGTTATGCATTCTCATAATCACTATCTGTATTTTCTTAAAGAAATTAAATTGCATCCAGATAACTCATCTTAACCAAAATTTGACTTTGGGATTTGTTGAGCGTGAGGCAAAGAATTTACTGTTCGAACAAGGAAGTAAGCCGAAACATTTATTTTGTAATGCCAAGATACAATTTATGTTCTCATTAGTTGCTGTACCATACTGCAGATAATGGTAATTATGATATATTCAATTAACAGGTTGCTAAATACTATAAAAGTTTTAGACTTATTGACTTAATTGCAGCTGTGGTTAATGTGCTTATTCCAATATAAACCTTTCTCAGTTCAGATCCCGGAGAGTGAGCATGAATCACCAGATGCCAAAAGGGTCATTTAGCTTATATGCAAGATTTTATACTTAGGTTTTATTGTAAAATGCCTCTAGTAAGCAGTGAGCAAGATATATAACACTCTTCAGCTCTATGGAAATGATAACTCTTATTAGTATTGAATCTGGTGCAATATGAAACGTCAGGAGTTCAAGGTTGCTATGTTACTGCAGTTACTATGTTAATGCCTGATCTATATATTCTTTTTTTTCAGTGTCCCCATGAAAAGGAGTGTCCTAGATTTATAGCATATCACAAGCCATGTAGCTTTGGTGTGAAATATGTACCGTTACCCTTCTTTACTAAACCTGATGCTCGGTCTGAATTATTTTCATATGTTGTACTTCAAAAGGGTAAGTATTGTCATTTGCTTTGTTGCTATTTTATGTAGAAATATTTATTTATCTACTGGTTTTGTAACCAAAAATACTAAAATTACTCTAAGATAGGTATCAGTAAAAGTCCTTAAAATACTAAAAATGCTTAACACCTGGTACTGTTCTCATCACTAGCCCTATAAAAACCAACATAAACCCTTAAACTTTGTTAAAAACACTGAAGAGTAGTTCTTTAAAGGAGTTTTCATGAATATATAAATATATTACGTAGAAAATGAAGCTAGCTACAGTGAAGCAATAAATATTACACAAATAAAAATGTTTTCCACTTAGGCTTCACTATTCTTAACAAATTGATGTTGTTAAAAATATAAATATATTCTTGTCCTTATAATTAGTCTGTGTACCATCATTCTTATGGCAAACAGTAATATGCTGCCAGGTAGGTGGGAAATTTTACAAAGCATTGCTGATGTAGCTTGATTGAAAGCTTGTCTTACAGCACCTTTCAGTTTGTCAGTGGTAAACAATTTTGTGAAAACACTACTCTATATGAACTGCCATAACACATTACGTATATAGGTAATGAGGTCTGGGCTTCATGGTGGTTAAGAAAGTGGTGCCGGCAGAAGAACCAAGACCATCCATTGCTTAAGAAGAGCTCACTAAGATACTTATGTACTGCGATGGCATAAAGAGCAGTATGCCATCATAACAAAACCAACATATCTCTTTAATTCCATGCTCTACCAGAGAGGAACAAAGCAGTTCTGCAACATTGCAGGTGCCAATGTGATTCACAGCACCATTGAAAAAGAACAGTCCAAACAAACAACTGCTTAAATTTTTGCTTAAATATTAAAAGCAGAAGCATTAAGAGTGAAGTGTAGATTCTGGAATATAAAGGAAGCCCACACACATAGATAATTACATAAAGAAAAATGAATACAACCCAGTTTCATATCAACTAGCTGCCTTATAAGTCTAATTCACCGGCTATACAACATCCCACTGAGTAAGGAGGAGTTTTTGAAAGAACAACACACAAAAGAGATAGCAGTATTAAATGGATTCAACCCAGCCATCATAAGGAACATAATGAAAAGAAAGGAAAAACCGAAGATAATATCAAAAAATACCACTCTCACACCACTTAAAAACACAAACTGCAATATAGAAAATTCAACTACCATCCATGGACTTTTAGAACATTTGAATGAATCTTCAAAAGACTAAACTTAAAACTAGCACTCCAAAACAAATTCAGTCTGAAGAACCTGCTAAATAAACCACTAAAAAATTCAATCCCCAACACTTCTTTGAAATCGGGAATTTATCAGATAAACTGTGAAATCTGTGATAAAAGCTACATGGGAAAAACTAAGAGAAACTTGTTAACTAGGCAAAAAGAACACCAGAGGAACATAAAGTTGAAACAAACAGAAAAATCTGCAGTGTCACACCAGTTTTGGACAGAAAACCACAACATTGGCCATAACATAAAACTGTTAAAATCTTTAAGTACACCCATAAAATTGGATATTTGGGAAAAAATATTCATAACCAAAAACCGTGATAAAGTTATAAATTTTGAAATCCCGGCATTAAATGAAGTATTAAAACTTAGTGCCCCCAACACCAGATGGCAGAGGGATCAGAGCACCATAGTAGTGGAGGAAGAAGAATGTTCATTTAGTCACCAAACAGCTGAGGATGAGATCGAATGATCTTGAAAACGTTTCAATTATACAACAACATAGTAAGTGAAGTTTGAGTGTAAACATAGTGACTCATAAATCAAACTCAAAAACAACTACTTGTCAGTCCATGATTGTTCATATCACATGCAGTGAATTTTTTCAGCTCTTCATATAAATGTGGATTTACTTATCAAAAGAGCATATTTGCGGAAAGAATTGCTTTGCCTAGTTTTAGTATTGTGTCAAACATCTGCTTCCATTCAACAATCCATGTTAGCATCCAATAATTCTTGGAGTGTATGCTGAAATCTTACTTGATGTGCATCTGCATTATCCACCAGGTATATTTACTGCTGCAAATCTTTTATGCTTTGACTTCTGTGGCAATCCCTCCACAAACCCTTCGACGAGCCAACATGTTTATTTTATTGTGGAAGGCCTCACTTCTTTTCTTATCCTTCATACATCCTGTAGCAAAGAATTTATATTCCCATTGTGAAAGTGTTTATTTTGGAAGAGAATCTCGGTGAAACAGGCCTGAAAATCAACACAAACTTCTGCAATGTCTTCTCAGTTTGATTTCATACACCCAAAAACTTGCAATAACAATGATACTGTAATTGGATACTCTGTTGTTTCACTCATACTAAAACATGTAACAAAAAGCAACTTACAATAATATTTATAAAGGGTTAATGGGACTTTGTGGCCCTCCTATAAAATATTTGCATTATTGTTTCAGAAGGATTACAGGGTTTTCAAATACTTTTGAAATACTGATGAACAGGTGCATATGCAGAGAGTACATTTAGTGGTTAGGGGTAGTTGAAACAGGAATAAGTGAAATATGTCATACTATCATTCTATGATCACAGAGAGGAATACCAATAAAATGGATATCTTGACTAAATAATTTGATGGGCAGCATGACCAGTAAACAACTTTTGAAGTATGTAAAATATGAAGCTATTAATAGTGAAGCAAACAAATATATACAAATTATTATATTTGTGTAAACTTTTGAAGTATTTATAAAACCAAAAGGCAAACACGAATATACGACAACTTAACTCCCCAGTACCCAGTCAGGTGCGCGTTCTTCTAGGCTACAGGTAGACCAATCTCAATTCCAAACTACCTGTACATGGAAAATGTTATTTTGGATTTTCTCTTTAGTGGTTCAGATTTTGATCAAGATACCAAGGACTTAAGACATTTTCATGACATAAAATGTCATAGAGTCAACTTGAAAAATTCAATGCCATGGCCTATATAAGGCTAGTGTGAAGAAATGATTAATTTCCATCCATTAACTAAAATAAAATGTCATCTTTAAGTTTTAGAAAGCAGCCTGCAAAGTTTTCTTTATTCAAAATTTGTACACCTTTTATAAGTGGTCAAATTAAATAGAAGCAGCCTGCTATACAAAAAATGTAGAGCTCATTAAAACACACAATGTCAATTTTTTTGTAGCATTAATTATTTCTAAGATAATACGTAAAAATTAAGGCTACTGACAATAAAGAAATACTAATTATTATTTTTTACTGTAATATTTCTAAGATATTTGTTACTGTTTGATTTTTCAAATACTTGATACTGTTTTGAAGTATAAAGACTTAAAAGATTTGATTAACATTTCAGTGTTCTATATCACTTTTTTAGCAACATTGAAATTAAAATGAAACCTGTTTTGCAAACAATTCTACTGATAGGAAGTTGAAATAAGAATAAGCTTTTGTAAGAATGTTTGCAGAAGAGAGAGCAGATAAGCTTGTGTGAAAGTAATGTATTCAAACGTTTTGTTTTATATATGCTGATTTATTTTAGCTTTGTTTACTAGATGAGAAAAGAAAAAAAAATGACAGTGAATCAACATGAAAAATTCAATGCCATGGCCGGGATTTGAACCACGGATCTTCTGGAGAATTTAATGTCATGACGGCAAGTTGGCCATGGTAGTTCAATGGTTAAGAGCGACCGGACCTAAACCAGGAGATCCGTGGTTCAAATCCCAGCCGTGGCATTGAATTTTTCATGTTGACTTTATCAAAAACCTTAGCCTATATATGATTAGTGTGAAGAAATGATTAATTTCCATCAATTATATAGAATAAAAAGAAGTATTTCAGAAAGTGGAGTGCCATTGTTACTAAAATTAGGCAAGTGAGTCAACCTTGTATATACTTTTCTCCACTTACAAGTTTTTTATGAAGACTAGTTTCTGGGGACTTCTCCCCTATTGTCAGCTCTGTGGTTGACTGATGATGCATCCGGTGTCTGCATCTGGCTTGGTGTTGTGCTGCCATCTAACGTCCTGGTAAGTTTGATGACGTCATCTACCGCGGGAATTTCAAAATTCATCAAGAGGTCCTGTTTTTTCGTAATAAATATGTTTTCCCAAATCTGTAGTTCCAGAGGTTTCTTTGCCTGTTTGATCAGTTCTATTTCTTGTTTTATGTTGTGATTCTCAGACCAAAAGTGATGTGCTACGGCCGACTTGTCCATTTGTTTGAATTTAATATTTCTGAAGTGTTCTTTCATTCTTGTTCCTAGATTCCTTTTGGTCTTACCAATGTATATCTTGTCACAATCCTGGCAACTCATTTGGTAAATGCCTGATAATTGAGTTTTCGGTGTGCTAAAAAAAAAAAAAAAAAAAAAAAACTAGAAAACCCAAACACCAGATATGGAAAATTTACATTTCATCCAAAATACTTCAAAAAATTTGAAAAGATATTTAAGAGCTTCAACATAAAATTAGCCCCTCAAAACAAACACAACATCCGCAACTTACTAAACCACCCTCTAAAAAATAGCACACCGAAAACTCAATTATCAGGCATTTACCAAATGAGTTGCCAGGATTGTGACAAGATATACATTGGTAAGACCAAAAGGAATCTAGGAACAAGAATGAAAGAACACTTCAGAAATATTAAATTCAAACAAATGGACAAGTCGGCCGTAGCACATCACTTTTGGTCTGAGAATCACAACATAAAACAAGAAATAGAACTGATCAAACAGGCAAAGAAACCTCTGGAACTACAGATTTGGGAAAACATATTTATTACGAAAAAACAGGACCTCTTGATGAATTTTGAAATTCCCGCGGTAGATGACTTCATCAAACTTACCAGGACGTTAGATGGCAGCACAACACCAAGCCAGATGCAGACACCGGATGCATCAGTCAACCACAGAGCTGACAATAGGGAAGTTCCCAGAAACTAGTCTTCATAAAAAACTTGTAAGTGGAGAAAAGTATATACAAGGTTGACTCACTTGCCTAATTTTAGTTCCATCAATTAACTAAAATAATGAGGTAAATGATGAAGCCTGGGACTGAAGTACTTACGATATTAAGTCGCCACAAACTGTGTATTCCCTAGTGGTTTGCCGGGGAAATATACGAGTCAAATGGAGAATTTAATGTCATAACGGCAAGTTGGCCATGGTAGCTCAATGGGTAAGAGTGATGATGGAAATCAGGAGATCTGTGGTTCAAATCCCAGCCGTGGCATTGAATTTTTTATGTTGACTTTATCAAAAACCTTAGCCTGTATACGGCTAGTGTGAAGAAATGATTAATTTTCATCAATTAACTAAGACATAGTGAAGTTTGAAAACACAAAAACAATATGTGGTTAGAGGTGGAGAGTGCCATGGCCATGTAATGTGGTTGAAATAGCACCATTGAATTAGTTCAGTAGAAAATATCTAAACAGTTTCATGATGTTTTGAGGTTAGCAACAAAAGCATAGGAAGTTGAAATCACAGTTTGCTTTAGTCCTTTAATTCTTACTTTTTTATTATAGGAGAGCGACCAGCAGATGATCCTCAGTGGCCCAGGATTGTGAGACCTGTCTTAGTAAGAAAAAAGCACTCTGTCTGTAGAATGTGCATGAATACGGGGCAGCTTCAAGAAATTATTTTCACTGCATTTAGACATGGAAAGTAAGTAATGATTTTTATATCATATTATTTTTCTGAGGGTATTTTAATTTAATAATGCACATTAAATTTTATATTAAATAAATGTCTCCAAATATGTACATATGTTATTGATTTCAGAGTTCCATACCAGGTTGCAAGATCCAGCAAATGGGGTGATCTGCTGCCAATGGCAATAACAGAACAGGATGGTGAAAAGAAAATGTGAAATAGTGTAATTTGAGAGAATAAAGCTTTTATACAAACTTTATTTTGTTTTTAGTAAATGTATCTCCTATTTATTCTGATCAGCCTTATGCCACGCCGTGGCTCAGTGGTTAGACCGCTTGGCTCTCACCAAGGCGGCCCAGGTTCGATCCCAGGCGACCGCAAAGTGAGATTTGTGGTGGACAACACGGCGTTGGGGCGGGTTTTCTCCGGGACCTCCGGTTTCCCCCGCCATCTCATTCCACCAGTGCTCCATCTTCACCTCATGCATCATCAGTGTCACCGCCTGCGGTGCCGTATGTAGTAAAAGCGGGTGTTAACACTACACATTTCATTTCACTGATCAGCCTTGAACCATCAGCATAATCTACAGTAAATTGCATATACCAGGGCAGTTCAGTAAGTATCTGTGTTAGGAATGAAGACACCAGTTTTTTTCAAACACAGATTATTTTTTTTAAACCACTTCTCGAACTGTAAAAACACTTAAGCTCCACTTACTTTTGAAACTAGGACATGTTTCAAGGACTCCGCGTCCCCATCGTCAGCTGATGTCCAACTGGTTCTTCAGGTGACCGCCTCCCTCTCCTGGTGCTGTTCAATGAGTTGAATGACGTCAATCTACTATTGGAATTTCAAAGTTCATGGCTCTCTTTTTGTTCTTCAAAATGTGTATATTTTCCCAAACTGTTAATTCCCAATACTTTTTTGCTGGTACCAAAAGTTTTATGTCTTTGGAAATATTATGATTTTTTGACCAGAAATGATGAGCTGTGGCTGATTTATCTGTTTGTATTTAATACATCGCATGTATTCTTTCATCCTTGTTTCTAGGTTTCTTTTTGTTTTTATGATATAAATTTCGTGGCAATCCTCACATCTTATGCTATAAATTCCGGATAGTTTGTTGGTTGGACTTGTGTTTTTGAGCGGATGATTTAGTATGTTTTTCATGTTGTATTTATGTGGTACTAGTTGTATCTGAAATTGACGGAAAATGTTTTTAAATTTATTAATGCCTTAGGGTGATATGTGAATTTGCAATATACTTTCTTTGGATCGTCAGATTTTAAAGTGCTAAAGTCCATCTTTTATGCTTGTTTATCATTTTTTTTAAATAAATTTTTGATCAAAGCCATTTACAATTGCACTGTTTATAAATACTTCTATTTATAGTTTTATTACACATTTATTTTTCAACTTTTGGGGATATACACTTCTCCCAACCTCCTGCTATTTTTTAATCCCTCCACAAAATAAGAATGGTCAAGCTCTGCAAAATATGCCTGTCTCCATGATGATCTCATTTGATCCAAGTTTTGTTCATGCAAATTATTTCTTCATGTTTGGGAACAAGAGAACATAACACAGTTCATGCTGTGCTGTGTGTTCATGCTGTTTTGTCAGTGGCAGCTCCGGATGAATCTGCTAGGACATTATTGTGGTGAAACAGGACTTTCTTCTTTACCATATGGGGCCATGTTCAACTTCTTGTCAAATTGGGCCACTAACTCACTGTAGTATGCTTCAGTAATCATTTTGCCTTTTACCAAGAAGTCAATGAATATAACACCCTTCACATCCCAAAAAATTATTACCATCACTTTTCCGGCCAATAGGACCGTCTTTGCCTTCTTTGGAGCAGATTCTCCATAAGCAACCCATTGTTTTGATTGTTGCTTGGTTTCCAAGGTGTAATGATGAATTCAGGTCTTTCAACAGTGACAACTCAATGCAAAAGGTCCTTTGGATTTCGCTTAAATAGCTTCGAAGTTGAAAGCCGCATCCACTTGTCTGCCATGAGGAAACGCAGCACCCTTCGGTCTGACAGCTTTCTCATGCCTTACTAATAATCCTGTTGCTTAGGGTCATCTAAAGATGTTAAAGGAAGGCTCCCCATCATCTCCCTGTAGATATTGGGAGATATTTTTCAACATTCTGTTCATTTTCATTTATAAGAACAATAAATGACAATTGATTATTCTAACACACAAACTGTGTGTAGGTAATGTTTAAAAGAATCAGAATTGAAAAGTTCAATGTCATAGCCAGGATTTGAACCAAAAATCTTCCACTCTATCATTGAGCTACCAGGTTAACTTATTAGCACATTAAATTCCCCAACTGACTTGCATTTTCCTGGTAGACTAAATCTTAGATTTGAGATCACATACCCCAATGTTACTTAAAATCCTTAAATACCTATGACTAGGTTTTCACATTTTTATTAGTTTCCATTTATAAGGGCAATCAGTGAAAGCTAGAATCACAGTATAGAGCAGATCTGTGGTTCAAATCTTGGCTTTGGCATTGAATTTTTCAGTTCTGATTCTACCTTACAAAATTCTGTTCTTTGTTGAAAACAAATGAGATAAAATACTTCCATATAAAATAATATGAATTCAAACCTGAAATTCATATTGACTTTGTACACCCCTTGCAACAGTAAAAATGACGTACACAACAGCAGAGAGACCATCAATCTGTAGAATCGGTGCTGTGAATATGGCAATTTATTTTGCACAACAGGGCTTTTGTTTGAAAATAATTAGTTTTAACAAATGTCATATTTAGAATGGAAACTGGCCATGATTGTCTTGCAGAACACCTTTATAAAATACACTACATACATACACCCAAATGTACTATCTGTAAAGAGGATGTCATCATGAACGAACACCATTTGGACAAATGTAATGGTCTCAAAAGTGGGAACCTACAGGCCTTATATTGGGAAGCTAGGGGGAAAATGATGCAAATCAACTAATCCCCAGTGCCATTAGTCAACAACAACAACAACAAATGTCATATGTTCTTTAACACTAGAAGGACCGCACCCATCATTTTGATGGATGAGTTACTTTAAGAAGTATTATTTCTTGCTTATGTTTTTTTCTACAATTTGCATGTTCTACGACTTTTAATAAATACTTTGACAAACATATCCACAAAGAATTAAGCATTTTGGACTTTTCTAAAAACTGGTACAAACAACTCCTACTAGAAGGACCGCCATCCATCATTTTGATGGGTACGGAAGTGTGAACAATAGCCTTCAGAACTGTCCACATTTGTTGTTTTCCTTCCTGATTGGTTTATGGCACTCTGCAGACCCTTTGTCGATGAGTAAGAAAGCTTTATTGCCCAAGTGGCTCAATTCATGCTACCACTTATGTATTTACGAGGTGTTGGAGCAAAAAACTTTCTGCTGAAGTTAATGGTTGAATACAAAATTGAATTGAGAATATATTGACACATTGCTTCACTCGATACTTAAGTCGAGTATCAGCTGAGGATAGGAGCAAGAGCTCTTGAAACATGTCCTGTGAATAAACAGTGTGAGTGAAGCAATGTGTCAATATATTCTCGATTCAATTTTGTATTAATTTGTGCTTCACTGTCCCTACGCTTCTTTCAAGTTTATACTTTAATGGTTGAATACCTGGGGACCACCATTTTTCAGGAAGGCAATGAGCAGAAACAAATTTGCTGAAATTTTGTGGTTTATGCAATTTGATGACAAGGACACACGTTCTCAAAGACTAAGTACAGATCGCTTTGCAGCTGCTACTCCTGTCTGGAATCCTTTTATTGCCAATTCCTTGCAGTGTTACATTCCAAGTGAAAATATCACTGTGGATGAGCAATTGTTTCCTTGCAAGGCTAGGTGCTCTTTCCATTCAATATATGAGTAATAAACCGGACAAATTTGGAATAAAGTTTTGGCTTGTAGTTGATGCAAATTCAAAGTTTCTGGTGAATGGTTTTCCTCACCTGGGCAAAGATGATCAGCATCCACAGGTGTTCCTCTTGCAGAGCATGTTGTAATGCGTCTTATACAGACCTTTGGTTTTGCAGGAAGAAGTATTATATGTGACAATTTTTTCACAACCAAATGCCTTGCAGAAAGTTTGAAGCGTAAAAGTACAAGCACTGTGGGCACAGTACAGAAATGTAGAAGGGAAATCCTTCAATCAGCAAAATCTGCTGCAGCACCTTTGCACATAACTGTACTTTATGTCAGGTGACAACTGTGACATGCTATGAGGGAAAAAAGAACAAAAATGTGCTTTTGAGTTCAATGCATGAAACAGTTACTATAAATAAACAGCATCCTAAAAAGCCACCAGAATCAGTGGCGTACTACAATAACACCAAGTACAGCATTGACGTCGATCAAATGGCTCGACTGTACACAGTGAAATATGGATGCAAGAGGTAGCCTATGCATGTCTTTTTCCAATGTGTTGGCCTTGGCAGCTATTAATGCATGGGTACTCTATAAGAAAGTAACAGGTGATAAAGTAAGCAGAGGTCAGTTCATATACAACTTAGCGGCAAGTATTATGTAGAAAATGAAGCTAGCTACAGTGAAGCAATGAATATTATACAAATATAACAATTTGCAACAAAAGCCTCACTTAACTTAAGAAAAAGGTGTTAATTCTTCTAATTGATATTCTTCTTTCTAATTTATATCGATTTCACGTACTCTTATCCGCGTCTTCAGTGAAGGACTTCCTTGCAACTAGCCCCTCCAAAAATAAAAATGTACGGGATGGAGTGTTAAAAACCAACTACAATTAGTCACCCTTCCCCAATTAATTTGGATGTCACTGTTATTAAATTTCCCCAAGACATAACTATTTGATGTGTTTAAATAAATAACGAATCTTTTGACAAACACTCGTACACAATTATTGGGTCAATAATTTCCATTAAATTATATATTTTTTTCAATAGGAACACAGAGGATTATTGTTACTGTTCAGAAACTTGTCTCAAATATGGCAGGTTATCAAATTGCTTGATGACCACGAAAAAAGCCTAATTAAACTTGGGACCTTTTGAACGTAACCTCATATGTTATCTTGCTTGGTTAACATTAAATATAAATCATAAAAGAAGTAAGAATAAATTTCAATAGATTAAAGACACTTCCACAAGTTTTGTTATGGAAAACATAATCAAAAAGTTCATCTTTACTAATGACCAATAAACTGTCTACAAGTATTGGAGAACAGGAACATATGTAAAAACATTCTCAAAATAATATATCAAAATAAATTTATTTAGGCATTTATATCTTACACATACTTCAAACTGTCAACATAAAAAAGTCAATCAAGATGCAATTGAGATGAAGTTCTTTGCATTTTATACTCATATTGTTCAAATACCTATATCAGTTTACTATTGCTCTTTCCCTGCATTGCAGTCTAAAGAAACATGCATTCATTCATATATACAGTTACTCAGTACATGAAATATGATGATCCAATAAATAAGGCACAGATCTATATTATATAGTATCTTCTTTGACATCTGAAATGCAAAATATTACAACTTATTTCTTAAAAAAAAAAATCAAGAACTTTGTCAAAATCTTCGTAAAGTTTTGATATTCTGTTGTATTGGTATGGCTGTTCCACAGGGAAAATGTTGAGATGTTACATGGGAGTATTCACAGTAAACTAAAGTCTGTGAACAGGAGATATGGTAAGGTTTCAACCATACAGTTTCCATATTGTACTTGTATTGTGCATAGCTGCTATTGAGATTATATAAGGAAGCTATAATGTAAAACTGCTAAAGGTTTCATCACAAAACCAGAACAGCTACTTGTGTTATCTGTTCCCTGTAAGAATAAAGTAATTGTTAAATAAGTACGTAGTGAAAATGAACTGCATTGGCTGGTGGTTTTGATGCTTCCATATTCTTCCACAATATAGTTCTGCAGTTTATTAAGCTTCTTGCTTAACCGGCCCTCAATAAACAATTCAAGTTGTTATATAGAATTAACCTTATAAAATGATTACAATAAGAATAATGATTCACAAAAGTTCAAAACTGCACTGGTTGATGTAACAACAAAGATGGCAGTTAAACTTTGGTGTTGGCATTGTTATTTACGTGCACATGCACAGATGTTATGTTAACAAGTGACATATTAGAGGTGGAGCTTATTGCAGAATGCGGAGTAATACATTACTTTATTCTAAGTGAATAGATGGACGTATTTCTTTCTACATTCAGTGTATTCACCAACAGGAAATATTTAAGAGTCACAAATATAATAACATTACTTTCAAAAAGTATTTATTCAATTGTTGAATTTCAAAGGGATGAAAACATATCACTGCTCAGTTATAAATAAATTGCATCTTAATGCACAAAACCTAGATAGTGGTTTACAATTAATTTTGGTCTTCAGCATTCTAGAATGGGCTGATGTGTAAACATTGAGTGGATCCAAATATGTAGTACAAGACAAATGCTATTATGTAAAACATCAACACTTCACTGTTCTGATATGTTGAATTTAATGGTGTGATAGTTATGAGAATGAAAATTCTTAAGCACTCTCTTATCAGGAATGTTTTTGGGTATTGTGTTACAGCTTAATATTTCAATGATTAATGGCTAATGTTTACATATAGTTGCCCTGTTCGAACGGTTACCATGGATTTATCTTAGGTAATAGATACCTCTCAGATAACGTACTGATTACTCCACGTGGAGTTAACATATATCTGTCATTTGTGATTTCTACGAATTCCATTGGGTGAAGTGATGCATTCATTGGTGCTTAGCACACAAACGGGAGGTGCGTCAGTTCCCATTTCACTCTTAAAAGAATAATCAGTGCGTTATCTGAGAGGTTTCTCTTAACAAAGATGAATCCATGGTAACCGTTCCAGCAGGGCGACTATATTATCTTTCATAGCCGTTCTTTGGAGCAGAAATTTCCTCCCAAGAGAGATTTTCAGAGGCAGTGCTGATCTTTTCATTTAATAGTATTTTAGTAGCCTTAAGCACTAAACTACAAAGCTTTAAATCTGAAATGATTTTGTGAATGTACTCTTTTGAATTATCATTAGTTTAATGATGTTATAAACTTAAACCTGCATTATTCCACTTCAAACTTACAATTATGAACTTGTCATGATACTTGGCACCAATCAAGAAGATAAATCACAGTTGCTAACCACATAGTGGAGAGCTTTAAATGAATGGAAGGGGATTGATACATCATAGCGATCATCATGTCAACAGTTGATCCAAATACTTTACTACCAATATTGCAACATATAATATGTCTGTCAAGCAAACCAGCAGCAATATAAACTGCATTTCTTATCATCCGCTGTCACTGCCGTTTTGTAGCCCAAGCTTGAAATACTTGCATCAGTTACAAATTGCCTTAAAACTGACTAGTTTGGATCATTCTATTTATATAGTTATTGGTCTTGTAACGTGTAATTAAAATGGAAATAAACCACCACTACAATTCGTTACATTCCACAGAATTAAAAATATACGAACTACACTTAAAAATTTCGAAATGTATGAACCCGGCCATGTGGTCTAACTTAGAAAATAATATGCTGTCAATTCTTAATTTGAAAATGCGTAAGAAAACAGCCATTTTAAAACAAAAATTCATGAATCTTCAAAAGAAGCAAGAACCGTATCCACATAAAAAGCAAGATTTATTAATCTCATGTCAAAAACCTAACAATGTAACGAATCTATCCACATGCAACTTCACGGAGAAAGAAATAGATTTTCTAAACAAAGGCCTAAAAACATGTGTAGATTACACAAAAAACATTGAAAACTATATCGCAGACATTGAAATAGCGATATATAATTTGCCCGATAACAAAAAATCTACGATCAGAACACAGTGCTTAGAAACTCTAGATCATATTCAAAATGCAAATTCAAAAAGATATTCATATAAAAAGTTAATCAAAAATTTAAATGAAAAACTGGTAGTCTACACAAAAGCAGACAAGGGTAACAAAATAGTAATATTGGACGAAGAAGACTATCGCAAAAAAATGGACAACCTTTTAAACGGAAAAGAATTTGTTAAACTAGAAAACAATCCATTAAAGAAAGCATGCAAATCTGTGGAATTAGCAATTAAAAACAGTAAAATCATGACTAAAAGAGATAAATTGAACAATAAAATAGACAATCCAAAAACACCATACATATATGGTTTACCCAAAATACATAAACCTGAAATTACCCTCAGACCAATAATTAATAACTGATGCACCCACTTACCAACTATCAAAATGGCTGGTTCAAATCTTCAGATCCTTCACAAAATTTGAAAATCTAAGTATCAAAAACTCGTTTGAATTGTTAAATCTCCTGAAGGACACAAAGATCAACTCTACAGATGCTTTAGTTTCCTTTGACGTCATTTCTTTATATCCAAGTATACCGACCAATGAGCTTATTCCACTTCTCAAAAAATGGCTGGAATCAATACAAATAACACCTGAAGAAATAGAAGAACTTTCACAACTTACAGAAATTTGTATCAATCAAAATTTTTTCAGCTTTAATGGACAGATCTATAAACAAAAAACGGGCCTAACTATGGGCAACCCATTGTCTCCCTTCTTGGCAGATTTATTCATGAGTGCTTTTGAAACACATATCACAAAAGCTTTTCCAAATTATTTCAAAGTGTGGTATCGCTATGTTGACGACATTTTTGCAATAGTACCTAAAAAACTCATACAAGATGGTCTTAAACTTTTGAATATACAAAATCCAGCTATAAAATTTACATTGGAAACAGAAGAGGATGGTGTGCTCCCCTTTTTGGACATCAAGATAAAAAAAATGAACAACAAACTCACTTTTGGTATCTACAGGAAACCGACACACACAGATAATTACATTAAGAACAACAGTTTCAACCCAAAACAACACCAACATGCCATTTTCAACAGTTTAATCTTTCGGATGATCAATTCCACTAAACAGAGAAGATTATCAAGAAGAATACCTACACATAAAAAAAGTAGCTATATCCAATGGTTTCAACCCAAATTTAGTAGACAAAACTGTTAACAGACTCAACAAAGCTAAGAAAATAAAAGAAACCACCACCCTAGAACCTACAGGAGAAAAAGAGAAAAAACCTTTTAAAAAATTCACCTTCCACCCATCAGCCTATAACAAATTCCAAAAAATCTTCTCAAAACACAACATAACTCTTGCACCTCAAAATAGGTTTAATATCAGAAATTTGTTAAAAGGCCCTCCCAAAAATTCAATCACTACCAAAGAAAAACCAGAAATCTATGAGATCAAATGTGAAACTTGCCCTAAAATTTATATAGGAAAAACAAAAAGAAATATTAACATCAGAACTAAAGAACATATGAGAAACATTAAAAATGGTGAAACAGAAAAATCAGCAGTGGCTTTTCATTTTTTGAATACTAGACATGACATCAATTTGGAAACATCTCTAATAAAATACGTTAATCACCCCATAGACCTTTCCGTATGGGAAAAAATCTTCATTAACAAAAATCGTCATAGAGTCATGAATTTTGAAACTCCACCACCGGACATCTTTGACAAGTACATCACGCCATCTATTGACAATACGGAGAAAGAAGAAACCACTACAACTTGCACTAGTCGAGTATCAGCTGAGGATAGGAGCAAGAGCTCTTGAAACATGTCCTGTGAATAAACAGTGTGAGTGAAGCAATGTGTCAATATATTCTCGATTCAATTTTGTACTATTGGTCTTGTGTTTATTTGTATTAAGACTCTGTGTATCTGAGCATTTGCAAATCTGCTACCTCTTTTAAAGAATATATAATAATGTCCAAAAATAGTGACAGAAATATTGCAGCCAAAGAAAAAACTGAAGTATCCCAATTAGAGTACAAGTATGCAAAATAATGCCCTCCATAAGAGAATATTTTAAAGATGAAATGAACGATGAATCTCTTATTCCAGGATCTAAGATACCTAATAGAACCTTGTGCTGTAGGAATTAAAGCAACAACGATATAGGCAATTTGAATATCAGCAGCATTTCCCCATTAGAATAAGAATCAACATTCCACAGGTATGCCTCTTTTATAATGCAAACCTTCACAATGATATATAGTTGCATGTTCTATATTTTGCATGTATGTAGATTATTTTACTATTGCCTTCGTACAGAATACAAAATATCCATTCTATGCTCCAGGCAATCCAATTTTATTTATCTTTGTATACACATAATCCTAATGAGCTTTTTACTTGATCACGATAAGCAGCATTGCCTCTCTCTCTGCAAAATGTCAATCCCCTTTTTGATTGGTGCAGCATAGAATGCAAAATTTCTTGTTGTATTTGATTTTGTATTTGAAGGTGAAGAACTTTGTTGGGTCAGAATTTACAAAAGAAATACACATGCATCTTTCCTGTGACTACAAACCAAATGTATCCAAAACATTAGGCAGTGTCAAGAGGTGGCTTGGTGTGGGAAATAGTGGATATTACATCACAAAGTGGTTCTGCTTTCACCACATGTCTCATATGAACAAGTCTATTAAAAACAGACTGGCTATAAGGTCATAACTGTCACTATCAAATGGAAATCTGTAATGAATCTTATACAGCTTTGCTTCTCTTTGCATAAATATAACTAGACATATCACCATCTCGGAGCATTTTAAATAATACTGCTTAGATTCACTTACTTATGGCAAATATCTGCATCTATAATATTAGACCATCATTGTAATACTAAAATATTAATATAACTTTATAATTATAAATTATAAACATAGAATACAATTTTATATGAAAGTACAAAACATAAACATTCAAATGCTGCTTATTTAAATGGTATATCAATTTGTAACAAGATATTAAGCAAACAATATAGCTTTGAGTAGTTTGCATTGTGACACGTCACTTCTAAAAAACTATTCTGGTTTAGTATAAAAAAGAATGAAATTAAGCATATACACATGCAAGAAGAAAAAATCCTAAGATATATACATCTAAGAAGGAAAATATTGTAAAAATACAAGTTGAATGGTGCAAACATATTTCTTCACTGAAATGTCATATTGTCACTGGGAGTACTTCAAACTTATTAGATCACAAACTAAAAACAACAAAATTCTGCTTTTTATATACTTTTAAGTTTGTCTAAAACAAAGTGAAATGTAAGTAAAGATTAAATTACACTATTTATTGAAATACTTGTATATATCAAGTATTTTCAAAGAGACACAAGTAAAAATAAATACAATCTTCTCCTGTTAAATGTTCAGTATCATTTCTCTTTTCCTTTCACATAGAATGCTGGACTGTTTGGTGCTGTAAGTACTTTTTCAGATGGGTGTACCTCTACTGGTTTATACTTCCGAATAGGGTTAGCTTTGTGAACTGCCATTTTTCTCATTTGGGCACGTGCTTCTTCCTCTTCTCGTTGAAGTCGCTCTTTCTCCTGCAGAAAAGGATATCCTGTTCAATTCTATGTAATTCATAGTTATTGTTTTAAATAAAAGTGATCAATACATTGTGCCAACACCACAATTTGTAGCCACTACCCAGCAAAGGGTGGCAAGGATAATTCTAAAAATCTAAAAAAACCTAAATATAAAACCTAAAAAGTCTAAAACTAGGATCTAGAACCAGTGAGGCATTATATATTCTGGACTGAAAAATAATTAAATTATAGATGAGTCGTATTTATTACACATCAGCTTCACTTACGTACCTATATTGAGGACATGTTTTGTGAACTATCGTTTGCATCATCGGCTCTAATGTGACTAATTTATATGCTCTAATGATTTAGTCTCTAAATGGTCCCATGCTCTTGTTTCCTAATAATTTTACCAGTTTCAAGTGTAGGTTGTACAATGAGAGGTCTACATTAGTTAGTTTTCTATAATGGTTGGCTTTTTCAGCAGCTAATTGTTCTCTACTCTTATGGTTAAATTTTACTACTTTTCTTACGAATTTGGGAGAGATGTTTCATTGTAGGCAATCGGTTGACAAATTTTATGTCTGCTTATACTAACCTTTTTTTCTTTAGCTTCAAATATTGTTTTATTTCTTTGTTGTTGCCGAAATGTTTGTTGAAATTTTCAAATGTGAGCTTTCCTACCTATTTAAACTCAAAAGCTTCCATGCAGTTGTACCCACTTAATATTACATTTGTTGCACATAGGAGATGTCAATGGTTTGGGATGCAACACACAGTTCAAAGACCTCCAGTGCATATGTGTGAGCCATTGTAGCTCAATGGGTAAGAGTGGCTGGATGGAAACCAGGAGATCCATGGTTCAAATCCCGGCCATTACATTGAATTTTTCACTTGACTCTATCTAAACATTTCTTGCTTTTACTGATGTTTCTCCTCCTTTTCTTACTGTATATAACCTTGTCCATGATTGCTTCAAGTACTAAATTATACAAACAAAACAATACACAGGAGTCATGAACTCTTACTTCTGTAGTACCTAAAAAAGTAAATTACAGATGAGCTCTTCAGTGTTACTTCTGAAGTAAATTAATTCATTAGTAACCTACTTCCACAGTACAGACTTCTTTGGAAGAAGTCAACACATTTGGAAGACTGCTTCTGTAAGGAAAGTCTATGTCCAAAGAAGAGAAAAAGAAAGGAAAGGAATTTAATACAAAATAATTAGAATTTCGGTATTTAAAGCTTTAACTTGGCTTTAAAATATTTTTGGAGTAATGGGGTTAATTACAATATGCAGAATAGTTTAGAAGAATATATTTTCATCAATCGCTACATATAAAATGTATACATATAAAATATGTAATGTACACGACAAATTGAACCCAATTCCCAAACAAAACATAAAAACACAAAATGCCAGGCATCCCAACTCTAAATTAAAATACTAAGATACATGCTCTGTTTTACTTGCAGTTGATACACTCTTTTCTCTCTCTCAAATAAAAGTTGTTTAGTTGTAACTGTAAAACTCTTTACACTGTAATCAGTTCTTCAGTTTTATTAGGTACATACTCAAACTTTTCTTTTTATTAAAATTCATAAGCTTTCACGGCTGGTGTCAGTATATTAAAGTATTAACCAGGCTTGTGGGTCGTGGTCTACTGGGCTCCTTCATCTTCCCAGATGTTTCGTCCGCAGCTGTGGCAGACATCTTCAGTGGCAGATCAAAGTGTCCTGGCGGAAGTCTCAACAGTAACTGCTTTTTGTACTTTGGTTCGCAGTATATGTACTGGGAGCTGGTCGGAGAGCTGCCTGTGATTAGATCGGGTTGGTGGTGGGCTGGATCTGAGAGTGAGCAGTGCTTCGTCCTGCTGAAGTCTGATTGGAGCACGTGGAATCCTTGGTTTTAGCTTTTGTTAATGCTGTTGTCCATATCTTATTTAGTTTTAGTCCTTTACGATTCACGTTGTTTTCATGTTTGTATAGCCATTGAAATAGGCAACCATGAAAATAACATGAATCGTAAAGAAGAAGGCCTAAAACTAAACAAGATATGGACAACAGCGTTAACAAAAGCTAAAACCAAGAATTCCACCCACTCCAATCAGACGTTAGCAGGACGAAGCATCGCCCACTCTAAAATCCAGCCCACCACCAACCCGATCCAATCACTGGCAACTCTCCGACCAGCTCCCGGTACTTGTACTGCGACCCAAAGTGCAAAAAGCACAGTTGCTGTTGAGACTTCCGCCAGGACACTTCAATCGCACTGCTACTGAAGATGTCTGCTGCAGCAGCAGACGAAACATCTGGGAAGATGAAGCAGCCCGGTTAATACTTTATATACATTTTTTTTATTTCCTGCAATTTAGTACTTTCATTTAAGCAACTCTACATGCTGTAACTGTGTTATTCTTTCACTTCAGTATCAAATTAGTTGAGTTTTCATGTCTTTGTCTAGTTGACCCGGTTCTGAACATGTGATGAGAAATGCATGACATTTTCTAAATATGAAGGATATCCGTGTGCCTGTGTGAGCAGACTGAAACAACTCATGACTATTAGCTGTTGCATAGCAGTCAACCTGTGCTTCATTTGTAACAAAGTTGGTCTGCATGGCTCAGCGAGTTAGATGCTGGCCTACTGATTCTGAGGTCCAAGTTCACACCTGGCCAAAATTAATGGTTTTTAAGTGTGCTTAAAAGTGACAGTCCCATGTCAGTAGATTTACTACTCCAGTACAAAATTCTGGCACACAGTAGCAAATTGACAACATTGTTAACAAACAAAATATTTATTTGTAACATCTTCTAAAAAATCCCTATAATCTGTACAATAACTGCTTACAATCAGATATGGATGACAATATGTAATAATAATAGGGACACAGATATGCTCCACAGTTTGATTGCAGAGCACCAGAGTTACTCAGCATGATATACAACTATGGATTGATGACTGGACAATTTGCTGATCACTTCTCAGTGAGTCATTATGTGCACTTTGTAGACCTGGTGACAAGTGTGCACACAAATAATACTGAACTGACATGCTTTAAAGTAAACGTAAAATATAAGGATATTAACAGTGAAGCAAACAAATATATATAATAATTTATAACTTAAAAACTTTACTTATCTGATAAGAAATGATGGATGTTTAAAAAGAACAGAAATTATGTCTATTATACTTGATGAGTAGGAGAAAAAACTCTTGCAAATGTTAGAGGCAGAATTCCAATTAAAAATAAACTACTTTATTAGAGCTTATATACAAATACAATAATTTGTAACTTAAACTTCACTTATCTTATAAAAAATGATGGATGTTTTCTTATAAATGTGCTTATCACATGTGTATTGCATACTAATTTTTGCACTACGTATATTTATATAATTGAACAAATTGTAATATCACAATCAATATTTCAAAATAAAGGTTTTTTCTTACTGCACTAGTGCAGGAATGACAACTTACAATGCATAGCAACAATTACGTTAAGTAGGGAATATTAGTTACATAGTGCAAAAAAATATTAATTTCATCATTTTCTAATATTTCAGTGAAATGCATTGAAATTATGCACTTTCTTCCTCTACTACTAAGGTTTTGAAGTATATTAAACCAAAGAATTTAGAAGATGGAAGAACAGTATGAAACTTAAGCATTTAGTTGTATCTCAAATGAAGGAGATGCATCTTGTTCGTGGGAAGCAAAATTTTACTCATCTACATTGCAATGCCTTTCAGGAAGGTAGTTTTATTTAGAATAAAATTGGATCTTCAGTATTAAAAGATGCATTACCTTTAGGCCCATCATCTTCAATGACTTAGCTGTTAAAAGAAAATATTAGCTTTCACCGCATTTACATACCTTTCTCTTGAATTCTTTTATAAGTGCTTCACGTTCTTTCAACTCCTTTTCAAAATTCTCTCTCTCTTTAACTCTTCTTTCTGTGTTGAGTACAATTTGAGTTGTATCAGTAAGGGGATGTGCAATTTTCTCAGGCACAAAAGGCTTCTTGTAAAGTACTGTGGCAGGTCTTGCCTTGAAAACTGTGTAGTGTTCTTCCTCCTCCTGAAACAGGAAATAAATTTTAGGACTGCAAAGAAAGAAGCTTGAATAAAACTTTTTAAAAACATTCTTCTGTGTAGCAAAATACATTATTGTGAATATATAGTAATTAGACATGGAGATTAAGAGGTCAAAGAAATGGATACCCGCAAGATGAGTGCCCATTGTATGGGGACAGAGAGGATATAGAACATATACTGTTTGATTGTAAGGAAACAGAGATGCAGAGGAAAGAATGTAAATATAAAAAATGAATAGGCAAATCAGCTTAATCAAGGCTTTAAGTAAAATTTATAAAAACATAGGTCAGTTTTTAAGGTAAAAAACAAGTGGATATGGACTGTAAAAAGAGAGAAGGAATAAATAAGTGACTATTCTGTAATAACACATATTGTAACACGTCTGTAAATATACTTAATGGACTGTCCTGTGTAGCAGTGGTCTGAGCCAAAACAGAGGGCAGTCCAAAAAATTGTAAAAGCTTAGTACCTCAATAAATATTATTATAATATAGTAATTAACAAATTTTTCTTTTACTCATTTTAATTACACATAAACATAAACCTTTATTGAAACAATTTTATGTTCAAACAATCATGTAGTTTTCTCTACTCAGTTCAATGCAAAGCAATATTCATCTAAAGACTTCTTTCTTCGCTACATCTGTTATTCATAGTAAATATCTGTCTAGAAAGGATTTCAAGTTAAGCAACATTCCCCCCCCCCCCCCCCCCCCTCCTAGGGTGCAGGAATACTATTCATTGTAATTGGGAATTTTGTTATTTAACACAGACAGGCAAAAACTCATTTTCAAATCCAATAAAAATTTAAACATGAAACGGTGAATTAATATAATTTTGAGTCAAACTAGTACTAAATGATATTGCTAGTGTTTACCTAGAATGTGTTTCATTGTGACCTTCTAACATCCTCAGATGTTCACTCAATATATGGAGCAGTGAGTATGACTCAAAATTATAATAATTTTGAGGTTAATTGCATCATAGTCCTTACCCATAGGAAAGTAAAGGTAAATTTATGAAGGGAAGAAAAAATGAAAAGGAGGATAAAAAACAACAACACATAATTAAGGAGGTTTTGGCGATTTCCTCTGAAAGGAGCACGCTTAGTCGTAATGTTGGATTTCAGTTCAGCTCCTCTTGGAAACTGGCCTTAAAAATGGAAATCCGTCGAATTAAAAAGCAAAGATCAATACAGCTTGATAATCGAGTTAAGTAGTTACGTTTCTTTGACAGAATTTTCTATAAATATTAAAAGCAGAAGCATTATTAACAGTGAAGTATTCTTCATATTTGAGTTTGATTTATGAGTCATTATGTTTACACTCAAACTCCACTTACTTGTATAATTGAAATGTTTTCAAGATCATTCTATCTCATCCTCAGCTGTTTGGTGACTAAATGAACCTTCCTCTTCTTCCACTACTACGGAGCTCCGATCACTCTGCCATCTGGTGTTAGGGGCACTAAGTTTTAATACTTCATTTAATGCCGGGATTTCAAAATTTATAACTTTATCACAGTTTTTGTTTATGAATATTTTTTCCCAAATATCCAATTCTATGGGTGTGCTTAAAGATTTTAACAGTTTAATGTTGTGGTTTTCTGTCTAAAAATGGTGTGAAACTGCAGATTTTTCTATTTGTTTCAACTTAATGTTCCTCTGGTGTTCATTTTGCCTGGTTAACAAGTTTCTCTTAGTTTTTCCTATGTAGCTTTTTTCACAGGTTTCACAATTAATCTGATAAATTCCTGATTTCAAATTGTTGGGGATGTATTTTTCAGTGGTTTATTTAGCAGGTTCCTCAGACTGAATTTGCTACAAGGAGAAAAATCCTCACCTTAGTATGGAAAAGTTTGTTATTTTCTCACAAATGACTCCAATAATTTTAATTTAAACAACATATGTTTCAGATATTTGCATGACTAAGTTGTTGCTATGATAATGCAAAGAGTAACGCTGGCCCCATAGCTTGGTAGAGCACTGCCTGCTGAGAGATGAGCACTGTGTGAAGGGGTCCCAGCTTTGATTTCCAGCTGGAAAGTGAGAACCTGTTTCTAATGATTATGCCGTATCTTCCTCCATCTGGAAGTATGAATGAGAATGCAATTTAATGTTCAAAGAATAAGCTACTACGTAAAACGTGGTTTCCCGTGTTACAAAACACAAGGCCGAAACCGTTCACACAAGCCGGACCAACCAAGACATAGGCCTAGCAGCCATCTCGTAACTGGCAGATGTGCAGCCAATAGGAGAGAAGTAGGCAGTCTCCTTCCAGCTTATATATATTTGGTGCCCTATGTCGGAACCACTCTAGTTTGCCATGAGTCCTCTGAGGATGCTCGATGCACTTATGAGCGAAACATCAGGAACTTCAGTTTTTCCTAGTAGACCACAGCCAGTAAGCCTGGAAACTTCTACATATTACTGGATAAGTTACTACATTTGAATTAACAGCATTGCCTGGCAATATGTTGCAAAGGTAAAATAACACTGATATGAAAGGAGTGCTGCAGATTATTGGAACACAGTGAAAAAATGAGCTAACTATGAGACCTTAAATTAGGCACATAAATTTATCAACACCAGCACAGCTGGCTGAAGATGTTAAAGTATGGACTCATAAGTGGGAGGTCCATGGTTATAATTCAACCAGGACTGTCTTCCTTGACAGAGATCTCTCTATCCAAATTTTGCTTAATTCTCATAATTGGAAATGCTTAAACTTAAGGCATGGAACATTTATTTCCCAAACTTCCTTTCACCACAATGATTTTATTTACTATCAGTGCCCACAAACTACAATGTGCATTAAATAAAGCCAAAAGATACGTTTGTTACGACCATTATAAGCATCTGGTCACGCGCTTACTATCTATGTGAATTATTTTGAAGAAGACTAAACATACCGTTCCCTTCTGAATAAATTCTGCTTAAAAACTGATTTCCTCTCCTAGTAAAGTAAATTATCACTAGGAAATG
This sequence comes from Mantis religiosa, assembly GCA_030765055.1. Lineage (NCBI taxonomy): Eukaryota > Metazoa > Arthropoda > Insecta > Mantodea > Mantidae > Mantis > Mantis religiosa. The sequence continues at coordinate 34,816,345 of CM060959.1, forward strand.
ATCAGCTTTTCTAGTAACAAATTACAGTAGCGACGATAGTTCTGTGCCAGTGACATACTTTCTTCATGCACTGGAGAGAGTCTATGTCCAAGCGTCACTTTCATCTTCTGCTAGCGCTAGGTGGAAGACAATGCAGCAAGGCCATATTTCACAGACTCATCTTTACTAAAACGCATACCATAAGATATATGAGCATTTGCTCATCTTAGCCACTGAGAAGCCACAGATCTTCTTTACTGTTTTACTTCTTTGCTTTCACAAATGTTTTAATTTACAGAAAAATAAAAATCTGGGGTGATCCTTTGTGGCTTGTAGCGCATGGAAGCGAGTTAGCCGATTCTCATATGAAGATATGTTTCATCTTCATAGATAACCGACCTTTCTTCATCTCTAAGCCTTTTTATGCCATGTAAATGACACGCACCAATTTCTCATATACCTTTCCTATAACAAGACCTTGTTGTTCCTTGTTTTCTTCCACTTGAAACCTATTCCACATAAGATAGTCTTTAAACTAGTGCTTCCCCCTTTAAAGTTAATGGAATCTTGATGTTTCAGGAGTCCCAAATTTTGACAGCGGGCACGGTTTTCTCCTGAATATACAAATTATAAATTGTTTGGCGAATTACACACTTATCAAAGTCATCAATGACAGTGATTGTTTCTGGTACACGATGTACTTTCCAGATGTTTCAAAGGAGGTACCTAGTGCTTTATATTTCTCCCCTTCTTTAATTATTTTATGAAATTTTCTCTCAGATACTTTTGTTGCTGTACTCAACCTCCCTTGCATTTTATTAGCATATTGCCAGAAACTGCTTCCTGTTTCAGAATAGATTGACATTATTAATAACTTCGCGGTTTGGCTGTGAAGGGGTTTTCCACCAAGTTTGCTATGAATTGGAGGCATTTTAATATAAATAAGACAATATATAAATGCACACACACATACACAAACAAAATGCTAATCACCAGTGCAACTAATAATCATAATTTCTAAAATTTTAAAATCTTAATGTGACGGCACCGAAGCGTTTGAAGTTACCCGGTCAAACCTCTCCACGAAACTGACCATTTCAATGTGCTGCACATGACCAAGAATGTAGGCTCAGCAACTGGATTCTAAATGACTGCACACATGGTCTCTATCGGCACAAAACCATCATGCGTACTGTATTAGTTTAGTATAAATTCCAGAATTAAAGAATAAAATGAGTATATTATATAGTGTATATGAGTATTATATGAGCAAAACTTGATAATTACAAAAATCTCTAAGAAAGCAAAGCTCTAAAAACAAGTAAAATATAAGCTTACTTTAGGATCTGGTCTCTTCCTGAATGACATGCTCAATATAGAAGTATTTCTGGGAGACTTTATGAAAGATGGAAGGGGATTTGCCTTGAACTCTCTTGCCTTTTTCTCCTCTTCCAAAATCTGGAACATAAACAAATTAATCATGTTATTAAAATTAGACAAATGAGTCAACCTTGTATACACTTTTCTCCAATTACAATTTTTTTTATGAAGAATGGTTTCTGGGAACTTCTTCCCTATCCTCAGTTCTGTGGTCGACATCTGTTATAAGATTTTATCTTATCTAAACTATCTACATAACCTATAAAGTCAAAGGAATCAAATTTGTTTCTTTGGCTGCCTTACCTTATAATTGTTTAAAGAAACTACACCATCTCAGAAACTATTTGTAGTTGGTTTAGTAATACTCATCACTTACTTGTTTATATTTATGAGAGACTAGTTTCAAAGGCATTCGCCCCCATTTTCAATCTCTTTCCAACTGCCAGTTGGAAAGAGATTGAAAATGGGGGCGAATGCCTTTGAAACTAGTCTCTCATAAATATAAACAAGTGATGAGTATTAATAAACCAACTACAAATAGTTTCTGAGATTAATTTTGACGTCACTGTTACTAAATTCCTACAAACACATATAACTACACCATGTTTCTGTTGCTGTAACATTTTCCATTTTAGCACTTTTGTACATTTCTCAGATTATTTGTCACACCGTACAGCTATTTTTCATAGCTGCTTCAAGCAGACTCCTGCTTATTCTCTCTCTATCTCCATAAATCTCTTTTTTACTTCAATTAAAATTTATAACTCCATTCAGGATTATAAGATTTCTTCTAGTGACACTGTTGAATGCACTAATTCGCACACGATAACTTTCAAGCAAAACACCCATCGCAGAGCTCACACAATGCATGTCCTCTCAATCGCTTCTTGCCAGCAACTCCAGTGGTGGTTTTAATAATTTCTACAATATTTCAGAAAATTAGGGTCTTTTTTAGTGGCATTAATGACTCATTTTGTTCTGTTTTTAATGTGATTCCAACAACATTGACATCCACTTCCAGTATTTACTGATACAGATATGCTCATTTTGCAATTATTAGAATGTTAATGGGTTTATAGTGTACAACCAAGAAAATACTTGCATTTATGACAATATCAGTAAGCTTACTGTCTTCAGATTGTATCTCTATTAGTTGGTAAAATTTGTGTATGTATCAAAATCTGTATATTCATTACTTTGTGAACACAATATATTAGAACTGCAAGATGCTTACACCAAATATTTTATTCCCTCTGAAGGTCTGTATATGATCAATCTTCCACAGGTATGAGACATTTCTTCACACTACAGAAAGTCTGAATTATTTCTTAAAAAAGAAAGACAGACTTACTATAACTGTTTATGTGTAAGATACACCTTTTCACTAACTGTTTAAAGTTGATGCCTGTGTAAAAAAAAAAAGATAGAAAAACAAAGATAGAAACTAAAGCCAGTTGCTGCCCGCCTCGGTAGCATGGTGGTAGAGTGTCTGCCTCACGTTCAAGAGGTCTCGAGTTCGAATCTTGTTCAGGATGAGTTACCTGGTTAAGGTTTTTTCCGGGGTTTCCCTTAACCTGGAAGACGAATGTCAGCTAACTCTAAGCTCTATGGACCCTGGGCTCATTTGAGCATCATTTCACCCATTCCATTCATCGTCCGGCATGAAGGATGTAAATTACACACACACACACACACACACACACACACACACAAAAAGAAGATGAAGAAGCCAGGTGCAGCTCCTCACATATTTACCTGGAATTAGCAGCTAGAAGATTTTAAAGAGCCTCCTTTTGATACAAAAAATGAAAAAAGCATGCCTGGAATGAGCTCAGGGCTGAGGAAATGTGCAGTAAGGTAATCTTCTGCAATGAATAAAAATTTAATGAAGGAAACGAAAAACTATTAGTCTGTCATAGGAAAGGTGAAGAATTCCTGCCAGAATTTTCGGAACCAATAGTGAAGTTTGCAGTCTGTGATGGTTTGGGGTTGCATATCTAGCAAAAGTGTGGGTGCACTGCACTTTGTAAAAGGAATGACAAATGCAGATGCATACTACAGATTGAAATTATTACCAACAATTACAGAACACTTTGAATCAGCGGGAATCTACATCTTCTAAGATGATTAAGCCATGCCCAGATCTGAAGTCATGGAGAATTGCTGGAAGATCACTAGCAATGCATTAACCCTCCCCCACCACCCAAAAGGCAGAAAACAAGAATTTGTGGTGGGTATTATACAAAAATAACAATTTGCAACAAAAGCCTCACTTAACTTAAGAAAATGGGGTTAATTCTTCTTTCTAATTAATATCGATTTCACAAACTCTTGTCTGCATCTTCAGTCAAGGAAAACCACAGGAGAAAACAAATTCGTTGTTAAGGAAATTACTATGTTCTCCTGTTTTTTCAGTATTACCAAAATCTGAAAACGAAACAAACTTGAGAACATAATTTGACTGAAGATGCGGAAAGAGTTCGTGAAATCAATATCAATTAGAAAGAAAAATGAATACCATTTTCATAAGTTAAGTGAGACTTCTGCTGCAAATTGTGATATTTGTATAATATTCATTGCTTCACTGTAGCTAGCTTCATTTTCTACATTATTTTTGATGGGGTTCAATATATCAATGGACCAAGTAAAACATTTTATACTTTCTATGCCTAGATGATGTACTGCCATAACAAATGCTTGTGCAGCCAATACAAATTAGTAATTAGAGGAGTGTAAACAAAGAAGCATTGTTAATTAAGTATAATTACAATCGATTCACTTGTATTATTAAAAAGTCATATGAGGCGCTTAGAACCATAAGGGCCAACAGCACAACATAGTCCATTTTGAGATTTTAGCATGTATGCATTCTCCCGACATTTGCCAACCTTGTGGTAACCAGCTGTAGCTATACTTTACGTCCTCTTTGATTTAATGAAACATTCATAAGAAATATAGTATTAAAAATTTATTACAATTTTCTAAAAAAGATAAAATTCCTAATAATAAAAAAATCTGGTATTTATCAATTTAATTGTTTAGATTGTGATCAGATTTATATTGGAAAGATGAAACGTAGTTTGGAAACCAGAAAGAAAGAACATTTTTGCAACTTTAAATACAAACAAATTGATAAATCGGCCGTAGCAGATCATTTTTGGTCATTTAACCATGAAATAAATCCCGAAGTTAAGTTATTAAAACAATTAAATTATCCCATAGATTTAATAGTGTGGGAAAAAATATTTATTTAAAAAAAATAAACATCACATAATGAATTTTGACATACCGGCAATTGATTCTGTTTTTTAGGTTTATTTCGTCTTCAGATGTTGGTAATGCTGAAAACATAACATAACAAAAGAAAAAACATGGTAACCGAGATTTCCTTAACAACGGAGTTTGTTTATAATGAACTGAAGACGAATGCAATGTGCCTTCGAAATCGATCTTAAAAAGAAGAAAGAAGTATTAACATCAACTTCTTAAGATAAGTGGAGATTCATTAACAAATATTTTTATTTGTGTAATATTCATAAGCTGCCTCGCCAGGTTTTCCTGATATTCAGTACATAAGAGCCTAAAACACTATCATTTTCTTTGCTCGCGATGTTCAATTTTTATCTAGTGTTGAAAACATAATATACTCTTTACATCACATTTTCAAGTAGTACTTTACAATGGAAAGTTTGATTTTAACAAACTTCTATTTTTCTCAAAACTATTTCTGTGCTTTGGACCATTATGGTTCTGAGTGCCTCATATGTTTTAATTTTTTTTGTAACTATTTAGTTTCTATAGAAACTTGTTATTTTTTTAAAAATTATTTGTGGTTGGTTTATTGACACTCGTCACTTACTTTTTCATATATTTATGAGAAACTAGTTTCAAAGGCCCTGGCCTCCATTTTCAATCTCTTCCCAACTGGCATTTGTTGTTATCTGCTCTCTCTGGTGGTGGAACTATGAACTTTTTTGTCAAATTATCTGCTGGCGGGATTTCAAAGTTCATTACGCGATCCTTATTTTTCCAGATGAATATGTTCTCCCATATAAAAATTATTTGTGGTTGGTTTATTGACACTCGTCACTTACTTTTTCATATATTTATGAGAGACTAGTTTCAAAGGCCCTGGCCTCCATTTTCAATCTCTTCCCAACTGGCATTTGTTGTTATCTGCTCTCTCTGGTGGTGGAACTATGAACTTTTTTATCAAATTATCTGCTGGCGGGATTTCAAAGTTCATTACGCGATCCTTATTTTTCCAGATGAATATGTTCTCCCATGTTGTCAATCTATTTTGGTTTATCACTCCTTTTAATAATTTTGGATTTGGATCAATGTCATGGTTTTCATTCCAAAAATGAAATGCTACTGCTGACTTGTCTTCTTGTTTCAATCTGATGTTTAGTGTTCTTTGACTCTGGTTTTTAAATTTCTTTTTGTTTGACCTATGTAGCATTTTTCACAATTCTTGCAATTTATTTGGTATATTCCAGATTTGTTACCTGAAGGAATTTCATCTTTTGTTTTTGAATTTAGTAATTTTAAAATTGAGTATCTATTAGTAGGTGCCAAGATGATATTTTGTTCCTTGAATATCTTTTTAAATTTATTAAATGCTTTTGGATGATATGTGAATGAACTGAATATGCTGTTGCTTTCTTTTTCTTTAATAAATGTGGTTGCTTCCTTAATGGTTTTCTTTAGTTTAGATTTTCTAATTTTCTTCAACACCAAACTTTTGTTGTATCCGTTTTCTTCTGCTATGTGTATTATTGCTTTTTGTTCCTTGAAATATTCTTCTTTTTCCATGGGTATGTTGACTAGTCTGTGTGTGAGGCTGTTTATTATTGCATGTTTATGTGTAATTGGGTTGTGGCTATTATTTTTTATATAATTTTCTGAATGTGTTGGCTTCCTGTAAATTCCAAATTTTATTTTTGTATCATTCCTGATGATATTTAGATCCAAGAAAGGTAGTTGTCCATTGATTTCCTTTTCTATTGTGAATTTGATAGTCCTTTCTTGCAGATTGAGTAATTTTAATGCATCATCTAAATGTTTACTTGGTACAATTGCAAAGATGTCGTCAACATATCTATACCAAACCTTGAAGATCAATGGGAAGGACTTTTTAATTTGTGTTTCAAATGCACTCATAAATAAGTTAGCCAAAAAAGGTGAAAGTGGATTGCCCATTGATAATCCTGATTTCTGCTTGTAGTGTTTTCCATTAAAGCTAAAGAAATTTTGTTCAATGCATATTTTTGTTAGAGAAATATATTCTTCTGCTTCTATTGCTTCCATATCAATTGTAGCTAGCCATTTTTTTAACACAGTCTGCAATTTTTCTGTTGGTATGCTTGGAAATAAAGATGTGACATCAAATGAAACCAGTCTGTCATTTTTGTCCAAATTTATATCTTTGATTTTTTCTACTAAATCTAAAGAGTTTCTTAAATTTGCACTTTCAAATTTTGGAAAACTATTAAATTTACTTAGTAACCATTTGGCCAAATTATATGTGGGGGCATTTATGCTACTAGTAATAGGTCTCATGCCTTTCCCTGTTTTATGAATTTTTGGCAGCCCATATACTCTTGGTAATGTTGGATTATCTACTTTAATTTTGTGCAATTCTTTTTTGTTGATTATTTTGCTCTCTTTTAGCGTTTTATTTGTGGTTTCAATGCAGTACTTTAATGGATTAGTTTCTACTTTTTGGTAATTACTGTCTTCTAACAAATCTTCCATCCTCTTTGTGTATTCTTCTTTTTCCAGAATTACTAGTTTATTTCCCTTGTCTGCTTTAGTATAAATAACCGGTTTCTTTTTAAGAGCTTTTATGATTTGGTTACTAAAATTCTTTTTCTTTTCATTTTTAATCTCTTCTACTATTTTGGAGCATTTGTTTTTTACTGTGTTTTTACTTTCTTCATTAAGTGTTTGTGTAGCAATTTGGATGTCAGCAATGTAATCTTCAATTTGGTTGGAATAATCTACACATGTCTTTAAACCTAGATTCAGCATATTCAGTTCTGTTTTTGTAAAATTTTGGTTTGATAGGTTTACCACATTGTTTAGATGATCTTTTAGGTTATGTTTGTCTTTTTGATTTATCTTTTTAAAAGTGCCTGCTTTCTGGCATAAATTTTTTAATTTATTCTTTAACTTTGCTGTTTTTGTCTTCATTTTTCTATTAAGATATGCTAATAAATTGTTTTCAAAATTTTCCCAAAATATACTTCCTAATTGTTTGGTAAGTTTTTGATGTAAATTGTACAATTTTATTTCTAAAGTGTTTTTATTTCTATAGTGTTTATTCTTTTCTACAATTAATACTTTTCTCTCTGCTGCTTTTTGTTGTCTACTATTTTTATCAAATTTTACTACTTTTCTTACGAAATTAGGTACTACTTTTTTCTTGATACATAAATTTATAAATCTTATGTCCGCTGCAATTTTTCTTCTTTTTTCTTGTAATTTTCCGAAAAGTTTTATATCCTGTTTGATTTCAAATGATAAATGTCCAAATCCTACCTTGTTGGTGGTATCCATGTTCCTTGTTCCACACTTTAACTCCATTTTTTTATTCCTCAAGATTTGTTAACCTATACCTACTAATAGATACTCAATTTTAAAATTACTAAATTCAAAAACAAAAGATGAAATTCCTTCAGGTAACAAATCTGGAATATACCAAATAAATTGCAAGAATTGTGAAAAATGCTACATAGGTCAAACAAAAAGAAATTTAAAAACCAGAGTCAAAGAACACTTTAGAAACATCAGATTGAAACAAGAAGACAAGTCAGCAGTAGCATTTCATTTTTGGAATGAAAACCATGACATTGATCCAAATCCAAAATTATTAAAAGGAGTGATAAACCAAAATAGATTGACAACATGGGAGAACATATTCATCTGGAAAAATAAGGATCGCGTAATGAACTTTGAAATCCCGCCAGCAGATAATTTGATAAAAAAGTTCATAGTTCCACCACCAGAGAGAGCAGATAACAACAAATGCCAGTTGGGAAGAGATTGAAAATGGAGGCCAGGGCCTTTGAAACTAGTCTCTCATAAATATATGAAAAAGTAAGTGACGAGTGTCAATAAACCAACCACAAATAATTTTTATATTAATTTTGACGTCACTGTTACTAAATTCCTCCAAACACACATGTTCTCCCATGTTGTCAATCTATTTTGGTTTATCACTCCTTTTAATATTTTCCTCCTTTTGTTATTTTTTGTTTTAGTTTAAGCACCAATTTATACCAGAAATCCATCTAAATCCAAATAATATCATGTATATGTACGAAACATTCACAGATTAGAAACTATATTATATCTGATGCAGCTCAGATGAATCTATCTGAATGTGAACTAGTCATAAAGTTAAAATGTATTAACTATCATAAATGATGCAATATATATTTCCAGTGCTATAAATTTAAAATCCCCAATGTTAAAATAAATGTACACTGTTTTAGCACATTCAAGATTTGGATCTTATAAAAATACAGAATTGTATAATAGATTCAGTGCTAAGAAGGTTAAAACTAAAAAATTATAAGGGAGAGGTTTCATGAGGAGTTTCTCCTGGATTCTCTACTTCTGAAAAAAATCTAAGGGTTACAGACAAGCGATACAAACATTTGTAGTCATTTTTTTCACACTATGTCACTTACTGTTGCTAAATTTTTCCAAACACATGTTGTTACAGACACTATTTAAGCCAGGTTTTGCTTCCACTGCCCTCTGAACCAAGAAAATTAGTAAAGATCTTAAACATCCCTACGGCAAGAACTAATTTGCTAAAATGATATAGGAGATTTTTTTTTATTATTTGAGAAGGAACTGAAAATTATGGAATCTCTTTTTAAATGATTCCAGTTTGAAAAGGATAATTTATAAAATGACAAATACAGGTTTTGTTAATGCGTTGTAATGGAAACTGTTTCAGAATCCATAACCATAATGATAAATGTGGAAAAATCATTATGGGATTGGCTGAAATTTTATCACAAATGTGGCATATGGCACACTGATCTACTAACACTTATATGCAGTTTTGTCATCAATGATACAAAATATTTTCATTTTACTCTGATATTATGCACAGTAATACATTCCTTTTTAAAAAATTATAAATTTATAATCTAGTATTAACTTTTCTTAAGCCATCAAATGTTTAATAGGTGTTTTACTTTATTTGTTTGATTACATAGCTTTGTAATGTCACTTTTATCATGTTATAAAAAGCTTTGATGGGTTCTGTTTGTATAATTAATAATTACAATTCTTAAGCACTAAAGTTATCTTGATGTCAAATTATATGGATTGTACATTTAAATGTAACAATCAATATGTTTATATGGTTTATTTTTGCCAGTTAAAATGAATAACTATCTAGATACCAGCATTTGGGCGAAGCACATTATTTCTGCAGACTATCAATGAAAAATAAAACCTGGTTTTAATCCTAATATTTTAGCTTTTTCCAATGACCTTGAAGGAGTACAGTACTGCTATATTTTTACCTTCTGCAATCGCTCTTCCTTCTTTCGCTGCATTTCCCGGTCACGTTCCTCAAATGTAAATGGACGAACTTCTGTGGCATGCTTCTGATGATTTATATTTACTGGAACACCTTCATGAGCAACTTCCTTTTTAACAATTCGGAGACCATCATGTTCATCCTGGAAACAAACATGTACAAAGAAAATGAACTAGGATATCAAAATATGAAGGGGGGGGAACCACATTAAAACGCTATCACAGCACAAATTGTTACTTTTCAGGCAAGAACCCTTCTTCAAAAGAGAAAAATGCATTGTCAACAATATTTTCTTAACCACAGTGTAGACATCTATACCAACTTGATGGAAATATTACTGTCCAGCAATGCAAAGAAGGTCCCTGAAAGGAATGTACCCCCTTACAGTGGGACAAGGACAGCAAATGTGACAGGGAACACCTGCTACACAGAGAGCAGAACCATTAAAAAAACATGCTCCCTATTCACTCTGTACACTAAAACCGAGAAGATTCATTCACAAAAGTAGAAGCCGCCAGAATGTTTTTGAATGGTCTGTAACTGTACTGACATGGGGCATCATAAATCTGTCCAGGGAGGGTGTGGCAACCTTCGCCAACCCCCTGCATCTCAAGCCTTGGAGACTTACTCTCCTGTGGAGGACAGTACATTTATTACAGGGCAAGAATGGTAAAGTGTTAACTGCAGGAAAGAACCTACAAAAACTGTATGGCATAAATGCATCAAAATAGCTGAGAATGGAGCTTTTTTCCATCTGCATGACTTGCTGACTTGCTCTCAACCTTTACATTTACTTACGCCAGGGACCAAAATTGCTGAAACATTTTTACAAACTCATGAGAAAGAAAATCAGCTACTCACCGTTTGTAAATATATTGGTTTAGTAGCATATCAAGGTGCTATTTTGCTATTTTAATTTTAATAAAATGACTTGGCCAATTAGATATGGATATTTCAAGTTGGGGCAACTCAGTAGAAAGTAAAAAAATATTCCTTATGCAAAAGAGGGTTATAAGAATCATTACTAACACCCACACCAGATGCTCCTGTAAAGATCTTTTTACAAGATTGAAGATATTAACGCTTCCTTGCATGTATATATTCTCGATCCTAAAATTCTTTGTATGCAATCGTGCCTTATTTGCATCAAATAATGTAATTCACAAAATAAACACTAGACAAAAGTATAATATCCATTATCCCAGTGCTAAACTTTCTTGCTTCCAGAAAGGTGTGTATTATGAAACTATCAAAATATTTGGCACACTTCCTAATGTTCTTAAAGAAAAAGTTGATAATTTCGGTGCTTTTAAAAAAGCTGTTAGAGAGTACCTTTGCTCAAAATCTTTTTATTCTGTACAAGATTATCTGAATGACAAATTATCCTGATAATGCTTTTGTAGCTCTATAAGTAGTATTTAACTATTCCAATGACAAATCATTACTTATAAATATTTGATGCAAGCTGAAAGTTTATTTTTAATCTATATGTATTTAATAAATAACAAGAATGGTATCCATTGCAAAAAGGTTGAGACGTACTGGCATAAGCCAAATGAAAGCTGGTTTAAAAAGTGTTTCATTTTGTATCAAATATAATTATCCCTGCTTTGTTTTCCATATTGTTGTTCATATTGCCTGTGTACTATAACATGTGTCTTATGTTAACTTTTGTACATATATACGCTATTAAACTTTATACCTCTGGACATGTTCAATGTTCACAGCCTTTTCTGGCTACAAGTGAACCTACTGAACGCAAATCAATCTAATCTAATCTAATCATGTCTTGCTACTCAGATAACAATTGGCAACACTTGATGATGTGCTGATGCACTGGTAGATTGTCTGAAGGGTTGAAAAATTGAAGACTTTAATGATGAAAATATGGAGGGGGGGGGGAAACAACGTAGATTGCTGTATTTAATGTTTGTTAAGTCACCAACAATATAAAAATTAAATTACCTAATTAAAATTATACTATGAGTCAATTGAGACACTACTACACATACCACAGATTGTCTTTCAACCCATTTCACTTCCACTTAAAGGCATTATCATGAAGCAGTCAACAACTTCTTGATAATGCCTTCAAGTGGGGGCAAATCATGGTAAAAGAAAATTTATTTGAGGTATGTGAAGTAGTGTCTAGTCAACTCATAGTATAATCCTATGAGTAAGGACAATGATACAATGAAGCACAAAATTAATATAATTTGGAGTCAAAGTAGTACTCAATGATCCATTATTATATAGGTACACTTGTAATAAATGGAGCATTGAGTACCTACTAGTTCAACTCATGGTATAATTTTAATTATTACATTACTTCACAGCATTAATTCCAATTAAATTTCCTAACAAAACATGATTTACAAACAACTGAAAAGCAACTACTATACTCTGTTATTGACCAACGTTTAAAATATGAGAAGCTAAATATATTAATAATAGTCCATGATATATTTATCTTCATCAACATAGCTGGGGTAAAATGAACGGCAAAATATTATGATAGGTCCATACCTTTCATGTATTCACTCAAGGTATTGAGAACTTTCAAACAAAATCCAGTCCCAATACAGAATGTTAACATGACCACAGTGAACATGAATATCCTCATATCATCAAATAGTTCACATGCATTGGACCATTATAAATCAACACTAACTGACTACAAAGGTTACTCTCTGCCAGTCTATGTTTCTAGTGTTCACGGCATATTATGCAAGATGGTCCGTAGTGTGTTACTCAGTAATGGCCTCTTTATGAGTGGCTATGTAGTTCCTAGATCAAACTCTCTATAGCGATTCCTTATGACCTGTAAAGAACCAAGAAAGAGACGAGCTCCTTCAATTCAGATGTATTTGAAAAGCACCTTCCTTCTACTTGTGCTCTAAGGTATTATTCTGCCAAGTAGAAAGTGTTTTACAGCCGGTGCTGTATTGCTTTTCTACTTGTCTCTGTTCTCTATATATTGAGGATTCAATGCCTCCAGTTTGTCCAATATGCCATATCTACGAGCAGCCTCAGATGTTGAAAATTCTGCATTAATCAAAGTTAACAGAGTAACTGAGACATACTTATTAAAACACCTCACTTATAAAGTATGACTCAATAAGTCTTAACGAGATTTTATTCATAACTATTTCAATAAGAACAATATTCTAACAAAGAACCCATAGCTAAATAGATGTAAAATACAGTATTACCGCATTTATGTTCCCGTCTTTTGCATTTTCCCATTGTTTACAACACTCTTTGCTGATCCTCTTAGATTTCATGTTCCCAATGTATTCAAATCCTCATGGTTACATTTTTGAAATATTATATTTGTTGCCATGTATGCTATGACATGTTGGAACGGGGAAAAAAATAATTGAAGTAAAATGGCCAAATGAAAATGCTTAACCTTCAGCACAAAGCTTTCTTCACATTATCTGTGGCCAGGAATATGATACAATCACCCACGTAGACATTTCGCATAGAGAAAGGATGGTGCAGCCTATTATGACCATGTGGAACATACTTTTCTAAATACAGTTTTATTAAGTTCCCAAGAATGCTCAGTTTTTTTTTTTTTTTGGCAGCACTTTGGCCCTATTTTTCTGGCATATATAAGTATTCATGAAAACTGTTAACACAAGTGCAAAATCTCATAAAACACACAAAGAAACAAAAACTCGACAGGTAAACACAAACAATGGAAAGACTGTGAGAAATAGCTGGTCACTAGACTTAAGATAACAATTTCCTATGCGTAAGAACTATGATACAATGTAGAACAAAATTCCCAGAGCTACATACCTTCTCCAAAAAGTCTTCAAAGAGCACAACATTACTTTAGTCCCATGAACAAATTCAGTGTACAACACCTTTTGAAAACATATACAAAGGAGAAAAACATTGGAAAAACTAAAAGGAATTTGAAGATTAGACTTAAAGAGCATTTTAGGAACATCAAGAACAAAGAAATAGATAAATCAGTGGTAGCGTACCATTTTTGGAAGGAGAATCATGAGAAATCCACTTATTAAAAAGTGTCGAAGGTACAGCTGCATTAACCACGTGGGAAAAAATCTTCATAAAGAAATATGAAAGAAAACTGTTCAATTTCAACACCACCGTTGAAGAGAACCCAAACTTCAAGTTCATCAAGATATTGACAGAGATGCCCCTATCCCCTCCAAGGAGTTCACCACAACAAACATTCAATAGTCAACATTAGCTGAGGATGTTAGGAAGGTCCTAACAAAATGCACTCTAGTTAAATACTAGCAATAAATGGAGCATTGAGTACTAGTTTGACTCAAAACTAATCTCTGTTTCATATAACCTTGCCCGGCTGAAATGTATCACTCTGCGTTCAACAACCCTCCCCCTCGCCCTAATTGGCTAATGCTTTCGCGTCATACGCCATAGGCGGTGCCTTCCCGTCACATTTCGTAATAATTGCCGGGAAGATAAATAAAATCATACAAAAATCATACAAATAAGGATATGAAGGCATGCAAAAATACAAGTTTATAATGAACTGAGCAAATTGAAACAGAATGGCTGAGCAATGAAACTGAAAGAGTTTATAATGAAATGCCTTCGGCCTTTTCCACTGGAATTTTTTAAACCAGCACACATACCTTTCAAAAATGCTTGTCTTTCAGTCTTAAAAGTCGTGTCACACCATACTTTACTTTTCGTGTGTTCTTCGTGTATATTTAGCGATTTGTATCTCGGTGCAGTGTGGTTGTCAAATAGCGTCTTCGCCACACAGCAATATCACCTCTGTCTTTTAGCACATTTTTCTTGCCTCTTTTTTCATTCACAAATCCCAGCTGTATAAGCAATCTGCTGAAATTTGGTAAATCTGCATCCTCATTTACAGCAGACGAAATGTTACTTATGTTAGGGAGTTCGTTTCTAAAGAAAAACTACACACATGAAGACGCACAACACTTTTCACGTATTTTCTCAGAGCACGCACTTTTGTTTATTCCTGCTTTTGCCTGGAGTGGTAAGTTTTCCTGTTTCCTCAATTTCATGTCGCGATGTTCCTACGGATCTAACACTCACACCTGTAACTTCAGAGCCCAGCTGTTCGACTTCTCTCACTGACAAAGACGGATTCTTCTCTGTGAGTGCATTAAACACATGCAACACAATTCTTTTTTCGCCTGTTTGTAAATAATTATCCTTGCGATACTTCAGCGAAAAACTGGCGGTAGACTCTGCTATTATACATATAATACATGCGCAATAAACGATCAATAAAATAATTTAGCTCCCGCACTTTCGAATGGCGATGCATGACTAATCCAGTTCAAAACAAGGTCAGTGATAAAAGTCTTATAAACAAATGTCACCACTACCGCTAAATCACATGCTATCGTGCCATGTGCTTGAGAGCAAAGGAACCTCCTCTTTACTTTGTTTAAGAATTAACATGCATTTCAGATAAATCAACTCTGTTGCGTAATATATTTAATTAAAACCGTTACGAAAATATAAATTTGACAATTCTCTTCCAACATATAATGATATATCACCATGTTAAATAACGAACTAATTTTTACCCTACGACAGTCATTGAGAGGTGATTAGGTCATGTGACCGTTAAGAGATTCTGGGCAAGCTTACGTGAAACAAGGTATAGATAATATTTGTAAACTCAACAAAAAAATAAATGAAACAAATCAATAATAATAATAATAATAATAATAATAAAACAAAGAGTGGACCATCTACAAATAATTTCAACTTCAACAATAAAATCAGTAAACAAAAAATGTTAGTGTGATGAATGGAGATCCGTTTAATAATCTAACATCAATGCATTAATCGGTGCCATTCAAAAAAGGGATTGACAATTTGCTGATCAATTGATGGAATTGAATGGGAGGGGATGGATACATCATAGCTATCATAATAATAAGAACCAATTAGAGCTAAGACATTTTCATTGCAATGGTAGATGCAAGGAGTCATTATAGGTAGATAATATCAATCAAAAACACTTTTTAAACCATTTCTCGAACTGGTTGAAGAACAAAAAGAGAGCAATGAACTTCGAAATTCCAATAGTAGATGACGTCATTCAACTCATTGAACAGTGCCAGGAGAGGGAGGCGGTCACCTGAAGAACCAGTAGAACATCAGCTGATGATGGGGACACGGTGTCCTTGAAACATGTCCTAATTTCAAAAGTAAGTGGAGCTTAAGTGTTTTTACAGTTCGAGAAATGGTTTAAAAAGTGTTTTTGATTGATGAAGCTCCACTGTTTATAAATACTTCTATTTATAGTTTTATTAGATAATATCAAGATTACAACTAAGGAAAGAGATGTCAAATAGTTTGTCACGGAATGAAAGGCAGCCAAATCAATAATCAGTAACAAAGAAGCAGAGGAATGTTACAGGAAGTGATGCCTACCAGAGTCATGTGCAAAAATAGAAGTTCTGTATAGATATCTGTTGTGGGAGCAGGGGATGGGTGGTGAGAAATTAATTTGGACAATCTGTAGGAACTTTAAAGACTAGAAGATATAATAAATAAAAGGGCCAAACAGAAATCCATTTTGGATTATTTTGGTATGAAGCAGTAATTGTTTTCATTCTGGTATTAAAGCTCATTCATACTCTTATGAGTAAGGATGTTAGGAAGGCAATTCCTTTCTTGGAAGTGTTGAAAACAGTGTTGTTATGATAAATTAACTTTAAAGAGTCAATTAATGACACAAAACAACACTTACTTTTAAATTTTTCCGGAACATGTTTCTGAGGCTTTGCCTCTATCATCAGCGCCGGCTGATGATAGAGGCAAAGCCTCAGAAACATGTTCCGGAAAAATTTAAAAGTGTTGTTTAGTGTCATTAATCGACTCTCTTTAAAGTTAATGTTAGGAAGGCCCTAAAAAAAAAAACGTTCTACGTAAACTGTAGCAATATATGGAGCATTGAGTACTAGTTCGACTCAAAATTATACTCATCGGAATTGCTACTTCTAAAATACATAGTAATTAAAATTGAATTACAAAGCCAGTGTACTATCAGCAATTAGTTTGGACTCCAGATATTTGTGATAAATTTTAAAAATACGAACAAGACGACCTTTAACAATATACATTTGGGAAACCCTGACTACTTTCTTCAGGCATTTTTATCTCTGCAAATGATTTTCCAGATTTACACCTTTTCCCTATTTATACCGCTATTTCCCAGGTTCCTCGAAAAGTATCAACAGCAAGGTTTATCTTAAAATTTCAAACAGTTGCTGAGAGAGGTGTTTGTGTGTCATAACACACGTGTAGCTTGCTTTAGAGTAGAATAAAAGAAATGATAAAACGACTTGAACAAAACATAGCATACTTGGCATATTTTATTTATTCATACCATCTCAACTGCGACAGCGGAAGACTTTTGGCTTGTTGTGCATAGGGCGGCGTCTCGTGCTGGTGCAACGAGTGGTCTGCTCTCCGTGACAAGCTCCGAACGGTAAAGGAGCTTCTGATTCACTGGGTGACCTCTTGTTGCTTATCGCGGCAGGAGGAAGTTATTTTGGCTCGGTTGCGCATTGGACACTGTCATTTTAGCCACAGCTTATTAAACCGCACACCGGCTCCAGTTTGCCCGCTCTGGGGTGCCGAAATGTCGGTGCGCCATATATTTTTAGATTTAGACTAGCACATCTCTGCAGGTCTCTTCAGCTGCGAACCAGCTTGGCAGAGATACTCGCGGATGACGAGACGGTGGTGGGCAAAGTTTTAGCATTCGTTTTATCAGCAAATTTTAGGATTTAGGCCCTAACAGTTTGGGTATTTTAATCATTTTAAATTCTATTTTAGTCTTTGCCACCCGGGTGTTTTATCTTGTTTTTATTTGATTGATTGCATTTTAGTGTTTCAGCCTTTTACTTGGTTTTTAAACCCATTAGTTTGTTACTAAAATTAGGCAAGTGAGTCAACCTTGTATATACTTTTCTCCACTTACAAGTTTTTTATGAAGACTAGTTTCTGAGTCTACCACAGAGCTGACGATAGGGGAGAAGTCCCCAGAAACTAGTCTTCATAAAAAACTTGTAAGTGGAGAAAAGTATATACAAGGTTGACTCACTTGCCTAATTTTAGTAACAATGGCACTCCACTATCTGAAATACTTCTTTTTATTCTATACCATTAGTTTGTATAAGGGCGCTGATGACCCAAACACAAGTTGAGTGCCCCTAAACACAATCATCATCATCTTATTTATTCATTATAAAATAATTAAAAAAAAAAATATATAAAAAAAATTATCATCCCAAAAATATGGGATTAAAGTGTAAGCATAAGATGCAAAATTTGAACCTGCATGCTCTCAGTCATATCCCATTATTCTCATCTTTACCACTGAACTACAGTTAAACATAAGCCTGCTGCAGGGAGTCCCAGTATGTTATCCAAACATGTGCTTTCACGCAACCTCTGAAATTCATTATGATCTGCATGGGATTTAATCCAAAATGGAACTAATTATATTCTGCCTTAACAAGCACGCGCGCACACGCACACACCCTTTTCGTATGCAAAATAAATTATTTAGGAGGGTCAGAGAAAAAAGAACTTTTGACATGTTCTAGCTCCAGACTGCCACTGAACTTAGAGAATACAATCTAATCGAATCCAATAATATATTACATTTTCCCACAATGCCATCCTAAAATTGCAATATATAACCAAGAAAATTAATCAAAACTAATTTCATTTCTACACCTACCTCTACAATTGCTTCAGCGACCATATGCTTAACTTTTCTTGCCACATTTGGTGTAACAGGATGTGTAGCTGGTTGGGACTTCTTATGAGGAATTCCTTGAGGTGCTTCAAAAATCTTTTTTGGTACAGGATTTGCTGTAAATGAAAATACCTCTGGTGGCTTATTTTCCTGGAACAAAAACGAATTTCTTATTATTGATACAGTTTATTACGTATCCAATTTAGGTTTAAATGACATTTTTTTCAAATTCTTTATTTTATAATTTTTGTTTTATTTTAAATCTACTTTAAATTTTTGGGTAAAGTTCCAATACTTTCTCTATTTACAAGGTAGAAAATATAAAAACAAGAGTTATGACATTCTTTTGGAGAGGGAAGTGAGACAGGTGCAACACAATATGGTATTACAGCCTCAGAAGAAACCATGCACTACAGTAGTATAATAGTGTGAATGCTCTATAGACAAAGAGTAGTGCCACACTACTTGCCATAGCAACATTGGATTAGATTATTAAATTGTAGATGAGTCGTATTTATTACACATCAGCTTCACTTACGTACCTATATTGAGGACATGTTTCGCGAACTAGCATTTGCATCATCGGCTCTAATGCGATCAAAGCTTGATCCAGTGGTGTGGGTAGTTCTGGAGTTGCTGCTGCCATCTGTTGATTTTGTGATGAATTTAAATGTGGAGTTGTCTTCTGGCAGGATTTCAAAGTTCATTAGTTGGTTTTTAAGTTTTTCTATGTATATTCTCTCCCATATGACGAGTTCACTATGTTTTTGTACAAATTTTAGTAATTCTGTGCTATCTTCAATTTCATGATTTTCAGACCAGAAGTTAGCTGCTATTGCAGACTTATCAATATTTTTGTATCTTAAGTGCCTGAAGTGTTCTTTCTTTCTAGTGCCTATGTTTCTTTTTGTTCTCCGTATGTAAATTTGTTCAGTCTTTACACTTAATCTTGTAAATGCCTGACTTTTCTTCTGGTTTTATCTTATCCGTATTATTACTGTTATGTAGGTTTTTAATGTTTTAATTGGTTTTTGGTGCCAATGTTTACTGTATTTCTTGAATATTTTTTGGAACTTTTTTGTGGCCCAAGGGTAGTAAGTAAATTTAGCAAATCTAATTTCTTGTTTCATTGGTGAAAGAGCTGTGATCTGTTTTAATCTTTTTTGAAGTTTGAATGATTTTATTTTTGTATCTACAGGGCTTTTTCCATATCCAATTTTAATTGCAGCGTTTAAGATTTGATGGTATTCTTTTTGATATTGTTGCAGGTTGAGGGGTAGGTTTACTAATCTGTGTGTGAGACTGTTGATGGTGGCATGTTTGTGTGGAATTGGGTTGAAACTATTTGCTTTGATGTAATTATCTGTGTGTGTTGCTTTGCTATGAATGCCAAATTCCAGTTTTTCATTGTTTTTTTTTTTTTTTTTTTTTTTTTTTTGTGATTTTAAGGTCCCAAAAAGGTACAGTCCTCTTCAGTTTCTACTGTGAATTGCATGCTGGGATCTTGAAAGTTGAGTAGTTTCAAAGCATCATCTATTTGTTTGTAGTGCACTATTGCAAAGATGTCGCCTACGTATCTGTACCATGTTTTAAAAATATGAGGAAAGGCTTTAGTGAACTCGTCATATGGCAGAGAATATACATAGAAAAACATAAAAACCAACTAATGAACTTCGAAGTCCCGCCAGAAGACAACCCCACATTTAAATTCATCACAAAATCAACAGATGGCAGCAGCAACTCCAGAACTACCCACACCACTGGATCAAGCTTTAGTCGCATTCGAGCCGATGATGCGAACGATAGTTCGCAAATATAGGTACATTCCTCAATGTAGGTACTATAGTGAAGCCGATGTGTAATAAATACGACTACCCTACAATTTAATAATTATTTCGTTTAACTGTGGTGTTCCAATACAGTTGAATTTCGATATATTGGATTAGATGTTACAAGAATGCTGGTCCTGGTCGAACTTCTCGTCTGGACTCTGACTCGAATGCTCGGCATTGTCCGTCTCGAGTTCTAGGAGCCGAACAGAACTTCTCCAGCCAGCGCATGCTGTTTCCGGCAATTGCACCTTGGACCTGCTTCGAGACAACCTCGGAGAAAACAACTGCCTTCATCTGAGGGACAACCATCAGCCAGCTTGCCCACCAGTGCCTGCTCTTCAAGAACGGGAAGCCAGCATAAGGTAGCGGGTTGCCACTAACGGCCAAAGCCATCCGGTACTTTGTATCGGGTAAGGCGCATTCTGGGAATCCAGGTGTCCGGTCCTATTAGTGGCACGCTTCTCAGCCCCTGCTACCTTCAGGTGAGGGCGCACGTTTGTGTGTTTGTTGCACTGCACCTCTGGTGCAGTGCTCTTAGTACCTGTCTGACCCTTGTCAACAATCCCACTAGTGATGGAACCTGTCCCATCCACTAGCTCTGCTCCTGATGGACTAGCCAACTCGGCCGCAACGGCCTTAACCAGCACCTCTACTGGTGCCACCAGGAAGAGAAAACCTCGCCAACAACGCCGCGGCGGAGAAGGCAAGGTAGTACTTGTTGAAACTACCAACCAGGGCGACTCACGCGAGCCAATTCATCGTCGTCTAGCTGAAAACTCGGGGTCTGACTCCGAGGAAGAGTGTGCCAGTGTTCGCACCTCCTTTTCTTGCCGTAGTGGTAGGACTACGTACTCCAGCTACTGCTCGACATACGAGGATGCCTCAGAGCGCAGCTCGTCGGACATATCCACGGATGGCGAGCAGGAGGGGGAGTTTCAAGAAGTTAAATCACGGAAGGCCAAGCGCGCTGAGAGACTGGCTGCAGAGGGCGTGCCCTCTGGCCGGTCCCAACGGAAGCATGTTCCTCCGATAATTGTGGATGACTTCCCCGGGGTTGTTGGCTTCCTAAAAGAAGTCATGCCGACCCTGGCGCAGACGTGCACAGTGCGGAGGAACAAGAGCCGCTACATCTTCCAAGCTAAAGCAGTGGAGGATTACACCCTGCTATTGCAGCACCTTAAGAAGAGAGAGATTTCCCACTTCACCTTTGGGCTAGAGAAGGCCCGTGATATACGCCGGGTTATCCGCGGGTTGCCGGTGGATACCTCAGTTGAGGACATCAGGACAGACCTCGTCCGCCAGGGTATCACCGCCAGAGTGATAAAGCAGCTTACAAGGCCAGCTCCTGATCGCCAAGGAACTAAATCCCCCCTCCCACTGTTCCTTGTAGTGGTGGAGCGGACCAGTGACCCAGAAATTAAGTTGGACGGAGTCACAACCATCTGCTACCTCCGGGTTCAGATGGAACCAGCAAAGGGCTCTGGCGGCCCCCCTCAATGTTATAGATGCCTGGGGTTTAACCACTCCAGCCACTTCTGCCACCGTAACTCACGCTGCTTACGGTGCGGTGGCACCCATTCCAAAGATGTCTGTTCGCGTGCCATCACTGAGGTACCCACCTGCGCTAACTGCAAGGGTGATCACATTGCGTGCTACGGGGGCTGCCCGACTAGGAAGGCTGTTATAGCCTCTAGGAAGGCGCCAGCACCATCGACTAGGCAGAAAACTGCCCCCACCGTACCAGTGCAGCCTGCTGCTTCTGGAACAACTCAAAAAGCACGTGGTGTGCCTACCTTTGCGGAGGTGGTGCGCAAGCCTGCGGGTCTGCCGACGGTATCACGGGAAAAACACACACGTCCACCTAAGGCTACAGAAACAGCCCCTAATACCACCCCCTCTGATAGAGCGCAGGGAAGACGCCCTGCCAGTGAGCGAGAGTCTGCTTCCGAGGCGCCGAGCGGGCGAGGTACTCCCAAACCCGATCGCCAGCTGAGGGACGGACGGGCTAACGGTAGGCCGGCGCCCAGGCACTCTTCAGCATCCCCCACTCCCACCAAAGCTTCCACTTCAACAGAAGTTTCTCCCCCCACCACACAGGCCTCGGAGATGCTGGGATGGTTGCAGCAGCTGCTGCAGAACCACGGCCGGCGTCTCTGTGAACTGGTGGTGAGGTTCTTTGACACCACAGATTCTGCAGCCCGAATGGTCACTGCCATGGAGGCGCTTGCCTTGTTGTCCGCAGTAAGCCGCGCAAACCAGGATGGCGGGTCGAACTAGGTCTCTGTCCTCGTTCAGATTCGCATTCTGGAATGCGTGTGGCATCAATGGTCAACAAGATGAACTCCTGCATTTCGCGAGGTCATTTGCTTTGGAACTCATCTTGGTATCGGAAACACATCTCCGACCTGAAATGTCCTTCCGGATTTCCGGCTACCACTGCCTCAGGGTCGACCGTGTGGGCCGTCGCGGCGGCGGCACGGCCATCTTTGTGAGGAGGGGGGTTGTCTTTAAACCTGTCCAGCTTCCCGCTCTTCAAACCCTTGAAGCCACTGCCGTCTGCGTGAACCTGGGCGGTTCCGAAGTCCTGATAGTGTCTGCTTATCACCCTCCTGGTCAACAGTTCATTGCTAATGATTATCTCTCCATCCTCGCCCTACATCCCAACGTCATTATGGCTGGGGATTTGAATGCTAAACACCCGCGTTGGCACTCGGGTCCCCGGACAGACGCAAGAGGCAGAGAAATCATCCGCATCATAGACGGAGACCCTCAACTGAGAGTAGAGGGTCCCTGGCAACCCACTCATTTCCCGCGAATTCAAGGCCGTCCTTCGGTCATTGACTTCGCAATCATCAAACATTTTCCATTTCACTTATCACTCAATTCACAAAGCGCCTTACATTCCGACCACAACCCAGTTGTGGCTGAGGTAAACTTACGGGTTGTCAGTCATGAATTCACGGTTCAAAACCGTGAAGTCGATTGGGATTGCGTACGGGTCTGCTTAAATGACTCCATACCTCCTAACCCTCACATCACAGATATACCGACCTTGGAGACGGCGATCTCCTCCTTCACCTCCATCGTAGGACGAACAGTTCGCAACCTCACCGTTCACACTCCAGCACCTCTACACCCTCACGTCATCCCGCTAGACATCCATCTTCTCATTCGTCGCTCTTGGGCGGCTCGCAGACTATATCAGCGACACCGCACTCGTCATAATCAGGTTCTGCTCGCGCGCTTGCGCCGAGAGGTTCGACTTCGACTACGCGAGCACCGTGTGCGCGCGTGGGAGGAGTTGATGTCTCGAGTGAATTTTGAGAATGGCGAGGCGTGGAGGCTTGCAAAAGGACTCCGGAACCGTGGAGGAGCACCAAACACCCCTATCCAAAGCACCCAAGACCTGGTGTACGAACCCCAAGCTAAAGCAAATGTGTTTGCCGACTACCTAGAGAGGACCATGAGGCCACGAGATGACCCCCAGGACCTAGACTTCACTGGCCGCGTCAAGCGGGAGGTTCGTCAGTACCTTCGACGCCCTCTTGCTGAGGCAGACCGACTATCTGTCATTAGACCCAGTGAGCTCCAGGGCGCACTCCGGCGTCTAAATCCCAAAAAAGCGTCGGGACCTGATGGGTTGACACCTATCATGCTCCGCCATCTTCCATTCAAAGCCGTTCTTTTTCTTACTCGGGTTTTTAATATGTGTCTCGCCCTGGGCCACTTTCCACGGCAGTGGAGGGAGGCTCGGGTGATTTGCATTTTGAAGCCCGGTAAAAATCCGGCTCTCCCCGCCAGTTACCGCTCCATTAGCCTCCTGTCAGTCCTCTCGAAAGTTTTCGAGAGGCTTGTTTTAGTCCGCTTGTCGCCCCTTCTGGGGGACATTCAAGCTATTCCTCCCCATCAGTTTGGTTTTCGTCCTGGGCACTCGACATCACAGCAGTTACTCCGTCTGGTGGAGGCCGCTGCCCTGGGTTTCCAGGAAAGGGCATTCACTGCGGCGGTATCTCTGGATGTCGAGAAGGCCTTCTCTACCACCTGGCATGCAGGCCTCCTACACAAACTAATCACCCTGGGGCTTCCTGCACACATGATACACATCTTACACTCATTCCTAAAACACAGACATTTCACAGTTGTTGTGGCGGGAAAGCTTTCTACCAGACGACCCATCAGAGGAGGCGTCCCAGAAGGCTCTGTCTTATCCCCTACACTATTTAGCGTGTACGTGGCGGATCTCCCCACGGAGCAACACGTCAACATTGCCCAATATGCGGACGACGTGTTATTATACAACACAAACAGAAACGCACGCAGAGCCTTCAACCCAATACAGCGACACCTAAGCCTCATTCATGATTGGTGTAGGCTTTGGCGATTGTCTATCAACCCAGAGAAAAGCCAAGCCATACTCTTCACTAAGCGTCACTTTCCCGCCAACCTCCCCGCCTTTAATTATTCTGGCAGAAGGATAGAGTGGACAAATTCTCTCAAATACTTAGGTGTAAAGCTGGACAAGGGCCTAACTTTTCGGGGTCACATCCAGGAGGTGACTCATCGGGCATGCGGAGCTTCGGCTTCGTTATACCCCATGATGCGCTCAGGAATGCCGACACCCCTTAAGTTGCGCCTTTTTCAGGCTTTAATTCTTCCCATCATGCTTTATGCTTGTGAGATCTGGGGCATGGCCGCAGGATCATATCTGCGTCAAATTCAGCGTGTACAAAATAGATGTCTCAGGGCTATCTATTCTGTTTGCTGGAGGTTTCCCGTGAGATACCTTCATGAAGCCTCATCTCTCCACTATGTGGAAGATGTCATTAGGCGCCGGGCCACAAAATTCTACGCGAGTTTGCCTCAACATCAGAGCGCCCTGGTTAGGTCTCTAGGGAACTACAGAGCAACCGAAAGACGCTACAAGCTATACCGGCTTCCCCGCATGGCGTGCGGGCACACCCGGTAACAATAGAGTACTTATTTCAGCCTAAAATCACTACTGTTTGAACTGAATTTAATAGACATTCTAAATTAAACTCTTCCTGAAAATTATCACACCAGCGGTGCTAACATAGCGTTGCACCCGAGTTGGCTACCAAGAGGAGCTACGGCTACCTCCCTTCTTTTCTTCTACATTATCTTAAACCACCAACCTGCAAAACCCCACATTTCCTGTCATTAAGTGGTTAAGTCCGTGTAGGACAGGTACACGAATGACACACATCGTGCTGACCCTCAGTCAGCCGCCAGCTACTTGAATGAATGAATGAATGAATGAATGCTGGTCAACAACTGTAAGAACTCTCTTTTTGATTAAGTCATATTGAACTTACAGTAATGCAACACCATTATTTTAAACAGTTTGTACATAGAAAGCAAGAAATACTATACCTTTTTCTTTATTTCAGTTAAATTGAAAGGTTCAGGCACAGTGCTCGACTTCTTCTCTACAGGAGGGGGAACCCAAGGTTCTAATACTTTCTTATCAAGTGGACGTGCCTTCAGATGAAACCTGTGAAGCACAATACACATTCTTTGAACACATTATATGTTTAATCAAGTTGGAATTCTAGTTTCAGCACATCATTATTTACATACGCTTTAATTTCCTCAAACTCCTTTTCTTCTAGAGCTTCTCTAGATAAATAGTGCACAGGTCGAGAACGCTCTTTTGTGAGAAGATGTGGGGATTGTGGAATAGTCCCACGTGGTGGTGAAAAGTGTTTCTTCTGAGCCAATCTTCTTATAACTGATGGTTCTGGAAACAAAGATTAGAAATTACTGGCTCCATTCTGTCATTTAGTTTTCACAGCTCATGGGACTGCAGCATAATTGTACTAAAATTACTAGAAGAAATTTACAAATAATGAGCTTACTTACTATTCGTATTAATAATTTCTGTTGTATAAAGCTCAACTCCATAATATTAATAATAATAGTAATTAGTGAAATTCTAAAAATTAGTAACATGATCAGCAACCCCATTCAGCTTTTAACATGGAAGCTAAGTCTGAAGGACAATTTTATAAGGTTTAAAACTTGAAAGTGTATATAAAAGTATGGACTTTAACGCATAATCTGCCATTTCCTTTTTGTATGTCTTCTTATAAAACGAATTAGAGAGCTCTCTTGAAACTTGCACTTCAGCCTCATTAACAGGTTATTCCAATGATTTACATAAAAGGCAACTCTTTCAATGTGAAATCAAATGCAGTGCAGCACACACAATACTTAAATTTACATGAAGGGTCAATGTAAGACACTATTTTTAAGATATATGTTGTATACATTTAACCTAGTACGTAGTTCACAATATTGGCAAATACATGCACAACATGTTTTAGAAAAACTGGTAGCAAAGAAAGGAAAAGTGTGTAAGTAGCCTGTTATGCAAGTTTTAAGGCCAGATTAATAATCAAACCTTAAACATGCACTGAAGTCTTTAACTCAATAAGTTACCAGCCCTTGTTCATGAAGAGTGAATACAAAGATATTACAATTCATAGATGCATTAATGGATGTGTAATCTGTAAACACTTAATTATAGAAGACCTGGCAACATGCAGAGATCCATAATGTGATTTTCATTCTCGAATACCATTGATCATTTGGTCTGGAACTTGATCTATAGTCACTTGATCTACTGTTTTCCATCCAATCGCTCTTACCCAGTGAGCTAACATGGCCGTGGATCCAGGGTTCAAATCCTGTTCATGGCACTGAATTTTTCATGTTGACTCTATCAATCCAATACCTTAGCCTGTATACGGCTAGTGTGAAGAAATAATTTCCCTCAATTAACTTTAATAAGAGTTAAATGATGAAGCATGGGACTCAAGTACTTACAATAGTAAGTCGCTACAAACGGTGTATCTTGGATGCGAGAGCCCCTAGTGGTTTACTGAGGAAATATATGAGTCAATTGGAGAATTTAATGTCATGACGACAAATTGGTCATGATAGCTCAATGAGTAAGAGCAAATGGATGGAAACCAGTAGATCTAACTTCCGCATAGATTGAAAAAACTTATTTGTAATTTTTTTTTGACACTTCGTCACTTACATTTTTATATGTTCCACTGCCAGAGAGAAAAGAGCAGACAACAGATGTTATTTGGAAAGAGGTTAAAAATTGAGGCAACAGCTTCCAAAACTAGTTCCTCAATAATATAAAAATGTTAGACGATGAAGTGTTTAATAAATAAATTATAAATAAAACTGACTACAAATAGTTTTTTCATTAATTTTGACATCACTGTTACAAAATTCCTCCAATCACGTATAATTCTGTATAGATGCTACAAGAAAGTTTTCATGGTGATGAAGTATTCTGTGAGTGATTAGTATAATTGTATCTTCAATTTATTAACAGTGTTACAGAATAATGAATAATCTTTCACAAATAAAGGAAGAATTATTTCACAAATAAAGATGAGATAAAACATTGATCCAAGACTGAGAAATTAATCATCAATGCTCTCTGACCTGCAGCTAAACTGGAAAAAGATAAAAAGCAATAAAATAACAATAAATCTTTATCAAATATGCATCCCAATGTTGCGCAAACTTAAAGATCATTATCAAATTCAACGAACCAACTTAGCACAAAGAGATTTAAGGAATACCTACATCTGTATCAACATTGAATTTTTCAGTTCTGATTTTGACTTTCAACACCACAAGGTGTATTTGTTGCCAAAAGTATCAAAAAAAGGTTTGGGAAATTTTGACAGTTTTTTCCTACCAGAAAACGAATTACTCTTGCTTTAATGAACCTGAAAAATGCAATATGAATAAGTTTAGGGAAGGACACAATGTTAATGTGCAATGAATGAATATTACGTTCTTTAAACTTTAAGAAAAGGTATACAATTTATTACACCATCTTGAAGTTATTAATTTTCTTTCCCATATGTTCTGTTGTATATATAATGGGAAAGTCTTATGCACTGCTTTGCACATAAACAATCCCATGACATGACGATAATGGAGTGCTCCGTAAGAAATACATGTATGGGCTCACGAACTGTTATCAGACTAGTTCAGCTACTGCCGTGAAGTGTGCATGATGTCAAATGACACCAAGTATACTGCAAGGGGGAAAATTGGCAGTCCTGGACACGTCGTTCAATTGATGAATGCAAAATAGGATGACACAAGTTTCATCGTGGGCGCGTCGTAGAGGACAACTGGATCTTGGGAATGATTGACGTGGAAACAAATGAGGTGCGGATGACGATATGCCCCAACAACAGGAGGGATGCGAATACGCTCTACAGCCTAATGGCAGCACCCACGATGAAACTTGTGTTCTCCAATTTTGCATTCATCGATTCGAACGACGTGACCGGGACCGCCAATTTTCCCCTTGCAGTATACTTCGTGTAATTTGACATCATGCACACTTCGTGGCAGTAGCCGCACCAGTCCGATACAGTCCACGAACTCATACATTTAGCTGCTAGATAGTGTAATTTTGCGACAAGTAGGACTGTTGGCAGCATTGCTTTCAGTGGAGAAACAAGCATAGTTTGGCTGCACTGAATTCTTCAATATGGCTACATTACGCAGTAAGTAAATAAACAATTAATATTAAAAGAATGCCCTCCAACACAAAATTGCACTAAAGGTAAAGAAATTATATTAAAAATCATGGTTGTATATAAAAACATCAAAAAGTGTGAAGGAATTAGAAACAAATCGCAGCATCGCATATTAGAAAGAAGAGTCATTATTTCTTACTTTTTCAGTATCATAGCATTCCAGAGTGTAATGCCAATTACCACACAGTTTAGTTGATTTACTGTATCTCTGCCCTCTTAAGCCACTTAAATTCATTACACCTGCACCTGCCCATGCATACCCTATTAGCCTCTCTGTTACATACCTCAGTGTCTTTATCTTCATTTAATTTTTACTTTTCTGTAATCTATTAACCAATTATTGCCCAACATTTTTCTTTTTTTCAAAACTATATATAAAAACATGAGTAATGTATTAGTTCAGCATACAGAATGTCAGCATACTATTTTGTCTGCCTTTCTATTTGCCCAGCCTATAATTATGTCACTTGACTTTCAGTCATCCTCAGCATTAGAATTGCTTACAGATGCAGATTCTTTGTGTGATGCAATAATACAAACCTTTATTGACAGTTTATGGTATTACAGAAAGCTGGGAGGGAAATGTAACAAGGAAAATGGAAGCATGCGCACACACACACAAACACACACACACACTCTTTCCCCACATAAATCACATAATATTGGAATTTGAAAAGGCAGATAGAAATTAGCACTGTGAAGTACAGTAATAACTAAAATTATATAGATCTACTCATATCATTTTAATTAAATATTGGTGCTAATTACGCCGATAATTATAAGTTGGATCAGTAACAAGAAGATGTGAATCACAACACTTTTTCCCTGGTAATAAGACTACTTACATGGTTTAAAGAATGCATTTTTTCCCTTTAACACTTAATGTATTTATTGTAAATTAACTAAGTTGACAGATGAGCCTACACTTCTAGAAAAGCTCTTTCAGTGTAAGTAATAATATTAGTGATAACATTTTTTGACTTACTTGCATTAGGCTGAGTATGAAATCTATCTGGTGTGCTCTGTTGGAAACGAATAATTGCTTCTGCTAAGCTTACAAAGCGCTTGCTACTAGCACATACCAGAGGTGAGCCTTTACGTTTGCTTGTCTCAATAACTGTTGAGTTCTTCCTATCCTGCTAAATTATTAAAACAAGATTAGATAAATACACATAAATCAATATAATTGGAAATTTAATTGTTCTTCCACACTAGTCGTGTGTGGCTAAGATTTGAATAGATAGAGTCAGACTGAAAAATTCAAATCTTAGCCTACACATGACTAGTGTAGAACAATGATTAAATTTCCAACAAATAACCTAATGGTGATTACTATAAAGCCTGGGACTTAAGTATATAGGTGCATATCTAATCTCTGTTTCATATAACCTTGCCTCGCTGACATGTATCACTCCGTGTACAACTACCCTCCCCCTCACTCTAATTGGCTTATGCTTTCGCGTCATAGGCCATAGTCAGTGCTTCCCGTCACATTTAAAACTGCAGTAAACATCATAATGATTGCCAGGAGGATAGATAAAATCATACAAATAAGAATATGAAGGAATGCAAAAATACAAGTTTATAATGAAACTGAGCAAGTTGAAACTGAATGAATGAGCAATGAAACTGAAACAAGTTTATAATGAAAGGCCTTCGGCCTTTTTCACTGGGATGTTTTAAAACCAGCACACATACTTTGCAAAAATGTTTGTCTTTCAGTCTTAAAAGTCGTGTCATGCCATACTTGTCATGTGTCCTTCATTCATCCAAGCTTCGTCAAGGTAGTATATTTTGTGATTTGTATCTCGGTACAATCTGATTGTCCTTAAATAACGTCTTCGCCACACAGCAATATCGCCCCTGGAGTGGTAAGTTTTCCTGTTTCAATTTCATGTTGTGATGTTCTTACGCACCTAACACTCACACCTGCAAAATCACAGCACAGCTGTTCGACTTCTCTCACTGACAAAGACGGATTCTTCTCTGTGCATGCACCACTTCTTTTTTTGCCGCTTTGTAAAGGTTTTCCCTTGCGATACTTCAGTGAAAAACTGGCGGTACACTCTGCCATTATACATATAAGTACATGCGAAATGAACGACCAATAAAATAATTTAGCTCTCGCAATCGGCACAACATGCCTTCGAATGGCGTTATGTGACTAATGCAGTTCAAAACAAGGTTAGTGATAAAAGTCATATAAACAAATGTCATCACTACTGCTAAATCACGTGCTATCGTGCCATGTGAAACACGTGCTTGAGAGCAAAGGAACCTCCTCTTTACTTCATTTAAGAATTAACATGCATTTCAGATAAATCAACTCTGTTGCGTAATATATTTCATTCAAACAGTTACGAAAATATAAATTTGACAAATCTCTTCCAACATATAAAGATATACCACCATGTTGAATAACAAAATAATTTTTACCGCACAACAATCTATACCACAACAGCAGCCAATGAGAGGTGATTAGGTCACGTGACCACTAAGAGATACGGGGCAAGCTTATGTGAAACAAGGATTAATTGTATATGAGAGCTCCTAGTGGTTCATGAGAAAACATACGAGTCAGTTGAAGAATTTAATGTCATGACATGTTGGCCATGGTAGCTCAAAGGTTAAGAGCGACCGTACAGACACTGGGAGATCCGTGGTTCAAATCCTGACCATGGCATTGAATTTTCAGTCTGACTCTATTCTAATCAATATAAGTTGCGCTAAATGAGAGAGAACTTCCTATTAGCTGAGATTCTCTCTTACACAAACTTATCAAAATTTGTTTTAAAATTATCACTATAATCTTGGAATAAAGAATGTATTTATCTTTATATCTGGCCTTTAAAAATGCAGGAAGTTATGCAAAAGATGGGTATGGAAGATTTATCTTGAACTCCTGATAAGTGTTACTTCTTACTACTAGACATACAGAATTACTGCCTGATACCACAATACATATTAAAGCAAAGAATTCCACTTTCTAGGCTGTACATAGATTATTAATATTTTATATCTCATAACATGAACAATAAACAAAATTTGTCACCAATGTGAGCTCACTCTTGTACAAAACATTCTTAAAAAGTTGATTCTTCCCTCTACTTAATGTTAATTGAAATGAACACTTATAATTTCTTATAAGTACAATGGGAATAGCCAAATACAATAGGCTTAAGCAATAGTAAAATCTTTAAAAGCTGGTTAGTAAGTGTGGGCTTTGAAATTTCATTCTCTTGCATGGCCAGGACATAAGCTTTTAACTCAAAATTGAAGGTTTTTTATTTTGTAAAAGTAAGTTAAGATTTGAGTTAACACCAAGAGACAATCTAAAAAAAAAAAAAAAAAAAAAAAAAAAAAAAAACCTCGAAAAGTCATCAGAGGATGCTAGTGCAAGTATCCAACACAAGCACAGCACACACCAGCATTATATCAGTTTGATGATGGGAATGACATCCCGAAACATGTCCCGATTTAGAAAAGTGTAAGTGATGTGGTTTCAGTAATCTGTCACACATGCTATTTTTAAACTAAGTTAGGTATTTAACAGATTTTTCACCTTCCTTTCTTGGAAGTGTTGAAAACAGTATTGTAATAAATTAAATTTAAAGGGAGTCGATTAATGACACTAAACAAAACAAAAATTTAAAAGTGTTGTTTAGTATCATTAATCGACTCCCTTTAAATTTAAGATTTTTCACCTTTCAGTTATGCTTTTAACATAACACCCAAACATGGATCATTTTTTAAAAATTTAATATTTCTATTTTAAGGGAAATCAAAAGTTATTTACATTGAAATTATCATATCAAATTTGTCAGTGAAATGTAATATCTTCTATACTTAATATGTGCTGACTCATCTTAAGTAAATAACTTAACACATCACTGTTTCTAACTTCTTTCACATATAAATAAAAACAAGATACTTTGTTCTGCAGCCACAAAACATGAATAACATCAACAGTATAAAGGAGCTGACTTTACAGCACACACTATCCATTATTTGCCCACCTCTGTAGCATGGTGGTAGTATATCTGCCTCACACTTAAAGAGGTCCCAGTTTTAAATTTCAGTCATGGCGAGTTAACTGGATATGGGTTTTTCTTATCCTGAAAGACAAATGTCAGGCAACTCTAAGCTCTATGGATGTTGGGTTCGTTTGAGCAGCACTTCATTCACTGTCCAATACGACTTATGTCAGAGGATATTAAAAAAAAAGCACTGTACATTACAGAACATATGTTTCCATTCACTGTTTGTTACCAGTTTGTTTCTACTACTATCCAGCCCAAGAGATAAAAAAAGGAGAGGGGGGGCAATAAAATGTTAAATACACATGCTATGAATTTTGTTGCAGCCCAGCAAAAGGGAACCACGATCATGATGCAGGATAGACATATGATCTGGCTTGTTACAGCACTGTGTAGCAATTAGCATGACACATTTAGCCTGTTTTTTTTGTGCGTAATTTACATCCTCCAACGTTAAGTCATATCGGACGGTGAAGGGAATGGGTGAAATGCTCAAATGAGTCCAGGGTCCATGGAGCTTAGAGTTACGACATTCGTCTTGAAGGATAAGGGAAAATCCCGGAAAAACCTTATCCAGGAAACTCACCCTGATCGAGATTCGAACTCGGGACCTCTTGAACGTGAGGCAGATACATTTAGCCTGTAATTTTAAGTTACAATATAATTCAATACAATGAAAAGCTTTGTAATGTGTTTGGAGAAATCTCTAAAACTTGGGATATGCCCACAAAGCCATAAAAAGGTCATTCTTCATGTACATTATACAGGTGAATTCCAACAGTGACTAGTAGTATATGTGTTTCGAAGAATTTAGTAACAGTGACATAAAAATTAATTGAAAAACTATTTGAGGTCAGTTTTTAACACTTTGTTACTTACATTTTTGTATTATTGAGGGATTAGTTTTGGAAACCGTTGCATCCATTATCAACCTTGAAGGTCCAACTACTGTATGTTGTTGCCGTCTGCTCTCTTCTCTCTGATGGTGGAATTATGATAATTTTACAATTTTCGATTTGATAATTTGATAAAGTTCATAGTTCCACCACCAGAGAGAAGAGAACAGATGACAACAAATGATAGTTGAACCTTTGAGGTTGATAATGAACAATAATGGACGTACCTCAATAATACTAAAATGTAAGCGATGAAGTGTTAGAAACTGACTAAATATAGTTTTTCAATTGATCAGCATGCTTATGGAATGGAGTGAACATACACTTAAAACACAGTTGTCTTTTGATAGGCTTTTTTTTTGTAATGCATGTCCTCCAACATTGTCACATTGGACGATGAATGGAATGGATGAAATGATGGTCAAATGAGTCCAGGGTCCATAGAGCTTAGAGTTACCCAACATTCGTCTTTCAGCACAAGGGAAAAACCTTATCTAGGTAACTCACACTGAGATTCGAACTTGGAGCCTCTTGAATGTGTGGCAAACACGCTACCGAGGCGGGCATCTTTTGATAGTGAAATATTATACAAGAAAGGCAAAGATATGCTTTCCAAAGATTGTAGTACAGCAACGATAATAAAAATGAGATATTTTTCAGACTGCTTACCTGTGAAGCACTAGAAAAGGCTAGTTTAGTGCGTCTCAAGGTACCTGCAATAACAAGATTATGCAAAATTAACTTAAATCAAAGGCATTTATAATCTGTATTAGTTTTACTAAGGGTGGTTTTGGTGGTAGAATTTTTATGCAGGAGAAAAGTCTTGTACAGAAATCCATAGGGTGAGTCTGATTCTCACCAACTAAAATATCCCTGCAAGCCATAATGAACTTTTTGTAACTACCTAGTAGTATTACTTAAAGAAGAATTGGCTGTAGGTAGCCTCGTACTAATACAAGAGCACTGTTTATACTTTCAGCCTAATAATTAAAACAAAGTAACTTCTGATTAAAAACTGCTTTACTTTTTTCAATATATTCTCCTTTATAAATAATACACTTT
Organism: Mantis religiosa; assembly: GCA_030765055.1. Lineage (NCBI taxonomy): Eukaryota > Metazoa > Arthropoda > Insecta > Mantodea > Mantidae > Mantis > Mantis religiosa. The sequence goes on from CM060959.1 coordinate 34,851,464, forward strand.
TGCATTAGTTTGAAGCATTTGTCAAAGTATTTATTCCAGTCTTCTGTAGACAAAAGTCGTTGTACCTGCAATGTACTCTTGATGGTCAGGAACAAAAAACAGTCACTGAGTGCCAAATCAGGACTGTATGGCAGATGACTCAACAATTCAATTTTTTCGAGCCTTCAAATACTGTTGTTCGATGAGATGTGTGCGCGCTCTAATTGACTTAATGAAGAACAACCATACGGTTGTCGGTTTTCCTTACCTCATTGAAGACTTCCGGCAAACAAATGGTGTACCATTCGGCATTAACCATTTTACATTTCTCTAAAGGCACTGATGCCACATGGCCAATTTTGCTGAAAAAGCAGGCAACCATTTGCTACAAAGTGCTTTGAATGCAAACAATTTTTGTTAGTTACTAACTGTGGTTGAGTCAACCACAGAACTGACGATAGGGGAGAAGTTCCCAGAAACTAGTCTTCATAAAAAACTTGTAAGTGGAGAAAAGTATATACAAGGTTGACTCACTTGCCTAATTTTAGTAACAATGGCTCTCCACTTTCTGAAATACTTCTTTTTATTCTATATAACTTTTGTTAGTTTTAATTAATTGATGGAAATTAATCATTTCTTCACACTAGCCGTATATAGGCTAAGGTTTTTGATAGAGTCAACATGAAAAATTTAATGCCATGCCCGGGATTTGAACCACGGATCTCCTGGTTTTCGTCCAGTTGTTCTAATCCATGGCCAATGTGCGTCCTGACATTAAATTCTCCATTTGACCCATATATTCTCACGAGTAGCTCAATGGGTTAGGGCAACTGGGCAGAAACCAGAAGATCCGTGGTTCAAATCCCGGCCATGGCATTCAATTTTTCATGTTGACTATCAATAACCTTAGCCTATTTACAGCTAGTGTGAAGAAATGATTAATTTCCATCAATTAACTAAAATAATAAGAGTTAAATGATGGAGCCTGGGACTCAAGTACTTACGAGAGTAAGTCACCACAAACGGTGTATCTCAGATGCGAGAGCCCCTAGTGATCTACTGGGGAAATATACGAGTCAATGTGCCGTCCTGACATTAAATTCTCCATTTGACTCATATATTCTCACGAGTAGCTCAGTGGGTTAGAGCAACTAGACGGAAACCAGAAGATCCGTGGTTCAAATCCCGGCCATGGCATTGAATTTTTCATGCTATCAATAACCTTAGCCTATCTACAGCTAGTGTGAAGAAATGATTAATTTCCATCAATTAACTAAAATAATAAGACTTAAATGATGGAGCCTGGGACTCAAGTACTTACGATAGTAAGTCGCCACAAACGGTGTATCTCAGATGCAAGAGCCCCTAGTGGTCTACTGGGGAAATATACGAGTCAAATGGAGAATTTAATGTCATGACGGCAAGTTGGCCATGGTAGCTCAATGGGTTAGAGCGACTGGACGGAAACCAGGAGATCTGTGGTTCAAATGCCGGCCATGGCATTGAATTTTTTATGTTGACTGTAACTTTTGTTAGATTTGCTTCATCTTGAAACATGCATACAGTCCACTACTGTTTATGTTCTGGCTCATATGCATAGATCCATAATTCGTTACCCGTTGCAACCTTATATATGTCTTTTGAAGCACCGCCATTGTATTTCTTGAGCATTTTTATAGACAAAATGACACAAGCATCTTTTTGAGATTGTGTCAAATTATCTGGGATTCAACAAGTGCATACCTTTTTCACAGCTAAATAATCACGCAATATTTTATATAAGCTGGTGGAACTAATGTTTAGGGGCGCCTCAGTCTCACAATATGTTGCATGATGACCCTGCATTATTAGGTTTTGCACTCCATCAATGTTTTATGGCACAATTGATTTATGACAAACTTCACAAACTTCATCGTTGAGTGAACAGCAGCCATTATTAAATTCATTATTCCAGCATTTCAAAGTGGCAAAGGATGGAACTTTGTCGCCAAATGTGGTAGTTGATCGATGCACTCTTGTTTTGATAATCCACGATGAAAGTCTTAATAAATCATGTTTTCAGGAGTTAATTCCATGTTTCCATTGACACAATTTTTTAAAACAAAACAAATGATGCTCTATTGACAAAATGTCTGAAGTAGATTATGGTCAACAATGTCAAACTTTCCATAGGAAACCTCAGCTGGCACCTACAACATTCAGGGTTGCCAAGGCACAAAATATAAATAGTGTCCCTCATATTCATCTTTACCAATATTGGGCATTCAATGTGGCGGCTAAAGTGGGGATGGCTGTAACAATTCTTTATCAAGACCTCATCGGAAAACTATTTTTGGAAAACCCTCTACTCCAGAAACTCCTAAAAATCAGTTTTAGTATAAGTCTGTGTGTATGTGTCCTTGAATAAAATAACTTAAACTATCTCTTACATGAACAAATTTTTTTTATTTTATAATTTTTATAAAAATGACATGTTTAATATACTGTGATGAAAAAGTCTATTTTGAATTTTTCTCAATATCTGATGAAGTTTGACACTGAAACCTTAACAAATAAGCGGAATTTATCATAGAAAAAATTTAAAACTAATATGCAAAATTTTTGCAATTTTGCTTCATTCTCTACGCCTTTCTGTCATCAAGATATAAACATATGTATGCTATATTCCATTGTGTAAGGACTATAATACAATGAAGCACAAAATTATATTAATATGTATGCTATTTAAACTATAGATGATTCATATAAATACAACTCATTTATGTTTCGCTTCACTGTAGTGCTCCAATAAAGTAAAATTTCCATATATGTATGCCATTTTCATGTTAAAACCTTTTTAATTTGAAATCACTCCCAGACAAAAATATGTATGGTTTTACGGAGATGCCACTTAAAATTAAACTTTTAAGATTAACTTTATAAGGTAGCGGTATAAGGTACCAAGCGTTAGTGGTATAACTAGATCAGAAATAGAGGAAATGCCATTTCACCTCTTATGCTGGCCTATCACGGCGTACAAATGTTCCACAATTGGTGCTTGTGAGAAAAGCCGGATGGACCCATTAACCAAAGACAACAGGTGTGGCCCTCCAGACATACTGGGAGTTTAAAGTGGATGATGTAACCACCATTACAAGCAAAAAATTGGTGTGCACTTAAAAGACGGCTACATTTATGCTACTTAAACATAAAAACTTACCCCTTACATCCATAAAAAGATTAATCAAAAGCAAATATAAAAACAAACACAACCAATCAATATCTAACAAAGCCAAAGATAAAAAATGGAACATTTTAATAAAAAATCCAGAAATTATTCCAGAAATCCCACGTAAAATTGCAGTAGCAAATTTTTAGATTACTTACGGAACATGATTATTTGTCCAAACACTTACACAGAATAGGATTTATACAAGTCCAAATTGTCCTCTGTGCAACAAAGCGGAAATGACTGAAGCACATCTTTTAACCTGTGAAGCCCTACCTGCCAGACCCACTACACAGAAATATTGGAGAGCAAGAGAGCTAATGGCTTCATTGCCAAAGCCTAGCATTTGAAAACAACAACACTTTATAAGGTTAGTTTCAGTCGCTGCTTTGTGTTAATGCTGTAAATAGTTCGCGCATTATATACCTCAAAGGTGTTAAATTCATTCAAGACATCCGCATTGTCTCTGATATGCTTAAGGGTGTTATTGTCTCATTAGTTCACTGAAATGCCTTGCTGACAAATTTTTATATATGACACATACATAATACAATAGAAATTTCCTGCTTATGCAGTTCTGGGTAGAAAGATAATGAGATGTGCTGTCTGGTTAATGAGTTTAGGACAATCAGATTGCTGAACAACAAAAACAATCATAAAAATTGTAATGGCTTTTTTGAAAACTTTAAACTGAAATTTATGCTGTGAAGTAATGATAACGCCTTCAAGTGGAGGTGAAATGCTTTAAAAGAAAATTTGTGGCACGTGAAGTGCAGAGTCCTACTGTCAGGCCGTTGTATCTCCGGCTCTGACGTTTTGCGACTGTAAAAGGTGGAAGGGGAAACCTAATAGTACCAACATACAGTAATGAGCAATTGAAAACATATCCTCAAAATTATCTTTAGAATGAAAAAATAGGACTATATTAACTTTAAAACACTGAAATAAAATTTACAATTTCATCATAATGCAAGATATTTATTACAACACCACTCTATTCGAATATTTCATTCACACCTTTCACACACACACTAACTGCATCTGTTGGTAGTACTGGGAGTCTCTACATCCGGTGTTGTCAGGAAGTTAAAACTGTCTGCTAGCGCCAATCAGCATTGTCACTGGTAGGCGTGGCTCCCGAACCCAACACCGTGTTGCCAGCTTAAATTTGTTTGAGCCACGTGGCCTAATAGTGGCTTGCGCTGGTGAACCAACTTTGGTATATTTTTTGTGCGTGAATTCCGATGTTTAGTGTTCGTAAGTCCTATTATTATCGCTATTATAATAATAGGGCTACTGGTTTGTGAAATATGCAAATACATGAAATATTTAAAATACGCATTGTTCCTCTGCTTGAAATTCCCGCTAAAGAACTGGCAACAGCCTGCTTCCCCCTCTTGAGAAATGTCAGACCCGGAGATAGAACGGCCGAGGTATAGTCAATTCATTGTATAATTTTAATAACTGTAATGGCCTTCCTAAGACTAAGCCATGTTGCACAGCACATAGGTGTTTCAAAACCCTCTGTTCTTACACCTACTTAACTTTTAGAGCTAAAACACTGTCAGAAACTTTTAATGCATGCTTCCCTACACTCCTGATTTTCAACTAGGTTTTAAAAAAGGTAAAGAACGGCAGACATTTTTAATTAGAACATTAGTAGATAAATATCTCAGCATCAAAAGAAGGAGATCATATTTATTGTTTCCAGACTTAGAAAAAGCCTTGGATACAATTTCTAGGGAAGCACTTTGGATTAAATTGAGGGAAAAAGGAGAAGCGAGAACTTTATGAGTAATCCAAAATATTTAAAAAGAAAATGAATTTAGTATAAAATATGATCGGGGAATGATAACAGAGAAAATACCAAACAATGTAGGACTTAGACAAGGTTGCAAATTAAGTCCAGTGCTATTTAATTTATTGATGATATTCTAGAAGTAATAAGTAAAAACGTTACACATTTACTAATTTTAAATATCAGAGAGATACCAGGTCTGCTCTTTGCAGATGATTTAGTAACAGGCTCCATAACAAGTATACGCTTTAAACAATCCTTGGAAGCAATAGGCAAGTTTTGTAAAGAATGAGGTTTGAAGATAAATAAAACTAAATCTAAGATCACAGTGGTAAAAAAAGGGGTGTGAGTGAGTGTGTGGTGTTTCAGGGCCCGTCGACGAGGTCATTTGGACCCGGATAAAAAAAAAAAAAAAAAAAAGTTTCAAAATAAAAAGAGAAGAAAAATGGTGGTGGAAAGGTTCAGAAATTGAGGTGATTAAGAATATTGATTACCTAGGAGTAAGATTATCTAGTAATGGGGAATGGAGTGACCAAAAAAGGAAAGCACTGGCAGATGGAAAAATGGCTATGAGTGTTATTAGATCATGTATTAATAAAATACCAAATATGCAAGTAAAATGGTTAGAAAGGGTGTTTGGTTCAGTTGTAGAAAGTAGGATGCTATATGGAATAGAAATATGGGGGTCAGATGAAGGATGGAAAGGGATAAATGATTTACAATAAATGTTATAAATAGACTATTTTGTAGACTTGTTTTAGGCTTACCTAGATCCTCACCAAATGAGGCGGCTTTAATGGAATTAGGAAGATTAGGTTACAAAAACAAGGTGATGGAAATAATTCTAATATTGGCTCAGAATATGGAATTTAGACGAGGAAAATATTACTAAAATTAGGCAAGTGAGTCAACCTTGTATATACTTTTCTCCACTTACAAGTTTTTGAAGAAGACTAGTTTCTTGGGACTTCTCCCCTATCGTCAGTTCTGTGGTTGACTGTGCGTTGATATATATGAGGAAAATATTGTTAAACAGTGTTTGGTAGCACAAACAAGAATAAAGGGGAGAGGGACTTGGACATATAAAATTCAAAACATTTTACAGGAAGTAGGTGTGAGTTCATTATGGTTAGACAGTGGAAGAATAGAAAGTGGATTCTGGAAAGAAGTAAAAACAAGAATTACGGGTTAATCTTAATAACAAAAGATCTCTGAAATTATATAAAACATTGAAAAATGATTGGGGCAGAGAAAAATATATTGACAACTGTGATAAAGAAGGAAGAGAAGGGTTGGCATGGTTTAGAACAGGAGTAATATACTTAAAGGGTATAAGGAATGGATATATTAAGGGAAGATGTCCAATTTGTAAAAATGAAGATAGTAATTGGCCTTATATTTTTAATTGTCAAAAAACAAAATAAGAGGCAAAAGAATCTTGAATCTAAGATCAGAAGAAAACATAATAAAACTGGGAAAATTTATTGGCAAAGTAAGACAAAAACAGCTTTGGAAAACAGGGAAGACTAATGAGAACAAGTAGGAAAAATAGTGTAAGGTATAAAGGGAAACAAAAATATAGATCCCAAGTTTTAAAATGCTACATTATATACACAACCTGGGTTAATTATAATGGGGCATGGGAATATGCAACTCCAAAATGAGCAGTATGTAAGATATTGTATTTATGGTATATTAATTATGTTATATATGTATGAAGTTGTATATGCTGGATATTGTAATAAGAAATAGGAAATAAACTACACTCCTGATTAAATTAATTGGGAGTCGATTAATAACACAAAACAACACTCACTTTTAAATTTTCCCGGAACCGGTTTCTGAGGCCTTCCCTCTATCTTCAGACGGACATCGACTTGTTCTCATTGGTGTAGCTGGCAATATTTTGTCATCGGTCTCCTCTGGTGGCGGTTCGAGGAACTTGCTGAACAAATCTTTCTGGGGGATGTCGAAATTGAATACTTTGTTCCTATTTTTTTAAATAAAGATTTGTTCCCATGTGGACAGTTCTTGTTTTCCTGTTGTATGTTTTAGTAATTTTGGTTCTGGATTTATGTTGTGGTTTTTTCCCCAAAAATGCGTGGCAACTGCTGATATTTCTAATTGTTTGTATTTTATGTTCCTAAAGTGTTCCTTTGCTCTTGTTTCTAAATTTCTTTTGGTTTTTCCAATATAAATTTGACTACAGTCACAGCATTCAATTTGATATATACCAGATCCGGGAAAATTTAAAAGTGAGTGTTGTTTTGTGTTATTAATCGACTCCAAATTAATTTAATTTATACAACACTGTTTTCAACACTTCCATGAAAGGATTTACACTCCTGATGCTTAAAGATAATTATTTTTCCTTGGCCTAGCTGTAATTAAGAAGCAATTGACTCTTTTTTATGTTTTTTCAGGTCGCAATCTTGGATTAGGTTGTAATTAATGACTGATTAAAAATCACACTGCCTTTAAAATACTGTTGGTAATCCTTTATTTTAAAACTCTTAAAATTTGGCTAGCAAGCAATTAAATACATTATGTATAATAATTCTACTCTTGGAAGAAAAAAAAAATGACCATTTTCTTTCTCATCTTTTTCGTAATTCCCTTTAGCCACCTCCATAGCAACATGACCTTTCATATATCGAGATTTAACTGTATTGGAACACCACAGTGAAGCGAAAAATTAATAATGACCTTTCATGATCGGGCCAATATGATGATTTCCTAACGACCCTTCTCCCTTTTGTTTTCTCCTTTTTTTATAACGTAAAATTTCCACAACCCCAATATATTAGCATTACAACATACAGATCCTCTTTGAAAATTAATAAACAACCCCTGATGGGGCTTATTATCAAACTTCCTTCTGGGAAGAACGGTCATCAAAGTTTATCCTATAGTACATAATATTAAGATAAATTTTATAGGTTCACCATTATAAGGTTACTGACCTTCATCCAATACAACCTTCTTGTTTTTCATCTTTTCACATGAGGTTTGCTTTACTTTGGTGGCAACGTCTTTTGAAGCTGTAACAAACAAGTAATAAAATAATTACATACTTTCTTAAAGCACTGTGTGTCTAAATAATCACAGAAATTGCTCAATGTACCTTCATTCTAATGGCTATATTATTTCACTTTACCTCAACAAGAAACTTTACTACACCTGATTACGATTCCTCAATACTTGTAATCTATTTTATAAGCAATAAAAAGAAAATACTTTCACTTATAGCCAATTTCAACAGCAGTTAACTATAACGCTAGGAAAATAAATGTACATGGAACATTTTAGGCTACCTCTAGGAAAAGATCTCAAATATTTTAGATTGTCTTAACTAGTCCCTCAATAATATAAAAATGTGACGAAGCGTCAAAAAAACCCAGCTACAAATAGTTATTTCAAATGTCTTAACGGTTTACCAGGATACCAACATTTAAACTTTTTAGAAAATATTTTATTGTTTTTCAAAGTATTTTCCTTTGACATCAATACATGTTTGCATCAGATGAAAGCAGTCCCTAAAGAAATGTTACTTTGCGAGGCACTTCAAAACCCAAGTTTTTATAATATCTATTGCTCCATTAACACAACTTTCTTCCGAATGGCTGCAAAAACTTTAGAATACTCATCTGTTGCTTCAGCTGATGGAAAAACAACATTTATCTTAACTTTAATTTTTGGAAATAAAAAGAAATACAAGGTGCTAGGTCAGGGATGTATTGTAGAGGATCCATATGCTGACTTTAAGGCTGCAGATAATCAATTGTTAGTTTTGCTGTATATAGCAATGCATAGTCATGATTTAAAATTAATTTTTTTCTTTTGGGCATTTTTCAAAAATAAGCCATAACCCGATATTTGCCACTCCAGTAACAGTACTATATGCGCACGTTTTCTTGATCGCTGGTTTTACGGTGTAGTGTGGGCAGGGAGGAAAAGAGAGAGCTAACATGCCTTGTTTTTAAGTGTGGTCAACCTAGAACACAATTCAGCAAAACTGTGTTTAAGATTGGCAAAGCTATATGCAAGATATTTAGCATACCGTACTTGTTACACGCTTGCCTTGGTAGCGTAGTGGTAGCATGTCTGCTTCACGTTCAAGAGGTCCTGAGTTCGAATCTCGGTCAGGGTGAGTTACTTGGATAAGGTTTTTCCCAGGGTTTTTCCTTATCCTTAGACGAATGCCAGGTAACTCTAGACTCTATGGACCCTGGGCTAATTTGAGCATCATTCCACCTATTCCATTCGTCTTCTGATATGACATTGGAGAATTAAAAAAAAAAAAAATAAAAAAATAAAAAAAAAATAAAAAAAAAAGGCTACACAATGAAAAATGAATTTCAGTATTCAAGTAATGAATCAGTTAATGAGAGTAAAAGCCTGAAACAATTTAGAGTTACTAACTGAACAAATAAGAACATAACTCCTTAGTTTTATACACCCATATGAAAGGATTTGGCTTCAAAAACAAGAGCTTACAAACAGTTCTGAAGTGCAAATTGCCTTTCCAGGAAAAACAGAGTAAATCACCTTTATAAAGTATGTCATCCGCATACTACGAAGTTCTCCAAGAAATGAAGGTAGTTTGTAAAAATGTAACTTATAAATACTATTATTGCAAATATTTCATTATTATTTTAATATACAGTTATCTTGTTAAATAATAAATCATGCTCATTTTAATGTAATAAGTAGCACCTCTTCTGGTAAACTCAACATTTAATGGTATCACAAAAGTGAATCGAGAAGATATTGACACACTGCTTCACTCACACTGTTTTTTCACAGGAGATGTTTCAAGAGCTTTTGCTCTTATCAGCTGGAGTTGAGTTCCAGCTGATAAGAGCAAAATCTCTTGAAACATGTTCTGTGAAAAAACAGTGCAAGTGAAGCAGTGTGTCAATATCTTCTCGATTAACTTTTGTGCTAAGTTGTGCTTCAATGTCTCTACGCTTCTTTCAATTTTATACTTTGATCTAATGGTATTTTTATGAGTAATTGACTAAATTATAGTAGACAAAAACTCAAAGAACTATGCAGACATTTAGAAGGAAATAAAAAAATTAGGGATAGGTCCTCAATACTTATGATACCTCAATATTCTGTTACTTGCATGGTATCAAGGCCGCGCCATGGCTCAGTGGTTAGGCCACTTGGCTCTCACCAAGGAGGCTTGGGTTCGATCCCAGGTGACCACAAAGTGAGATTTGTGGTGGGCAACACGGCGCTGGGGCAGGTTTTCTCCGGGACCTCCGGTTTCCCCCGCCATTTCATTCCACCGGTGCTCCATCTTCATCTCATGTATAACCAGTGTCACTGCCTGCGGTGCCGTATGTAGTAAAAGCGGGCGTTAAGCACTACACATTTCATTTGCATGGTATCAACAACGAACGATAATTCAGAAAATTCACTTGATACTTCGATGGTGATTTTGCAATTTTATTTTAAAATCACAAAATATTACTGATGCAAGTAAAACATAGCAAAGCCTAAGAAATTGCCGAGAATGTGATACCTGCACAATAACATTATGCAAGAAAATAATTGTGTGTCAAATTCAAAGCCAGTTGCCAGTTCCCAAGAAGAAATCACTGCACATCTCAACCACATCCTCTTTCTAGTGCCACTAATGACCTCAGCTGCTGTGCACCCCTAAACCCCACTCTTTCTAGTGCACTGGGTTACTGGAAAAGAAGTTCTAAATTTCTAGAACTAAAAAGAAAACTGCTAGTATTTGTGAACAAAAATGTATAAAAGTGTACTGATTTGCTTTCAAATGTCTAATGCAGAGTTTAAGAACACTGATGGTTTTAAGTTTTGCCCATTAAATTATGTGCACCTATTTAATTTTATGGGCATTACACAATTCTCCCAACATTCTATTTCGTGTTGAAACTAGAAGCAAAACTGACGGTATCTATATTGAAGTACTGGGTATCATGGAAAATATTGTGTATTGGTATCGAGTATCGAGAAAAGCTGATATTGACCCATCCCTAAAAATATGTATCCTATTCTTCAAGTTGGGAATATATGTAGAAATTGCCCTAAACAATCTTTCACCATTAATTGGATGCATCTACCACATTCACAAATTAATTTTTATTTTGTGTTCAAGTAAGTTAAGTGTGAGACAGCCAAATAATGGTTTCATGTCATCCACTTTGTAGGTTCAAATGAGGTGCATCACAACATAAGGGGCTTCATGTGAAAATGTATCAAACATGCATTATTTCAATGCAAATTCCAATGCCAATGCGTGGCTAATGTGAAAGAAAAAACTGAAATTCATCATAACTGTTGATTAACCAAAGTATTTGAAACATTGTAAGTCAATACATCACTATCATACTTCTATTCAATGATATCTCAAACTTTTGAGACTGCTTTAAGGTAAAGAATGAGACAGCATTTAATTTCCATATAGGCATTTCACTATTTTGATATTTGATATTTATTTGTACAGTATCCATTACAAATTCAGTACAATAAAATTTAACATAGAACATGCTGTATTATACATCCTGTACAAATACATGAAATTGCTGACCTTAAGATTTACTTGCTGACTCAGGTCCCCTGGCCATAAGCCGTTGGTTTTCATGAGCAGCTCGACGTCATTTCTTCTTGACCTTCGCTTCTTTTGCCCTAATCCACTTTTCTCTTATCATATATAAGAAATCTCCTATACATCTATTTTTCTTTTCTTCCTTCCCTGTTAGCATGCGTACTGCCAATATCTCTTTACTTACACTGTCCCATTTCTTATCCCATATTTTTCTTCTGCAATTTATTAACTCCTTACATTCTATCAGGTAATGAACAGTGCTTTCTTCATCTCCACAAAATTCACACATTCCTACCTCATTACTTCTCAACCCTTTTTATTCCTACTCTCACCCATGCTATGCCTTCTCTTCCAGTTTTGTCACATTGATCTATATATTTTTCCCTACCCCATCCTGTCTTTAATTGCTTATAAAATTTCAAAGATTTCTTTTCTTCTATACTTACCCATACCTCTTGCCTATCTAAGTCTTGTAGTTTAGTTCTCACTTCCTTCCAAAAACTGTTATAATTTGTCTCTTCTGCTCTCCATAGATCTCCCATGCCTATCTTTAATATCATTCTAATTCGGACCACCAACTATTTGTATTTTCAATGCTTTTCTGTTGCTTCATACACAGACTCAATAACTCTCCTTTGTGCCCTTTAATACACTTATACCAGAATTTCAATGTTCTATTATTATTCCCCTCCTTTTTGTATTACCTAACCCTAGTAATGCCACCTCTCTTGGTGGCAATTTTGGCAGCCCTAGTGGTTCTTTGCAAAACAATCCATACATCTGGTCTAATTGTGTTCCTATCTCTGATGTGTCCCATACCTCCACTGCATACATTGTTCTGGCTTCCATGACCGCTTCATACATTCTTTCTAATCATCTGACATCTCCAGTTTATATTTACATCCTGACATTGCTGCTCTGCCATTAGCTATCACTTTTCTGGCTTGTGTAGCCCATCCTCCACTGCTACACATCCTTACACCTAAATAGTCATACTCGTTTAACACTTCTACCTTTTGGTCTCCTATGAACCATTCCTCTCCTTTCCTAAGTATTGATCCTCTTTTAAATACCATTATTTTTTATTTTTTGCTGTTTATTCTTAGTCCCCAAAAAGCGCAAAACCTATGGATTGCTCAATTGATTTTTGTAGACCTATTACGGAAATTGCTCCTACCGTTAAATCATCCGCATACAATAAACCAGGGATCTCTTTGTTCATTATTATTGGGCAATGGGCATTGTTTTCCTTAACCCTCTCTATTATGTCATCTATAAATAAATTGAATAGCATAGGACTCAATTTGCACCCCTGTCTTAAGCCTAACTTCTGTTCGGCTTCTTCTGATAATACATTCAACCCACATGTTATTCTGAATTTCACCCCACTATAAATTTTATCAATTTAGTTTATAAACTTCTCACTCACCCCTTTTCTTTTTAGTTTCCATTTTAAAGCCTCCCTGTCTATCGTATCGAATGCTCTCTCAAAATCCACAAAAAACATACTATCTGCCCCTTTTCCTGCTCAAGTATTTATCAATTAACGTCTTGATTATAAATTTATTATCTATAGTTTGTCTTTTTCTCCTAAATCCAGTTTGAAATTTTGATATTTTATTTTCTCTTTCCGCCCAATCCATTAGTCTGTCCACTAGTATACCCGTATACATTTTCCCAATTATAGATAGTAAGCTTATCCCCCTGTAATTCTCTGGTCTATTCACACTCCCCTTTCCTTTAAATATTGGTACAATCACACTTGTTTTCCAGCAGTCAGGTAATTTCCTACCATCTTTCATATTATTAAATAACTTAGTTATATTCTTTAATCCACTTGGCGTTTCCCCATATCTCTTCCAAAACTCCCCTGGAATTCCATCCATGCCCACTGCTTTACTGCCCTTTAAGCTTCGTATTTGTTGAAAAATTTCAATTTGAGTAATTTCTCTGTATAATATGTCATCGTCTATTGTCAGGTTGCCCTACTGTATATTATCTCTATTTATCCACTCCCTTTCTGCAACTAGGTCTCTAAAGTACTTCAGCCATTCCTGTGATGTTATCTCATTTTTCACCCCCTTCTGTTTATTCATTTCACTCACCTACCCCATATTTTATTATCATCATCATTTTGTTGTATGGCATCCTTCATTTTCTTTCGAATACTATCCTGCCACTAGTATTTTTTTGTTCTAATAATTTCTTGTACGCTTCTCTACTTATTACGATAATCATCCTATTTCTACCCTCCCCAATTCTTCACCAACAAGCCAGGTTTTTAAACACTTCCCTTCTAGCTCTACCACAGTCCTCATCAAACCAGCCATTACTTATTCGTTTCATTTTCCCTATTACTTTCATTTTTATCCCTGCCCTTGTAACTATTAGTTTCATTAGCTCTAAGCCTCATTGTATATTGTTCTCATTCAATGCAACCTCTATGCCTATTCTTATTATTTTTGATATTTCTGAGTTTATTTCAGTTAGGAATTCCTCCTTCATTTCTTCCCTCCATCTAAATGCACTCACTACTTTAAGGTCACCCTCCTCCTTTCTCTTGTTTTCTTCTTCTATCAATCCTATTTCTATCCCTAATGGGAAGTGGCCACTACTCAGTATTTCGTTTGTTATTTTGAAATTATTAATTCTTTCAATGAGCTCCTCACTACACAAGATATAGTCAACCACACTTTGACCGTTTTTATTTGCAAATGTATATTCGCCATCCTCATTGCCCCATTACATATAAACAAATTATTCAATTCACAGAAATGGAGCAATTTTACCCCCTTTTGTTGAGTACCTTGTCCGTGCTACTCCTTACCCATTCATGTGCTTTCTCTCTACCTATTTCACCATCATGCCTTATTAATTTAATTTTCTCTTTGCCTATTCTAGCATTGAAATCCCCCATTAACAAAAACACTATGCCATGAAATTTGTGCCTTAGCTCCTCCATATCCTCTAGTTTATTAAATGTTCTATCGTCAAAAAAGCTTGATGATGTGGGAGGGCTATAAACTATTCCTATTCCTAGACTATGTTCTATTTCTGGGCCTTTCTTGATTATTAACCAGGTTACATTCCTATCATCCTTTACCATTGACTCTATTCTCTTACTATTGAGTACCTCTGATCTAACGAATGCTCCAACTCCTCCTGATGCTTTCCCTCTCTCTTTGCTTTTAGTGGTCCTAGTGCCTATATAACTAAAACCTCTTGAATGATCAACTTATTATTTCCTAGCCACGTTTCTACAATTCCAACTATGTCTTGCCCAGCTGTTATATTCTGCAACTCTCCATTAATCATCTTACTTTTCAAACCCTCAGCATTCCAGAACATCAGCTTTAACATTTTTTGCTATCTATTTCCTGAAAAGAAGGAAACCTTGCCTTCTTTAGCCACTAATTTCTGTTGCCGTGTTACTCGCATTGTCACCATCTCTCTCCCTCCACTTCTTGGATGAACACCACTGTGATCCACTCTCCCCCCTTCCACCATTTCGTTTAACTCACTCGCACTCGACACCCTAACAATTCACTTTGCTCCACTATGCGCGCACTTGCACATCCATCGCTATGTTCCCTCTCTTCTGTCCGGTTGTTCTGTGACCATGCTACGCTGTCTTCTTCCCGTTCGTATGCCTCTTGTCCTTCCACTCCATTCCTGGCCTCTTCCCCTCCGATGGTTAACGTCCTTTCTTCCCCTTCTGACGTCTGCTCGGTTGTAATCCTATCTGGCGCGCTCATTACGGGGTGTTGACCTGCCAATGTTTCGATTTTGCAGATTCAGCGCATTCCTTCCCTGTTCTCTGTTCATTTTCTGCAGTGCAAGGCTCCAACCTTCGCCTTCTAGGTAGAGTTTCAAGCCTTTAACGAATGCTTTTTTCCTGTCGGCCCAGGCCTCCTTCATTCTTCTAATTAATTTTCTTTAATTTTTGCTCCTTTTGTGTATAGTCTTGTTCAATAAAAATATTTGATCCTTTCAGTTGACTCGTTTTCTGAAGTATTTTCCATTTCATCTTCGTCGTAGCCAATTTCACTACTATCGGCCTTGGTCCTCTTCCCATTCTTCCAATCTTGAACATATCTACTATCTCCCATCCAGTTAAGGCAATTCCCAGATTAACTTGGAAGAGCTCCTCTATCTGCTCCCAGGTACAGCCGTCTTGATTTTCTTTAATGTCAAATACCACCGGATTTTGTTTTCTTCTTCTATACTCCGCTCTTTCTATTGCGTCTATTCTCCAGTCACATTCTTGTAGTTCTTTCTCAGTTTCATCATTTTTCCGTTTTAGCAAAACGTTCATCTCCGCGATGTTTTCAGCTATTTTTCCTTCAATTCTTTTCTCCATTTCCTCCATCGTGTCTAATTTCTTCTCTACCACCTCTATTTTATTCAGTTTCTCCATCTTTTTCAGTGTCTCTTCCAGCATCCTCGTTGTGGGTCTAGGGTTTAGCTCAACTCCTATCACCAACAATGCCATGACTACCAAAATGGTCCATGCATCATCTCTCGTTCCATTTTTTACCATATTGTTCATCGCCAAACATTTCTTGGAGAGAAAACGCCTGATTCTGGCCCTATATAACACCAGTTGCACACACGTTTATCCTGAGCATAAGCACTGCCGCGACACGTCTTACCTTGACAACGTCTCGTCAGCAACTCGCATTTCACTATAGTAGCTTGACATTAAGTTCTTTCCAACTTACTATGTATGTAGCGATATTGTGAAAGAAGAATGTTTGCAAACATGTATAATCGTCAATAAGGCTAAATTAAAATGCTTGCCAAAAGAATTTTTGTACTCATGAATAAATATGAAGAAATGATTTTCAGAATTAAGGTATAGGTATGGTTTCTAGGTATGATGTTGAAATTAAAAATACCTAAAGACTCCGCAGTATCACTGCGCAAAGACATGGGATGAAGTTTTGGTGTCTTCTCTTGTTTAATGGCTCCTCTGTTATGTTTCACTGGGGTTTTTATAGAGATCTCTTGCACATTGCTGGAAAAAAAATATAAAGCTATTTAAAAACCACAAATTGAAAACCATAAATCATTTGTAATTTTAGATAACAGCATGAATCACTAATGTTGCCACACCATCCAAGTACATTATGGTTTTCAGTAATGTTTTCTCAAGTTTAAGAGTACAGTAATTAATGTCATATTCAATTAAGATTACATATAAGGTTACAACTACTTGAAGTAATTAAAAACTCTCCAATCAGTTATTTGCATTTACAATGAACAGTGTATTTGTGATTCTGTTTTGTCATTATAAAGTAATAATCATTCTCAAAATATTAAACAGAAAAGTGCAAGAAATAGAATCAATACTTGTTAAAACAATCTCCTTTATGATATCCTGAAGATAAGCATTAGAATTTTGAATTCCAGCTTTTACACCTGAAGAATTGATATGCAGCACAAATTGAGAGCATCTCACCTAATCAAATTGTTGATATCACTTTCTTCTTCTTCAATAATGTCCAATTCCCTCAGTCTTGCAGCTACATTACTTTCTGGTGTGACTGTGTATGTTTCATTGCTAGCACATGATGAATCTAAAAGAAGAAAACATACAAGCAAACAGAATTAATTTTAAAATGCAATATGTCAGACATTCAATTCTGTAAACATTCTCATAACAATTTCAAAACATTCACCTATTGCTTCTAATTTCTAGCCATTAACTTTGAAACAGATGTGCAAAGCTAATTACTTTAACCATTATTTATCCAAGAAGTTATTCATATAATTTCATATTTTACAATTTTACTTCCTATGAAATCATTGCAATCACAAGAAATACATCAATGCATTAATATAATGGGAAGGCACAGTTTGCAACTCGAAAAAGCAATCAACTGTTTTAAAGGAAAGTCACTGTATCATTACTACAGGATTAAACCAGATAAATCTCACTTCACAGCTGAAGTTATGAACCACAACTTTTTTTTTAAACAGGATTTTCTTATGTGGACTGATTTTATGAGCAATGTTGACACGATAGGTTTGCCTTTTACAACTCATGTAGTAATTATAAACTCAAGAAAAACAGAAGAATGGCCGCTTATTTCAAACTGATAAGCATTTAAACAAGAAATATTTTAAAATTACTGATACAGCTTTTGACATAATATGCATATTTTAACATGATATTCAGCAAAAAGCCCTGCTTGTAACATCTGTGGTGGTTTCAGGTGGGTTGGGGGTTGGGGGGGACAGTGGCAGCGTGGCCTTGAACCAAAAAGGGGATTAGTGTAGCTACAAAATAAGAATGAACATGGGCTGAGCCAATACGTTTATTGTACTGTCTTGGCGTTGCCAGTTCCACAGCTAGCGGACGACAGATATGGAAGATATATCTGTCTCACCGAATCCACCTAGCAAGTATCATACAGATGCTGAGATGTACAGTGATACAGATGCTGTCAGAGAAGTTCGCTTAATATTTCAGCATGTGTGCGAACATATACACTGTGGTGTTCCAATACAGTTGAATCTCGATATATACAATGATTATTGCATAATCTGAAACTTAAAACCTTGAACTGAAAAACAGTTTGCTTACGTAGCTATTGCTCATATGCATACAAAACAGGACTCAAATTAGTTGCATTCCACAAAAGAAGGTGTTTGCTACAGTGAAATAAAATAGTGACATTTCAACGATTTGTGAATATAACTTCTATTTTAATGATACCATATTTGTATACTACCAGCAATGGACTTTAAAGCAATTTAGTTTCATTAAAATACTTAATAAATACAGAAGATATGAATGTGTATTTATGAAGCACTTTCACACCATGAATCACCTTTACTAATGTTGTGCATTGTGCATAGAAATTTTAGTCTTGCAGCATAATATCGCTTCTTTCAAGCAGAAAATTGTGACCATCATTGATTCTCCTGTATTTAAACTCAAGAGATTTCACAATAGCATGCACAGAAGGTAGAGAATCTATATATTCTATTTTCCCCCCTCATTAAATTGGTAAACTTTTTGAAGTTAGATATTCACCCTTGTCATATAAATCATAAATTGTTTTTCGTCAAACACACTTTTGAAAATTGTCTAAGTTGGTAGCATGTTTTCTAGCTGCTCGATGTTTCCCTGGAGATTTAAATATGGAAACTTCTCCTAATTTGGTGAACGTCTGTCTTCTTTAACAATGTTCATCACAGAATGAGCACTCACGTGACAAGCTACTAAAATTAATCCTCGACTCTGAGCGAAATTTGTACTTTCGAAAATGTCTTTAATTGACAACTGTTTGAAAAAGGAATACACATTAACAGATTTCTAGCCTGCTTATGTAAACGCTTATGGGTTGTTTTGCAATTACTACTAGGCTTGCTAAGTTTTTTTGTTTGTTTTTTGTTTGTAATTTACGTCCTCCAACATTTAGTCATATCGGACGATGAATGAAATGGGTGAAATGATGCTCAAATAAGTCTGGGGTCCATGGAGCTTTGAGTTACCCGACATTCATCTTTCAGGACAAGGAAAACCCCGGAAAAAACTTTATCCAGGTAACTCACCCTGAACGAGATTCGAACTCGGGACCTCTTGAACGTGAGGCAGGCACACTACCATCTACGCTACCGAGGCGGGCGGCGGTACATTTACTAACATTGAAAAGCACGTGTGCACTCTTAAAAGATCACCACTTTATTGAATGCATAGTACAAAATGCAACTGCAGCATAGCACATGTGTGCTTTTCTTCACTGACAGTTAATGATTCTTCGCTTTCTAGTCCGGCGCCTTATCTTTCCATATCTCCGAAACCAGATGTGCTACAAACATGGGGTTTGGACAGTCATCCTCAGAAAAAATTGCTCTGTAACATGGGAAAAACAACTTTTTTATTCAGATAAATTCAAAACACGTATTTCTGGTGAAATCTTGATAGTGAAATTTTGTGTTGAATATGATGCATCTCTTTACCATGTGAGGTAGAGAATGTAAAAATTAAATGTTGGTTTCTTGTTGTAATGGCTCCAGAACTATCATATCATACATGACAGTCTATAAAAATAAAATTGAAGTATAAAAATGGAAGGAAGAAACTACACAGCTTGAGTTACAGAGCAGGCAAGAGAAAAGAATTAAACTACACATTATTTCTGTTATAAGTGTCAAGCAAGCTGGATTGATATCTAATCCTATAATTTAAAAAAAAAAGCTTTCTATTTTTTTGACTTAAGACGCTTCACCGGTAAGACTTACCTTTCTCTGGTGTGTGTAATGCTGTCATCTGTAAATTAACTACTGCATGAGGTTCTGCTAAAGAAAAAGAGAAAAAAAAAATCCTATAATTGCATTATACAATAGGGAAATCAAAACAAGATACTACCAGTAATGTATTTCTAAATTAAAGAATCTGTCTTAAGGTAGGCAGCACACCAAACGCGTCAACACCTGCAATGCAACACTGGAATACGACTCTCCTGTTGATCGCTCTTGTGATGCAGAGTTCTATCTGCACACCAGAGAAACATGTCTGCATCAATATGCTAAGTATTATCAGATGTTGTCATGGTCTCAAGTGAAAACCATGTTTTGCTGTGGTTGAAATTACAAGAGTTATAGAAAATAGGTTCATGATTTTAATATGTCACAGCTCATCATGGTGTATATATCTTAGCATGTAGTTTACTGAAAGATCTGGTAAAATTTCAGTCACATTGAGTGTACCCCGAAAGCTGTAAAGAGCTTCTTAATAGAATTTCACCATTATTAATAAAGCAAGACACTAACTACAGAAAAGCCATAAGGTCTGATGAAAAGCTGTTTATAACACTAAGTTTAAAGCTTAGAATAATTTATTATTAAAAATTAACTTGCTGATTTAAGTTAATTGATGGAAATTAATCATTTCTTCACAATAACCATATATAGGCTAAGGTTTTGGATATATAGTCAAACTACAAAATTCAATGCCATGGCTGGGATTTGAACCACGGATCTCCTAGTTTCCGTCCAGTCGCTCTTACCCATTGAGCTACCATGGCCAACGTATCATCCTAACATTAAATTCTCCAATTGACTATCTATACAAAACCTTATGCCTATATACGGCTAATGTGAAGAAATGACTAATTTCCATCAATTAACTTAAATAATAAGAGTTTAACGATGAAGCCTAGGACTCGAGTACTTACAATAGTAAGTTGCCACAAACAGTGTATCTCGAATACGAGAGCTCCTAGTGGTTTACCGGGGAAATATACGAGTTGATATAACACTTGCTGTGATAGCTTCAAGTGTTACAATTGGTGATCGCTTCAAAATACTCTAATCGACAAGAGATGTAAGTAAGCAGTAGATTGTCCAAACTAGTTATGAGGAGGTTTATAAAATAAATATGAGAGCTTACTAAGAGTATTACTGATAACGGAAATATGCAGAAAAAAACAGAACACTTTTGAATGGCAGTAAGTTACACAATAAAATTTAAATAACCATACAACATTCACACACTAAATGAAATTTATGAATCCCTAATGAAAAGGCAATGTACAAGCTTCCAGATGCTGTTAAAACATGATGCCATGACATCTAAAAATGATGAGCAGAAACAAAATTGGTTACAAGCATTTATACACAGAAAACTATTAATGAGAACAATTCAGCAAATAAGCAATCACCTTTAGTTTTATATAAAGCGAGTATTGAGCACTGTGTTTAAAATATCAGCATTGGTATTGAGTATCAAGAAATAGTTGTATCGTCTGATCACTAGGTTTAGCTTGCAGATTTTCTCCCAGGTTGCATCCTTCTTTAATTTAAGCCAGTAAGTTTGCATTTGATAATTTATGTATATTTAGTAACCAGGTCCATGATCTACTCCTTTTTACATGGTGAAAAATAAATGTTTCATTTTTTGTCACAATGCCATTCTAAAACTATCAAAAATTGCATAGTAATTATCCACATAACTAGAATAACAGTTCCAAACTTACCTAACAATAAAGAAGGTGAAGAGTAGTAATTTTAGGAATGAAACAGGAGCCTCAGGAGGTGAAATAAACCGTTGGAAGGGCTGTAATCTACCCACTTTGCCAATTTAAGAGTTTCTTTTATATTAACATCATCACAAATAGGTAAACAAAGCATTACATTTGTAACCAAATTCGAATTAGTCTGTATTTGTATACTAATACATTTAGGTATGCCAAAACTTAGAATACTGTTTTGGTTAAGTTTATAATGTTTTACCACAGAGATTGATAATTATAATGGATAATTTGATTACTAAAGAGAAAATATTCTTGGGCCACCCACTGGCCCTTTTGTCATTAGTACAGCCATTCAGTAACATTTACATGCCTGCTCCTTTCTACTATTTTAATTTCCACCCTTTCGTTTCTGCTTAATTTCTTCAGTCTTTTATTTACCTTTTATTTTTAACAAAAACTGTCACTGAAGCAGTACACTAGTGGGTTATTTTTTACATTTAAAAAACAGAATACCTCTTAACCTAATTCAAACGTTCTCTCCAACATTTTGCCTCTTGTTAGTCATCAATGAACACAATAAAACAAAGCAGTACATTCGGCATCTATTTCTACATGTATTTTAAAAAGTCTAGTCTTCGAGGACTAGACCTCATGATACGGACTGTACTTAGTCATTTGCTTAACTTCATGAAGTTGCCAAAGCCTTTCAGTGCATTATACAGTTTCTCATTACTGCTTCCATCCTCACATGTTACATTCATGAGCAAAATGGAACATACGTGTTAAAATGGATGTCTTTATCAGTAATTTCATCCATTTCTAGTGTGAATGAGTTACACAACACGGTTAACTGCTCATGTAAATCAGAAATATGTGCAATTCTACAAACTGTCATTTGAGAGATGGATAGCTGTAAGTCTTATGTAGGAGAATCGCTAAACATTAATACTATAGGAATCGCAGCTGGTACATTAAGTGTTCAGTAGTTGTGTGAGCTTTCTTTCATTGAGCAACTTTATAAGAAATAAGAGTTTAACCATTTTAAGAGTTAAATGATGAAGCCTGGGACTCAAGGACTTACAATAGTAAGTCGCCACAAACGGTGTGTCTCGAATGCGAGAGCCCCTAATGGTCTACCGGGGAAATATACACTCCTGGAAATTGAAATAAGAACACCGTGAATTCATTGACCCAGGAAGGGGAAACTTTATTGACACATTCCTGGGGTCAGATACATCACATGATCACAATGACAGAACCATAGGCACACAGACACAGGCAACAGAGCATGCGCAATGTCGGCACTAGTACCGTGTATATCCACCTTTCGCAGCAATGCAGGCTGCTATTCTCCCATGGAGACGATCGTAGAGATGCTGGATGTAGTCCTGTGGAACGGCTTGCCATGCCATTTCCAGCTGGCGCCTCAGTTGGACAAGCGTTCGTGCTGGACGTGCAGACCGCGTAAGACGACGTTTCATCCAGTCCCAAACATGATCAATGGGGGACAGATCCGGAGATCTTGCTGGCCAGGGTAGTTTACTTACACCTTCTAGAGCACGTTGGGTGGTACGGGATACATGCGGACGTGCCTTGTCCTGTTGGAACAGCAAGTTCCCGTGCCGGTCTAGGAATGGTAGAACGATGGGTTCGATGACGGTTTGGATGTACCGTGCACTATTCAGTGTCCCCTCGACGATCACCAGAGGTGTACGGCCAGTGTAGGAGATCGCTCCCCACACCATGATGCCGGGTGTTGGCTCTGAGTGCGTCGGCCGTATGCAGTCCTGATTGTGGCGCTCCCCTGCACGGCACCAAACACGCATACGACCATCATTGGCACTAGGGCAGAAGCGACTCTCATCGCTGAAGACGACACGTCCCCATTCGTCCCTCCATTCACGCCTGTCGTGACACCACTGGAGGCGGGCTGCACGATGTTGGGGCGTGAGCAGAAGACGACCTAACGGAGCGCGGGACCGTAGCCCAGCTTCATGGAGACGGTTGCGAATGGTCCTCGCCGATACCCCAGGAGCAACAGTGTCCCTAATTTGCTGAGAAGAGGCGGTGCGGTCCCCTACGGCACTGCGTAGGATCCGACGGTCTTGGCGTGCATCCGTGCGTCGCTGCGGTCCGGTCCCAGGTAGACGGGCACGTGCACCTTCCACCGACCACTGGCGACAACATCGATGTACTGTGGATACCTCACGCCCCACGTGTTGAGCAATTCGGCGGTACGTCCACCCGGCCTCCCGCATGCCCACTATACGCCCTCGCTCAGAGTCCGTCAACTGCACATACGGTTCACGTCCACGCTGTCACGGCATGCTACCAGTGTTAAAGACTGCGATGGAGCTCCGTATGCCATGGCAAACTGGCTGACATTGACGGCGGCGGTGCCCAAACACTGCGCAGCTAGCGCCATTCGACGGCCAACACCGCGGTTCCTGGTGTTTCCGCTGTGCCGTGCGTGTGATCATTTCTTGTACAGCCCTCTGGCAGTGTCCGGAGCAAGTATGGTGGGTCTGACACACCGGCGTCAATGTGTTCTTATTTCCATTTCCAGGAGTGTATGATTTAAATGGAGAATTTAATGTCGTGACGGCAAGTTGGCCATGGTAGCTCAATGGGTTAGAGCAACTGGATGGAAAGCAGGAGATCCATGGTTCAAATCCCGGCCATGGCATTGAATTTTTCATGTTGACTATCAAAGACCTTAGCCTATATACGGCTAGTGTAACGAAATTATTAATTTCCATCAGTTAACTAAAACATTACCTTTTGTTACTGCTGCACATGTGCAGAAGCAGCCAACACAGCCATAAACCACAAAATCAGCAATGGTTTCTATTTCTTCTTTTTCATAAGCATGCTCATAAAGAATGAAAGCACTCACTAATTAAGAATTAATCTCTATGCATAATTAAGTATAGGTTTTAGTAAGGATCTGTTTCCTCTAGGCTCGCTTACCATTCAGTTTCTGATATATCAGTTATTTGCATCAACTTTACATGCAAAAATCTAAATCGAACCTTGGGTATATCTTGAAATCAAACGACAGCCTAACAGCATCCACATGCTTCATATTCATTATTTCCTTTTGTTTTTCTTTCTTTGCTCTGTTGAATGACACTCTTAAACATTGATAGTATTCATCTCGTGGTATTTGTTGATCAAATGTTGGCAATTGTTCAGGATCATGTGCATGAATTACAATAATCATACAATGCCTTCTACTGACCAGACTGCAAACTCGACAGCAAGTGAACCAGCATTGGTGTATGCATGTGCAAACCTAAGTTCTCTCCCCGTCCACTCAAAGTTAGTAGAATATTGGAAAAAGAAAACGGAAGGAAACATTTAAATGCATATGTGTGATGAAGTGCAGGTTGGCAGAGGGGAAGCCTTGAGGAAGAGTAGAAGGTAAAAGCAATGTGCCTTCAGTTTCAGACATTTTGCATTCAATTGTTTGTTTCTCTTTAATGTGTTAAATGTATAAACTGTAGCAATTTGATAGACACAAATAAATAACCATATTAATTTTCTAGCTCTCTCGTAAAACTTGTCCAGATTCCGTCATCCTTGAAATAATACTCCTCACATTATTAAATAGAAGTGTAGTTATCTAGTCATACTACTAGATACATAAGCACAAATTAAAATACCTTACCTCTAATTGTGAAAACATACCTTTATGAGCACTTGAAGTGAAGAACTGCTGTTGCTTTGCTGGATTTGGTGTATCTCCAACATGACAATCTGTTAATGGTAATAAATATGTTTAATTTCGTTGTTTACTATTTTAGTTATAGCACACAAATTTAACTCAAAGTATAAACTTGAAAGAAGCGTAGGGACAGTGAAGCACAAACTAGTACAAAATTGAATCGAGAATATATTGACACATTGCTTCACTCACCTGTTTATTCACAGGACATGTTTCAAGAGCTCTTGCTCTTATCCTCAGCTGATACTCGACTAGTGCAAGTTGTAGTGGTTTCTTCTTTCTCCGTATTGTCAATAGATGGCGTGATGTACTTGTCAAAGATGTCTGGTGGTGGAGTTTCAAAATTCATGACTCTATGACGATTTTTGTTAATGAAGATTTTTTTCCCATACGGAAAGGTCTATGGGGTGATTAACGTATTTTATTAGAGATGTTTCCAAATTGATGTCATGTCTAGTATTCAAAAAATGAAAAGCCACTGCTGATTTTTCTGTTTCACCATTTTTAATGTTTCTCATATGTTCTTTAGTTCTGATGTTAATATTTCTTTTTGTTTTTCCTATATAAATTTTAGGGCAAGTTTCACATTTGATCTCATAGATTCCTGGAAATATTAACATCAGAACTAAAGAACATATGAGAAACATTAAAAATGGTGAAACAGAAAAATCAGCAGTGGCTTTTCATTTTTTGAATACTAGACATGACATCAATTTGGAAACATCTCTAATAAAATACGTTAATCACCCCATAGACCTTTCCGTATGGGAAAAAATCTTCATTAACAAAAATCGTCATAGAGTCATGAATTTTGAAACTCCACCACCAGACATCTTTGACAAGTACATCACGCCATCTATTGACAATACGGAGAAAGAAGAAACCACTACAACTTGCACTAGTCGAGTATCAGCTGAGGATAAGAGCAAGAGCTCTTGAAACATGTCCTGTGAATAAACAGGTGAGTGAAGCAATGTGTCAATATATTCTCGATTCAATTTTGCACACAAATTTAACCTATCATAAATGAACTTATTACAAGTGTATCAGAATATTCAATGCCTTCAATGACTCCCACATGTATAAAATGGTGTATTACAGTTCTTTGATAACTATGTTGGTGAATCTAGATAGTTGTATAAGTTCAGAAGCTTGTATCTGTAAGGGATGCAAATAAAATGGTAGTAACTTCATTCAAAAGATGACAAGATTGGGCATATGCAAACAGGATATGAGAGCAAAGAAGTGATGTCACTGTAGAGTGCATAAACAGTCGATCCAGTTAGAAGCTGTGGAGTGTTAAAGGAGCTTTACCACTTGAAATCATGGCTACAGAAGGTAATCAGCAGTAATGGATTGCTTGTGGCAAAAATGCATCTGAATGTCATCAAGGATTATGTGAAACATATGGCAAGAATACATTACCATATATGATGACTGCATGATGGGTAAAGTGCTTCGTGCAGGTCGGAATGAGATCGAGAATTTTCACTGTCCAGTCCTCTGACAACAAATTGACATTATGAGCGGTCTCCATTCCATAGATAATCCAGTAATTATCTGTAGAGGCTGATTTCAGTCATCAAAAGGTATGGTACATAATAAGAAATATCTTAACCTGAGAAAAATTGCATTCTGCTGGGTGTCACATCAATTCACCAGTGCACAGAAAGGCACCAATATGCACTTATGGTACCCACCTAGACAGTAACATGTTATCAGAGACATGGCAGTGATGGTGTTATTTTAACACATGCAGTTCCTCAAGGCAGACTATTATTGCAGATTTCTACAGCAACATCTGCATCCATCTATTTGTCACAGACATTTTTACTGTTAGATAATCTCCATATTCTGCTGCAGGATAATACTCATGTTGCACACACTGTAATCAATATATTCTCATGGTGGCATTGAGAGGTCTTGGAGCACACACTATATGCACCGGACATGAGTCCTTTGACTTCGACCTCTTTCCTGAGTTGAAAGAACCCCTCTAAGGAACCCAATTATCTAATGTGACATCTGTGCTTCAAGCAGTAGGATACTCCATCGCTGTCATCAACAACAACACATTGCCAACAGCATTCTACAGCTTCCTGGTACAGCAACAGGTACTAAATTTTGCCAGTGATTATATTGAAGGAATGTAATGCAACTGCACTGGTAAGTTCAATTTCTATATATATCACTATTTTATTCCTTGTAGTCATTACAATGTGTTCATTTATGCTGCATTACATAAATGAAATGATATGATCTAGATTGTTTAAAATAATTATCGCTGTTTTGTCCGTGTTCTATATATCTATTATAAAGTTGTGTGAAAATTTACCTTGCATTGTGCTGTGATGTGAATGTTTGTGCATGTATGTATGAGAATGAGAGAGATAAGAGAAACAAAGGGATGTAATAATATGATTTGTGAGGAATAATTACTGTGGGAACAAGCAAAATTATTTTTCATCTCAGCTATCTGTAACAGTTATTTGCTTAAACAGACTTTTGCTAAAATATTTCCTACTTAAAAAGTGCTGTAGATATGAACAAAGTCAATAAATTTTATCAATAGATATAATTACATTTTTAAATCAATTTTATTTGGCAGAACAGTCTTATTTATGCCACAAAATTTAAATTGTTATGGAATTTTAGTGCATGCTTAAAACATTTGTTTGTTAAGCAAACTTTTGGTAAGCAAAATGTAACACAAAATTCACAAATTCACACTCAACAATTACAATAATATTTTTGTTCTCTATTATACACGAGTTGTATTTTTTACACATAGCTCTGTTGTGACTAAAGCTTGATCTAATCTTGTTCAAGCTTTAGTCACAACAGAGCTGATGATGCAAACCATAATTTGCAAAACATGTCCTCAATATAGGTATGTAAGTGAAGCTTATGTGCAAAAAGTTTGACTCATCTGTAATTTGTTTCGCTTCACTGTATTGTTCCAATAAAGCAAAATTTCGAAATATAAGACATGTTTAAATCCATTACTTCTGTACTGCCTTAATTAAAAACAAGCAAAAAAGCTCTCTCTTATTCTCATGTACACAAATAAGCAAATTAACTGCTTCCCTTTCTAAATCTTGCTCTACACACATGTGAAAAATCAATTTCCAGTAATTGACCTAATAGTAGTCTGAACTATAAAGCACAGGACTTCTGCCATGGTAGCTTGTGCCATGTTATGATGCCATGGTCAGATCTAATTGTTTTGCATTTTGTTGCATTAAGGAAATTTGTGGCAAAGGCATTGGTTATGGCACTGTTATTACTGACTTCTTTGCTTTTGATAGTTATGCGAACAATATTACAATTTGGATTACTTCTCCTTGTTTCAGTTTTTATTCAGTCCACATTGATTCTACAATAGGTGGTGAGTAAGGCCATTCTTTTGCTTAATTTGTTACACTTTTAAGTATTTTACAGAAGTTCTATAGCGTGCTTAAATGTTAGGGTAATTACATGTGCAATGTTGTAGGAACAATTCTCTTTTATTTGCATACGACTTCTTTATACCAGAAGTAATCCAAAGTTTGATTATCTGTGATAAAGGTTTCCTTAAAGAAAACGCAAAGAGTTATGCCAAAATTTATAAAAATCAGCTCTTGCAGTGGAACAGAGCAAATTAAGTACCATATTCTCGATTTTAACTCTTATCGAAAACGGTTGTTCTCGGATTATTGAAACATTCAAAACTGCCTAAAGTAGAACAGCTAGACAGAAGATTTGACACAGCCATTTGACATTTATTTTACACAATAGTTGTGTAAAATCACAACATGAAGCAATGACGGACATTCTTTAGAACTTATAATCTGCATGATAACACTTCATGACCATTAATTTTTTCTAGGATTATAATCGCGATACCTTTTTATCCATTTATATATTAGTTGGTATTATTTTAATACATGTTTGACCTAAATAATATATCCTGTCTCGCGTCATAATACTTAGTAAAATATGTGATTTCTTTATTTCTAGTCTGGCTACGCATATAATATTAGGAACAACAATCTAACAGTGCATAGCTTACCAAAAAATGTGTCAGCTCCGTCATTATCTTCAATTGACTGTTCCAAGAAGTTTATAAACTTTGGAGCATTATATTCAAAGGTATCCATCTTCTGATATTATTTGGTATTATGTGAATATAACCATAAAACGTATCAAACTGAACTTCACCGCCACTTCGGCCACTACCAAAACAAAACATTCAAAGACGGTTGAAACTTCTTCAAATTAACCAATGATGTTTGCGCACATGGTACAACATAAGTCAAATTATACTTGGAATACGTTAGATAATTATAAGGCCAGTAATTAAACTTTAAAACACAGTAAAATCATATTTAATATTATTGTACCATTATAATTACTATATTTAACAATAATGGTTAAAAGAGTATTTAAATGACTGATCTCGTCCACCTGGCGGAAATATGTATCTATGCCATCTATCGTCCCTTCTACGAAACATTTTCGCCCAAAAGAAAATCACAAAGAGGAGGAAATATCTCTCAAATGTTAAACAGCACTGCCAGAGAGCAGTCGAGGAGGTTCGTGAGTTTTGCCTGTAACTATTTCATTCAAAGTAAGGGGGTGCTTTGTTGTGATTTAGTTACTGAAACCTAATTTACGAACTATATGGAGTGCTAGTAAAACCCCGTGTTAGCAAAAATCTTGCGACTGCAGAAAGGGAAAGCTGTCAAATGCCCTGCAATTAGGACAGTACCGGCAGTGGCCTACATGTTCAAGAGATTTTGGTTCTTAGTGTGAATTTATCAGTTTTGTGCAAAACAGCTAACATAGTAGTACACTACGAAGAGCAAAATTATACGCTAGATTTGCGGTCAATATAGTTACATTTGGAAACATCAGTTATAATGAATTACATGGAAATTACGCTACCTAACTATTCTTATGTGTTTAATTTTGAAGAAGAGTTCAAGCATCATGATACTAGAGTATGGATGATGAAGAATTGGACGAATGGATTCTACTTCTGTGGAATTTATATGATTCTTATTTTCGGAGGACAGCATTATATGCAGAACCGTCCGAGATATGAACTCCGAGGACTTCTATCTGTGTGGAATACAGCATTGGCAGCCTTCAGTATAATAGGAGCTTGTCGAACAGCACCAGAATTTTTTCATGTGCTCAGACATTACGGATTTTATCATTCCGTATGTATACCCAGGTAATTATAGCTAAATTAATTTTCACGTTTTTGGTGGGGAATTACTGTATATTATAAGTGTTGACGCATTCTTTTTCTAGGTCTGAGTACCCGTTCCATTAAAGAAAAAGAGTTCGGCGATTGGGTTTAACTGCGTTTTTCTAAGTACTAGCTTCATGGACTTCTATGAACATTTTGTAAAAACCATTTGGCGCATCTGTGTATCAACATATTTTGTTTGTGAAGTAAAAAGGCGGCATAACAATCACATGTGACAGTTATTAGTAATGGATGAGAGTAAATTCCTCAAATTTAAGAAACCCAGGGATAAAATTCCCCTTTTTGTAATAGTTAAGAATGACGTGAAATAAGCAGCTGGTTCAACCCCTATGGCACTTATTTAGGATCAGAATTTTTCCTCTGTAATGAACTTCTAGTAAATTTAACACTTCAAGACTTCGAAATCTTTTCTGAATTAATTTCTTACATTCAATATTTATACATATACTGTTGACATGTAGCAGAGCTAAGTCTTGGCACTAGTACTGCTATGATGTAGTCTGACTCCCAGAAATAAAACGAATGTGATGAGTGTATGTCTCTGATAACATTCATTTTTTTAATCCATTCTGAATATTTTTAAATTAGCTTAGCATAATACATTTTGGTATGTGAGAAAAATAAGAATGACCTAAATCTCACTCTGCTATAATGAAAGTTCATCAGTTTTCAGTGGTTATTTTAATGAAATAAATTTTACTGGGTGTTGGGTTCAAGAATGATCTTTTAACCCATTCTATTACAATGAACCTTTACTGAAATAATCAAGCTCCAAATATGTTAGATCTCTGCTTTAAAAACATTTGGATTCCTCCAAGCATATGTAAATGGTTTTCACCTGTCGTGTATATTGCAAAATTTGATTAAGTGTCTCGCTTCACTTAGAGTCAAATTATGAGCTGAGGCATAGTCAACTGCATTGCAATTCATGGATTCTGCTATGAAGTTTGTTCAGTGATGAAATATGAACTAGTAAATCCAGTGTCAATGTGAATACTGTGGATAACTAGTGATATCATTAGCAGAACTGCAACCGATATGGTTCCTCTCTAACAAAGTTCTTGAAAATTGGATAATGAATGCACACTATGTGACATACTTTATTTTTATTGCACATTGTATAGACTTAAGGTCAATTCCACTTCCATGTGGCTAAGGGTTACTAAGACATATGTTAGTGATTTCAGGGTAGATGCTTATTAATTCTGAGTTAATAAGCAGTAATTGATCATTGGGTTTTAGCTGTGCTGAATCATTCCTCTTTTAAAGATGGGCATACAGAAGACATATTTCCTTTTGTTAAATATTTGACAATAGGTTCGATCAATATGTAACATAACAGAATGCAGTGGTACCATATATGAAATTTTTAGATTTTTCACCTTTTCAAAACAAATAAAAATAAGCATTAGTAATATTGCCACTGCTATTGCTGCTACGACTACTAATATAAAGACAATTACAAATTTATAAAAAGGCCTTGTCAGCCAATTTATATCTGTAAAACTTATAATTTTGTAATAATAAAAAAGACCAACATTATTGACAATCTTTTACAACACAATCTACACTGCAGATTAACTATAATAAGTAATAAATTAGTTCAGTATTGTTGGTAGTTACATGTAAGTGCTCGGACAGTTTTCTACTATTGAAATCATGAGTAGTATTGGTTAGGCATTGGCTATGATCCCAACATCATAAGTTCAAACCTGCATGAACAGATGGTTTTTTAAGAGTGCTTAAAAGCTATTGTCCCATATCAATAGATTTATTGGCATATGATTAACAAACAAGTGTGTAGGTGTGTGTAGATTGTATATTGATTGCCCAGCATATGCATTAAATAGTCACTGTAAATATCCTAATTATTACCATTATTGTCTTCTGTAACAAAATTCAGTATCCAATTTACTAAACAGAATTACAGTGTTTGTCATAATAAAAGTTTTAACATGCAATTTAAAATGACATTTAAATTTTGGAATTTTTAAAAAGTTATTTCGGTTTCACTCCATAAGTGCAAATGCATATAATAATAATAATAATAATAATACAGTAGTGATTACAGGGTAACATAATAAATTGGGATAATTCAGAATGAGTGCAAGAAGTTGCAATGTTGAAGTCTCTGAGTGTACCCACAATCTCTTAAGTGGTCTTGTTTGTATAGCAGAAACAACCATCATTTTGAAAAGGAAGTTGCTAAAGAAGGTGACAAAAGGTTACTAAATAAACGTTTTCTGTGTATGAAAATGCAGCAAAAGTAAGATAAATTAGCAAATTTGAAAAGCTAAAAATTGTATAGAAACCAAATGGAGAAGTGTGAAGTACTGCTTCCCTGCAGATTTAAAGTATACTTATTGCAGCACATATTTGAGGAAAATAAGAATTCATCTCTTCCTAAATTCAGCAGCTGTCTGTCCTTCATCTGTCACCAGAAATAAAAGCTAAGAAGAAATAGTTTGTCAAGGAGCGTGCTTCCTTTTCTTGTATGATTTGTTGTCATGCGAGGCAACAAATGAGAGAACCTAACCCATAAATCAGAGACCACTGTGAATAAATTTTACTGCAATGAGTGCACTGCCACCTGTGGATATTTCTATATTTTCTTTATCACATAGTTTCTAGGTATAGGAAGTGTTGCATCTCATTCGAGATTTAATAAAATTGTGTTGGAAATAATGTTTGAGATCTATGGAATCCAAACTTTCAATAAATGTGAATGAAAAAGAATAGAGCATTAATATTAAAATTTGAAGTCAAATTGAATGCCAAATTTAATAGCATTGATTATAATAAAAATTATATTTAAATATTTTTAATTTTTTTAAAATGTTGGTTAAAATATCATCTATTTAAGTAATTAATGATAAAATATATCTCAACATTTCCTGAATAGCCTATGAGGTCCTCTTTGTTCAGAAGGGATTTTGATGTATATAAAATATATTCCATCCAAAATGTAAATCTATTTAAAAATTTTTTTAAATAGCATTTTGTGCATTAGCCATTTCAAAGATATCTGCTGTATATAACTGTAATAATGTAAATATTATCAGACATGTTAATTGTTGAATAAGATTAATGCCAAAATATTTATTCAGTAGTATCAGAGCATGAATTTCAAGGCCACCATATAGCAAGTTGGTTTTGAACATTTCATATTGATTCTTTTTCTGTATTGCCCTTTTATCTAAAGTAAAAAGATTTCTGCATAAACTTTATCTTAATTGATATTGATATTGTGGATAAAAATAGGTTTTGAAAGAATATTTGGTAGAATTTGCAAAATAGTTGTGTAATGAAAGTCATAAGTATAACATATTTTTTTGCTTAATTTTAATTATCTTTCTAAGAACAGGTGACTAATAAGAGCATCTAAAGCATCCTTAGAGGACTTGACGATGTCGCTATAGTTAAATGGTACTACTTATTGCTACTGTTTCAAGGCATTGATCTCAAAAGGAAATGTTGAAGCCCTCAAAAAAGGGGATAATACACTGAGTATAATTTATTGTTTATCGGTTGTTTTTCATCCAGGAAAATGGATTGCAATGTCTGGTGAGTGGAAAATAAGTTTTCAAAGATTGCTATGCTTATTGCCAGCTATCCTTAAAATTTTGTTTGTGGTATCATAAAGTTTTCGTTAAGTATGGGAAGTTTGATGTAGTTTCCTGTAATTTCAGATAGTACTAATTGCTTCTTTAGAGCTATTGCACAGTGAGGAGTTTTTGCAATCTAAATGAATAAAAATAAATGTGAATTATTTAGAGTGGGATCTGAGACAAATAATTTGGCTGTCCTATGGGTGGTTGCAGTTAATAAATGTGAGTTGTTAGAACAACGATTTACTGCGTAATATCTAGCATTGTTCTGAAGAATTGCAATAGAAGGAAAGTGCACAATGTATCAAGGTGAATGGGTGATTATTTCTGCAATTAATCATTGTTTGGCTCACTGCACTTAGAAAATATTTTCTTTGGGGCATCCTATGTTGCTTGACAGCAACTTTTCAATGTTTGGTTGGTAAACAGCAAAGATGTGTGGAATGAAGTGTTTGATCATATTTGTACGTTAGGAGTGGAAAACTGTCTAATTGACATACAAATTGTTGCTAAAACTACAATTACAAATTTTGTCATCATTTTTGCCATTGGTCAAAATGTAATGGAAATTGCAGTACGATTTTTACAAATGTATTCACAATGACTTGAAGCAATATGTTGTTATCCAGGACCACAGGTGGACTAATGAAGTTATTCAGTC
Organism: Mantis religiosa; assembly: GCA_030765055.1. Lineage (NCBI taxonomy): Eukaryota > Metazoa > Arthropoda > Insecta > Mantodea > Mantidae > Mantis > Mantis religiosa. Next base: position 34,886,274 of record CM060959.1, read on the forward strand.
ACAGTAGTGACTAAAAGCAGAGCGAAACTCAGAAACTGCTACAAAGTTGAAGTTCCGAAGAGCTTTTCTTTGCTGCTGTAACAAGTAAATGAGTACAGAGAAAAGGGATGAAAAAAAGGGAAGAATTATTACAAGTATCTCCTCAACGAGCAACAATGTTTAAGAGATTAGGATTAATGGGCAGACAACCGGTTCCATTTTACTGATAAGATATCTTTAGCTTTTTTTTTTACCCCCCCCCCCCCCCACCCCCCCAGTTAATGTCCATCAATTGAAACTAGTTCAGCCACAGAAAATAGAGAAATATTTGAACAGCTACCTAGAATGTCATGTTATTCAGAATACTCCCCCCCCCCCCCCAAAAAAAAAAAATCATATTTGCGAAACAAGTACCTAGATAAAATTGCAAAACCTTTTGGACCATACATTTGAAAAACTAATTACCACACAAGTGGATGTGCTAAGGAATGTTCTAAAAATGCAGGTCATTCATAATTAAAATTAATTTAGAAATGAAGATATAATAGAAGCTCAGGGCATAGCATGTACAAACGGTTGTTTAAGGTCAAAATGATTAGAATTATGACATTTTCATGTCATTTGTACTTCAGCATGCTTTTGTAGGCTGATAAATATAAGAAAGGGTCTAGACAAGTGATACAGGAAGTTTTAAAAAAAATTGAGAATCAAATTCAGAAGTTAATGCCAATTAAGGTATTGGTTTGTAAGTCAATAGATGCACTAGAAACTGGTTATGACTATGGTAAATGAGGTGTGTAATGCAGTTTTGGAAACAAACCATCTGAAGGATGCTGTATTTCTAGAAGTGTTCCAAGGGATATATGTAAGCACATTCTTCTAAAGTCGCCAAACAGAATCTGCAAAATGTGAATTAGGGCTTTCAACACTATGTACTTGGATTTGCTGTTTTCAATAGCTATTATGTTTCAAATATCGACTATGGCATTGACTTTTTCAGTCTGGCTGTACCTTTCCAGGAGAAAACATTGTTGCTGATTTATTGGTTTTGCAGCGGCAGCAGGCAGAGCTCTGTTACATCATTTATTTGTTCTCATTTTGTGTTTAAATCCTCGAAAATATCCTTGCAAGTGGAAAGGAGGTTCAAAGAAAGTTTTCATGTGATGATTGTGTTTGATTTCAAATGTGGCTTAAAGGAAATGCAGTCACTTGGGTGCATGGGGGGAAGGCTTTTGGGGACCTTTCTCTTTAACATATTATTGTGTTCCACTGGTTTGGAGAATTTAAGAGGGCGTGACATGATTAGGAAAGATTCTAAAATAACCTACAAGGACTTTGGGGGATATTAAGGATTAATTCACCAAGAGCTTTAACCATCCTTTATCAGCACTAGTCCCAACCTAGCCCCATGCAGTTTCTTCCTGATCCCTACTGTGAATGCCTGATTTTGAGCTCGTCAATTTTCTAGTCCTTAAGAAGCAGTTTTAGTAACAAAAGGAGTAATCTGTAGTGCCAGTATAACTTGAGTGGTATGGATGCTTCCTGAAGTACTTCCAGAGGATGTAGCACTACATACAGTGCAGGGGGAGGGATATGTTTTGAGATACTGGGATAAACAAAATGTTTCAATGAGTGTTCATTTGTTTTTGTATCAGTAGACATCTAGTGACCCTATATTATAGTCCAAGAATAAAATAGTATTGGTAATGTAGGTGTTGCAGGTTTGCTACCACATCATACATTTTTTACAATTTTTAATTTTATTTACGGTTGTAGTTGTATCTTAATTTAAAAATGCTTCAACTTATTAATAGTTTTTTTTAAGAAGGAGGGGGATATTTTAAGATTAACTCACGATGCGTAGAAGGTATTGTTATTTAATATATTAAAGAGTCTACATTTAACCGCAAATTTACATAGGCTTTTGTTTTTTAAAATCCCTATTTTATTTTGCCTCTCCTTGTTGACGTTTTCACTCCTGTACTGACTTTTGGTTTGGTGAAGTAAATTTAAAACATGAATATGAATGAATTTGTTTTTGATGGATAGTCACCATGAAAAATTCAATGCCATGGCCGGAATTTTTCATGTTGACTCTATCCATCAAAAACCTTAGCCTATATATGGCTAGTGTGGAGAAATGATTAATTTCCATCAATTAACTAAAAGAATTTGTTTTTATTTACAGTTTCAATTTATTATTTTGTTTCTTGGCTGCCAAAACTGAATATTTAGCTTTTGTCCATTCCTAAAAAGAATTTTGTGTTTTTTGTATGTTTAATGCCTGCTTTTACTACATGCAGCTATACAGAGCTATACAAATAGATGGGGGTAACCGGAGTACCCATAGAAAACCCACCCCATTGCTGTTTTGTCCACCACAAATCTCACATGCAGTCTCCTGGATTGAACCTAGGCCATTTTGGTGAGAGTTGAGTGCTCTAACCACTCAAACACGGTGCAGCCTTTTCTTTGTTTTTATAACCATAATTTTCAGTTTATAGAATTACCTGCATTTAGGTGAAACCTTTCAACTATGTTTATAGGAACAACTTTTAACCACTAGTGCTGAGAATCAAACTAGGGAAATTCGTGCTTCGCTAGTTTCCTAATTTTTTACTTTCTGATACTCTTCTCTTAAGGGGCAATGAAATTGAAAATAGGTTTGGAAACCAAATATTGTCCTTGAACATTGATTAATGAAATGAAATCTGTTTCTGGGGATTAGGATAATACCATTCTATAGAGTACTTCAGAGGCTTACTATTTCCTCTTCCTGAATCCCTCTCTCATTAAAGTAAGATTATAATGGCTCCAGGGAAGGTTCTGATCTGTACAAAGGAAGTTATCAATGCATGGGAGTAGAAGCCTTGTGACTTAACAGCAAAGGAAACCCTTTTATACACAGTTTTGTGGAAGATTTAAAGTGTTAGATCTCCAGAGCAACTTTACAAAGCTTTAAATTCTATTGTATTTATGCAATTTATGATGATAGACTGAAAGTACCCAACTAACTGGTATACAGTACAGTCTACAACTTGTCAACATGTATACCACCAAGTGAAATGGTTTCACAGTAATGTGTGAGGCTCACATTTGCAAGGTGCGCAATTCAAATCCCACCAGGAATGTCCTCCCTGGACCTTTTTCTTTTTAAGTGTACCTTAGTCCTCCAATGCTAGGGAGGTACACATGTATTTTTCAGACATGGCGCATGACCTTGCTTGGATGTGCGCGAGTGACATGCAAATCAGTGGTAGGGATAAAATGTCTGCTTTCACCAGCAGATTGCTGATAAAGCTTGTGGGTTAGTTGGCAGATGACTAACGTGACACCCCTTTTTCTTCCAAATAAACAAGTGGACTCGACCATAAACTACTGTGCAACGTTATGTCATACGCCAAGTCTAAAAGATACATCTGTACCTCAAACCTAGAACTGAAAATTTGTTTCCCAAATATAATTTCATTGCATGCATCGACAGTATCAACCCCTTTTTGAAGTGTGCATTGAGACCAGTATTAAACACTACTAAAAGAATCTAGATTTCTATCCATTGTAAATTTGATACCCTTGTTGGCATGCAACAAAATGCATAGCATGCTGGTTTAAAATTTGATTGCACCACTATAGTACATATTATGATGGCCTTAGAATCCTTATTCATTGCTTTGGTATTGATTTCCAGAATCTTCGAAAATTCTTATACAACAAAATTCCCATTTATTTTAAAAATAATTTTTGTACATTTACTCCACTGAACATCGCATATATTCTAAATGTCATTTTATTGCAAAATTATTGTGACTTTGTGGGTTCGTGGAATAAAAAGTCCAATTACACCACTCAGAAATGTTCTTTATTTCCACCGACTTACAGTTAAACTCTTGCCAATTACACAGAATTACTCGTAATGCACACAATTACAATTCACCAGTTCGTCCGTTACAATTTCCTTGTACTCGCGATTACATAAACTCCGTTGCACATACCAGTTACGTACAGTCTTCCGTTGCACAATCCTTTCGTTCATTAACACGTCACTGACTAACACTGCCTTCTTACACCAAGAACTGTCCTCATTCACACACTAACCAACTGACTGACTGACCAAACCAACAACTGACTAACTCTTCTATTTGAAGTCCCTTTTATAGGAATATCCTGCTATTCTAGAAGTCTCTGGTTTTCCGCAAATTACCCGAACGTTCCATAGGAGAGGAGAAGGGGGGAGAAACTTCGAGGGACAGTGACATTTCCCTCAGTTAGTGACAGAGACCGATGAGTGGGCGTGGCCCAGTGCCTAGGGTCCCTCCCAACTGTCGCCTGTCCGTCCCTTCCCTAATTGGGTGACACTGCTCCCTCCTCAAAGCTGGTCGTCCCGAACAGCACCATCGTAGCGTGCAAGACGATCCAGGTGTACCACCAACATCTTCCCCCGGGGAACCTTCTGGATGCGGTAGACCACGTCGTTAATCCTCTTCACCACTCGGTACGGTCCTTGCCATGGCTGCTGGAGCTTCGGGCAGCGTCCCTTGGTCCGGGTAGGACGGTACAACCAGACCAGGTCGCCTTGCTGGAACCCTTGGCTGTTGGCTTGCCTGTCATATCTGGTCTTCATGCGGTCGCTGGCCTTCTGGATGTTCTGGCGAGCCATCTCGTGCATGTCGTGGAGATGGTCCACCAAGTTCTCCACATACTCGGTCGCTGACTGTTTCGCTTCCGGAGGGCTTCCAAAAGCCAGGTCACAAGGGAGGCGTAACTCTCGGCCAAACATTAAGCTGGCTGGCGTCATCCCAGTTGTGTCGTGTGTAGACGAGCGATAGGCCAGCAAGAACAGTGGCACCTTGACGTCCCAGTCTCGCTGATGGCTGGCCACGACTTTCCTCAGGTGTTCCTCTAAGGTCTTGATGTACCTTTCGACCATGCCGTCCGATTGGGGATTTAGAGGCGTAGTGCGAGTCTTGTTCACCCCAAGCCTTTGTAATGCCTCCTTCATTAGGTTGGACTCAAAGTTGGTACCCTGGTCACTGTGTAGCTCTAACGGCACCCCAAATCGACAGAACACTTGCTCCACGAGGCAGTCTGTGATTGTCTTTGCCTCTTGGTTTGGGATGGCATACACCTCCGGCCACTTGGTGAAGTAGTCCACGACCACCATTAGGTACTTGTTGCCTCGGTCGGAAACTGGGAACGGTCCAGCAATGTCAACGGCGAGCCGTTCGAATGGCGCTCCGACGTTGTACTGCTGCATGCGACCCCGGCTCCTAGTCTGGGGGCCGCGACTCGCCGCGCACACGTGGCACTGACGGCACCATCTCTCAGCATCTGCTCGGAGCCTCAGCCAGTAGTAGCGCTGCCGTAGTTTGTCAATCGTTCGGTTCGCTCCCAGGTGTCCTCCCGAAGTACCGGCGTGTACTTCCTCCAGGACTTCCGGGACCTTACTCCGGGGAAGTACCAACTGCTCTCTCTGCGTCTTCCCATCGGGTGATTCCCATACCCGGAACAGCACGCCCTCTCTGATCTTCAACGAGTCCCATTGGGCCCAGTACGACTTGTAGGTGGCGCTCCTTGGTGCGATATCCTCCCAGGTTGGTCTTGTCCCTGCCTCCACTTCCCTCAAGAGTGGCCCCAAGTCTGCGTCCGCCAGCTGCTCCCTCCTCAGGCCTGCGCTATCCCAACCGTCCGCAGGCACTGCCACAACTACTCGGACTGCTGCGGCACGCTCCTTCTCTTCCACTCTTGTGCACTGGCCGCACTCTTCTGGACAGGGTCTTCGGGACATGGCGTCTGCGTTACCGTGGCTCTTCCCTCTACGATGTTCCGAGGTGAAGTCGTACTCCTGCAGCCTCTGGACCCAACATGCTGTCTGGCCTTCCAGGTTCTTAAAGCTCAATAGCCAGGTTAGGGCGGAATGGTCAGTCCTCAGGTGGAATGGCTGACCGTACAGGTACTTGTGGAAGTGCTCCAAGGTCTTTACTATCGCCAATAATTCTCGTCGGGTGACGCAGTAGTTCTTCTCTGCCTTGGATAGCGTCTTGCTGTAGTAGGCTATCACCCGCTCATGGCCGTCCTGGATCTGCGATAGGACACCTCCAATGCAATGGTCGCTAGCGTCGGTGTCCACAATGAAGGCGCCACCCGGTTGTGGGAAACCCAAAATTGGAGCACTGCACAGGGTCTCCTTTAGGTGCTGGAAAGCGTTTTCGGCGTCCTCTGCCCACACATAAGGCCGGTGTTCCTCTGTCAGGCGGGTGAGTGGTTTTGCGATGTTGGAGAACCCCTTTATGAAGCGGCGGTAATAACTGCACAGCCCCAGGAAACTGCGCAACTCTTTCCTATCCTTTGGGCGAGGCCAATCTCTAACGGCCTGTGTCTTCTCCGGGTCTGTGGCCACTCCGGTTGCCGAGACTATGTGGCCCAAGTAGTTAACTTCCTTGTGGAAGAGCTGGCACTTCTTCGCGTTCAGCTTCAAGTTGGTCGCTTGCAGTCTCTGTAGCACCTTACTCAGATTCTCGAGGTGATCTTCAAAAGTCTTCCCGACGATGATGATGTCGTCCAGGTATAGCAGGCAGGCATCGTAAGTCAGCCCTCTCATCACTGACTCCATAAGGCGCTGGAAGGTAGCTGGTGCGTTGCAGAGGCCAAAGGGCATAACCGTGAACTGCCAGAGCCCTTGGCCCGTCGAGAATGCAGTCTTCTTGTCTCTCGGGTCTAGAGCTACCTGCCAGTAGCCCGACTTCAGGTCCAGGGTCGAGAACCACTGTGCACCAGCTAGCGTGTCCAGGGTGTCGTCAATCCGGGGTAAGGGAAAACAGTCCTTCCGGGTGACGGCGTTCAATTTTCTGTAGTCTACGCAGAAGCGCAGCTCGCCGTTCTTTGTCACCAAGACTACAGGGGAACACCAAGGGCTGTCAGACTCTTCAATCACTCCCCTGGATCTCATGTCCTCCAGCATGTCTCGCACCGCCCCTTGCTTCGCCAGCGGAACGCGTCTATGTGGTTGCCGAATAGGCCGGGCGTCTCCGGTGTCGATGCGGTGAAGCACTTTGTCCGTGCGGCCGTAGTCACTATCGCCTTGGCTGAAGACGCGCTCGTATCGCCCCAGTAGTTGTCGAACCTGCTCCAGCTGTTCTGCGGTCAGGTGGTCGGCCGCCCTCTCCAGTGAGCCTTCTAGCCGGGGCCCCAGGTGTTGCTTCGGCGCCGGCTCCTGTGTCTTGTCGATTGCTGTTACGCTCACTACGGGCTCGCACGTTCCCAACTCCGTCCCGGCCTGGACGTCGTGATCGGTGTCCGTTGGATTTAGCAGTCTCACTGGCACCTCCTCTCGGCACGGCAGCAATGCCCTGGCTACACACAGTCCGTGTACAGGCGTCTTCTGGTCCAGCATCATGTTCCTGGTTCTCTGGCCCTCAAGTCGCGCCGTCACCACCACCTCGCTCCTCGCGGGAACAACCACGTCTTCGTCCAAGACGACCCTGCACATTCCAAGGCGCTCTTCGGGTTGACGGAGTATAACCTCTTCTCCGTTAAGCCGCAGGACCTTCTTGCCGACGTCGACCGTCGCCTCAGGGCTCCTGAGGGCATCCAGTCCCAGGATCACCTCCTCAGCCACCTTCGCGACGAACACCCACAGACGCACGGCACTCCGTCCCAAGTTCAGCTCCAGCAGGGCCTCCTTCTCCACAGGCAAGGTGTCGCCCGATGCCGTGACAAGCTGGTATGGCCGGCTTGGCTTCCTTGTCGGTAAACCTTTCGCCACGTCAGGTCTGATGATGGTCACGGCCGCCCCGGTGTCCACTAGCACGCGGCACGGCTTCCCTCTTACCCAACCGTCCGCGATGAGGCTGTCATCCATACGCCGGCTGACGGCGCGCAGTGTCACTCGAGGGGATGGTGGTAATGGCGCCGACGTGCCCCTCTCCACGACGGCCCTTACTCGTTTTCCGGCTGCTCTTCCTGGTGTGGGCAGTCTCTCTGCAGGTGTCCGGGCTGTCCACACCCCCAACACAGGCCACTAGGTGTTCGCCGGCGTCCTTCAGCTGGTCTCCTGTCTCCGGCGTAGCGGACACTCCTCGTTCTCGACGTCGGAATAGATGTTACTTTGGCCGCCTCCATCCTTAATGCCGCTGTCAGCGCCTCGTGTATGGTTTTATATTCGCCGAGCATTAGGCGCTGACGAATCTCCGTGTCCCGTACCCCGTCGACAAAATTGTAGGCGGCTTCCCGGGATACGAACTCCAGTGGCAGGTCAACCAAGGCCTTGCTAGCCAGCTGCTCGATGGCTATGGCGAACTCCTGCAGCGTCTCCCCCGGCTGCTGCGCCCTTGCCTTTAGCTGGCTTCGGTATGCTGCGGCTAAGCGGTGGTTCCCGAAGCGATTCTCCAGGGCCTCCCAGATGTCCTTGGGCGCCGCCATCGTCTGCACCGCGTTTAGCACTTCCGCGGCCCGTCCCTGGAGGCTGGCTATTAACTGTGTGGCCTCCTCCTCCGGTGACCATCTGTTGTGCCTGGCCACTGTGTCGAACTGGCGGCGGAAGACCTCAAACGTTGACGCGCCGTCATACTTGGGAGGTTTGACGCGCGCAGATGTTGTGTCGCGTCCCGGCGCGTCGGCCTTCAAATCCTTCAGCTTCCTGCCGACGACGTCCTCCACCATGGCGTTCAGGGACTTGACGCTGCTGTCGGCCTTTCCCTCCAGGTTGTTAACGCGGTTAGCAAGGTCTTCGACGTCTTCCACCACGGCGTTCAGGGTCTTGGCGTTAGTGTCGGCTTTTTCCTCTAAATCATTAAGGCGGTCGTCTACTTGACCCATCCGCTTGCCCAGGTTCGTGACGTCATCCCTCATGCCGGCCAACTGTTCCTCAAATTTGGCGGCGAGGACCTCGTTCGCTGCCCTCATTTCCGTGGTCAATTCGCTCTTAATTTCTTCCATCTTCTCGGTGATGTTGCCGTTGGCCGTCTTCATTTCTGTCAGTTCCGCCTTCATTTCCATCATCTTCTCCAAAATTTTCTCCAATGCCGCGTCCATGGTTGTAATGTTCGGTGATGTTATCTTCCCGCTTCCTGACACCAGTGTGACTTTGTGGGTTCGTGGAATAAAAAGTCCAATTACACCACTCAGAAATGTTCTTTATTTCCACCGACTTACAGTTAAACTCTTGCCAATTACACAGAATTACTCGTAATGCACACAATTACAATTCACCAGTTCGTCCGTTACAATTTCCTTGTACTCGCGATTACATAAACTCCGTTGCACATACCAGTTACGTACAGTCTTCCGTTGCACAATCCTTTCGTTCATTAACACGTCACTGACTAACACTGCCTTCTTACACCAAGAACTGTCCTCATTCACACACTAACCAACTGACTGACTGACCAAACCAACAACTGACTAACTCTTCTAATTGAAGTCCCTTTTATAGGAATATCCTGCTATTCTAGAAGTCTCTGGTTTTCCGCAAATTACCCGAACGTTCCATAGGAGAGGAGAAGGGGGGAGAAACTTCGAGGGACAGTGACATTTCCCTCAGTTAGTGACAGAGACCGATGAGTGGGCGTGGCCCAGTGCCTAGGGTCCCTCCCAACTGTCGCCTGTCCGTCCCTTCCCTAATTGGGTGACATTATTATGCTCGTCTGTACGAAGGGAAGTTTTACATGTTTAGTTTCAAGGAGTTGGCAAGTATGTGAATCATCTATTGCTATTAAGACTGATAAGCTTTGAGCTCTAGCAGTTGAAACAGTGTTGAGATCCCTGACAATTGCATATGTGACTTACCTTACTCTGAATTTTTTTTCTCTGAAAATAAAAAATATAAATAAAATCCTATATCCACCCATTAATGGCTTTGTTTTTCAAATTGTTACACTTTGCAAGAGATTTAAAAACATTCATTGATTGGAATACTCATCAGTGGCTTTGCAACTTGCTTTGTTGAATCAATGCCCTGGAGTTTAATTTTTTTTCAGACATTGGGATACAACTTGGTAATTAATTGGATTACTACATTATGGCCATTATATCTCCGGCTCTTATTTCTGCGGCTGTGGAGGGGGAAGGTTAATAGTACCAACATACAGTAATGAGCAATTGAACCACTCTATTCGAATATTTCGTTCACACATTTCACGCACACTAACTGCTTCTTTTGGTAGCACTGGGAGTGTCTACATCTGGTGTTGTGCTCAGGAAGTTAACTGTCTCGTAGCGCCAATCAGCATTGTCGCTGCTAGGCGTGGCTTCTGAACCCAACCCCGTGTTGCCAGGTTAAATTTGTTTGGACCACGTGGCTTTAGTTGCTTGCGCTGGTGAACTTTCTTTGCTATTTTGTGAGTGTGTGAATTCCGATTTTTAGTGTTCGTAAGTCCTATTTTTATTGCTATTATAATATGGTTACTGGTTCGTGGAATATGCAAATGCGTGAATTTTTAAAATACGTATGTTCCTCTGCTTGAAATTCCCGCTAAAAAACTGGCAACAGCCTAGTTCCCCCTGACGAGAAATGTCAGAGCCGGAGAACGGGCGGCCGAACTGTACAAATAAAACTGTGATACTTTTAGTTGCAGACTTTTCATTAAACCCAATGTGGCAATGAAGGAAGACAATGTGTTGATGTTTCTGAATAGCTAAAGTAATTTTGTCCATAAATTATTGTGTATGTTGCATAGATGCATCAGAAAATAACATTCAGGCTCATTAGGATTCCATGCAGGCTTTTATAAAATGCTATTGGTAAAGTGCACATACATAGTGAACAGTTTTCAAAAACTGTAAGGATCACATTTAATAATTATCATAAATAAAAAGAAATATGGTAGATTTCTGACTGTGCTTTCATTCTGGATATTCACCACCCAATTTTTTCTTGACATTATTGTATCTCGTAATTGCCACCTATGCATTTAAATTACCTTAGGAGATGAAAAAGCATTTCAAGTATATCTAGAGCTTTTAGAATTTTACAGTAAATTTAAATTAATCTAAATACTAAAATTGTTTTGTGAAAAATTGAGTCTTTGCTGCTAAATGATGTTCTGTTATTGTTTTTCTCCAGCTTCATCGAACAGGATCGAGTGTCTGGATTCTGGACCTGGATGTTCACACTATCAAAACTGCCTGAACTTGGTGATACAGTGTTTATTGTGCTCCGAAAGCAGCCTTTAATATTCCTTCATTGGTATCACCACATTACTGTTCTCCTATACACGTGGTATTCATACACAGAATACACGGCCTCTGCACGATGGTTCATTGTCATGAACTATTGTGTGCATTCTATTATGTATTCTTATTATGCATTAAAATCAATGGGTTATTCGCCTCCTCGAGCATTTGCAATGCTCATCACAAGTTGCCAGCTTGCACAGATGATTATAGGTTGTGCTATAAATATATGGGCTCGTCAGATCCTTCAGCAAGGTCAGCAAGAGTGTCACATCTCCCCTACAAATATAAAGCTCTCCCTGACAATGTATTTCAGTTATTTTGTATTGTTTGCAAGATTTTTCCAAAAAGTATATTTTGGAAACGGCAGAAAGGCTAAGAGTGTTTCTACTAATGGTATATCATCAGATCATTGTAAAGAAAAAGAACATTAATGCAAGAATTTTTTTATAGAATCAAGCTGTAAATATCTGGCAGAATCTTTCTCTTTTAATTATTTATGACATGTAATTATATCGCTGGGCTCACTGCGCGCAAATGACTGAGCAGCATTTAAAACGAATTTTGCTGTGAAATGTTAACATTATTGACTTACATCATTCCAGCTATTGTAATGTGTTCCCCCACATAATGTTCATTGTGCACAGAATTTCTCACAACTGAAGAAATGCAATTTACTTTTGTTAACTTTAAGACTGGAAATATTTTGTAAAAGCATTTGATAGTGGTAAACATCCCTTTTTATTTTATTATTTTTTTATATATGTACACTGCACAAATGAATGTGCGACATGTTGACATGCTGTGTCATGGCTTTATATATTATTTTTCTGAGCACAAGCTTTTCTTTAATGTTGGTTTTTATAACAGGAAGCTGTACCTAGGTGCATCTTGTGCCAGAAAGTAACAATGATTGCATTGTATTAAGGGTGCGATTGCTTGATGTATGGCTGGAATTAATTTGCGAGAACCTACTTTTAAGCTTATAAGTTTGTATAAGCATATATTGGAAAGCTTAGGTAATATCCAGAGTTGTTTATAACAGGTTTTGCATTTTAGTATTGAGATGCAGAGTATCCTAATTAAAAAGAACGCTAATATCCCTGTCTTTATTGTAAGATAAATAGATGCAAATTATTACTTGTCCACTTTTACTTGTGCAGAGCTATGTCATGTTTGTTTATAGAAAATTAAGCGCACATCTGTATTTGCTTGTTAAGTGTTTGTTATATTTGTATAGTTTCTTGAATGTTTTTCTAATAATCTTTACAAAGTATGAAGAAAATATTTTGTTTTTAACATTGCCGTAATTATGTTATTGTATTTCTACTTAAAAATAAAGCAAGGAGTAAATATATTTTATCCATTGAAATATTTGTGCTTAAGGTTAGCAGTATAAGAACAGAAGGAAGTATGTCATAAGGGTGTTGGGACAGTAAGTGGAATATTCACTCTTTTCATCCAATATTGGGTGACATTGTGAGAGTTCTAGAATTTTTGTAACAGTAATTATAATCATGTGCGAAGAAAAGTATTAGCAGTGAAAATGGAGAATATTGGACCATATAGCTATTATCAGAACATTATTTATATTATACGAAGCAAAAGGTTAAAAACAGTGATGTATTTAACTTTTGAAAGTAATGAATCTGTAATTCAAACGCAAACATCACTGATGTTTGTGTTTCAATTACCGACTCATTACTTTCAAATATTAATATTTATGTTTGAGATTTCCTTCCCTCTCTCCCTCCCTCCTTTTTTTTTTTTTTTTTTTCTTTTTCTTTTTTCCCTGTCCTTCCCAGTAGGGTTTCTAGATGTCCATTATATTTAATAAGATTTTACTTTTCGACAATAAGTACTGTATTATTTTCCCCCCAAAAATGTAACTTCTAAAACTAAGCTTCTTTTAGGCACTAAAGTTTCTTACTGCAGTAGACTCGTGGTTATCCAATCCAATTAGAAGTATCTTAGGTACGGAAGGACATAAATAATATTGAAATAATGTCTAATAGGTTATAAATTCGAAAAAAAATGCTTAAAGCTTGCTTAAAAATGCTTAAATGCTTAGTTTTCCAGATAAGTCCTTAAAATGTATATGAAATACTTAATGCAGCTTAATTAAGATTCAGATCACAATATCAAACTTTTTAACAACTCTTACATATTTGTTAGGTTAACCCCTTGCCTGCCTTGGACACTAACACTGCACTGATACAAACACATTTATTTTCCAACAACTTCCTGGATTAATTATTTGGAAACTGGTTAATTGCGAGTCTGCTGTACATCCATTAGCAATATCAAAATTCAGAATACTTCAAATATGGCTATTTTTAGACAAGTCATACCTTCCAGGAGCATTAGTTACAAAGCAAGTGTGGCAGCAAGAAAAATATGGCATATTAGAAAAGGAAGTGATTTCTATTACTTAATTCCCCGAGCAGAACTGAGAATATCTAGGTCAGTGGTTCTAAATTTTTTTTCATGCTAACTGTTCTTATTCGTTATATAGCAGTTACAGGTACATAGCTTATGGTTCACAGATGAGAGGAATGCTACTTCAGTCCAAATGTCTACTAATGTTAACAGTTTTAATACTGGAAATTATTCTTTCACATTAGCCGTGTGTACGCCGAAGTATGGAAAGGTGGCCAAACTGAAAACAATTCAATGCCATAGCTAGGATTTGAACCATGGATCTTCTGGTCTACGTCCAGAGACCATATTTCAGCCTACACATGGCTAGTGTGAAAAAACAATTACTTTTCATTAATTTACCTAATAGTAGTTTGAACTTATAAAGCCCGGACCTTAAAGTATTTACAGCGTAGTAAGTCATCGTTAAGGGTTGTCTCATGTGTTTGAGAACTCAGTGGTTTACTGGGGAAAACAGGAGTTAGTTGGGGAATTTGTCATGCTGGCATGTTGGCCTTGGTAGCTCAGTGGTTAAGAGCTGCTGGATGGAGAGCAGAAGATCTGTGGTTCAAATCCTGTCTATGGCATTGAATTTTTCAGTCTGACACTAGCTTTCCAATTTTATGATGTATTACATTTGGCCAACTACAGCAAAGCCCGCCTCGGTAGCATAGATGGCAGTGCGTCTGCCTCACATTAAGGGGGTCCCGGGTTCGAATCTCGGTCAGGGTGAGTTACCTGGATAAGGTTTTTTCTGAGGTTTTCGCTTATCCTGAAAGCCGAATGTTGGATAGCTCTAAGCTCCATGGAACCCGAACTCATTTGAGCATCTTTCATTCACCCATTTCGTTCATTGTTGGATGTGACTTAATGTTGGAGGATGTAAATTACAAAAAAAAAAAAAAAACACCTACAGCAGATTCCACCGAGACATGAAATTGAGATGAATCATCTGCTTACATTAACAGGTTGCTAAAGTGTAGTTAATATGCAGAATTCTGACATATTTAGTCAGCAATTGAGTCAGAGCAGTATGGCATTAAAAGTATTTAAGGTGCATTGGCATTGTGTCTTGCTTTTCCTTGTATGTGAAATTGTTGCATATTACATAACATTAACGGATAAGAAAATCATTAATTATTAACGTGCTACCGTTCAGCATTATATTTTTATTGCATATTGTCTATACAAGTATTAATTACCATGCTATTGTTTTAGTGTGGTTTCACATTCATTTAATTATTGACTTGCTGAAGTGAATGTTTTCATCATATTGCATAAGGGGAAGAAAAATGGTTCACTGCATAAGAATAATGTAATAAAACAAAGTCATTTGTAAAGGAAAACTTAAGTCATTAAAACACTTCATCATACTTTATGAAAAGTATGCAAGGACAAAGTTCCCATAAGCTTAAAAAAGTTATAGGATGCTACAAAGGTAGTAAAGTATGCTCCTGTTGTGAATGCTCTGTGGATCTGTGAGAATATTTTGAAATGGCCAAAACGAGTGGTTGAAGTTAATCTGTAAGGCAGTATGCCTCAAGACCTTCCCCCTCCCCTCTTTTTCTATTACACTTCATCCAGTATCATTCATCACAAATAAGTATGGTCAAAATAATCTTTTTTTTTTACTAAGTATATATATCTATATAGATATATATTTCTTTTCTCTTCCCTATTTAACCGTTTATTTATTGTTTCCGTTTATTTTACTATGTTTTCTTTTCACACATATACACGAAACACATAAACACCCATGCCCAAGGCGGGACTCGAAACCGCGACCCTCTATGCGGCGGAACACTAGAGACATACCATCTAGTAACTGTGGCTACGAGGGCCAAATCATTAAATGTAATTATCAATGCATTAAGGTGCGTTGGAAGGGACGGAGTATGGATGAAGCATTTAAATTCAAAGCAAACTCAAAATGGATATGAGAATGCTTTACTGCCTTTCATTTCTAACCTGCTTGAAATGTGGTGGATGCCACGTGGAAATGAAGAAGCTGCTCAGATGGCAAAAAAATGATTTGCAATGCCTATGTTGGCCCAAAACATGTGGTACAGTAGTGCCAAAACTTCAGTAAAGATATGAATGAGGGAAAAGCTCCAAGTAATAAACTTGTCCTGGACAAAGACAGCCAGGTAACTGGTCTTGGATCCAGCAACTCTTTTCGGATCTCACCTGAGATCGGACAGAAGAGAAGTAAGAAAAGTAGTTTAATTTCTGAACATGATCACTTCAAAAAATACCTAAGTGGGACTCTGCAAAGATGTACCCTTCTGTAGAATCTATAATTAGGGAAGACCTAGAAAAACGTGATATTGGAAGCAAAATACTGCAACTTCGGACTGAATGGAAATGATGCTCAGATAAACCCGGAGTCCATACAGCTTAGTTACATTCATCTTTCAGGATAAGGAAAAAACCTGAAAACACCTTATTCAGGTAACTCACCCTGATCAAGAATTGAACTTGGTACCTCTGATTCCTGTACCTTAACAAACCTCCAAGTTATTTAAAGTGTTCAAAGATACTCTGCCTTAAATGTGATTGGAATATTGTAGTTATTTACAATTCCAAGCTTTGTTAATTTATGGGATTACATTTTATGTTAATGATTCTCTCACACTGCCCATATCCCATAAATGAAATAAGTTAATCAGACTTGAAATATTCAATGCTGTGGATCTTTGATTTCCCATGCATGCACAATGCCATAAGCTGTCATAGTGTGATTCTTAAATGTAAATTGTCTTCCTCTTATTTAATTCTTACATCCCATTAACCTTGAAGATCTCAATTACTCTGAAATAGTAAATGACTTTGTATTTGCAAGTACTCGAGTGAATTTTAGTTAATTCATTTTTTCATGTTGACTCTATCAAAAAACCTTAGCCTGTATACAGCTGGTATGAAGAAATAATTACTTTCCATCACATAACTAAAATAATAAGAGAAGTGATGAAGCCTGGGACTGAAGTACTTATGATAGTAAGTTGCCATAAATGGTGTATCTCGAATGCGAGAGCCCCTAGTGGTTTACCAGGGGAATTTAAGAGTCAAATGAGAATTTTGTCTCGTGACAGCAAGTTGCCCATGGTAACTCAATGGGTAAGACCGACTGGATGGAAACCAAGAGATCTGTGGTTCAAATCCCGGCCATGGCATTCAATTTTTCATGTTGACTCGAACTCAAGTGAATATTTGAAATGTGATTACTTTACAACTTGAAGGCATTCCTATCTTCTGTTTGTCACTAATGCTCCTTACTATTACAATTTCAGAAACATTGACCTAAATTGTATTCATTCAGTAATGCCAGGTTGTTGTGAACAATTTTTTGTTTATTCAACTGTGACCCAGTAAAATTAGCATTATAAGTGCCAAATAGCTAGCTGTTAAAATATAACAGACTTCCAAAACATCTCTTGTCTAAAAATGTTTATTAATATGGAATTCTTTGTGGGATAATTAATATCCCAGAATCTGAACAAAAAATATGGCGGTTATTTCCATAGAGTGCAAAGAAATTACATTTGAATCTCGCCTCCACTTTATTCACTTGCACATTTTTTGTAAATATTTGCCAAACTAGGCATCAAACTTTTTCCATTAATATTTAATGTCATTTCACAATTTTCATATCGTTTTCCTCACTAATATGTCACATTAGCAATGATCGACATTAGGTGGATGTGTCCGAAATGCATTCATTTACTTTTTTATACTTCGTTTGTGTTATGTTAGCATACATTTTGCATGGTTATACTCTCCTCTCTGTCGCAGCACAAAACATTAGGCATGTTCGGCTTAGCATTTATATTTTCAAATGCATTTTCGCTGTTGCACAAGATCATTCTTTCCCAGATTGTATATGATAATGAGGAAATAGATATAAATAAATGTTCCCAGTATGTGTAAGGCAATTCAAACTCTAGAAATTAAAAAAATGATCATCCTGTAAGCTAAATAATGAACAATTTTGTGATTAGTGTATACATTGATTGGATATGGCTAAAAAAAATCAAAGAAAAGAAACCAGTATGTTTTTAGGGCAATTGCAGTTTGAATGATGAAAATAACAGTACCTGTATGCACTAGTACTCCAGTAGTACTTTGTTAACTAATTCTATGGTACAATAGCTCATGCAGGAGCAAGGCAACTGCTGTGATGCCCCACCTCTGCCCACAATGAGCATCACAAGTGGGGTGAACTGTGGTCAGTGCCTCAAATCACTCCCCACTGGATAATGCACTCTTTGCAACTGGGAATTAAAATGAGCAGAGAACCGAAAATGTGGGGGAGCAGCCCCAAGCCTAGTAAGGGTGATATGAAATGAAAGATGGTGGAATTAATGGTTGGGTAAACTGGAGAACCCAGAGAAAACTTGCCCAGACACTGCTGCATATACCACACATCCAAATCGGGTCCCAGGTCTTGGTGAAATATAGGCAGTCTAATCACTTGGCCTCTTATAATTTATTTCTTTGTTAATTCATTAGTCTGAGTAATCTGCGGTTTCAGTTCTTTAAGAGAATTAATTTTTGTTTCTCCTCTTTCATACATTATTTTAGTTGTTTCCCTTTGGAAACCTAAATGAGGTTATTGGGTTTAATAAATACATCATGTTTTTGATTTACTGAGAATTTGACTCATAGGACTAGAAATGTTTTGGAAATTAACTCTTTATACCATGTCTTATAATTTAACAATATCTAATTTTTTTCCTTTACAAGCCTCACCAGCTGCTACCTAAAGCTGTACATTAAAAAGTTGATTACAGCATTTGTACTTTCTAGTTTAATCTCTGCAATTTTTATACATGAACTGGATATGCAGAGTGGAATGAGTTAAAATACTATTGTTTTAAGAGCATACAGAAGTTGGCATTTCCATGCAACACAGCATTTATTAATTTTTTTTAGTAATTTCGAGAAAATAAGGGTAGAAGGAATTTGTTACAGTGCAGCAGACCTCTTTTAATAAAGTTGGCATTTTTACAAGTTGAGCAGAAATTAGTGAACATTAAACAACCACCCAGACCTTCATGCAATAAAATAGTGTGATTTTTTTTTTTTTTCCCTGCTCACATGAGTTAATTTTGGAGGAAGTTTACTTTAGATTTCCACTCTGTATATAAAAGATAGGCAGACATAGCTGTGATTTAATTAACAAATTTGACTTAAAACATTACTATTATTACATTCCGTTATTTTGCAATTAATTTACTTTAACCACAGTTCACACAGTATTGTATCTTTCAGTTCTTTCAAATTATTTCAAAGGTGCTCATTTAGATTCTTGAACTTGTGTGATACATTGTGACTATAATGTGATAAAACTACTTTAGATCTAAGGAAATAACGGGTTTGAGAGAGTTATAGGTGTTGTAAGAGAATAAAAATTGTACGTTGCACTGCCTTTGGGTGCACCAGATGCAGTGTGTGTCATTAGCCAATAGGATATGGATAAAGCACATAAAACTAAGTGTATACTTTTCTGTTAATTTATTTGGAATAATGCTGTGAAGTTTTGTAACAGCTTCCCTGAAAAATATTCACATAAACAGATGTGTAGCAACGAAAAGTATAAAGTTCAATTGTAAAGTTGGTAAATTTTTTTCATTTTGTATTAAGGAAAAAAGATTCTGGCAAAGGTCTTAATTTTTGTTGAATATTTATAGACTTATGGCTTAATCATAATTTGTACATCTTTTGACGGCCAGATTGGTTTTTAGTCTTTTCTCTGATGTAATGGACTTAATCAGTTTTGTATTATATTACCACCATAGTTATACTCTGTGCTTTAGCATTTGTTAAAGAATTTGTTTTTCTTGTGTATTCAAAAGTAGAGTACTGGTGACTCTTTAAATTTTTTGTTAATAATTGTGCTGGACACAAAGCTTATAATTTTCCAAAGGCAGTATTTGTTTATACATCTCAGATGTACATTGAGTGTTCTATTTTATTTTACATGAATCTGATACTGGATGGATCACTAAATAGTAAGTGGTGCAAAGCAAGAACTATTTCAAATGTTTTGATGTGGGGCTTTAACATTTTTAACTCTGCATTTCTTACTGTGGCATATCTTGATTTCATAGGGCTTTTACTATAATATGCCATTTAGGCTAGGATGAGAAGTTGTTCAATTAAAATAACTGCTGCTTCTCACAGGTTCTGGAGTGTGAATGTGGTATGTTTGAAAACCAAAGCACTGTAAACCTAATGCTAGGTCCTAACTTGAACCATGTGTTCCATTGCTTTTGATTAGCATACAAACTGACCTACAGTATGGGTGGAAAGTAACTCCGTATTGGAGATTTTTTTTTCTCCTAAACGAAAGAAGGTATTATGACAATTTTCGGTACACATTTAAAAGTTACAATTGTGTTCCCCAGTATTTTCTATACACTGTACATTTGCTGCAGCCTTCTGCAAGAACTCATTAGGGACACTGCTTTTTATCCCAACACCATTGGTGATCAGTAACTTCCTAAGGCAATTTTTAATTATCTTTGCATCCAAAATAGCATGTTTCCCATGTTCATTCCTCCACCATCATTGAACATGCGTTACAGATTATCACACCTCATACAGTGTTGCAATTTTTGCCCTGTCTTAATCATTATGCCACCATCTCTCATTCAGATGCTCAGCAAAGGGGGGGGGGGGGGAAGGCACACTACGTCTACAAGCAAGGTAACTTACGTTGCAATCTACACATTACATTCATAGCTATTCCAAATTCAAAATAGGAAGTTACTTCCTCCCCCACCCTGTAGATTCCAATTCTATCTAAGGCAGGGAATATTTCCAAAATATGTAAATTTTTCATTAACTCAGGATGCCCACCTCGGTAGCGTAGATGGTAGCAAGTTTGCCTCATGTTCAAGAGGTCCCAAGTTCGAATCTCGGTCAGGGTGAGTTACCTGGATAAGGTTTTTTCCAGGGGTTTCCCTTATCCTTACAGACAAATGTCTGGTACTAAAATTAGGCAAGTGAGTCAACCTTGTATATACTTTTCTCCACTTACAAGCCTCTCCCCAGAAACTGGTCTTCATAAAAGGCTTGTAAGTGGAGAAAAGTATATACAAGGTTGACTCACTTGCCTAATTTTAGTAACAATGGCACTCCACTTTCTGAAATACTTCTGTTTATTCTATATAAATGTCTGGTAGCTCTAAGCTCCATGGATCCTGGACACTGAGCATCATTTCACCCATTCCATTCACCGTCCAATATGACTTAACGTTGAAGGACGTAAAATTGCTGTAAGAATTGAAACAACTTTTGTTTGTAAAATAATGGTAAACCATCACAGCATTGCCTTGTGTAACGATGGTTAAAGCCATCTGAAGCGATGCCTAAGAGGATCAGATATGTCAGAGCATAATACATATCATTGTAATCTATGATCATCAGTATTATTTTTAATATGTGCCATATTGATAGTCTTTAACTACCTCCAGTTAATGTTTTAATCTAAGATTCATTTTACTTTTGGCATAATTTGTACTGTCTGTCACATTCTAAATATTAACTATTTGGACCCTGTATATCATGTATTTAAACAGTGATGCGAAGCTTCACATCCAGAGTTCTGCTTTCATATGAGTTCTTATTGTAAATGTTTCCACAATACAAAGAGGTTTTTATCTCTCTCTGTATATGTGAACATTATAATTTGCCAAATATTTGGTAAGATATCCTTAATAAAATCAAGACTGTTCTAAG
The DNA here is from genome assembly GCA_030765055.1 of Mantis religiosa. NCBI lineage: Eukaryota > Metazoa > Arthropoda > Insecta > Mantodea > Mantidae > Mantis > Mantis religiosa. The sequence goes on from CM060959.1 coordinate 34,907,583, forward strand.
ATTATAGACCACTAAATTTGCATTTACAAGTCCTAAAACAGTGTTCTAGCTGTATCATATTGCATTAACATGTTGCATATTCCGGTGAGAAGTATGCAGTGCATTAATTGCATTAATGAAGAATATATGATTTCTTTTCTGAAAGTTTTGCAAATTTCTTTGCACCCTTTACATTTGTGTTTCATCTCATAAGATTGCTATGCATTGTATTGAACAAATAAGTTCCATAAAGACCTTACTCATATTGGTTTGTATTACATCAAAACATGCTGGAGTGTAATGAAATGAGGATATGTACATTGTTGTCTGCTGGTATGTTAAAGTAGTTTGAAAATAATTTAAGCAATTTTGGAAAATTATTACAAGTTTCAATTCTCAGTTCTTGCTATTATTATAACATTTACAATAAAATATTTTTTTTTTTTTTTTTTTGCATTGTAACCTTTTAGTACATAGAATAATACTGCAGAGGCCCTTTTTAGTATCCTGCAGGAAAATCTTTACATAGATATTTTGTGTGAACTGTTCCATATTTTCACGTTATATTACCTTTGTGCACATTTTGTAAATTTATTCATTAAAGCTAAACAATCGTGTTCATGATCATTCATTTTGAACTTCCTACAGAGGAAGTTAATAGCAATTTTTGTAGTAATTTTATAAATACATATCACAGCAATATGAGCTGAATTATTTAAAAGTGAACAAAGTTTAAGTTGAATTTTACAAGTGCCAGGTTCATGTAAATGGTGGAGTTTATAAGTGATGTAGAGAATATCTTGTTATGTTTTATATAACATTTGAGGAACACTAAATTCTCTGTTCCATTTGTTGCGACTGCAGCAGTGCATGTTCTTTATTTTATTTTCATATACCAAAAAAGTGTATGTTTTACTGTGACATTTGCTAGTGTCAGCATTGTTGCGTGTGAGTATGGATGTGTGTGCATTGAGTGTTTTATTATAGCTTTTGTTATGAAAGAGTGCCTCATAGACTCTGCAAATTTAAGGCCAGTAGGCACAAAACTGAGTAATGGGTTTTTCAGCATTAGTGCCAGCGATCAATGTGGGGCACTACATTGTTTTGGAAGCTTGTTCTCTTGTTACACATTCACGATTAAAAAAGAAAAAGAAATTAATAAATAGTGTGTACATATATGATTGCCTTTTTATTTTTCTGAGATTAGGATTCACGTGTTACATCCTCTCCAAATATTTTGGAAATTTCTTTGTAAGTTTCTCTGTGTTATTTGCAATCTCTTTCTAAAGTGTATTCTAAATCCAGTTCCTTATAATTTTGCCCCATAACATATTCTTTCCACTCCCTTTCCTACCCGTTTACTTTGACCAATGTAAAAACACCTTTAAATTGTGTATGACAAACCCTGTGCATTGCTTTCAGGTGCTAAAGGTCTGTATGGATGCACTTTGTCATTCTGAAAGGCTGGTTTAAACTGAAAACCCTCTGACTGCTGATAATTTACATGTATTCCGGATTAACACTAGTATAATACATTTGTTTCATACAGTTATAAAAATGATGACCTTGATTTATTTTTTGTTGTGCATAATGTTGCCAGACCTACACGTGATTTTCCTTTTTGAAACAAATATCTTGGTGTCATAGGAAATTTATGGTGCCCATTCGTTCCGTATTTAGCTAAAGAAGTAACATAAATAACTTTGACAATCACTTTATACAAACAAAAGAACTAATTGATTAATCTGATACCATTGCCATGTACAAATTAGTCTTCGTATAAACGCTGATATAAAATTGCTTGAACTGCCTATTATGGAAATTCGTAACAAGGTAAGGTACACCTATCGATGGCTGCAGTGGTATTAATTCATTGTCGATTACAGACGAGTAACAAGTGACTGGCAAAGGGGAGCTCTACTTTATAGTTGTCACTTGTTTCTTGGTTGGCGGAACCGAAGTGAATCGAGTAATATTCATGATTTAGGTGCTGTATAAGGTTTCCATTTATTTCATACGTCAGTGTTCTTATAATAGTGATCATTCTAAGCACTTGTATATAATTGCAAGGAGTGAGAACGGACAAGTGTCGAGCAAATTGTACCGTTGCACATTCAGCATTAACACTGCCTACGGTGGCAGGGCGGAGTTACCGGCATGTTGAAAAACAAAAACTGTAAGTAGATGGATCATGTCTGTGTAATGTATGTCACAAATTTTACTTTCTCTGCTCCGTACTTTTAGTAAATCAGTCAACACCATAAATAGTGTTTTGAGATTCCCCGAGTTAAAAATAAAATAAGAGGAGAACTGGCTGCATGTATGTGTCTATACACAACTTAAAATGAAAGGTCGAAGTACTTGGTTAAGTTCATTTTCCAAGGATGTGGCACTACTTTCAAGAAAACCACCACAAACTATCCTTTACATGAAAATTGTTGGTAGCATTTAAATTTTTTAAGAATGACTAGAGATTTTTATGAAAATATGTTTAACATGTTTTCGTAACAAATAGAATGTATAGCTATGTCTTATATGTATGGCCTCCGACGACATCTTCATTCTGGATAACTGGTAAACAGTAAGAAATGTACAGTTTTTAAATCTCTGCCGTGGCGCAGGGGCTAGAGCGTGGCAACTCCGGTTTGAGGCGAGAATGATCCCGGGTTTGATCCCACCCATGGAAGCGGGGCTTTGAGATCCGTTCGCCATCGGAAAGTCCCTGACAGGAATGTACTACCCTTATCGGTTTAAAAGAATGTGAGGGAGAACGCATGCTATGCAAGTAATAGAACCGTTCATTTTTGGAGTTGACAATTTCCGAGATATTCCTTGTTATTTGTATGTATTTCCAAATACTTATACTTTTTCTCAAAGGGGAATTCATTCAAATTTTCCTTTTTCTATTGCATACCTGCAGTAAGTAAATAAAATATACTCCACCCAAATATTCGATGTCGGTTTTTCACCAAAATACATTTTTTTGAGATCCATGAACCCAAAAGGTATTTTTAGTAAAAGGGAACAGCATAACGAAAAGTAGCTTACATACGAAATTTAGTATTTAGTTTCCAAAATTTCCTATGAGGGAACACTAAGATTTCAAGGGAAATCCTCCCTCCAAAGTGCCCTTTGCATGGAAATGCTCTTGCTCTTTTTGATTTTCTTAACAATAGCTCTAACGTATTTTATTAAATTTCAATTCGTTTAAGCTACTTTTGTGTCATAATATGTATATTTTGACATTTTTGTGAATAGCCTTTCAGGTTCTTTATATCCTGGGCAATTTTTATATAATTGTATAATTGGTAAAATATAAGAGAGAGAAGCTAGGGAAATAAAGTACACATCTGAATTAATAGGAAATATATAGTAGAATCAATTTTTTAAGAAGATTAAACAAAGTCATGTGAATGCAATACGTCAGTTTCCTTTTTGCCTAGTCACGCATAGAGAACTTAATTTCAGTCATCCCTCAGCGACCAGTTTTAATATATTTGATGGACGCTTAAGTATATTGTAATCGTTTATTGCCATTGATCTATCAATTGATCTGCAAATGCATATCTAGTTTAATAATAAGTAAATAAGCTTTAGAGGGGATAAGTGATGCTCCTTTTAATATCCTTTCCGCGGCCCTATTCGCTGTTTTGTCACTTTTTTGCTTGTTTGCTATCTTTAATTTTTTTTCTGTTTTTTTTTTTTTTCTCTTCACATATACACCTTTAAATTTAATCATTGCTCAAGGCCGGAGGAATGCATACAAGTTAGCTGGATGCAGAATATGAATGACGTCAGATGTACTGCATGGCCATCTAATGTACATACGTCGAAAACAACGTAACGCGAACTAGTTAAGCATCGCCTTGCAAGTGTGTGCAGAGGCAAGGTCGAGGTGTTATAATGTCACTGTTTTGTTTCTTCTCGCAGTGAGGCGGTTGTCACGGTCAGGGTGTAACTATTTGCAGTTGTATACATACGCGAGGAATAACAATACAGTCCGTGTGCAGTATACCTATGGAAAAACTCCTCCGGCCTTTAATTATTACATTTCATGCTCATAGATTCACATCCCCTTCTGTTCTTCCAGACTCACGAAGAACAGGGAATAGTTCTTGCTAAGAAAGATTCCCACCTTGCAGCCAGGAATCAAACCTGGGGCATCCATGTTTGAAGGTTAGCATGCTAACCATAGAAACAGCCTGTCCACAGTTTTATAAGTTAACTGTCCAGTATACCTTGGCAGAATAAAGGGAATGTGAAATTAAGATTCGCAAAATATAGAATAAGTTAAAAATCCTGCACTATAACTGTTGAAGCATATTGGTGATTAACACGAAACTCAAAAATTATATTAATGAATTTTCTACTTCCGGCTTAACCGAAAGTAGCTGCAACTTTATTTTAAATCTTACATCCTATATTTTTTCACATTACATAGTACCTATTCTTCAATAGCTTTTTAATGACTACTCACAAAATAAGCTGTTTAATTTATTGTTGTTAACTAGTGTAGGCCCAACAGAGTAAAATATTATTTCTTTCTTTTTCTTTGTCGTTTTATTTAGGTACATTTATGAAAACATACCTATTTAATTGCCGATACCGGTCAGGCAAAATGGATAAAGAACAACATGCAATATCCACAGAAACTGAACGTTTGGGATGGCATGGTTATAATTTTATTGTTCGTTTCTTCTTTAGAAAAACACTAATCGCTGCTAGATATCTGGAGTTCAAAGTCAGGTAGTACCGGCCATTACAAACCATCGCCTACATATTTTCTCAATAAGATGGAGCCTGTAACCGCAGTAGGAGGCGGCGAATTAATCGAGACCAGATAATTAAAAAAGAAGATAAATTAATAAAAATGCTTTGCTAAACTAATATAAAAAACTTGTTATAATAATATGAAATTAGAATGGATAGAGTAATGATTAAAATAGCAGTTGACTGAAAGAATAAGAAGGGAAGAATGTAATTTAATATAGCATACATACTAGCATCCAGGCAAGGAAAAGAAAATATTCTTGTAAAAATCTGCACACCTCGGAGAGACAGGAAGGAAGGGCCGTTACCTTCTTTGTGCTTGGAAAAGTTCAGTATCTGAGAACTATAGTATACTTTCAGCCAGGAATGTGTTGGGCAAAGGACTTTCAAAATGCAGTTGAGCATGAACGGTAAAGGGATTTACTTCGCTGATTTGATAACGATGTATACCGTTACAAACAACTCAGGGTAGGCGTTCCTCAACTCAGGGTGGGCTGAACGTCAATGAATTAAATGAGTTTTGCAAACCAATGCGAAAATTCGAAATAAATGAGAAACCATTAATAATGTAACATTTGAGAAGAGTGAGCTAGTTTGGTCATGTGATAAAGTTAGAGAGGGGATCAGAATAAGGTTCGAACTGAATCGTGAAGTAAGAAAAATTTACTTAAAAGGTGATACTACGACAGGAAGGACGTGTTCATGCGTGTTAAGAAGAGAAGCAAAGATTTATAAGTCTGAAATGTAGGGAAGTTAAGAATAGCGCAACCAGCGTAAGTGGAAGCAGCATTAGAAGTTTATTAGAGCAAAGTAGTCGCCGTATAAAGAAGAAATAGAAACCGCGCGGAAGTAACTTTAAACAAGTAATCCAGGGTTTCAAGTAAAATTGAATTTATGTTTGGAATTTTACTAACAGGTGGTCACCGATCTAAGTCGATAAGCAAACTTAGTAGTGATTAAACCAAATAATTCTGCAACAAACAAAGTGTTATTAATACGACTGAGTAGCCAACAACCACCAAAATCCATTTCCTACAACCATTCACCTGAGGATAAGAGAACTCATAGCTCCAATTAGAACCCAATCAGTTTAACACTGGTATGCGGGTTTCCCGCAAGCCCCAGTTCATTTTGGACGTATTGCCCGTCAGATGCTTCTTAGACCATGGTTTTCCAGAGTTGTGAACTGGTAGGAAAGGTCATATAGAGTGGCCGGCAAGGACCCCCCCCCCCCCCCCAGATTTGTCGCGTTTGGACTGTGAGTCATTTTGAGGTCAAATTCAATAACTTAAAGGATCTGGAATATAAAATCACAGAACGATGAAGACATTTTAAATTCTGGTTAAGGCATTCCTAAAATGCTTCCATGATTAAATAAGAAAGTTGCTTTCAGTAGGGAACGATCGATAATACATTTTTTGACGTGACGATTTTTGTACACTGAGTTTTACCTTATTGAACCATATGCTTATAACTTACTTCAAGTAACCCTGAATAAGTATAATAATATCCAAACGTTAATTCGTGACTTGGTTTCAGTACTAAAGTACACTGAAATGGAAAGACAGCTGCGCTTTTCCCAGGATCCGACAATTCATTAAAGAAATGTCAAACGCACTAGGTAAACTTTTACAAAATTAATCTGGTTACACACTTCAGTAAGTATCTACAAGCAGGATACAGGAAGCCGATAGTCAATTGTTTAAATAACGGCTCGCTCTGTGCTGACCTTAAATTCCACACTCTTTTCATGATATCGCGAGATACAAGTGAATAGCGAGACAGCACTTTTAAAAAGGATGAAGTATTGAAAATCAAGAACAATTAATAAGGATATCTCGCAAATAGCTGATACAAAAAAGTGAAATAAATTTTCGTGTTTTAAAGATGTCTACATGTTTGTGTAGTACATTCTTGTATATTTCTTATGATTTAATCGATACACACGATTTGTCACGACTGAAGAAGACTTTATAGGTTTCCCCCTGAAAATTCGCAATATACATTTTATTTACCATAAAATATCTTAAATATATGGCATTTTATCAAAATCATTAGAATTGTTTTTGAGGAAAATAAACACCTCTGGCGTTACTAGAGGAACCTCGGACCGAACTGCCGAGCCCCTCCCGACGGGGAGTTGTTCGGATTGGGTTGGACTCGAGGGGCAGTGTGTTCCCGACATCCTCGTGGATTTGGGTACCTCCGGCTAGGCTACGACCTCCCGGAGTGGGTAGATTGTTGCCTCATGAGTCCCGGGTACTAGCCTGCAGAGCTAGTAGGTGTGCTAGATCACCAGGCGGCGCCACCGAGGTTTTTCGGTAGTCTTGCCTGTGGGGTTGACGCGCGTAAGTGGTGTATCCACTTCCAACCCGTCTTGACGTTGCTGTCAACGGGGGGGGGGGGGGGGGGCTTTTTAAGAAGTCAAGTATTGCCCTATGGAGAGACCCCCGGAGTTATCCATCGCTCCCGGGTTGAAGGAGGCCAGGATCCTTGGACTTAAGGGACTTTGGACTAATTGGGCAGATGCTCTGCACTTAACACTATCGAAAAATATTCCCTGTAAACGGTAGTTTGGGGTTGTGGGATTTACTTGAAGATCTCCATATCTCATTCATCAACTTAAAAACCCAAGTCTGGTGTTTTTGGAACACTTCCTGTTAGAGCTTTGTTATTCACCCGCACTGCCTTTTTCTAAAAATTGTTTTTATTCGTTTATATGCCACCTCTTTTACAAATTTCTTTTAACTTGCTTGGTTGTCACACGCTAGATTACATCAGAAAAACTGTTTCCAATTCATGCGGCACAGGCTTGTGGATAACAATGCAAACGATACTCTGTTGTCACGCGGTGGTCCTTTAAACAATGGAAACTGCTCTTATTGTTGCGGGGCGAGTCCTTTGTTGTTTTTTTTTATTTTTCTACCCTTTAAGGAATTGGTTCACCTACATATCAATAATTAATTATTGTCATGAGTTCAATCGCATCATATCAACAATATATTTTCCAGATGAATGTTGAATGACTTGTGAACTCCGATCTGCATTTGTTTTGTTCCATGTGGTTGGAAAAACAACAGGTAAACATGTTTTTAAATTCATATACGTATTGTTGAATACGCAGCTTGACACATGATTTAACCTTTGTTATGTTCGCAGGATGCACAACTTCCACACAACACTTACATATTCATAAGCCCGGTCTACATGCATCCTTCACACTTAATTGCAATCACTCAATGTGACAACACAAACATATGAAATATCAGATAGCAGATGAGTAACCAGGGTGTTAAGTTTGTTATTCTGCCCTAATAATTTCCGTTTACCTTATGCATGATAATGGTGAACATTCTCTGTGATGCAACACAAGTAGTTCTTAAATATATCGTATATATGTAGTATAGAATAAATGAAAACATATGCATATTAAATAACAGCAGAAATCAAAGATTAAATTTTGATGTAGTATTTATGAAAATTTATACGTAAATTTGTATTTACATATTTTTCTTCAAATCATGTATTTGTATATAAAATAAAATTTACAGCTTTTTAAAGACAATTGCGTGTTTTCTGAATATTTATTTATTTATCGAAGCATCTGCACCCTATTAATAAAACACTTGAATGACAAGTTGTATTTCTATATGATATGGTTTTGTCAGAACAAAGTAATAGGTCTAAAGGAAGTTATAGTTTACCGTAAAAAATTGCTTCCCATATATCTCGCATACCTCAATAGCTAGGAGGACTTGTATGGAGTTTAAAAGCACACGGTGTTCATTTTAATCGTTATTTCCCGCCCTCCGATTGAGCAAGTATGACGTCATAGTTGACTGGCATTACTGAACAAAAGACTGTTTTCAGTAAATTAAATTCCAGGTCAGGAGATGGCGTGAGTATAGAAAATTAATTGGGTCAAAGAAACCTGAGAAGTCTGGGCTGGCAGAGCATTGTTTTGATAACGACCATAGAGCCAACTTTCGGGAGACGATCATCTTGGCAAATTGCAACAGTTACTGGGAGCGGAGAATTAAGGAAGCTTTGGCCATTTCCTCTGGACGGAGCACGCTTGATCGTGATGATGGATTTCAGTTCAGCTCCTCTTGGAAGCCGGCCTTAAAATGGAAACCCGTCGACTTAAGAAGCACATATCAATACAACTTGATAATAAAGTTAAGTAGTTACGTTTTTTTGATTCAATTAATTTTCTATACTCACTCCATCTCCTGACCTGGCATTTAATTTACTGATTTAATGCGCAGTTTGATAGTGTTTTGTCTTTGTTTATATTTGTGTTATATCCAGTGTTTCATTTGTGGTTATAACATTTAATAAATATCCTGATGATGAGAGAGGTGCACACTCCGAAACGTCAATTTCTAATCCTCTTTTCTCGGCTTGCTTCCCGAGAACAACTTGAGCAAGGCATTTGTTAACTCTAACTTGAATGTTCCAGAATTTCGTTAGTAATAGAAAAGTTTATCTCATAATATAACCCTTCTTTAATTTTTAGCTAACTCAGATCGGAATGTTGGCTTTTGGTAATTATCGTTATGGCTGTGATTCATGCTGTACATTTTATTTTACGCACGTATTTAGATGCATCTTTTAATTTAATTTGTGGTTTCTATGTGATTAAAATATTCTTGTGTAAGAATAATGCGTAGTTGCATTATGTATAAACCACTATTGATGTACGCAGGAGCCCGCCTCGGTAGCGTAGATGGTAGCATGTCTGCCTCACGTTCAAGAGGTCCCGAGTTCGAATCTCGGTTAGGGTGAGTTACTTGGATACGGGGTTTTCCCTTATCCTGAAAGATGAATGTCGGGTAACTCTAAGCTCTATGGACCCTGGGCTCATTTGAGCATCATTTCACCAATCCCATTTATCGTTCAATATGACAACGTTGGAGGACGTAAACTACATAAAAAATATATACGCAGGACATAAAATGAAACAGCCATAATAATACAGCCAAGCGAAATTGGCATCCTTTACAGGATCCTCTGTAGAGTTTTAGTTATCCAAATGCTGTGTAGCACAAACTGAAATATTTTACAATAAAGAGAAGAAAGAGGTAAATAATGAGTAATAAAAATAGAGTTGCCAAAATTGTTTCTCGTTCTATATAAAAGTAAATTAATTTTGCTGCGTATTCCTTGACATATTTCAAAGCTTTTGCTTATTCTATTTTTCTCAACTTTTGGTTGTACCATATACTGTCGTCAGCTTTGGGGAAACTTTACCAAGAATGTTCAATCCTTGACCTTTCTCGCTAACTTCAGAGCTGAAGATCTTAGAACCTGTTTTGACAGCTGACGTCATAAGAGCAAGATGTATGGAAAACCCAAGCAATAAAAACTTGTTCAAATAACTGAAAAGACAGTATGTATTCAAGTCAACTGCGATTTGCAATTTTTGTACCTCATAGAAATGAGTCTTAATTCACATCTTTGCGCATGCAAAACTGCATGAGTTATGAAGTTGGTGAACCTGTTATTCCAGGCTGCTTGCCTTAAGCTGTTAAAATAAAAACAAGAACTTTATAAAGGTTTATAATCATGCGTGAGTATATGTTAATCTTACAAAGAATAATTAAAGGACAGCATTTTATACCAATGATTGAAAACATGGTTTTGTGGCTTGCTTTGGCTTTACTCTCACTTTTTTGAAAATATGTTTTTACCTGAAAATGAATGCTTATAGAGAACTACAGCATGCTCTTTTCTGTTTTATAAATGGCATTGTAGAAATTTTAAAAGACCATGTAAATAACAATGCATTATTGTAAGTACAACTAATAATGGACTCTTGATGCATGGAAAACACTTGCGTAACTAATCCTTGTTTCACATTAGCTTGCCCCGTATCTCTTAACAGGCACGTGACCTTATCACGTCTCATTGGCTGCTATTGTATTATAGACTATTGTGCGGCAAAAGTTAGTCCGTTATTTAACATGCTGATACATCTTTATATGTTGGAAGAGAATTGTCAAATTTATATTTTCGTAACTGTTTTAATTAAATATATTACGCAGCAGAGTTGATTTATCTGAAATGCATGTTAATTCTTAAACGAAGTAAAGAGGAGGTTCCTTTGCTCTCAAGCACATGGCACGACAGCACGTGATTTAGCGGTAGTGATGACATATTTGTTTATGACTTTTATCACTGACCTTGTTTTGAACTGGATTAGTCATATATCGCCATTCGAAGATCTGTTGTGCCGAGTGCGAGAGCTAAATTATTTTATTGATCGTTTATTGCGCGTGTACTTATTATAGGTATGTATAATGGCAGAGTCTACCGCCAGTTTTTCGCTGAAGCATCGCAAGGGAAAACCTTTACAAGGCGGCGAAAAAAGAATTGTGTTGCGTGTGTTTAATGCATTCACAGAGAAGAATCCGTCTTTGTTAGCGAGAGAAGTCGAACAGCTGTGCTCTTAACTTACAGGTGTGAGTGTTACATTCGTAGGAACATCGCGACGTGAAATTGAGACAGAAGGACAACTTACCACTCCAGGGGTGATATTGCTGTGTGGCGAAGACGTTATTTAAGGACAATAACACTGTACTGGGATACAAATAGCAAAATATACTACCTTGACGAGACTTAGGTGAATGAAGGACACACGACAAGTATGGCGTGACACGACTTTTAAGACTGAAAGACAAGCATTTCTGCAAGGTATGTGTGCCGGTTTTAAAAAAATCTCAGTGGAAAAGACCGAAGGCCTTTCATAATAAACTTGTTTCAGTTTCATTGCTCATTCATTCAGTTTCAACTTGCTCAGTTTCATTATAAACTTCATTATTTTTGCATGCCTTCATATTCTTATTTGTATGATTTTATCTATCTTCCTCGGGCCCAAATGACCTTGTTGTCAACGGGCCCTAAAACACCACACACTCACACTCACTCTATCTTCCTGGCAATTATTGTGACCTTTACTGCAGTTTTAAATGTGACGGGAAGACACCGCATATAGCCCATGGCACGAAAGCATTAGCCAATTAGGGTGAAGGGGAAGGTAGTTGCACGCGGAGTGATACATGTCAGCGGGGCAAGGTTATATGAAACAGAGATTAATGGAACACATCCGTGACGTCAACATGCTGACAGCCAGCAAGCTCGGCAGTTATTGCGCATACGTACAACCTTCCACTCTTGCCTCCCTGATGTCCTAGTTCCATAGATTTTCGCATAAATGCGTGCTGCAGCTGGGTGTTGCGCGGTGATCATTCGCTGCACGGTGAAGCAGGACCACCGACACTCATATTTACAGGTGTAGAACTTGAATATGCATTGAATATCATTTAACAATCTATCAGTGCTTTATATTTTAGTTCTAGAAACTAGTCCCATCCTACTTACGTAAACGGATTCAATACCTAATGGTTATTAAATCGCAGGACAGATTGCTTGTGATGCACCTATCATGTTGGCACGATACTCCAAACTCGCGACCATAACGTGAATCCCCCATTAACAAGTGCATGTGATTCGTATGTTAGCATTGTATTCTAGTATATCTTTGTGTAACGTTATTTAGTGGCAAAATTGAAAATTTCAGCAAACAAGTCAGCGTATGTCCTACTCAAAGGAGACTTTAAGCGAGATCCAGTTATAAAAATAGAAAACAAAGGTATAAAGAGAGAGAATATAATAAGATATTTAGGCATACAGCTCGATGAAAAGAGACATTTTGATGACCATATAAGGAAGAATCAGGAAAAGACAAGAAACATGATAATGAAGTTATCAACGCTAGCCACAGGAACGTTCAAACTCCCACCAACAGCGGTAAAGATATACCATATGAGCCTCATGGTAGGAATAACAGCGTACGGGTCAGGAATATGGTCACAAAGAATGCGTCTGAAGAATGTCAAAAAGATAAGAGGAGTACAACAACAAGGACTAATTAAGAGTCCTGGTGTAACGAAAACCACACCTACAATGGCATTATTGGTAGCGATGGCGATATGGCCCTTGGATCTGATAATCAGACAACGAGGAGCAAGATTCTGGCTTAAGGAGGAAAACCACATGAAGGTTGAAGAAATAATAGGGAGTCCATGCGCCACAAGATCAGAAATAGCACAGAAGCTACTTGATAAATGATGGGATACCAGAAGGAATAAGAGCGCCTGAATTATATCGTAATAGCAGCGAAAGATTGAAATTAAAAGAGATACAACACAATAGAGGAGGAATACACTATTTTACATGGGCCGTATAAAACCTATTTCAAAAAGATTGGGAGTCAGGTTGATGATATATGCAACGTATGTGAAAGAACAGATTCGCCTGAACACGCCATGTTCGAATGCGCAAAATACGAGGAGGACTTAAAACAACAAAGGAAGTCACTGCAAGGAAAGCAAATATGGAACATCATCGGGAATGTACAAGACTACAAAATACTGGAAGAAATGGCGGAAATAATATCAGGGAAAGTAATGGAAGAATACAATCAACTGGTTTCCAGTAGCTATAGGTTAGAGTAGATATAGGTTAGGTTAGGATATATCTGCACAGATTATGTAATCTAAATGAAATAGATAAAGAAGGTTAGCAAATAAACAAAATTTGCGGACACTTGTGCTCTGGTATAGCCTCTAGATGCCAGGGCAGAAGATGAGCAGATTTTATTATTATTATTAGTGGCTGATATCAGTTTCTTTATTTTGTGTGTGAGTGTGAAACGTGTTATAAATTCACTTTATTCAGTGTATAAGTAATTTAATATTACGGGAACTTGAATCAATAAATAATGAACACGTTAATGAACTACTGAAAACTGCCTTAGAAGAACGGGTTAATATAAAAATGTTAGGGCGAGCAATGTCCGATCTAAAAATTGAGCAAAAAGCGAAAGGAAGTACAGATTCTGTTTATATCATGAAGATACATTGGCGAATGGACTTCATTTTTCGAAACTTTTTCCCGCAGCAGGCTCAAAGTCGAATTCTTAGTCGGAATTCAATATTGTTTCTATATTGTACCAAAGTGACTTTAGTTGCAATATTTTGTTTGGTGTATCGTAATAAATGTATTCTGTAGAGCATTCATTCTCTCTTCTCTTGCTTCTGTAAAACAGTAAAGCAATATGAGGTGAGGTAGAGGAAGGTAAAGGCAAGTGAGAATAAAATAATAAATGTGTATCATATCCCATAAACTGGCAAAACGTGCTTCCGTAACTAATGGCAATTTAGCAGTCTGAAAATCTCCCAAGAGAGTTGCTACAAAAATAAATTCGCCGTTACCAGTTTTACAGGTAGAATCTATCTGAATCGTTTCACAGCATTCTACCCACACCATCCATCACTTTAGCAATTCTAGATGAACTAATATTAATTCCTAGTACAGAATTCGAATATAAACTATATTTTAACCTAAATTAACAGCCTTCGACCGCAAATACAGTTTACCATGGAAGTGGAGAAGAATGGAACTCTTCCATTCCTGCACATTCTTGTTTCAAAAAACAGCAACGGTACACTGGGGCATGCTGTACATCGCAAGCCTACACACACCGATCTCTATCTGAACGCTCATAGTTTCCATCATAAGTCTCAATGACTGGGAGTACTCAATACACTGGTCCACAGAGCTTTGTCCAACTCTGATCCCATCCACTTAAAACAAGAATTACAGCACCTGAGACTCACTTTCCGTCAAAACGGCTACTCCGAATATGACGTTGAAGCCTCGATCACCAAAGTTAGGAAAGGGAAACCTGTAATACAACAAGCGTCAGAGAAGCCTACCGCTACAGCCTGCATCCCGTTTACCGGCAATCTATGCGGCAGAATCAGCAGAACTCTCGCCAAATACATCAGGACCATCTACAAGCCACATCCGAAGATTAAACATCTGTTGGGACCAGTGAAAGACAAACTGGACTTCCAAGTTCCGGAAGTGTACCGCATTCCCTGTGAATGTGGGACACCGTATATAGGACAAACCGGAAGGACCATCGCTACTAGAATAATCGAACATGAACGGAGCATTCGTTTAATACAACCTGAGAAGTCTGGGCTGGCAGAGCATTGGTTTGATAACGACCATAGAGTCAACTTTCTGGAGACGACCATCTTGGCAAAATGCAACAGTTACTGCGAGCGGAGAATTAAGGAGGCTTTGGCGATTTCCTCTGAAAGGAGCACGCTTAATCGTGATGCTGGATTTCAGTTCAGCTCCTCTTGGAAACCGGCCTTAAAATGGAAATCCGTCGATTTAAGAAGCAAATATCAATACAGCTTGATAATCAAGTAGTTAGGTTTCTTTGACACAATTTTCTATACTCACGCCATCTCTTGATCTTGTATTTAATTCACTGAAAACAGTCTTTTGTTCAGTAATGCTAATTTTGATAGTGTTTTTTCTTTGTTTATAGTGGTGTTATATCCAGTGATTCAGTTGTGGTTATAACATTTTATAAATATCCTGATAATGGGAGAGATGTACACTCCCGGAACGTTGATATCTATAGTTCGGCCGTTCTATCTCTGGCTCTGACATTTCTCGAGAGGGGGAAGCAGGCTGTTGCCAGTTCTTTAGCGGGAATTTCAAGCAAAGGAACAATGCGTATTTTAAATATTTCATGTATTTGCATATTTCACGAACCAGTAGCCATATTATTATTATTATAATAGCGATAAAAATAGGACTTACGAACACTAAACATCGGAATTCACGCACGAAAAATATACCAAAGAAAGTTCACCAGCGCAAGCCGCTAAAAGGCCACGTGGCACAAACAAATTTAACCTGGCAACACGGTGTTGGGTTCGGGAGCCACGCCTACCAGCGACAATGCTGATTGGCGCTAGCAGACAGTTTTAACTCCCTGACCACGACACCGGATGTAGAGACTCCCAGTACTACCAACAGATGCAGTTAGTGTTTGTGAAAGATGTGTACGAAATATTCGAATAGAGGGGTGTTGTAATACATATCTTGCATTATGATGAAATTGTGAATTGTATTTCAGTGTTTTAAAGCTAATATATTCGTATATTTTCATTCTAATGATAATTTTGAGGATATGTTTTCAATTGCTCATTACTGTATGTTAGTACTATTAACCTTCCCCCTCCACCTCTAGCAGTTGCAAAACGTCAGAGCCGGAGATACAACGGCCGGACAGTAATCATCTTTTCACCTGGCTGGCTGCATGAGAAGAAAGTGAGAGTATATTTTAACTTGTAAGTTATAAATTATACAGATACAAGACAGTATTTTCTATAGTGTTCCCGCAAGTCTATTCCAAGAATAAAGGTAAGATTATGTTTTCTAGTTCCATAAAATTGACGAATATGTCTGTAATTATTTCATAACATTGCTCTCGAATAGCCAAACTTGCCACAGTTGTCAACCTTTATGGTTTGTCCGTAAAATATACGGGATATATGCCTTTTATGAGGAGCTTTAACGACATTGTGGGTTGATTCAAACTTGTACTGCACATTTTGACCATGGACGTGACAGCGCACTAAATTCTGTTGCATTGTATTTTAACTTGAGAGTACAGAATGAATGTAACACGCTAACTATATACACATATAGCTCTCTAAAAGACCAGAGCTTATCTATGTATATCCTTCATTACGATAATAGTTGCTGTTCACTAAATTGCGACAAAATACACAGCGTATTTTTTAAGACGACTATAATTTTAATTATAATATAATGTAATTATAATTAATTATAATTTAAAAAAATTACTTACCATCCTTGGGTTAATGAACATTTTCAAAATTTTTAAAGAGCTTTGTATAACTTTAGTTCCCCAAATTAAATATAGTATTAAAATTTATTGCATTCCTCTAAAAAAGATAAACTTCCTAATAATCATGTTGATGTTAGAGGAAGATCTGGAGTTTCTTTCAAACGTAATCACTGCTGATGAAACTTGGCTACATCATTTTGATCCTCAGAGCAAACAGCAAAGCTCAATGTGGAAATCTCCTTTATCACCAACCCCCCCCCCCCAAAAGCAAAAGTGGTTGCCTCTGCTGAGAAAGTTATGGTCATCTCATTCTTTGATATTCATGGAATGGTTTATCAGCATGTTGTACCTGCACACGTATCAGCATCTGGACAGTACTACAGGGATGTCCTGAAAACATTGCAAGTCCATATCAGGCGCAAAAGACCACGTTTCCGTGAAGCAGGCTGGATGCTGCACCACGATAATGCGCGGCCGCATGTTGCCAATGTTGTTGCTGAATATCTTACAATAATCAACGTGAAGTGCATCCCTCACTCACCCTATAGTCTGGCTTTAGCCCCATGTGACTTTTTTCTACTCCCTAACTTGTAGAAATACCTTTGTGGGAGGTATTATCCATCATCAGAAGCAGTGGTGAAGGCTGCGGAGGCGATTTTAAAGGATCTATCAAACATGATTTCCAGCATGTCTTTGAAGACTGCCAGAAACGCTGGGACAAGTGCATCGCATTCAGGGGAGACTATTTTGAGAAGAGCCATCAAAATTATGAGGATGAGTAAAGGTATATTGTCAAAAAAAATTGTGATCATTCTTTATTGAACAGCCCTCGTACATTAAATTTACTAAGATAAACCTTTCCAGTATTTTTAGTTATGCTTGAGATAACTTTTGTAATTTCGTTATAAGCGAAAGAAGTAGGTATTAGGTTAGTGTTTACGTAGCTTACGTAATTTACAGCGAGTACTATATTCTGGATGTTGTTTGAAAGAGGCTTTTATAACTAGTTCTCTGGAGCGTAACGGGAAGCAATATACCACGCACATTCACAGACAGGATCTACAACACAGATCATTGCGACACATGGGAGTACATCCGAAGGTCTCATTGTTCTGTACCATGTATGTATGCACACTGGAAAACTGTAATTACTGATGTTACCTGTAGATGTCCTCTCAGATGGTAGTGATTGAAGCATTTTGCAGGAAGCTTTCAGTCAGGGCTACCAGATGTGGTTATTCTGATGTGTTCGGAAAGATCACTTGTAATTTTGCTGTTTTCTTGACCACTCTTATAGCAGGCTATTACCCTCTGTCTAATTTTATATCATAAATCATAACTTTCTTGCAAGCGTGATAATCCCTAGTTTATGCTGAATTTTTGTTCTAATTGCTGTAATCTAGGAGAGATAGAATCAGAGTGAAAAGTTCGGTACCATATCCGGGATTTGAACAACGGATCTACCGGTAGTTGTGTTATCATGGCAGCATGTTGGTATGACATTAAGTTCTCCAAATGACTCGCATTTCCCCCAATAAATCACAAGGAGATATGAAATTCATTTTTGAACTTAAAGGAGTATTACTCAACAGAGCGTTGAGGTGTATCGACCTTCAAGTGACCAGCGCTGTGATCGTCTCTTATCGGGTCTTATCTAGTCGATTAGAAGAATGAAATGTTAGTAAGATGATGTACAGTAAGTTACGAAACACAAATAGAGCGATTGGAAGCTGCGTTTTTCTATATTGATTTCTCGCGCCTGCCGATGTATAACACATTGCTGTCCAGAAGACATGATTACAGCTGAACTAACTATACATACACTGGACTCGCCGTGTATGTGCGATAAGCTGAGGTAAACATCTCTGTGTTGCGAATTTTTGTCGATACGCTTTCTCGCTTTGCCATGTGAGAATAGCAAAGGCATTCCCAACCACCTCAAATGAAGCATTGTGCGTATTAACTAAAACTACTCCTATAATTTTAGAGCTTCAAAAGTTAGCAATGATCTATGAAATCAAAAAAGGAAACAATATGGAAATGATAATGAAAATTCCAAAGCACTATTCGAAGTGGCCACAACCTGCGGACATATGCATTATTATTAAAGAAAAACAAGAAAATGAAGATCACAAACTTGAACTACAGGGTGTCTCTAAAGTCACTATCCATTTTAATGAAAACGCAATATTTTGTTTCTTTTCTTTTCAGATACTGGTATCTTAGTGCAAGATGTTTAGCACAGAAGAACGGGTTGCCATTGTTTGTGCACGGATACGCGGATTGTCATATGAAGACGCCAGAGCGGAATTTGCCCGTAAATTCCGAGAGGGTCGAGGTGATCGACGAAGATCATTTTCTGAAATACTGAACACTTCATTGGGTGCCACCCACACGTTGGTGACAGAAACATTACACATGAGACGTGTTTGTGCGCGATGGGTTCCAAGATTGTTGATTCCCGAACAAAAGGACATTCGCATGCAGGTCTGCATGAAGTTAAAGTTGATGTTAGAGGAAGATTCGGAGTTTCTTACGAACGTAATCACTGCTGATGAAACTTGGCTACATCATTTTGATCCTGAGAGTACAACAGTAAAGCTCAGTGTGGAAATCTCCTTCATCACCAACCCCCAAAAAAGCAAAAGTGGTTGCTTCTGCTGGGAAAGTTATGGTCATCTTATTCTTCTGTATTCATGGAATGGTTTATCAGCATATTGTACCTACACACACATCAGTAACTGGACAATGCTGCAGGGATGTCCTGAAAACATTGCAAGTCCATATCAGGCGCAAAAGACCACATTTCCGTGAAGCAGGCTGGATGCTGCGCCATGATGCGCGTCCGCATATTGCCAATGTTGTTGCTGAATATTTTGCAAAAATCAGCGTGAAGTGCATCCCTCACCTACCCTATAGTCCGGATTTAGCCCCATGAGACTTTTTTCTATTCCTAACTTGAAGAAACGCCTTGGTGAGAGTCATTATCCATCATCAGAAGCAGTGGTGAAGCCTGCGGAGGCGATTCTGAAGGATCTCTAAAATGCACTATGCAAAAAATGCACAGCAGAAACGCTGGGACAAGTGCATCGCATTCAGGGGAGACTATTTTTAGGACCATCAAAATTATGAGGACGAGTAAAGGTACGTTGTCAAAGAAAATTGTGATCATTCTTTATTGAACAGCCCTCGTATTTTCGACGTGTCAACTGTCCTCTCCCCCCAAAAATACAATTTTAAATTTGTTTAAAATTTTAAATTAAATTTGTTTACAATTATTTTTGTATTTTACGTCCTCCAACGTTAAGTCATATCGGACGATGAATGGAATGGGTTAAATGATGCTCAAGTGAGTCCAGGGTTCATAGAGCTTAGAGTTACCCGACATTCGTCTTTCCGAATAAGCGAAAACTCCAGAAAAACCTTATCCACGTAACTCACCCTGATCGATTTGAACTTGGGAGCTCTTGAACGTGAGGCAGACACGCTACCGCCACGCTACCGAGGCGGGCAGGTTACGATTATTCCTTCTCCCCTATTTCCTCTTCTTGGACGTCAGATAGAAATAAGACTCACGTGGGTGCCACGTTCTGGGGTATAATTATGTCATGTTTGTATTACTCCCTGTAGTTCAAGTCTACTTTATGACAATCCTGGCAAACATTGAAAACCTTGCTTCATTTTCTTATTAAAAACAAATATATACACATTGGCCATTGTAGTTCAATGGTTAGAGCAGCTGGACGGAGACCAGAAGATCCGTGGTTCAAATCCCGGCTATGGCATTGAATTTTTCAGTCTGACTACCTTTCCATACTTTGGCCTACACACGGGCAGTGTGAAAGAACAATTAATTTACATAAATATTATTTATCTTGCTTTCTTCACGTAGTTATTGATATTGAGTTGAGTCTCAAGTTTTTTTCCCCCCTGCATGAGACACTGATACCCGTACTATGTTTTAAGCGGCTATTATGCATTCCCAGTCTTGTCCTTGACTTAGATCTTCAGAACACGCTGTAGTATAAAGCCAGCCATTCACTTGTACTGCTTATGTATATTGGGTCGATTAGAGGCTATTGTCCGAAGCACAATAGAGTAACATCGGTAAAATTCCCACCAGCTGTTCTTCATACTTCAGCAAGCACAGTCAAGTTTTTCCTCTTTTGTTCTTTCTTTGTCGGACTCTCTATAAGTTAGATTAATAACATTTTTTGTATTTACTACTAACATTTACATTTTTTTTTTCAATTTAATCACCTAAACATAATAAAGCACTGCATTCTGAAAATTCCACACAGATATTTCACTGGAAGAAAACTTACGAGAACGCTAACACTGGCCAACAATGAAAATTTTTCGGGCTTAAAAATAGTGAATTTACATGTATTTCCATCTGTTTGATTAAAAAATCACCATAAAAGTGATAGATTAGCTCTTGTTTTGAAGATAAAGTGACATTTCATTTTTTAGAGTGAAGATTTTAAATTTGGGGGAATTATTTTGGGAGTTGGCACACCTGTCAAATAGCAAAGCACAATCAGAGAGAAACTTTGGAAATTAAGTGATGCAAAAGTTAAGGATGGCATTTTTTATCGGAGCACAAATAAGAGAACCTGTAAAGGATCCTGAATTTGACCAAATTTTGGAGGGGGAAGAAAAGGAAGCTTTGGAAGCCTTCAAGGCTGTTGTTCATGGATTTTTAGGCAACAAAAGAGATGACAACTACAAGCATTTGATGACAGTGCTCCTGCAAAAATACCGTAACCTTGGATGCAACATGTCCCTTAAGATCCATTTTCTCCACTCCCACCTAGCCTTTTTCCACTCCTAGTTGTGGAGCTGTTAGTGATGAACAT
The DNA here is from genome assembly GCA_030765055.1 of Mantis religiosa. Taxonomy (NCBI): domain Eukaryota; kingdom Metazoa; phylum Arthropoda; class Insecta; order Mantodea; family Mantidae; genus Mantis; species Mantis religiosa. Next base: position 34,928,937 of record CM060959.1, read on the forward strand.
GGGGAGAGATTCCATCAGGACATTTCTGTTATGGAACAAAGATATCAGGGCCGTTGGAATGAAGTAATGTTTGCGGATTACTGTTGGTCTTTGTATAGGGATCCTGCGGAACTCCGTCGCAAGAGGCAAGCTAAAAGACGACGAAATCAATAGGCCACCACATGATTCTCTTCAGTCACCACTATCTGCGAAGTATTTTTCCAGTAATTAAGAACTCTTAGCATGTAATTACGAGTTTAAAAAATCAAATGCACTTTCATTGTTGTTAGCATGTATGTAATTAAAATGTATCCTTTTCTCCCAATCTCATATTGTGTATATCATAGAAACTAGAGCTAATAAAAATTTTACATTGTCATATTTGTTTTTCTCAGCCCAAAAATTAGTAGGAATCGCCTCATGAAGTGCTCGAAACATTCAAAACAATTTTTTGTTGTTGCCCAGTGTAATGGAGGGAGAAAAATTTATAGGATATTATTTTAAATAAGCTAGTGAACGAAATTACATATTTCATGGGTATGCCAGACCAAGGCTTTCCAGGAAGGTCCTCACTGTAACTAGCAGTTGTCTCGTTCGTACAAAAGCATCTTTATTCTCTCACGAATGACCAAAATTTTGGATTAAAATATTTGGTTTTAGAAATTAGCATGATAAAAGAAATTTACGATGTTCTGAATTTTTTCTTACATAGGCTGTGAATTTCTCTCGGTTCTTAGTGAATTTTTTGTGACGACAAAGCACTAAAAAGATAAAACTTACTAATGGAAAATTACATAGGATTTCCTTAAAGTATATACGTTATGTAAACAAATCTTTATTGGAATTTTATAAGGAATTTTCGAAAAATAGTGTGTTCAAAACTAAACGAAACACATATGAGCTTTGAATGTGGTGCCGAATGCAGTAAAAATTGGCGCTAAACTTGAAAAGAAAAGTAGAAACCTCTAAGAAACAGTTACCGAAACGTTTTACTAAACAGTACCATCAAAATAAGCCTCACCACCACCACCAACCCATTGAGCTACTAACGTTTGGCCAACGTGCCAACATGACATTAAATTCTCCAACTGACTCGTGTTTTTCCCGGTAAACCACTAGAGTTCTCATAAACACACGAGACAACCACCTTAATGGCGAGTTATTATGCTGTAAGTACTATAAGGCCCGGGTTTTATAGTTCGGACCACTATTAGGTACAATTAATGGAAATTAATTGTTCTTTCAAACTAGCCGTGTGTAGGACGCACTATGAAAGGTTCAAATCCCGGCTATGGCATTGAATTTTTCAGTCTGGCTCTATCCTTTCATAGTGCATCTTACACACGGTTAGTGTGAAACAACAATTAATTTCCTCTAAAAGCATCACTTTATACTCATACTTAAAATGGTTATTTTTGAGCCAGTTAAATGCTAATGAAGCAATGGCTTAAATTCACTACGAGGGCAGTTCAATAAAGAATGAACACATTTTTTTTCCCACAACGTACCTTTACTCATCCTCATAATTTTGATGATCCTTCTCAAAATAGTCTCCCCTGAATGCGATGCACTTGTCCCAGCGTTTCTGCCAGTCTTCAAAGACATGCTGGAAACCATTTTTGAGAGATCCTTCAAAATCGCCTCCGCAGTCTTCACCACTGCTTCTGATGATGGATAATGCCTCCCACGAAGGTTTTTATTCAAGTTAGGGAATAAAAAAAGCCACATGGGGATAAATCCGGACTATAGGGAGGGTGAGGGTTGCACTTCACGTTATTTTTTGCAAGATATTCAGCAACAACATTGGCAATATGCGGCCGCACATTATCGTGGTGCAGCATCCAGTCTGCTTCACGGAAATGTAGTCTTTTGCCCCCGATATGGACTTGCAATGTTTTTAGGACATCCATGTAGTATTGTCCAGTTACTGATGAGTGTGCAGGTACCAAATGCTGATAAACCATTCCATGAATATCAAAGAATGAGATGACCATAACTTCCCCAGCAGAAGCAACCACTTTCGATTTTTGGGGGTTTGGTGATGAAGGAGATTTCCACACTGAGCTTTGCTGTTTGCTCTCAGGATCAAAATTATATAGCCAAGTTCCATCAGCAGTGATTATGTTTGAAAGAAACTCCGGATCTTCCGGATCTTCCTCTAACATCAACTTTAACTGCATGTTACCTCCATTGCAGCTATAGGCGATACTAAACATGTCTGAAAGTACCTGGTTCTCACAGGCGGGAACCAGGAGTACTAACAATGAAACTACTACAGCGTGTTTGTTTCACATTAAGTTAACAGAATATAATAAGATTGAATTTTAGTGCGAAAAATTATGACCGTAAAAAATTATGATCATTCTTTATTGAACAACCCTCGTATGAAATATGAAAACGTTAATGGCGCTAAAGGGAAACATAACCTTCTTTACAGCGCCTTCTTTAACATAACGAAACGTAAGCTTAAGTGTTACATCATGCTCCAGAATAACCAGGAAGACTACTACGTAGTAGCTCTCTCCTCGTAATGATGTAAAAACAACTATAGATATATTTCACAGCGTGCTGCAGCGCCGGCATTGTTCTTAGCGGTTAAATAACTGCAAGATGACATCGTTTTGCTTCAGAGAGAACAAACGGAGTTAAGATACAAGCCAGCGAACAAAGGTGCTATTATTTGTATATTATGTATGTGCAATTTATGAGCAAGTATCATAAGGTCAACTGACTTAAAAGAAAACTTCGTATATTAAATGATGTATATAGAAATCTTATCAAAGTATGTGGTAAAAATATGAAGCTCTAATGGGAATAGGGTATACATTGGGTTTAAGGGAAGGTGGTGCACTCTATCTTCGTAATATAAAATATACTATGTTCATGCTCCTTTTTCTACAAAACTATCAAAGCTTTAGTGGTGAAAATTGGTATAAAGCAGATAGATTCTTTACATTATCGCACTTTTTCAGCAGAGCCAATAGTCACATATTTTTGTCGGAGCAAAATTTAATAAACAATAAAAATATTTTTTAAATTTTCAAGGTTTCCATCCTTGAATTTTGAAAGTATTTGAGTTAGAGCATTATAAAAACGGGGCAAAATTTTTAATCACTATATAACTGCTGGTAAAAATTTCATCTTTCTGGCATAATTAGGTTCTGAGAAAAAGAAACATAAACATTGAAAATTAGTTGCAGGAAAACTTAAAATTATATTAACAATACGTTACTGCATGCCTGGTCCATATTCAGGATCATCTTATATTTTACATATCAATCATCCCTGTGCTTTGCCTAAGATAAGATCTTACGTTTACTTGTAGTTTCCTAAACTTATTTAAAGTCACTTTCTGCACTATCACACTCTGTTATTTTCATATTGGAGAAGTTTTCTTCTTGAAGTACTGGCACACTGCTGGATACTGTTGCTTGAGATACTGGGAGTCTCATCTAATTGTACAATTACATCACTAGTTTCACTCCTCATTTTGTTTACTTCTGAAGAATTTCAATCTTTGAGAAAAGAATATAACTTAAGAGATCGTCGGAGCGAAATAGGACCAAGAGAAACTGAAGATACAGATTACGAGACTTGAAGAGCTGATTTAAGACGCCAATTATGGACATCAGAAGGAAGACAGAAAGATCATAGACAGAAAGATAATATCAGGAGAGAGAAGACCTATATGGAGAGTATCAGAGCGGACAGATGCAACTGATTATTCAGAAGCGGAGAGATGACTACCTGGATGTCTGGAACTGACGAACCAACTCTATCTACTGATGCCAGTTCCTTTAGGAGATGGATACCAGTAGGAGGAAGCTTTGGATACCAGTTGCAGAAGAGGAAATTTTAAAATTGTAGGAAACAGTCTTTCGTAGCTTGTTATAAGAATTAAAGCTGTAGTAGAAATGTAGATTTGATTTATATTGTTGAAGTAGAAGTAAAGTAGAAAAATACTGTTTTAGATAGATTATATTTGTAAGGGTACTGGAATCCAGTAATCTTTAGGTTTAGTTAGTTTGTTAAGGTAGAAAGTATATTAAATCTGCAAAATTTGTGAATTGATTTGTGTAATCTGATTTAGAAGTTAATAAAATTAAAAATGAAGTTTGCATAATAAGGCCTCGTATAGGTTCCATAAACCGGGCTATTTAGATATGCAGATTTTATTTGATGTTATTTTTATTGCTTCTGAAGAATAACTGTGCTTTAGAGCAGTTTTACACTTTCTTCATGGACCTCCATGACATTTCTTATATACTCTTTGTGATATAATTTTACAAAACGTGTTATTTCTTCCAGTATAAGCACTAAAAACAAATAAATGCTACAAAATCAAGTGTGATGTGTAACTAAAGAGGTTAACCACAACATAGAACTTCCCTATAAGCATTCATGCCGCGAAATTTGAAACAATTTCCATCAAAATATTGTAAATGATTCCAATAAAGGTCACTACATTGTCACTGTGGCATTTAAATAGAAGTAGAGGTCGTTAGAGTCAAAATTACAAAGTGCTGTAGCAGTATGTTATAGACTATAAGATGTCATAATAAGCAGAAAACAAAAGAGTGTCCACCATGGTGTACCACCTCCCCATAAGTGATAGTCAAATCTTTAAATAATTGGTGGCTATTTGATGGTTATGAAGTTCTTTTCTCTTTGCATGATCCAAATGAGCTACCTATGCAGGCCTCTCAGCACTTGTTAGTGACTCAAGTGCTTCTGTGACGTATGCCTTCTGCTGTTTCCTTATTTCACCCTTTACTCATGGAAGGGTTTTAGCTGCAGAAGATCTGCGTGGAGGTTGCAGTGCACGAGGTGTCCCCCTTCATATTTTACTGCCTTCTTAGACCTCTCCTATGATACCGCACAATGATGCAACAATAACTTTTTTCAACTCCACCTGGAAATATGGAAACAAAACTGGCAAAAATCTACACCAAGATTTGCGGAAGTGTTCCAGTTTTCTTCTTTTCTTCTTCCAAGAAGAAGTTCCTTCTTTTCTTCTTCCAATAAGGAAGAGTTCCAGTTTTCTCTTCAATACCAAATCGCTACCACGGAAGGATCAAACATTAATAAGCAGGCTGAGAATCACACCGAGTCCACCTTCCTTTGAAATTGATTGTCTCCCCTATTTAAACATTTTAAACCACCTTCGAGCTGTCCTGTAGGAAAGAACAGACTCTTTATAGGCCTCCTGAAACATTGTATAGGCCTCAACTGAAGATTTGTCAAGACGAAAGCAGAATTTCAAAGCCGCATATTGTTCCTCACGTGTTACCTCCATTGCAGCGGAAGGCGATACTGAACATGTCTGAACTTGCCTGGTTCTCACAGGCGGGAACCAGGAGTACCAGCAATGAAACTACTGCGGCGTGTTTGTTTCACATTAAGCTAACAGAATATGATAAGATTGGATTTTAGTGCGAAAAATTATGACCGTAAAAATTATGATTATTTCTTTATTAAACAGCCCTCGTAGTAGGGACGAGGCTAGGAGATTGAAGTTACCTCAGATGATTTAACAGAAATACTCGTGCAGCTCCTGGATACTTTTATCATTAGTTCATATCATTAGAGAGACTTGAAAAGAGGCTCCGTGCATCCCACTGAGACTGTGAGCTCTAACTGAATTACTTGTAAGATGAATTACTTAGTAAGCATACAAGATGTTTTTTGAGAGTTATGGTGTGGTGCTTGTACTGGGGTCGACTTACAAATAAATACTGATACATACAAGATTTCGCTTTTGTAAAAATATAATTAAGGCTTTTCAACCAATCCATTCAAAGTCCCCTTCTTAAGGTGAGGCAAGTTCTCTTCTCAGCAAGAAGGAGAGGGAGGGTTACTGGAAGTGCTTGAGTATAATGGTGTGTCTTCTTCAGTTCGGGTTATTGCAATGTGCAATGAAGAAGCCATTTCTCACTGAATATCTTTATTCACACGCGCTTGTCTGCCCCACTCCCCCAGTTCAATGCCGACCACATAAACATTTACCTATTCGAGTCCGTGCTGTTAATTCGTGAACTGTCATGATAAACTTCCGTATTGTCACTCAATATTCAACTTTATCATCGCATATTCCATGTGCCCGCTTCTTTATTTTCAAATAAGTCTGATATTTGAAAGAAGATAAACGTCAAGCATAGATAAGTGGAGGGTATTAGGGGAAACAAAGGTTTCAATGGGAAAAAAGGTTGCTATAATGTATGTCAAGTATTAATCTGTGTTCAGACTACTTCAATCCTGATTTTTAGGTATGGGAGGGAAGAGAGAGACGACGACGACGATAGTGAGACATGACCGTTAGCGTTTTGACTGGTTTAGGGAACGAAATGGATGTTATCTTTTATTTGCATACCTTTACTAACCCGAACAAAACCCTAATTGTCATCTTTTGTCACTATCGCTGCCTCTGTTCCGTCCCAGGTGTTTATATCAGGATCGATTTAGTCCAACATACAGCATACATTGGTTACAGTGGTGAATCACTCATTCCTCAGGTGTATTATCACTAACTGGTGTGGGAAACCGAGTTGCTTGGGCGTTGCGTAGCCTACAACTCATACCAAAATCCATAGTTGGGAAATCAGACTTGCTGGAGTTAGGAATAGATGACGATTCATGGTCCAAGATAAATAACAAATTCCGGTCGGGATGTTAAATTGCACAACCAAGCTAAAGAACAATTTATCCATACTCTTATATTCTTCAAAGGAAGAGGAGTATATGCTCCTTCACAATGGACCTGTTACTTTATAATCAGGAGCAAAAAATGAACTGCACGTGTTCTTAAAGTACTTGAGGTGGCAATTTCTAGAATATCTAAAGAGAAGTAGCTATGCCAGGTCAATTGCGAATTGGAACTTCTATGAAATTGAGACCAAGAGCATCTCCAGTCACATAGATGGATAGTTTTCAATTAGATGACAGAAGAAGTCCCATATCTATCTTTATCCGAAAGGAACATCTTGCCATATATAATTTATCCTAAAGAAGTTGTAACAGTATTTTTGGGTTATGTTCGGAGGAATTATGAAGGGATTATGAATTTATAAAAATATATGTAGTTGTGTGACTGGCGAATGGTATGACGTAATATGACGTAATGTGGTGACGTGCCATTGGATCGGCCAATCACAAAATTAAGAGAGAAGTAACGATAGTGACGATAAATCAATAATCTCGTTTTAAAGAGAGAGAGAGAGAGAGAGAGAGAGAGAGAGAAGAGAGAGAGAGAGAGAGAGAGAGAGAGAGAGAGAGAGAGAGAGAGAGAGAGAGAGAGAGAGATATTTGTTGTAATGGTGGAGTGTGATGAATACTGGTACTAGATCAGAACATTTAAGTTATAATTTGAATCTGTATAAATATAACCAATTACAGAATTTGACTTCTTTATTCCGAACCACGCGTTGAAACACAGATGTCTCATGACTCTTATTTAGAATAAGATGATACAATTGGTGACCAGGAGAAATAGACAGCCGCAAAACAGCCGCAAAACTTACACGAGAAGAGATAGAATTGTGCGTCCAACATAGAAATCCTGTCGGAAATTGCACCCGAACGGCTGATGAAGACGAAGATAAATTAACGACGAATAGACACAAATTCCAGTCCCAAAGTTGAGCTATTTTCAGGATAATCTTGGCTCTTTAAACAAATGAGTATTTGGAAGCTTTCACGGCCGGGAGTCAAGCACCTTGGTTGTGCCTGAAGCTTCGCCAAGGAGACTTAGACCACGCCACCGATGATGTCCATCAGGTGTGGACGAAACGTCTGGACATCAAAACTCCAGTAGACCACGACTTCTAAGCCCTAGGAGCTTGTGTCAATTCTTTGAACAAATTTCTCCATGATTTGGGATTTGGTTTCAAATAACGGTGAAGCAAATATGTTTTATGGGTGTCACACAATTCCACGTTGTGTGACGCCAATTTGAAGCAACAATATATGTGGCGAACAATGTTCCACTCGGCAATACAGTTTGAAGCACTTTTGTTTAGCTCAGGGTAAAACAATGAGGTTTCTCACAGGGTATGCGTGGATGTGTGTGAGAAGGATATTTAATGACACTGGAATGCCCGTTTCCAGCTTATTTATTTACTACTTCTTTTTTAGAACATCGAAATTGAAGTTGCCGACCAAGGGTTACCAATATCCTGTTTAGAGTTACTGACGGCAGAAGGTTTATTACTCGATAAACTTTATTCGTTCCTCACGTATATATGAACGACAAATATCCAAGACAGAACAAGTTGACCGCCTAATCTCCCTCACGCCTAGGACCGCTCTAATCGGCCTGACGCCGAAGACTCTTGTCCACAGCTGCGCGTGTAACTTTCACTTCCTGAAAACCCTCTTCATTCAACCAAAATCTCTTTGTGACTGTTTTTGTCAGGCCATTCTGAATGATCCAAAGAATACCCTATTCATACAAGTCAAGTGAGCCCCTTTAGAAAACAGCTAAGGACACTGTTTCTTACATTGCTTTTGTTATAACAACTTTCCCCACAACTCAACTGGCCTTGCCCTTGTCGTAACAAAGAACCAATATTCCTTTGACATCCATCATGATTCTTTACTTATGGCAAACCTTAATTAAGGTATCAACGGAAAACTGATATTAAGAAAAAACAGATAGTGTCGTGCTAAGGGATTTTTTAAAGAGAATTTCAGAACAAGAGCTTGAAGGAATAGTATGGTATAATAGGTATAGCTGTTCACAAATGTGTTTTAATGAATAGTCGAGAGAGAGAGAGAGAGAGAGAGAGAGAGAGAGAGAGAGAGAGAGAGAGAGAGAGAGAGAGAGAGAGAGAGAGAGGAGAGAGAGGAGAGAGAGAGAGAGAGAGAGAGAGAGAGAGAGAGAGAGAGAGAGAGAGAGAGAGAGTGAGGAAGAGAGAGAGGAGAGAGAGAGGAGAGAGAGAGAAGATGAGAGGAGAGAGAGAGGAGAGAGAGGAGAGAGAGAGAGAGAGGAGAGAGAGAAGGAGAGAGACGAGATGGATGAGAGGAGTGGAGAGAGGAGAGAGAGAGAGAGAGAGAGAGGGAGAGAGACTCGGAATCACATCTGTGAAGACGCAGCAGTACAATGAAGTATTAAAAATACTTTTTTTAAGTGGAGTAATGCAGTTTACATCTGCATTTTTTGCTTACATGAGATAAACAGGAAATTTGTTTATATATTCCGAGTATTGGGAGGGGTGAAGAGGATGGCGATAAGGGCAACTTGCTAATTTGATTCTTGGCAACATTGCAGCTCTCTACCTGGAAAAAATTATCGCTGACTTGGATGCTTTAAAAATCAGACTATAGATGCCCACATTGGTACCGTACAGGAAGGTACACTATATATGTGCATAGGTACAGCAGGCATAAAATTAAACATTAGACTGTCATGCACTTATTTGTGAGAATCCTCCATGGCAACCTCTGGAAACATGCATGGTGAGTTTGTACCGAACTGATTTAAAAACCTTTACCCTTGTTTCTACGAGGGCCTGTTCAATAAAGAATAATCATAATTTGTCGCACTAAAATTCAGTCTTATTATATTCTGTTTAGCTTAATATGAAACAAAACACGCCGTAGTACTTTCATTGTTGGTACTCCTGGTTCCCGCTTGTGAGAACCAGGCAAGTTCAGACCATGTTCAGTATCGCCTACCGCTGCAATGGATGTAGCACGCGAGGAAACAATATGCGGTTTGATATTCTGCTTTTGTCTCAATAAATCTTCAGTAGAGGCCTATACAATGTTACAGGAGACTCTATGGAGAGGTCTGTTCTTACCTACTCGAAGGTTGTTTAAATGTTTAAAGAGATGAGAAAAGTCAATTTCAAAGGAAGGTGGACCTGGTGCTCCAGTTTCTGCTCTTACGGAAGAAAACATCAACACTGCTGCTGCCATTGTGAGACAGGATCGACGAATTATCTTAAGATCACTTTCTGAAATACTGAACATTTAATTGGGTGCCACACAACACGTTGGTGACAGAAACATTACACATGAGACGTGTTTGTGCGATGGCGTTCCAAAACTGTTGATACCCGAACAAAAGGACATTCGCATGTAGGTCTGCATGCAGTTGAACTTGACTTTAGAGGAAGATCCGGAGTTTCATTTCAAACGTAATCACTGCTGATGAAACTTGCCTACATCATTTTGATCATGAGAGCAAACAGCAAAGCTTAGTGTGGACATCTCCTTCACCACCAACCCCCCCCCCCCCCAAAAGCAAAAAGTGGTTGCTTCTGCTAGGAAAGTTATGGTCATCTCATTCTTTGATTCCTGGAGTTGTTTATCAGCATGCTGTACCTGCACCACATCAGTAACTGGACAATACTACAGGGATGTCCTGAAAACATTGCAAGTCCATATCAGGCGCAAAAGACCACATTTCCGTGAAGCAGGCTAGATGCTGCACCACGATAATGTGCGGCCCGCATATTGCCAATGTTGTTGCTGAATATGTTGCAAAAATCAACGTGAAGTGCATCCCTCACCCCTCCTTATAGTCCGGATTTAGCCCCTTGTGACTTTTTTCTATTCCCCTAACTAAAGAAACGCCTTTGTGGGAGACATTATCCATCATCAGAAGCAGTGGTGAAGGCTGCGGAGGCGATTTTGAAGGATCTCTCAAAATGGTTTCCAGCATGTCTTTGAAGACTGGCAAGAAACGTTGGGACAAGTGCATCGCATTCAGGGGAGCCTATTTTGAGACTTGACTTACTTGACTTATTTCCTGTTATTCCTAAGTGGAACATAGGGCAGCAGTAAAGTTCCTCCAGCGTACTCTGTTTTCCAGCCAGCCATTTTACTTCTTTCCAGCTTTCCCTCCTTCCTTGGCTTCCTCTTCTACTGATCGATTCCATGTCTTCTTAGGTCGTCCCCTCTTTCTTACTCCTTGAGTGATTCCAATCTAATGCAGTCTTCTCAACGGCTCCATCTGGTTTTCTCAACGTATGACCTATCCAGTTCCACTTTCTTTGTTTTATTTGACAGTATATTGGGGTTTGGTTTGGTTTTTCCCCACAGTTCTTCATTTGATATTATTTCCGGCCATCTTATGTTTATAATACTCCTCAAGCATCTGTTTACAAAGATCCGCATCTTCTTTGTTTGTTACATCCGTGACTTTCCATGTTTCACAACCATAGAGGAGAGGACTGATTTTACATTGGTGTTGAACAACCTAAGTTTTGTCTTCAAAGAGATGTTATTATTTTTTCCATCATATGGGGTATAGCTGCACAAAGTTCCGTTTGCTAGTCGTATCCGTCTTTTTTATATCTTCTTCTGCTCCTCCTACTTTTTGTAACCATACTCCTAAGTATAGGAAAGTATTCACTTCTTCAATTTCTACACCATTTACTTCTAATTTATTTGATGGTTACAATTTATCTTCATCTGTTTTGTTTTAGAGGAGTTTATCTTCAATCCAACATTCTTTGCTTCTTCTTGTAACCTTCCAGCCTTACTCTCCATATCCCTAAATCTTTGAGCTAGCAAACATATATCATCTGCAAAGTCAAGATCTTCAAGACAATTCTTGATACTCCATTTTCCTCTTTTCCTTTTTCCCTATAACCTTTCTCATAGTTCTATCCAACACCATTTAAGAATATTGTTGGGGAAAGAATACACCCTTGTCTTACTCCAGATTTAGTTTCCATGGGTTCCTGAGAGATTACCTTCGTGTATTATCTGCCCCCTTGGAGCCTGATACATATCCAAATAGCATATCTACTGAACAGAGTCGAATGCTCTTTCAAAATCTATAAAGTTAAATAGAGTGTACTTTGCAACTCTTCAGATTTTTCCCAAAATTATACGCAATGTATTTATTAAATCTGTACCAGCTACGGTGCTGTCTAAAACCCGCTTGTTCTTTCCTTAGTTTTGTTTCAATGGCATCTTTAATTCTATTCAGTATAATTCTTGATAGAATCTTACTAGGGACTAGACAGCAAAGTAATGCCCTCTCCAATTTTTACATATTGTCAAATCCCCTTTCTTGGGCAGTTTTACAATTAATCCTTTCTTCCACTCCCCCGGAATTTTTTCCTCACTCCAAATCTTCTCCATTAATGGTTGCAGTATTTCAGCTGTACTTTTAACATCTGTTTTAAGATTTCAGGTGGAATATTATCTATCCCTGGGGCTTTGCCCACTGCTAATATCTTTAAGCGCATCTATTATTTCGTTTGCATGTTGGAGCATGTGTTCTAATATCAGGGTTAATCTCAAATTCCCCGTCTTCTTCATCCTCCATTTCTTTTCCCAGTCCAGCTGAGGATTTCAAGGAAATGCTCCTTCCATCTTTGTAGTTGTTCATGTAGTGTTCGTTAATATTTTTCCTTTGCTGTCTCTTATTGGTTTATTTTTTATAAAATTCTTTCTAGATAGAATTTTGTAATTTTATACAGTTCCTTAGAATCACCCTTTCTACTGCTTCTTCTGCCTTCAGTGCATATTCATCCACCCATTTTCTCTTGTCATTTCTAACACTTCTTTTAATTTGTCTCTCTATTGCTGCATATTCTAATTGTGTCTGAAGTTTTTTGATTTCTTGTCCTTACTCATATTTATTCTTGCTTTAAATATTTTTCTCTCATTTATTAGGTTCCAGGTACTCTCTCGCATCCAATCTTTCATCTGTCTGTTTTTGAAACCAAGGGCCTTCTCACTGGTATTATGATAGACATTTTTTTTATCTGTTCCCAGGTAGTCTCCATGTCTTCTTCAGGAACATTTCCTAATTCTTTAAAACGATTTGAAAGTTCTATTTTAAATTCCTCTCTCTTGTCTACCTCTTTTAATTGGTCAATATCATATACTCTCCTTCTTTTATTGAACTTCCTGCCAGCCCGTAACTATCTTCATACTAAACTCTGCAAGCATGAGATGGTGGTCAGTTCCAATGTCCGCCCCTCGTTTATTCCCGTACATTTAGTAGGGGATCGCCTGAAGGTCCTCGTTATTGCTATATGATCAATTTGATTTTTCTGTGTAATGATCCGGTGATACCCACGTTATTTTATGACAATATTTGTGTGGAAATATTGTACCACCTATTATCAAATCATGACTTGCACAGAAATCTATGAACATCTCACCATTCTCATTTATATTTCCAATTCCATGTTTTCCCATCACTTGCTCCAATCCATCGTTCTGATTACCAACCTTGCATTGAGATCCCCCATCACAATACATATATCCCTCTTTTTAACTTTCTTAAAAGCTTCAGGTAACTGGTGATAAAATATTTCTTTTTCTTCTCTGTCTGTTGGTTCAGTTGGAGCATAACATTGGAAAATGGTAATATCCTTATTTTAGTTCTAAATCTGGTTGTAGAAGTCTATCAGAAATGGGAATGCCATTCTATTAGGCTTTTCTTGCTAGGCTGCTTATTAATAATCCTACCCCATTTCTGTGTTCTGCATCTTCCCCAATTTGTCCGGAGTACAATAAAACTATACCTTCATCTGTCCTTTTGTTCCCCAAAGTCGGGCCATCTAACTTCACTCAAACCCAGTATATCAAGTTGGTAATTCTTCATCTCCTTTACGACTTGTTTCAATCGGCTAACCTCTTTCATTGTCCTTATGTTCCAAAAACCAATTCTCGTTTTCCTCTTCAGGCCAAAAGTTGTGTCAACAGAGGGTCTGTCCGGCTTTCTATAACTGCTGTTCTTTAATCTATATTATTTCAGGTGTGTGAGTGATTGGCCCACAGCACCCTAGCACGGCTATTTTGAGAAGGAACATCAAAATTATGAGGATGGAGTAACGGTACGTTGTCAAAAAATTGTGATCATTCTTTATTGAACAGCCCTCGTATAACCTTGGCCCGCTACTTTGTTCTAAGCTGTAAAGGGTCCTTCAACAAGAGTGTCCTAACTTTAACGTGCGATAGCTGCCGTTGTTATAGAGTTACAGAAGTCATTTTTTCATGTGGTTAGAGTTGTTATGAAAAATAGCCATAGAACGTTACAGCATTCACCAACGCGGTAGAAATTATTAAAATTGTTTTCCCTTTCCAGATGAAAATGGAGAAACTCTGTTAATAGAGAAAGATACCGGACTCTTATAAGGGACTATTTTTGGCCTCAATTAGAAATTATGGATCTTAGAAAACATTTGGTTCCAGCAAGATGGTGCCACATGTCACATTCCTCTCGAAATAATCGATCTTTTGAAGAAGTTCAGAAGTTTCATCATTCCCGTGGTGGTGATGTTAGCTGACCCCCAGAAAAT